>JARQOC010000004.1:571794843-572511350 GCA_033576535.1 Allobates femoralis | reverse complement strand
TCACTAGAAAGGTTTTGTTATTACGGAAGACATTACCAATACTGATGTATTGGCAAATGTTGCATCTGTTTCCTGCGCACTTAAATGATCCCTTATACATTAGCCATGTGGGTTGTCCCTGTTTTTTACTTGTATAGGTGCTAGGTGATATCGCATTACCAATACTCCTCGCTCTACTTGCTACTACTCTCCAGCCACCCGATAATATTTTGCGCAAAATGTCATCTTGATATAAGATTGGAACATTACGATTAAATAGTTTTTTGATATTGCTAGAATCCTTACTAAATTGAGTGACAAAAGTGGGAGGATGTATGTTAGAATCTCTATTATGATTTATTTCACAGATAGACACATTTTCTGAGTGTAAATTTCCGAACTTATTTTTATCTCTCTTTTCACTGTTTTTTTGGTGCTGATTTTCTGCCTTGTCCTGCAATAGGGATTTACGATCTTTTTGCTTCACAATATTTAAAGCCCGTTGTATAGTCCACTTCCTATAACCCTATTTTTTAGTCTATTTTGGATCACTTTGGCCTCCATCTGATAATTGGTGTCTTCAGAGCAGTTTCTTCTTGCTCTGATGAGTTCTCTTACAGGGAGATTTTTAGTAACATGTTGCGGGTGACAACTGTCTGCCCTCAACAAGGTATTTCCACTAATTTCCTTGCGGAAAAGTTTGGTGCTGATTTTTCCAGTTTCCTTATCCCCCTGTAGTATCACATCCAAAAACGGGGTCCAATCTCCGTGTACTTCAATGGTGAACGACAAATTATAATCGTTCTCACTGAAGTGCCTTACCAAATCTTCAGAGGTAGGTGCGGGAGACACAACAGACGGCACAGTCCAAATAAGGACCATATCGTCTATGTATCTCCCGCACCACCTAATGTTACTCAAAAAGGGGTTATTCGGAGTGTAAAGGAACTCATCCTCCCAGCTCATCATGTAAAGATTTGCTAGGGAGGGCGAGAACCTCGCTCCCATGGGGCAACCACAACATTGCAGGTAAAATTTATCATTAAACTTAAAAAAGTTGCTCTTTAACAGGTGGTCCACACAAAGCATAAGGAATTCTTTTTCTTCAGCATTATATACCTCAGTATGGTGCAAGATGTTGTTCAAGATCCATAAAGCTTTAGTGTGGACAATTGAGGAATATTAAAAAAGTTGCTCTTTAACAGGTGGTCCACACAAAATGTGTCTATCTGTGAAATAAATCATAATAGAGATTCTAACATACATCCTCCCACTTTTGTCACTCAATTTAGTAAGGATTTTAACAATATCAAAAAACTATTTAATCGTAATGTTCCAATCTTATATCAAGATGACATTTTGCGCAAAGTATTATCGGGTGGCTGGAGAGTAGTAGCAAGAAGAGCGAGGAGTATTGGTAATGCGATATCACCTAGCACCTATACAAGTAAAAAACAGGGACAACCCACATGGCTAACGTATAAGGGATCATTTAAGTGCGGAGGAAACAGATGCAACATTTGCCAATGCATCAGTATTGGTAATGTCTTCCGTAATAACAAAACCTTTCTAGTGAACACATATATCAACTGTAACACCACACATGTGGTTTACTTAGCCACTTGTGAAACCTGTAGTTTAAGTTATGTAGGTTGCACTACCAGATCCTTGAAAAAGCGTATGTCCGAGCACATTACAGCATCTAATCCGAACTCAAAATCTTTAAGAACTGGGATGTCGGGCCTGTCAAGGCATTTTTGTGAGGTCCATGGTGGGGACTTAACATCATTAACTATTATGGGTATTGAAAGGGTCCATCGTCCATATAGGGGTGGAGACTGGGAGCGGGTGCTCCACAATCGGGAACTTTATTGGATCCTTCAGTTGGACGCCTGTAATCCGTATGGTCTCTAAATTATAGAAATGATTTATGTTATCTTTTTTTTTTTTTTTTTTTTTTTGGGGGATTTAAGGTTATAAGAATGTGGACTATAAAATGGGCATTAAATATTTTGGAGTTAAAGGATCTTTAATCCCTATTGCAGGTTAAGGCAGGAAATCAGCTTATAAAAAAACTGTTGAAAATAAAGACAAAAATAAGTTCAGAAATTTACACCCAGAAAATGTGCCTATCTATGTAACGGATCAAAATAGGGATTCTAACACTCATTTTTCCACTTTTTTCATTTATTTAGTAAGGATTTTAACATCAAAGTATTAAAATAGCAACATTTGAGACATCCAAAAAAAGTTTGGAAATTTACACTCTGAAAATATGTCCATTTGTGAAATAGACCAAAATGGAGACTCTGCTCTGATATAATTTATCAGAAGGGGATTGCAGCAACATAAAAACACAGGTAATTATAGTGAGAACTTTAATTAAGGTCCCCCCTTTCCCCTTTTCTGCCCCCCCCCTCTTTTTTTTTCTTTCTCTCTCTTTTTCCTCCCCCCCCCCCTAAAAAGGAAAAAGAAAGTACTATATTTATAAACAAATAAAGAGTAATAAAAACTAAAAAACAGGTCTTGCTATAAAGTTGTCAGGATGATCAAATTTTGAACATGCTTAAACAATGTAACAAATGTACAGCAGGAGTGTAATAACAGAATTTATTAATATGTGATAATCATCATAAATATATTAATACACACTAATGAGTAGTGTATTAGAAAATAATCTAATACTCCTTTTGTGCAAGATTCAACTCCATAACATGTGAAAGGGTTAAAGTTTTAAATGTCTTTATGTCTTTATTACTAACTATTGCAAACTATGTTCAGCTGTGGGTGGAGGTTTCTTTTTTATATATGCATATGCTTTTGTATTTTGTATTTGCTAATGATTAAGGAAGGTGTTCTTCCGAAACGCGTCTAGCGCTCAGCTAGCACGCTGAATGATTTTATAATTTTCAAAAAATAATAAAGAAAATAATTTTAAGAAGACAAGCACCGGTGGTTTCTACTTCACATCTTTTCTCTTGACACCCGTCTATGAATGAACTCTTCACTCAACTGAGTTCCTGTGTTCTCTGAGCTATTGCCAGACTCCTTTGTCACTGACTTAAGTTCCCGCTACATTCCAAAAGGTTTTCTGTAGAGCCCAATTGCTGGGCCCAATGCCCCGTTCTTGGAATCACTGGGGATTGCTGTGTGTATTGCGCCCTGAGCTGACATTTGTGCTGATATAATCTTTGGGTAGTTACGATGTTTTGATCACCTCTTCTTGCAACATTACAGTGGCCAAAAAAACTATTCTGGCAGCTTTAGTTTTTCCTCACTATGATATTTACCAATTGTATTCATTTATATTTTGATCAAACTTTTATGAATGCAGCGATACCAATTTGTGTATTTTTTTTTCATTGGGGCAAAAAAAAGGTGATATGAACTTTAGTTTGTTTTTTTTTAAAAAAAAAGTTTAATATTTTTTAAAACATAATAGTTTTATTTAATAGTCTTGTGATGGTACTTGAAGCTATGATCTTCTCATCACCTGTGCTACATACACACCAGTGCATCGGAACTGCTATGTATAGCAGAAATCATGATCTCTTATGAATGTCGCTGACTGAAATTGACAGTGGTATTTGACTGGTTACCAGCTGTGGGCGGAGCTGTGCTCTGGTCTGTTAAGGCCGCTTTACACGTCGCAATATTGTTACGCTATTGCATACAATTTCACGGGAGCGCGCACGTTTTTGGCACTTGCCCAAGATCTCATAGGAGATGTTACACAGGGAGATATCGGCAGGCAACGCAACTACGATGTCGTACGCCCCTTTTTCACACTGTGTCTGAGCAATTCAGGGACCGATCAATTAACATTGTAGTGAATAGGGGAAGTTGCGCTCCAAATCGTAGTTGCGCTGTCACACAGCACGATCCTGCCAGATCGAATTGCCAATATTGCACGGTTGAAGAGCATGCACAATCCCAAAACAATATCGTAGTTGCATTGTTCTTGCATCGCATTGCCCATTTACACGACACAACGCACCAATAATAACAACTGCAACGGGCACACCACGTGACTTTTTATCTTAGTTGCGTTGCGATATCACAATGTGTAAAGCGGCCTTTAGAGTCACATGATGGCTGTTTAATCAGCTGTCATATACAGGGAATGCTGCAGACTCGGCCTTTGAGCCCAGATGAAAGGTGGAGACACAATCTTTGATGTACCAGTACGTCGAAGGTTGTGAAGTGGTTAAAACCGTTGGGGACCAAGCCTTGCTGGAGACTAGTCAGAAAGTCTGTTCCTTGGCGGCTTCTCCCTACCCACTACCTTGAGTGACAGGTCTCTCCCTATATACGTGAGTGGGGTGAATTCGCCAGGGACTTGCATTTCTGGCTAGCCTCCCTGGGCCATGTGTCTCAGTCCCCAGCTGCATTTAAAGTACCTTATGTTCTTATTTGAAGCACTGCATTGTTTCAGATTCAACACCTCACATACAGCAGATAACAAAGGAGCCACCATTCACAATAGGTGATATCACAGCTCACCTCCTCCTCCTGTACAATGACTGATAACACCTCCATATACAGTAGATAACACAGGATCCACCATTCACAATTGGTGAAGTCACAGCTCACCTACTCCTATACAATAATTGATAACCAATCTATATATGGGGAGCTGTTGGTAATGGCAGATGATGGGAGGGGACACATGTCCTGGGGCTTGGACCCTGATCTTTTCTGACCCTGGCAACACCCCTGTCTGCTCCCCAAGCAGTCCACGAACAGTTCATGTACAAACATGTCTGCTTAGGTGTTCTGAGTAGACAATGGCAAGGGGGCACAAAAGGGAAAGTTTGCACAGGACACCATTCAGCCTAAGGCCAGCCAGGCCCTGGCCGTAGGAGAGATTGCTTTAAAAATTCCTCTGAAAGAGTGTCAAAAAATATACTTAAAAGATTACGTCAAGCTACAAGAGCCCTGAGGGATAAATCACAGAAAATAAAGAAAAAGATGTGGCTACTAAAGCAGAATGATGGGATTATGGCCCCACTGGTGCCTCCATGACACCCTCTCCTTCAAACCCAGGTTACAAGTCCATCTCCAGAGATCTTGATCTTTCTTTGTCCATGGTGTGCAACAAAATCCCAAAGTTTACAACTCAAGGCACTGTAGCTAATCTTCCTGGCCCAGCGCCTCGGTGCGTTCTTGTGCTGATGTCCCTGCACTCTCCTCCCCCCTACCCAGTTGGGATACCAATGTTGTTACCCTTTTGGCTGCTTGCTCAGACCCTTGCTGTGCTTCATTACCAGCCATGTGCTGCGTGATCCTCTACTCTCGTTCACGGCTGCCCATATGTGCTTCGGCCATTGACTCCTGCCGGTGTCCCTAGATGCTTGTCTTGCTAGGTTCATGTTTATGCCTAGGTTGCACACACACACCTTACCCTCTTTCAAAGGAACAGTGTGCGCACCTTGAATTGGTGTCCCCAGCCTATTACTGGGTGGCACCAGGTATTTAAAGTTGCCATTTCCTGTTGGACGTCATCCGAGCAACTCATTAGGTCTCCTAACCTAGCCATGTGTGTTGGTTCAGACTGTTGTTCTGGTTAGCATACAGCAGCTCCAGTCCTGCTTGCAGCTAGTTTGGGGTCTGCTGATGTCTTTGTATCCATTTATGTTTCTGGATTTGTTCTAGCCATGTCCTGGCTTGGTACCAGCCTGTGTCCTGAGTCCCTGCTTGAGACCTATCGGAGGTCCTGTGTCTAGTACCTGCCATGTCAGCGCCAGAGGACATCTTCCTGTGGTCTGTGTCTGACCTGCTACAGTCGTCAGAAAGTAACTTCTGCTACCAACATTGTCTGCATCCTCCCATTACAGTCATCTGCCGTGTCCTGTAGTTCCTATCTTGTCCTGTGTGTTTTCACCTTTCCTGCTGTCACTCAGCTCCGCTCAGCTGCCACAGTCCCGGATGCTGCCTCTCCTTCTCTGGGTAGGCCCAAGTCCCCTGAGGTTCAGTGTGTCCGCACTTCCTTGGACACTTGCCACCCCTCGGCATTTGTGCAACATAAATTATTCTATTATTTAATTGTAATTCTCTATATCATTGTTACCAACTAGTGTGGCTATCTCAGGAATCTAATAGCAGAGGGCAAAGACAAACCAAAGACAAAGGTTTGAGTTCAATCTTACAATATCACACATGAAAAACAGTTCATAAGCAGAGTTCAAACACTGCATAGCTGATATGGAAATAGTCCTTTAAGTACAATTCACACACTACAGAGGCGAATACAGAAATAGTGCAGTTCACATAGTGCAGAGCTGATAATGAAAATAGTCTTTATGTGTTGTACACAGTGCAAGCCAATAATGAAAAAATTTCTTACAGCAAACATCGTCCCGGATAAAAATACAGGGCGGTGCAGCTATACTAGAGTCCAAAAACAGTCCTGAGCACCGCACTAGTAAATAAAAAATGGACTAAGTAGCAACAGCAGAGCATTTTAGTATAGCAGAGCTTACATGCAAGAGAGCGGACTGTGGATACTGGTAGCGAGAATAATCCTTAATGAGCACAGACTGCAGCTGGAAGGCAAGCCGTGAACAGGTGAAGCTAGCAGAGCAAATGACTGCAGAGTAGACTGGGTTCGGAAAGTATTCAGACTCATTTAAAATTTTCACTCTTTGTTTCATTGCAGCCATTTGGTAAATTCAAAAAAGTTCATTTTTTCTCATTAAAGTACATTCTGCACATTCTTCACTGAAAAAAAACAGAAATGTAGACATTTTTGTAAATTTATTAAAAAAGAAAAACTGAAATATCACATGGTCATAAGTATTCAGACCCTTTGCTCAGATACTCATATTTAAGTCACATGCTGTCCATTTCCTTGTGATCCTCCTTGAGATGGTTCTACATCTTCATTGGAGTCCAGCTGTGTTTAATTAAACTGATAGGACTTGATTTGGAAAGGCACACACCTGTCTGTACAAGAACTCACAGCTCACAGTGCATGTCAGACTAAATGAAAATCATGAGGTCAAAGGAACTGCTCAAGAAGCCCAAAGACAGAATTGTGGCAAGGCACAGATCTGGCCAAGGTTCAAAAGAATTTATGCAGAACTCATGGTTCCTAAGAGCACAGTGGCCTCCATAATCCTTAAATGGAAGGAGTTTGGGACCACCAGATGTCTTCCTAGACCTGTCCATGCAGCCAAACTGAGCAACTGTGGGAGAAGAACCTTAATGAGAGCGGTAAAGAATAACCCCAAGATCACAGTGGCTGAGCTCCAGAGATGCAGTAGGGAGATGGGAGAAAGTTCCACAAAGTCAACTATCATTGCAGTCCTCCACCAGTCAGGCCTTTATGGCAGAGTGGCCTGACAAAGCTTCTTTCTCAGTGCAAGACATATGAAAGCCCGCATAGAGTTTGCAAGAAAACACATGAAGGACTCCCAGACTATGATAAATATGATTCTCTGGTCTGATGAGACGAAGATAGAACTTTTTGGTGATGATTCTAAGTTGTATGTGCGGAGAAAACCAGACACTGCTCATCACTTGCCCTATAGTATATGGCAGTACATTACAGCACATGTATAGCAGCACTATGGTATATGATGGTACATTACATTACATGTATAGCAGCCCTATAGTATATGGCAGTACATTACAGCACATGTATAGCAGCACCATGGTATATGGTGGTATATTACAGTACATGTAGAGCAGCATTATAGTATATGGCGGTACATTGCAGTACAAGTATAGCAGCGCTATGGTATATGGTGATACATTACAGTACATGTATAGCAGTGTTATAGTACATGGCGGTACATTACAGTACATGTATAGCAATGCTATAGTATATGGCGGAACATTACAGTACATGTATAGCAGCGCTATGGTATATGGTGGTACATTACATTACATGTATAGCAGCCCTATAGTATATGGCAGTACATTACAGCACATGTATAGCAGCACTATGGTATATGGTGGTATATTACAGTACATGTAGAGCAGCACTATAGTATATGGCGGTACATTGCAGTACAAGTATAGCAGCGCTATGGTATATGGTGGTAAATTACAGTACATGTATAGCAGCACTATAGTATATGGCTGTACATTTTAGTACACGTATAGCAGCGCTATGGTATATGGTGATACATTACAGTACATGTATAGCAGTGTTATAGTACATGGCGGTACATTACAGTACATGTATAGCAATGCTATAGTATATGGCGGAACATTACAGTACATGTATAGCAGCGCTATGGTATATGGCGGTACATTACAGTACATGTATAACAGCGCTACAGTATATGGCAGTACATTACAGCACATGTATAGCAGTGCTGTGGTATATGGCTGTACATTACAGTACATGTATAACAGCGCTATGGTGTATGGCGGTACATTACAGTACATGTATAGCAGTGTTATAGTGTATGGCAGTTCATTACAGTACATGTATAGCAGCACTATGGTATATGGCGGTACATTACAGTACATGTATAGCAATTATAAACGGAATTTCCATAAGACTTATACCAAAGAAGCTGTTCCAGTGTTGCCACCGGATTGCAGCTAGCTGCTCATCATATATCAATTACAAACAGGAGAAACAAAATGAGCTTAATTGCTTATCAAAATTTACTTATTTATTAGAGGATAAAGAGACAATATAGAGAGGTGATCTTTAAAATTGCACAGCAGAGATCACTGGTACATGATTATTTAAAAGCCAAACAGGATTTTGCAAGTGATAACAAGATGACAGACAGTATTACATATCAATGCAGGGTAGGTATAACAAATTGATTTTTTTGTATATATGAACACTTCAACATCAATACATTGGTTTAACCCACACACTGCAGTGACAGAGAGACAAAGCTTACGTTGCCTTACATCAGTAAAGTGCATCCAAATGGCAGGTGATAGCAGCGTACCTAGTGAAAAAGTGCGTAGTGCAGAGAGAGGAGGGAGTCCCCCTTGTGCCGGACCCCAAACGCACGTATCGCTTATTTACATATCAGTGCTTCGTCAGTGGGAGTACCAGGGCCTCCACAGTGACGCTCTTATATAGCCCTTACAACACCTGTATCGGTGTACTCACATCGCGCTCCCGAAGGCGGCGCATGCGCCCGTGCCCGCCGGCCCGATACGTCACATCCGGCGCTCAACCTGCCGCGTCATCATCGCCGCCGGAAATTACATCCATGCGGCGGTGAAGCGCTGGCTAGGTGTATAGAGCGTCGTCATGGCGACCGGGCAGTGCGGGAACGCGGGCATGCGCACTGTTATTTTCTATGATCATTGTGCACAATTCAGGTTTTCGCGCTCTCAGTGCGCATGCCCGCGTTCCCACACTGCCCGGTCGCCATGACGACGCTCTATACACCTAGCCAGCGCTTTGGCTTGCCGCGGACCTCTGTACGGCAGGTGGCCGCGGCTGAGCTACTGCTGAACAGAGGTCAGCGGCTCGCCAGCCGCGAGATGATCTCCCGGCTGGCTCGCCCGTGCTGCGGCCACTGTCAGGAGATCCCGCCTTATCCCAAATGCCGCTGTCGCCAGTTTTCAGCTTGGCGCGAATTTTGAATGCGCGTGGCTATTTTGGATACTCCTCGCTCATTGGTGGCCGCCGGAGGCAGCCACCAATGAATGCCCTGGCGCTGGTGCGTGATTTCAGTGTCAGACAGACACGATTAGGAGATTATATAGTAGATAATAGTGAAGAGACACAGAAGGTAACCGGAGTCCTGAAATCATTCTGTGATCCTCGCTCCATTCTGAAATGCCATGAACTATAGTGTGTCTGATTCATACTTGTGCAATAAATTCTGCAATGCTACCCTGAAGAAGGACAACGAAACCCTGAAGAAGGACAACAAAACACATGTTTTGGGGGCTGCAGGAACGCACTTGACACTCCAGGTACTTTTACAACATTTATCAAGATTAATATTTCCAATTATTGTGAAGGCCTCTTTGGAGAAGATAATTTCTGGTACTGTTCAGTGTGTATTAGTGTGTGTACGTTCCTCTACATAGGAGCACCATTTTATTCTGTATGATATACTTTTTGTTATTTTGTGTCACTTTCTCCCCTTGGTGAGGTTATTCCTTACATTTATGGGGTGTTTACATCTGGTACAGTCCTTTGTGACATCTAAATTGATGAGATTTTTATTATAATTAGAAGTGTTCAATAAACTCAATAAACTTTAGAATATTGTGTCTTTCATTTTTTGCAATCTGTATAAAACACACACTATTATACTCACTACTATTGAAATGGGAAGCCTCACACCTCTCGGGTGGGCTTATCTTCTTAATATGTCTGCTGCCAAATTAGATGGTTATCTAGGTGTGCCCGAACCACCAAGTAAAAATACACTTGACAACCCAGTCAAAGTACAATTACAGATAGCCTTTATTAGAACAGTGATACAGGCTTCTTATACCTTTTTCGTAGAGGGACGTTACAAGGGGGGAGGGATATTGCGCCATATTGCATATGCTAGCAGATTTCCTTTAAAACAGCATTAAATCATCATTTTTATTGGTACAAAGTTTAATGAAAGTTCAGACACTTGCTTCATCCCCCATTCTCCAGCTGCAGAACTCAGACTTCCTTTTTCTGCCTAACCACGTCTGGAAGGAACAAAGAGTCTGAGGAAGAAAGAGGAAGTTCATAGGAAACATTAATCTATAGGAAAAGTCAGATGTAGAATATACACGCTGGACAGCATAAATCTTAAAGAGACAAGGAGAATTATGGAGAAATACATCAATACACTCAAGATGGAGTTTGAAAGTCTTCAGCTAATTAGGACCAGATATCATTAACTCTTTTATTGCCTTAACACTATCTATACTATCTGTAACTACTCGGTGGAAGCTATAATGATGTTGTGAATAGCATTATCAGACAAATTATGTCTTTATGCCCAATAATGCTATTAAAAACAATAAAGGATATCACATAACACAATAACTGAATTGGGAATAACTTTATAAAAAAAAAAAAGAATGGAATGACAAATGAGCTGTGAATATCAAAATCATATAAAATACTGAAAAGCAGAGATACACAGACACTGCCGGTTGGGCTGATGGGAGAGGGGTGCTGTGTGGGGTGGGAGGTCGAGAACTCACACATTTTTGTAACACTTTGTGTCATGGGTGTATCAGGAGACAGAGATAAGGCTGCTGGGGCTTCTTGCAGAAGGTCGCAGCATCTGGCCAAACAGCCAAAATTCTGAAATTTGGTTATGTCCCTTTAAGAGGTATTTCTCTGCTTGGTGATAGATGGAGGTCACTAGGACCCAGCTGGTCTCCTACCTGCCTACCTTTCAGCTGTCTCTATTTATACCCTTTGGCTCCCATGATGTATTGCTGGTGATAGCGTGTTTGGAGATGGTGGTGCTTCCAGGCTCAGCAGTGCATCGTGGACTTCCTTTGTAGTTTGCTGTCTGGTTCTCCTTTCAGCTAAGTGTTTTTCCCTCTCCCCTTTTTTTGTTTCCCTTGTGTTTTCTGTTAGTTATTAGTTGGGTTGATCAGTGTTCACCCTGTCTGATCCCTAAGTAGTCTTAGTTGAGGGACAGACAGGGAAGAGATATCCTGATCAGCGACAGCTGCAGAGACTGTATAGGATTGTTAGGGGGGCTGGGTGTCAACGCTAGTGTTGCTAGGGTCACCATCTGCCCTTTGCCCTTAGTGTCAGGGACTCCTTTTCCCCCCTTGTCGTCTTGCGCTGGGTGTCTCCATACTCCTAGAGTGACACTTTAACAGGGTCATTGTTATAAAAGTATTGTAACATATATCATTTATCTTTTATATCTATGTATGGCACCCCAGAGTCCGGTTGCACAATGGTGTTGCCTCACTTGGGGGGTAATGTTATGCTTGGAAGCAGGATAGGGTATCCACACCAGGTAATCCACCACACACAACCCCTTTCCTGACTCCAGACCAGAAGAGGGAGCTCTAACCTGGGTTCAGGGGAGCTCCCCTATAAATTCTGACCTGGTGGCGGGGTTAGACAGTTCAGTTCCCAGGAGGACTGTGAAGACATCCTGCGGACTGGAGCAGTGTCAGGCTTTTCCAAAGATAACCACCAGCCAGGGATCCATAGGAGAGGGTCTGAGGAAGGAGAGGAGTAGGCCTGGGGAGTGGAGCCAGCTGCCCAGTTCACCCCAGAGTAGAGAGCCAGAAACGGACACTGGAGTCTGAAGTTGCGAGGGTGCTCTAGGCCCAGCAGCCAAAACCGAAGGGCGGGAGACTCCACGTCTCCCAGCCACACCAAAGCGCCAGGAGGCACAGCAGCACTGGAGAGCTCAGGGACAGTTGCCAGAAGAGTGGTGCCCGGGAAGGGCTCGAGCTGCCTGCCATACTGGTGATAGACCTTCCAGCAAGAGAAAAGGGTTGCAGCTTAGCTACAGGCAGCCAGGACCATCAAGAGAGGAGTGCAGCAGGGAGGCCTCAGAACTCACCGGGTGAGGAGATCCCTAACTTGCTTCCAGGCCACCAAAATTCACAACATTACCTGTGGATTGTACCCGGGGCTTCTACCTACTGCTACAGTAAACATAAAGGAAATGTGGCGCCCCACTGGTCGGGACGCCACGGAGGGGTAATGCACCCATAAAAGAGTGTGTAGTATTCCTGTGGCTGAGGAATTGGGATGCTGCATAAAGGACCCTCATGACACACATCCACACACACTCTATGTAGGGGACCGTGGGTGGACCCGCTGTAGGGAGGATCCAGTCCCAAGGGAGGAGTGACAGGGTAGAAAAGTGTTTGGTGGGTGGAGAGTTAGTTAGTGAGTGGGAGAGCTCCGTTTGTGAGCAAGGAGTAGAAGACAGCGGAGGAGCTGTCAGGACAGAAAGGGACCCTAGGGGCCCCAGGTGTAGCGCTGCACCCGAATCCGGACCCGGTACGAAAACCGACCAGAGGGTTTCACTACCGGGACGAAGGACCATCTCCGAAAGCGGTGCAGGCCTTCACCCCTGGGCTTCCTTTAGGAAGTTGTGGCCGACCCCTGACGCATTCAGAAAAAGGCACCGTATAGGGTCCCAAGGACTCTGAAAGGAGTCGCTCAGTGAGAGAGGATCCATGGGAGCCGGCTTCAGGCTCTGCGTGTGGGAGCGCTGAGGGAGACAGGAGAGAGCGCAGGAAGGGACTGAAAAGGAACAGCAGGTAGACTACCGAGGGCCCTAAGTAAAGCATCCCGGTTCTTCAGTGACTACCAAGGCCAGACAAACCGGATAAAATTGTGTTAACTGTCAACCTGCCTTAACTGCCAATAAACCCGTACAGAGCATAAAGACTGTGTGGTGTCATTTATTATCTACACCTGAGGAGCCGCCGACCACAGCATGAGAAGAACAACTGACATGGCCAGGTCTAGCTGCATTCCTATGTAAATAAAAAATTGTCCTGCAATTCCCAATTTCCATCACTGCCCTGGGGATGCCGCTCCACCTACGGGGAGCCGTAACCATTTTGCTGCTCCACCATCACCCCGGAGGTCTGTCCCGCAGCGCCGGTAGCATTACCGGAGCCATAGGTGGTATCACAAATCATTTTTATTTTATTTATCATTGACTTTAAACCCCTTTTCTGCAACCACGAGGGCCACAGGAGCGGGCAACAGGCCCTGTGACATCCCCCATGAACTGCAACGCCCAGGACTGGGTACCCCACGACCCTGGGGCGGGTCAGAAACTACGCCTGCGTGTCTGTCAGTTATTCTGCGATCTCAGTCCTGCAACTCAACAGTCTTCCACCGCCATAGACTATACCGGTTGCCCTGGGGAACCGCTCCACCTGTGGGGAGCGACATCATCCAAGCTGCAATCCCATCATCCCTAAAGGGTGGCGTCACGACAACCCTTCCTCTAAATCCTATCCCCTTGAAATTTTGATCTACCCCCAGGGTCACTGAGCCAGGTTTCGACCCCTGTGACTCCCCCAGAAGCAGCTAAAGCCCGGTTATGAGTATCCCACGCCCTGGGGCGCGACATATGCACATAATCAACTAAATACATTATTAGCTTGTTATACATAAAATCAGTTCAGGACTTTTTAAATTTGTGAAATAAAACATATAGTGTATCTTGAAAAAAGCTGACATAATAAGTGTTATCAATTGCGGTTAGAATTGCTTTTTGCATGTAACTGATTGAGTGGTCATTTTGTGGTTAAATTTGTAGCAAAATCTCAGAGTTAAAAAATAACCACAAATGGAATTTAGAAAGGCTACAAAAGAAAGATGATATGTTCTGTGGCGAAGCACATTTCCTGTTAATTCTTACAAACTGTAACTGAGACACTGTGTGTTTTTGATATACCATATGATGTTAGAAATGCCTGAAATAATCTAGATAAATGAGATCACAATATATTAATGTTAGACAAACTGTTTACAACCTGCTGACTTGTCATTCTTGCTAGCGAGAATAAAGATACCTGCTTCAAATTCATATGTCCTCTTCTCCTCCCTTGGTGAAAGGCTAAACTTTCCTTAATAGGCGTGGCACACATTAGATTACATTTAATGAGTAATTGTAAGCTTCACTACTTAGGCACACCACGGTAGAATCAGATCCGGGGCTGTCCGGACCCGGACCCGATTTTGCTGTAATGCAGCCCTATGGGGCCGGATGGAACAAGATGGCGGCTATGTGCCATCCGGTTTCCATCTGTCCGGGAGGATCCAGGTGAATTCGGATTTTCCTCTCGGACACAAAAATGTTGCTTGCAACGTTTTTGTGTCCGGGGCGACAAATCTGCCCAAATCGGATCCTCCCAGATCATGGGCGATCTAGCGCTCCCTAACTTGGGAGTCTATGGCGCCGGATTGCCCCAGATCTGGGAGGATCAGGGAACTGGACACCAGCGGCTGAAGTTTAGCAGCGAGCGCTGCTAAACGTCAGCACCACCGTCTGTCCCCTCCACAGATTTCAGGACTGCAACTAGCTCCCCGCTAGCTGCGATCTTGAAATTGCAGCAGCTGTGGCTGTAAATGAGGACTCCAGCTGCAAACCGGACCGGAGGGCATATTTGAACTCCG
Organism: Allobates femoralis; assembly: GCA_033576535.1. Classification (NCBI taxonomy): domain Eukaryota; kingdom Metazoa; phylum Chordata; class Amphibia; order Anura; family Aromobatidae; genus Allobates; species Allobates femoralis. The sequence goes on along the minus strand of JARQOC010000004.1, from coordinate 572,496,319 downwards.
GTTCTGTTTGCAAATCGGATCCGGGGCTGTCCAAATCACATTGGACAGCCCCGGACCTGATCACACCGTGGTGTGAAGCCAGCCTTACACCAGACTCAGAGTTTCCTATTTGATGTGTATTAACCCCTTCACCACCCAGCGATTTTTAGTTTTCGACTTTCGTTCCTCGCGTCCAAGAGGCATAGCTTTTTTATTTTTCCATCAATATAGACATATGAGGGCTTGTTTTTTGCGTGACAAGTTGTACTTTCAGATCCAATAATTTATTTTACCATATAGTGTACAGAAAAATGGGAAACAAATTCCAAGTGCGGTGAAATTGCAAAAAAAGTGCAATTACAAGTTTGTTTTCTGAGGTTTTTTTTCGCCGTGATCACTATATGGTAAAACTGACGTGATGATGTGATGCCTCGGGTCGGTACAAGTTCGTAGATATCAAACATATATACTTTTACTGTTATCTAAGTGGTGAAAAAAATTCAGAAGTTTGAAAAAAAGAAGATTTGCACTTTTTGCGCCATATTCTGTGCCCCGTAGTGTCCTCTTTTTTTGGGATCTGGGGCTGTGTGACAGCTTATTTTTTGCGGCTTGAGCTAATGTTTCTAATGATACCAATTTTGGGTGGATGTGCTGTTTTGATCGCCTGTTATTGCATTTTATAGCGAAGTTGTGGCTACCAAAAAAAATTTAATTTTGGCGTTTGGTCCTTTTTTTTGTTACGCAGTTTACGGCTCTCATTAATTTATTTTATATCTTGATAGATTGGGCATTTCTGAATGCGGCTATACTAAATATGTGTATTTTTTTTCAATACTTTTATATTGAAATGGGTCAAAAGGGGGGTGATTTAAACTTTTGTGTTTCTTTTTGATATTTTTTAAAACTTTATTTTAAAAGGCGCCACAGTGTTTCAGATCCCTTGTGCCATATCCCGTTGAGCTGCAGCACATGGTTTCACTTTCAGTGGTTGACAGCACCTGCCAACCACTGAGAGAAAGCGAATCCTGATAGCTTCTAGGTTCACACCAGGACTAGGGCTATCACGTGACACAGGAGATCCCACGATCTTATCGCGGGATCTCCGATCTCGGCGGGGAACGGCGCAATCACCACCACGGCGGTTTTGGATCCCGCTGTCAGTGAATGACAGCAGGATCCAAGGGGTTAACAGCACCGATCGGATCGCAAATCTGATCGGTGCTGGAAATCCGGCATCTCAGCTGATGAGATCAGCAGAGACATCAGGTGAATGATGTGAGCTCACCACTGGAGCTCACATCAAACACCGGGAACCGACCCATGATGTACCATTACATCAAGGGTCAGGAGGGAGTTAAGCAGTTTAGGAGTCTCCTATGTGATATATATACACTAGTCTCAGTTTTTCATATGTAATATATATACACCAATCTTAGTATATCCTATATGATGTACATACAGCAGTCTGTGTCTCCTATGTGAAACATTTACAGTCTCATTGCCTCCTATGCTATGTGTACGGCAGCAGTTTCAGTGTTTCCTATGTGATGCATACACCAGTCTTAGTGACTCCTATGTGATATATATTCAGCAGTTTCAGTATCTCCTATATGATATATATACAACAGTCTTCTTCTCCATATGGGATATATATAGGTGCCTCAGTGTCTCTTATGTGATGTATGTAGCAGTCTCAGTATATACAATGTGATATATATGTACACTAGTCCTAATGTATCCTTTGTGATATATATATACAGCAGTCTCATGTCTCCTTTGCGATCTGTATATACAAATGTCAGTGTCTTCTAGGTAGTGTATATACAGCAGTCTTGATGTCTTCTATGTGATGTACACATATAGCGTGAAGAGCATGCAGGGGGCCCAGGGGAGGCAGGAACCGCTACTCCATCACTACCGGAATGGGGCCACTGAAACTGCTCACCAGCCAGTGGGTAGAGTGGTTCAGGGCACAGCCGTGGAGTGGACGGACATGGCGGGGGTGCTGTAGTCATTGTTGTCTAGGGTTTGGTTGCACTCACCCCAACACGTCACATACACACTTCATGGGAGATTATCTTAATTGCTCTGTTATCCCAGTAGTTCCAGAATCTGTGCCATCTTTAGCTGCATAGTTCCTGAACCTTCTTCACAAAAAATCAGTCCACAACAGTGTAAAAACTTTAGTACTTTACTGGAAACTGCATTCCAAACTAAGTCCACAAAACACAATGTAGGGTACATGCTCAGGGGTGGATTAAGGGTAGCCAGGGCCCGCGGTTGTTCAGACTCTGTGGGCCCCCCCCCCCCCGAGTCATGTGACGGGGGTCATGTGACAGGGTCATGTGACGGGGTCACAGGGGTCATGTGACGGGGTCACGGGGGTCATGTGATTGGGGGGGTCATCATATACCTGAAATAGATTATTCCAGAAAAATAGTTGCTGAGTGAAACTCTAACCTGTCAAACATCCGTTGATCTAGTCAATTTACCCTTCAGTTAGGAAGAAAAAAAAGCACTTTAAGCCATAGTATTGAACAGTCCATTAGAAGGAGGCTATTATGCCCTGATTGCCCCTGTACTCAGAATAAATAACTTATAAAAATCTCGACCAGTGTGCCCCTGTATATTAATCACCTGTTACCAGTTCAATGGGCTTGCTTGCAGATCGGTCCGTCCTGCCTCCTCGCGGTCTGACAGCGTCTTCTTCTGAATAAAATGGCCCCATATATTGAATGGGAAGCCATTATGAGGCAACAGGTACAAAAGGAGTTATTTGAACTGTTAATTTCTGAGGTAAACATCTGGTATAAACTGGACAAAAACCGGTTTGATGTGGTTCTCTGGGCGCCTAAATCCTAGGGGACGGATTGGCTGGATAAGGTCAGATGTCACTGACCTTTGTGTATATAAGGTGAGTCCCTAGGCTTAGGTGTCCAGTCAGGAGGCGTCACCTGAAGAAATCCCCGCCCACCCGCCCTGATGGTTAATTTCAAGTTTTGGATTTTTTATAAGTAATGCTACTTTGTTAGACGTAGGGTTGCCCAGCGTGCTGGGTGGACCGTTTTTATATTATTCATTAAAAGAGTTATTGATATTGGTGGAAATGTATTCTAACGGTTAATGTATGGATGTGTAAACCTTAATAAAAGTACCATAATTTTAGCCCACAACATTCTGAAGTATCTTTATTTATTTAAGGTAAATTGTTCTTTTAATTAGTTGTGCCTTGCTATCTCATGATGTAGATAACGCCTCCTGCCACCTGCGTTATCCACGTGACCACGTCCAATTTTCCAATTGCCTACTCTACTCCCATACCTCTCCAGCTTGTGCAAGTGCAATGGGCTTCATCATGGGGTTATCCTACAAGTGTAAACTCTCAGTGATGTCACCATACATCACACGCAGAAGACTGGGAGCCTGGAGCCATGTGCAGAGACCCCTGCGGTTCGCGCATGTGTAGATGAGTTTTACGTTGTAGCTGCAGTAGGGCAGAGCACGGTGCATTTGCGCAAGCTGGAGAGGCATCTGCACAGACGTGAGATAGGAATGTGGGACGTGGATAACCCAGGAGGCGTTATTCATATCATTCAGAAGAAGAGGCTGTCAGATGGTGAGGAGAGGCTGGGTGGACCAATCTGCAAGCAAGAATTTCGGACCGGTAACAGGTTACAATACAGGGTGCTAGATTTTTATAAGTTATTTATTCTGTGTACAGGGGTATTCAGGGCATAATAGCCTGTTTCTTATAATGCAGCATAGGCATGTGTGTGCATGTTTCTTATAATGCAGCATCAGTGTGTGCACGAGGCCTTAGGCTGTGTGCTCGTGGTGCGGAGGAGCTGCGTGTTGGACGCAGCTCTGCCGGACCTTAGTGAAGCCGCGGGTGCCCACAGGGAGACCGCAGCCGCCCTGTACTCACCATGTATGGCGGGTGCAGAGCAGCTTCTCCCTGCAGTCACCCGATGGGAGCTGCTTCAGTCTCCGCAGCATGAAATTAACATGCGGAGGAGGAGCGGAATGCCGGCAACCCGCACCGCAGCTGTCAGATCGTTGTGGTTGTGTTAAGCATAGTGAGGATGGGATTTCTTACAATCACATCCACTATGCTTATACTGTACTATGCAGCATTTTGGACGTAGCAGCAAGGCGCTGCGTCCAAAACGCTGCGTATACAGACCGTGAGCACACAGCCTTACAAATACTGAGGAAAAAAATCACCAAATACTCAGCGTGTGCACGAGGTCTTATGATGTGGCCAAGGCAAGGGGTACTCGGACACCGGGACTGATGGCTTCTTGGATGGGGGAATCACGGATGGTCGAGAGCCCGGTTCCATGCCCTGGTTATCATTTGTTAGATGGTGGGGAAGGGAATATTTCCAAGGGAACGTGACGCCACCTGTGGTTCCCGGTAATGTAGGTACCGGCGCTGCAAGCCGGCCGCTGAGGTGATGGTGGGTGCAGCAGAGTGTGGTACAGCTCCCCACAGGTGGAGCTATTACCTCAGGGCAGCGGTAATGGATGAGGATGAGGGGAGTTATAGTGATAGTTCTTACCCCTCTGGTGAGCTGCTGGTGATAGTGTTGAAGCCCTCCGGGCGCCGGCGGGAAGCACAACGGAGACCAGTTCAAGTTTGACTCCACTTAACTAAGTACCGGCAGATGGTAAAACGGATCACGGTACAGTTTGGTTTACCGGGTGAACGTTGCCAGCTCAGGATCCCCTTATGGAGTCTCTAGATGTTTTCTCTCTTTGTCTTTCGGGGATAACTCTATTCTTCCCAGTCTCTACCACCTTCACAGCGCTCTCCCGCCAGTCCCACGGTTAGTCACTAGCCAATCAGGTTGGCCCCTTACCTGTACAGACGGGAGCAGCAGGAGCGCACAATTTCTCCCGCCACCGGAATTCAGTCTGCAACACTAGTGCCCTCAACCGGTTTCTGTCTTGAGGGGTGAGATGTCCTTGTGGTGCTGTCGGCAACCCGGTTTCTATGGGCCCGCAGCTCGTCAGTCTGCGGTCAGAGGTAAACTTCTGACCGCCTCGGCTTCCCACGTTGCTGGTGTTTTTCCCCCAACATGACCAGCTGGCTCCAACCAGTCCTGGTCCGTTGCCTTCTGTCCTGGGCCCCCACTTAAAGATGGGGCTCCCTCCTGTCAACTGCACTGTCAGGCCCGTCCTCACTGACTGCCTTCCCAGCACTGTCTCTCAACTGTCACTCTCTCCCACTACCCTACCCTACGCTCTACCCCCTTTTGGGACCTTATAATTTACCGGTCCCCCCTATTCTAAGTGGCCTAGTCCTAAGTGTGTGTAAGCACAGACTCCATAGGTTAAGCCCTGAACTGACAACTTACAGAGATATCACATTTATTGTCAAATTGCAATACCTCTCTGTGGCGCCTAGTCAGAGCGGCGCCACACTTGCATATACTGAGGGAAAAACTGACCAAATTCTCAGCGTGTGCACGAGGCCTTACAAATACTAAGGTAAAAACTCACCAAATACTCAGTGTATGCACTAGACCTTACAGATACTGAGGAAAAAAACTCACCAAATACTCAGCGTGAGCACGAGGCCTTACAAATACTGAGGAAAAAACTCACCAAATACTCAGAGTGTGCACGAGGCGTTACAAATACTGAGGTAAAAATTCACCAAATACTCAGTGTGTGTACAAGACCTTGCAGATACTGAGGAAAAAATTGACCAAGTACTCAGCGTGTGCACGAGATCTTACATATACTGAGGAAAAAACTGACCAAATACTCAGCGTGTGCACGATGCCTTACAAATACTGAGGTAAAAACCCACCAAATACTCGGCGTGTGCACGAGGCCTTACATATACTGAAATGGCCACATTACATTTAATGGGGACATCATGAGGGAATATGCACTTTATGTATTTTTGAGTCAGTCAAGTTGTGAGGTAATTTGTCAGTACTATTTGAAAGCTGTCAGAAGTGGTATAAACCGGCCTGAACCGTTTTTTTGAGCGGTAAAAATGTGGAACAGCTGATTGGTTAAAGAGGGGGGGGAGAGTGGGGGACTATATACCTTTATAAGGTGACAGCTCCTGTCAGGAGCTGCCAGTTACCTCAAGAAGCTGAAGAAGAGCTCCTGAGCCGACTGCTGGAGAAGGTGAACGCTGGAGAAGGTCGGGATTGGCTTTTGCGGTGCCTGGCTGAGGATCCATCGGCGCAAGAAGTTCCTGTTGAAGTAGCGCTTGAGGAGTCGGAGCTCTGCTTCCCCGCCGCAGCTCGAGAGCCAGGAGGCTGCGACGCATGTCACCTTCACTGCCGCCATCAAGTGGCAGGCGGAGCCAAGGCAGGAAGAGGCCGGTGGCTTCACAGTGCGAGGAGCCTGTCAGCAGGCTCTCGCGTAGTCCCGCGAGAGATCGCGGTCATCTGACCTATGAAGCATCCGGGCCCTCGGAGCGCCGGCTGGATGAATGCAGGAATGAAGCCGCAGCTGTCGAAACAGCTCCATTGTGTCATGGCATAAGCTTGCAGCCGCAGCAAAAAGCTGTGGGGCGGCTGCTGCTGTGTCCCAGGTCTGGAGCCCGGCGGTCGCGGCTAGCAACAGAAGAGCCTCTTCTACATGGATCTCTGAGGGGTCTGGGATGTGGGTGGAGAGGGCAACAGGACCGCCAGAACAGAGACGTCCATCACCTGCAAGATCTTCAGATGGTGAGATGATAATGCATAATGACTGTATGATTGATAATGTTAACTCTAGTGCAGTCTCCATTAGGGAGATAGTCAATTTGGCAGTGCAGGATGCCCTTAGGGGCTTTTCTGGGTCTGAGATGGGGTCCTCCCTTAAGGTTACTTAGGCCCCATGTACCTGCAGCCTGCTTCAAAGAAGCATTACCCTGTGAGGTATCCCCTTTGGGTTTTCATCTGGCTGTCACAATGAAAGAAAAAATCTGGGCTGGAGAGTATGTGGATGTTTTTTCCCTGCTTCCCAGCAAAGATAGTTTTAGGACTGATAAATCAGATGATGGTGAAAAGAAAAGACTGTTTAAATCTTTTAATTCTTGGCTACAGGCTTTTCTGATCTATGCGGCCGTGCTGGGTGAGAAGTCTTCGGCTCTTTGCTGTGGACTTCTCCAGCATATAGATATTGTCTTAGAAGCATACCGCCACTTCGGTGGAACAGCATGGCTGATATATGACGAGGCCTTTAGACAAAAATTGTCGGTTCACCCATCCTTAAAATGGGGGGTGAAAGACGTGGGACTATGGTTACAAATGATGGTCCCACAAAGACAGCCGACTATTGTTAAAAACCACGTTTCTCGACAGATTAGGAAGGGGTTGTATTTTACGTTCAATGAGTCCTCTTGCAAATGGCTGCATAATTGTTGGTATAAACATGAGTGTTCCATTTGTGGGGGGGCTCATCCAATGAACAAATGCTTCAAGAAATTGAATCAGTTGCCTCAAGGGCTTAATGCAAAGGAGCCATTTCTTAGTGGCAAATACACCAGTGAAGGTGGTAGAAATGCTACCGTTTCTAAGCAAGTATCACGACAGGGAGAAAGCCCTTCTACTGTTTAAAGGCTTCTCTGAGGGTTTTTTCGTAACTACTTTTAATGGGTCTGGTTGCAAGGTAATTGAGAATTTGCCTTCGGCCAGACGTTTCCCTGAGGGGGTAAGGGATAAGATTGTTAAAGTCCTTCAACTTGGTAGATGTTCTGGTCCGTTTGTTGAACCCCCTTTTTTGAATTTTCGGATCTCCCCGTTAGGGGTTGTTCCTAAAAAAGAACTAGGTTCCTATTGGTTAATTCATCATTTATCTTTTCCACCTAGTGATTCATTGAATGACCAGGTGGATAAGACTAAGGCATCTGTCCACTATGCCTCATTTGACATGGTGGTGGATTTTTTAAGGGAGGTCGGCCAACATGCTATGCTGGCTAAGTCGCATTCAGGATCAACTCGAGAGAAGAAAGTTTAGTAACAGGGAGACCTATCAGTATAGAATTGCAATAATCCAGACGAGAATGAATAAGAGCGACAGTAAGGCTATATTCACACATGTTTTTGCTCCGTTTTATTCTGTGGCAGAGGGTAGAGCTGGTCATGCGGCGGTTCAGTAGACTGATGATTATAACATGCACTTTCTTAGGACAGGTCACTTTTCAAGGGAAAAAAACGGATCAGATCATGAATTCCCTGTCTGAACAGCAACTAACTTTGCTGGGTTTCCATTTGAGTGATCCGTTCACTGCATTTTCACTGCAAAAAAAAAAAACAGATAAAAAAAACGGAGCAAAAACGTTGTGTGTGAATATAGCCTAAAGGGTCCGTCACACCTGGCGACGGGGATGGAGATGTCGGTGGCGACTAGCGGGTGCGCGCACGTTTTTGGCTCCCCGCCAACATCGCCATCCCCCATTTACACGGGGAGACATCTCCAGCCCCGCTCCTGCGAGCTGTCAGGCGGCGTCGCCGCCGGGGTGTCTGAAAACCCCAGCGGCGATGCAGGACAATGGGAGCCTATGGCTCCGATCGCCTGACAGGTCTCCGGTGGCCGGTTACATGGGGCGATGTGTACACATCGCCGCATGATGGTCGCCTGGTTTGAGCACTGCGATGACGCCGGCGATAGGCCACGCCCCTACGTTGCCTATGTTATCGGCAGCAATGTGGCCTGGTGTAACGGGGCCTTAAGAGTTTTTTCAGAGTCAACTGTAAGAATAGGTCAAATTCTAGAGATGTTTTTGAGGTGTAGGTGACATGAAAGAGCGAGAGACCGGATGTGGGGAGTAAAGGAGAGATCTGAGTCAAATATGACCCCAGGACAGCGGGCGTGCTGTTGAGGAGTTAGAACCACATATGAAAACGTAATATCGTTTTTAGGAACATTAGTAGAGGGAGGAAACACGAGAAGTTTCATTTTAAGCAGAGAGAGAACATGACGTTAGACACAGCAGACAGAGGTGATGTAAGGAGAAGAGGTGTATAATTGGATGTCATTAGCTTAGAGATGGTACTGAAAACCATATCTACTGATGGTTTGTCAATAGGGGCAGTGAATAGGGCCTAGGACTGAACCCCGTGGGACCCTGACAGTGAAAGGAAGAGGAGAGGAAGAGGAGCCGGCAAAGGATACAGTGAAGGAGCGGTCAGAGAGGTAGGAGAAGAACCAGGAGAGAGAGGTGTCCTTGAGCCCAATAGAGCAGAGCACATTGAGGAGGAGCTGGTGATCCACAGTATCGAATACAGCAGCGAGGAGATTCAGGAAAATCAGCAGGGAGCAGGAACCATTAGATTTAGCTGTTAGTAGATCACTAGAGATTTTAGAAAGGACAGTTTCAGTAGAGTGTAAGGAGCAGAATCTGGATTGTAGAGGGTAAAGAAGAGAATTATCTGAGAGATAGCGGATCAGATGGGAGTGGATCAAGCATTCCAGGAGTTTAGAGGAAAAGGGGAGATTAGAGACAGGTCTGCCATTACCAGTGCAGTTCTGGTTGAGAGATGGTTTTTCAAATAATGGGTGTATGCTGGTGTGTTTAAAACTGAAGGTGAAAACACCAGATGGAAGAGATGTGAGGGAATAGGTAGTAGGGAGAGAAGTCTCAAGGAGCCGGGTAACTTCTTCCTCTGTGACCGGATCGAAGACTGAAAGTGAGCTAGATTAAGTGCAGGAGGGAAGAGAATGCATGATATTATGAGGCTAGGAGGAAATTTACTGTCACTTGTGGTCAACTTTGACTTTAAAATAATTGTTCAGATCGTCAGCTCTAAGGTTGGTGGTGGGAGCCTTTACTCTTGTACCGAGGAGCAAATGGAAAGTGTCAAACAGTCGCTCAGGACTGTTGAATAGTGATGTGATGAGGGCGGAGTAGTCAGTTGTTTTGAGAGATGAAGGCAGCATTGAATGTTTTAAGCAAAAACTTATAATGGATGAAATCATTGGCCAGATTGAATTTTCTCCGCAGACATTCAGCGCACCTGGAGCACTGCTGGAGAAACCATGTTTAAAGGGTTCCAGGGTTCCCACAGTCTGTGCCAAGTTGTTCTTTGTGTAGGCAATGCAGCCTCATCCGGGGCATTTTGCATGTCATTATAGTGTTTCAGAGCAGAGTCAGGATATGAGAGGGAGGAGATTGGGGCCAATGATGACTGCAAATTCTTTCTTTATAGGTTTCTTGGTGTTAATGGCACGGTCATTCCTAAAAGTGAAGTAAGTGGGGCTGTCCTTAATGGGTTGACAGTTCTTGACTGAGAATGAGAGACGGTTGTGGTCAGAAGGCAGAAGAGAGCAATTAGTAAAATCATGCGCTGAGCAGAGCCGGAAGAAAATCTGGTCCAGCGCATTCCTACCTTCATGTGTAGCAAAGTTAGTAAGTTGTAAAAAGCCGAGAGAGAAGGAAAGGGTTAAAAAATGAGCGGCAGATAGGGAGCGGAGAAATCAATAGGTATGTTAAAGTCCCTCATGATGAGAGTGATGAGGTCACAGGCTAGAATGTGTGGCAAGCCAGGTGGCAAAGTGATCGAGGAACTTACTTGGGGGCCTAGAGGGCAAAACATAACCGCCACTTGCAGGGACAATGGTCTGTAAAGTCTGACAGTGTGGATCTCAAAAGAAGTGAAGGTAAGTGAGGGGACAGGAGCAATAACCTGAAAAGCAGAATTAGATGAAAGCAGCAGACCAACACCTCCATCTGGTCTGTTCTCAGGTGTAGAGGTATGTTAAAATTGTAGGCCACCATAGGAGAGAGCAGCAGCAGCGGTGGTGTCTGACTACTGAATCCAGGTCACAGCAAAAGCAAGAAGGTGAAGAGGATGTGAAAAGAAAAAGTTGTGGATGTAGGAGAGTTTGTTACATGCTGAGCAAGGGCTCCAAAGGTCCCAGTGAAAGAGGACAGAAGGCATGCAAGGAATATTAATGAGATTCCCGTAGTTTCTGAGTGTAGCAGGGAAGATGTTAAGCTATTACAGGAAGGGCCTGGATTAGGTGTGCAATATCTCTTGACTAAGAGAAGATGAATAACGGGAGTGAGCAGATGGTTAAGGGAAGTGAGAGAATGTCTTTTGTGTTGTATGGTTGGAATGAATGGATATGGACGGTTTAAACTTCTAAAAAGGGTATGAGAGATGTACGTAAGGAAAGAGGAGGAGAGAGGGGCTGATATGGAAGGAGACCTCAGAATGTGTGAAAGGCAGTACATATGATTGAATGAAGTAGCTAGAATGTAAATGGTACAAATACTAATGATGAAAACATTTTGAAGCACACATGATGACGGTACAAGTTTGTTTGTTTGTCTTGCATGACTTACCCGTCTCCTGGCTCATCTAACTATAATGTATAACTGCATGGCGCTTTTAAAAATTGGCACTTATGGAATCTGCATAAATTCCCTCTGCATAAATGCTTCCACTAAGCTGGGTGTGCATACAAAGGCAAACATGTGCTTAAATCTGGGTCAATTTAACTCATTAATCAATCAAACTAACTTAAGACAGCAGGATCTAATGAAATGCAAGATAAATAAACATGGTTGTAAGCCAACATGGATCATAAATCCTATGAAGCAGATAGATGACCTTACAGTACGGCATCACAGAACAATCTCAGTAAAATGAATTAAATATATAATATTACTATAATACAGCAAAGTTGGGTTAATTACAGCAGATGAATGGGATGAATATAAGCCATTGAACACCAGCTGGAAAGGTGGGTTAGCAGATCGGATGAATATACCTATATGAAGAGAAGAGAGATGGGTGTAAGAGTCAAGTAAATGCATGGAACTTTTAAAAATTGGCACTTATAAAAGCTGCACAAATGCCCCCTTCACCAGGTAGCCACTGGTGTCTTTACTGCTTCCTTCTCAGCCTACACCGGTAGGCCCAGGACCCGGTCTCTTCCATACTACATGTTGGCTTTTGGTCTTTGGTCACCACTGGAATCTCTCAACTTGCTCTGCGTGCACCTTAACTCAATTACTCCAAGGCAGAAGTCACTAACCCGGAAAACTCCTTATTAATATCCAGGGACTGGCTGGGGCCTCCGGCCCCAGGTGGCAGTTTCGGACGGCCAGCCGGAAATTTTTGAGGACCAGCGGGTAGGGGGGGGGGGGGGCTGCTATCCGGGGGAAGCTGCTATCAGAAATTTTTGAGGGCCGGGAAAGGGGGGGGGGTGCTATCAGAGATTCGCAGCTCTCTTACCAGCTCCGTCGGCACACTGCGGTAGCGCTGCGCCAGCCGCAAACCGCCCGCGGCCAGCCCGTTTATATGGGGGGGCGGCACGGGGTGTGGGCTAGACCACCAGCCCAGGGGGCACCACCCCTGATAATATCCCCCCACCCTCATTGGGATGGCTAAAACTTTAATCCTTCTAATTCTACATGCTGGACCTCAAGTTCCCCTACTCTGAAGAGTGACCCCGTAGAGGCAACCAGCATTACCACACCCGTATACATAAAATACATATTATCAACATATATGTTTTACATACGTTATTCTTTATTACTGTTGCTGTGTCTAAGCATCACAACAACAATAATAAAGAATAACACATGTAAAACACAACCAGTCTTCAGAAGTAGGAATTGATCTCTGGATCAGCTACCTCCTTACATATACAACAGTCTCAGTATCTTCAATGTGATATATTTACAGCAGCCTCAGCATCTCCTATGTGATGCGTATACAGCAGTCTATATGTCTCCTGTGGATGTATATGCAGTCTCAGTGTTCTCCTATGTGATGTGTATACAGCAATCTCAGTGTATCTTATGTAATGGGTTTCCTGTTTTGTTTGTAGCAGTCTCAGTGTATCATATGTGATCTGTATACTACAGTCTCAGTGTATTCTATGTGATGTATATACACCATTCCCAGTGTATCCTATGTGATATATACAGCAATCTCAGTGTATCTTATGTAATGTAAACATAGCAGCCTCAGTGTTTCCTTTGTTTTGTATGTAGCAGTCTCAATGTAGCATATGTAATCTATATACATCAGTCTCAGCATCTTATATGTGATGTATATACACCAGTCCCACTGTCTCCTATGTGATGTATATGCAGCAGTCTCAGTGTATCCTATGTGATGTGTATACAGCAATAGCAGTGTATCATATGTAATGTAATTACAGCAGCCTTAGTGTTTTATTTGTTTTGTATGTAGCAGTCTCAGTGTATCATATGTAATCTAAATACAGCAGTCTCAGTATCTTGTAATGTATATATATGCCAGTCCCAGTGTTTCCTATGTGATATATACTGCAGTCTCAGTATTTCCAATGTGGTGTGTATATAGCAGTCTCCGTGTCTCCTATGTGATGGGTATACAGCAGTCTGTGTCTCCTATGTGAATTGTATACTGCAGACGTCTCACTGCTTGAGCAGTGATAAATTCCCCACTTTGGGGAGACAGGCATTGTAACACACATCTATGTATGAAACAACTTACTTTTGTGAGCATTTGTCTTAAGATACTACCATCGCAAAGAGCTGATCGAGCTCCAGACCGACAGAAATCTGTAAAAGCACTTGTGAGCAGCCATTTTAAAGACTTTGGATCAAGTCTCTATTTTGTGTCTTAATTTCTTAGTGTGCAATGATGGAGAAATTTTGTGGTGTTTATGCAACTTGTTTTTGTGCAATCTACACCCTGTCGATTCCAAGAAATAGCTGATCACAAGCTGATACCATCAATACTGAGTACATCATAAGCAGGCCTGTGTTGATGATGATAAGGAATAAGCACATAGAAATGTATTCAATCCATATAAGTGAATTGGCATGACTTAGCAAGTTTCCATTGAAGCATAGCGTTCTAAATTTTGATATATAAAGCTGTCAGACACTAATCTGGTAGGAACCCAAGTGTGAACTAAACTACATCTTTAAGTTTCCATGTTGTTCTGCCGTTCCAATGACATCTACTGACACCAGGTGGCTTCAACCACAACACAGCCTCACCATTCACAATAGATGATGTCACTGCTCACCTCCTCCTCTTCCTGTGCAATGGCTGATAACACCTCTATATACAGTAAATAACACAGGATCCACCATTCACAATAGGTGATGTCACAGCTCACCTCCTCCTGTACAATAACTGATAACACCTCTACATACAGTAGATAACACAGGATCCACCATTCACAATAGGTGATATCACAGCTCACCTCCTCCTCCTGTCCAATGACTGATAACACCTCTATATACAGTAGATAACAGGATCCACCATTCACAATAGGTGATGTCACAGCTCACCTCCTCCTGTACAGTGACTGATAACACCTCTATACAGTAGATAACACAGGATCCACCATTCACAATAGGTGATGTCACAGCTCACCTCCTCCTTCCTTACAATGACTGATAACACCTCTATATACAGTAGATAACACAGGATCCACCATTCACAATAGGTGATGTCACAGCTCACCTCCTCCTTCCTTACAATGACTGATAACACCTCTATATACAGTAGATAACACAGGATCCACCATTCACAATAGGTGATATCACAGCTCACCTCCTCCTGTACAATGACTGATAACACCTCTATATACAGTAGATAACACAGGATCCACCATTCACAATAGGTGATATCACAGCTCACCTCCTCCAATATAATGACTGATAACACCTTTATATACAGTAGATAACACAGGATCCACCATTCACAATAGGTGATGTCACGGCTCACCTCCTCCTCCTGTACAATGACTGATAACACCTCTATATACAGTAGATAACACAGGATCCACCATTCACAATAGGTGATATTACAGCTCACCTCCTCCTCCTGTACAATGACTGATAACACCTCTATATACAGTAGATAACACAGGATCCACCATTCACAATAGGTGATATCACAGCTCACCTCCTCCTCCTGTACAATGACTGATAACACCTCTATATACAGTAGATAACACAGGATTCACCATTCACAATAGGTGATGTCACAGCTCACCTCCTCCTGTACAATGACTGATAACACCTCTATATACAGTAGATAACACAGGATCCACCATTCACAATAGGTGATATCACAGCTCACCTCCTCCTGTATAATGACTGATAACACCTCTATATACAGTAGATAACACAGGATCCACCATTCACAATAGGTGATATCACAGCTCACCTCCTCCGCCTGTACAATGACTGATAACACCTCTATATACAGTAGATAACACAGGATCCACCATTCACAATAGGTGATGTCACGGCTCACCTCCTCCTGTTCAATGACTAAAAACAAAGAAAATAAATAGCATTACACCATTTTGAAGACTTTGGTACAAAAACCAGCAACAAACACAAGCAAAAATAGTGACTTACAAAAATGCAAATGATGAATGAATGCTATGTTAATTTGGTAACCACAATAAATCACCTGACTGACTTCTCTAAAAATCCTGGTTGCAGCTATTTCCTGTTGAGAAGGAGCTTGATATTAAAAGGCAACATTACAATCTAGATAGACCCATATGTAGGAAATTGCATAAGTGTCACTTCCCCAATCACCCAGCCGAGAGTGCCAAGTTACTGCAAAGTATGGTCCCTTCATCTTATGGTCCGGGCTTGGCTTTAGTGAGCGACTACATGGAGAATGAGTTGTGCTGACGTCACTCCCTCTAGGCTATCACGTGAACCAGCAGATTGAACCACGCAAATTCCCTGTCCCCCGGCTCTGGTCGGCGTGGAGCCCTTCGGGGGTCGGTATCCAGCCTACTAACTAGTTGTGCAGTCAGCACAACTAGACCAGGTGAGCACGGGAGTCAGTGAACCGATCCCACATTACAATTGTTAGCAGTTTGGCGCAACCCTGTTTCTTTTATATTACATGGAGAATGAGGACTTCTATCTTTCCCTGGAGATACCTAATAACAGACAATACCACTTGTAATGCCTGTAGATAAACTAAGGAGCGCAGCTGCACGGTTTGTTCAAAATGTGTGGTTACGCCGCTGCAATATATCAGCATTGCATAATCTCTGATCTGTCAGTTCTTGCAAAAAAAAAGCATTACGTAATACGTGATGGTTGGGACACTTAGGACCTCATTCATCATTTGTATATTTTTTTAGCTACTTTTCTTTTTTGTGAAAAAGTTAGAAAAGTTTCAGCTCACTGTACAGAATCAGTATAAGGCTGGATTCACATTGCGATTTTGTCAAATCAGATGGTGTCCGATGAAAATCAGACAGCATCGGATGCTCAAAATCAGATGCCATCAGATCCGATTTTTTATCGGATCTGATTTAAATGGCTGGGGGAGGGCTGGGGGAGGTTTTGGGAGTGGTCTAGGGTATTGAGCATGCTCAATACAGAAAATCGGATCCAATATCAGATTCGATTTTCTATCCGATCCCCATAGACTCCCATATTTTTTTAATCCGATGCGATCCGATTTTTGAATCGGATACCAAAATCTCAGCAGTCTAAGATTTTGGCTCCTAAAAACAATCGGACAGAATCGGAGGCAAATCAGATGCCATTGAGGCTGAAGGCACACGGTGCGAGGGAAACTCGCATTGCACTCGGACCAGTGTTGCCCTATCAGGCAGGGCACACTGGTGTGCATGCGATTCTGACGCACGTGAGAGCCATGAAAGTGTATGTGGGTGAGAAAAGTGGAAGCCCCCTTTGAGGGGCGACACGCGTAGGGTGAGGGTCTCTGTTCCACTGCTAGCTGCATATAATGTGACTTGCATGATTATTGGTAATTATGGACACAAATACTGCCAGCATTCTTTTTATGCTGTTGAATTCTCTTTATTCAATGCTCATATGCTGCACAGATGCTGCATATGCAATTTAACCCCACAAAATATACAAAAGTGCCTAGCAGCTGGATGCTTAGTGATCATCTTGCACCGCTGACACAGTGGTACAAGATGATTACTTACTGTACCGGCAAAGCGGGAAATTTAAACTCTGTGGCTTTGATAGCCGCAGAGCTTTAATTTCCAGACAAATGCTGCCCGTGGTCCTTCAAGACCATGGACAGCATCACAATCACGCAGCACACACACACTCACACCTCACAATTGCAGCACACTAACATACATACAGCCAGCCACACTCACCACATGCACCACACGCACAGCACTTGCATCACTGTCGTGCATCAAACACGCTCCGTGTTTGATGCACGACAGTGTGCCTTCAGCCTAAGTGCAAATCCGATCCGATCCCCATTGGAAAACATGGGGGCTAATTCGGATCCGATGCTGTCCGATTTTCATCGGACAGCATCGGATTTAACAAAATCACAATGTGACCCCAGCCTAAGAGGTGGTTTCCTGGGTGGTGGTGCATGGATATAAAGAAAGCTCAGAACTAATGACAAGGGCAACAAGGAAAAAAAATCCAGCAACAACATCCTTTAAATTTTCTTGGAAAAAGTTAAAAGTCCATTTTATTTAGGCATATTAAAAAGCAGAAATGCCAGACATAAGTCAACCATTACGTTTCAAACGACTTCTTGGTTCTTTGTCATAGTGTCACTCTTAGTGGACTTTTAACTTTTTCCAAGAAAATTTAAAGGACGTTGTTGCTGGATTTTTTTTTCCTTGTTGCCCTTTTTTTTGTATTTTCTTTCAACAAAATTCATCAATATGGTGGATGTGGTTGATGGCTTTTGCAAAATTGGAAACATTTGTCTTTTGCTGCAATTTTCTAGTGCCAGCAAAAAAAGTCACAAAAAATTGCTGACTTCCATAAAATCACTCCTGGGTAGGACTGGAGAATATTTGCTTTTTTAAAATTCACAAATGGTGAATCAAGCAAAAACATGTGGAAACGCTAAACTTAATAATGAAAAAGTCAAACAGATAAAATAGACTTCAAAAAAGGCGCAAATGGAAAAGAATATTTGGCAGAGACCAAAAAAAAAGCACAAAACACCAAAAACTCAACTAAATAAACAGGAATAATAATGAATAGGGCTACAGTCGTTTCAGGAGAACTTGTAACAAAATGTAGAAGCACTAAAAATCATCTATCTGTGACAAGTGTGTCACGGCCTGATGTGACCTCGGAGAGATCTGGAACAGAAGGTCACAACATTGAGCCGATTTTGTGCAAGCTCATCACTTATCCTGAGTAGGAGCTTATATAATTCCATCCGATGCTGAAGGGGATAAGGTTCCTTACAAGCCTCCTGTGAGTAGCATGTAGTTGTAATCTCAGCTGCTGCCACTCCCTTCTCCTATATAAACCTAATGCTCATTCCTTCCTATGCCCACTATAATTCATTCTATGCTGACCTACGAAGGAACAGTCTTTAGAGAAAGCAGTGGTGATCTTTCCAGTACATGTGGTGGATACTTTCTCCAGAAAAGAATTTAAGTATGTTGTGTCTGTTTCCTTGTTGGCCTTATCTGTTTTTCCCTGCACTCCTGCCCCTTCCCTTCCTGAAGTAGGGGGGATTGCTGAGTAATAGGAGTACAGTGATAAGGTAGAGACCCCAATAATAGATACTATACTAAGACTAATGGTATATTCTGCCTTTTCTATGATTTTAGACTTAGGTTCACAGCTTGAAGCAAGAAAGATTAATCAATTACTCATAAGCTAGTTAGCTAATATTCCGTGCTAGATAGGGCTGGTATCACTGTAATAAATATTGATTTCTTCATATTATTGGTAAACTTTGACCACAGGAAAACATGTAACTTTCCATTGTAATAATAATGCTGAACCAAACACTCAATTAGATAATGTTAAAAACTTTCCATTCATCATGCATATATGAATCATACTTGTGGACTTTGATATAACATCAGGTGACACGTATTATGATATTGTCTATATAAACCAAAGCTTTGTTCAATAAAGTACCATTCCATTGCCATTCATCCAGCACACCTGTTGTCTGAGTGATTTGCATGTCGCGGCGGAAAAAACCAATTTGGCTATTATCCAATATACTAAGGCTGGGTTCACACTGCGGCAGCGTCCGGTCCGGGGCTGTCAGGGGTGACAGCCTGGACCGGAGTTTTGCTGCATAGAATACTATCGGGCTGCACGGAGCTGGATCGCGCCGGGTGGCAATTATCTGCCATCCGGCTGCTATCTCGCCGGATGTATCCTGGAGTAGTGGGGAATTGTCTGCCGACTCCAAAAACGTTGCATGCACCGTTTTTGGAGTCGGCAGACAAATCCCCACTTCTGCAGGATTCATCCGGCGAGCTAGCAGCCAGATGGCAGATAATTGCCACCCGGCGCGATCCAGCTCCGTGCAGCCCGATAGTATTCTATGCAGCAAAACTCCGGTCCAGGCTGTCACCCCTGACAGCCCCGGACCGGACGCTGCCGCAGTGTGAAGGCACCCTAAGGGTCTTCTTTGAGACCACCTTATCAACAGCAAGGTACGAAACCCAGAGGCCCCAACCATCAGGGGTAATCCTTGAGACAGGGATAGGCTAGGTCCTCCTAGTATGAGGAACAGTAAAGAAGCCCTTTGTTCCTTGCTTCTCTATCTCAGTAATGGGAAAGTTTTTAAGAATACCTGTCACTAGGTGAAAAGTAGAGATGAGAGAACCCTTCATGGTTTGGGTCACTGTACTTCCCGGTATTGAGCAAATCTGTTGGGGTTCGATGTTCGGAGGGTTTACATTTGCAAAGCACTAGAGCAGGGGTGGGGAACCTATGGCTCGTGAGTCAGATGTTGCTCTTTTGATGGCCACATCTGGCTCGCAAAAAACTTACCATCATTGCCAAAATCACAATCCAATACTGCACTTGCAGGCTGCAGTCAGACCCCACTGTGTGAAGCAAGCACCAGGTGCAGGCTGATAAAAATCACCTCTACCTACAACAAAATGTGGGAGGTGACCTGCCCAGCACATAATAGGCTTGCTTAGGACGCCATTCACACTGATACAAATGATGCAGAGTGTCTGAAAGCTACCCACTGGCTCTGCCACCTGGCCAATGGGCCGCCCAGTACGATGCTTCTGCACCACTACATGAACGGCGCCACATCTGGCTCGCAGGCAAATTTATGTTTTACCCACCACACAGCATCCCGCCACCGCCGTATGCACTTCCGGGTGCAGCGCTCTGTTCCTGCTACCATACGGGCGGCTGCGGTCCAATCTGAAGCCAGCAGCTGTGGCCCAATCAAAGGCCAGCAGTGGCAGGCCAATTATTGTTGCATGAAGTCACATGCGGGAATCTGATTGGCCAGCCGCTGCCGGCCTATGATTGGGTCCCAGCTGCTGGCTTAAGATTGGACTGCAGCCGCCCACATGGCAGCAAGGACAGAGCAGCACCCAATACACCACACAGCATGGAGGATCAATGAGTATATATGTGTGGGGTTTTTTTATTTTTGCAGGTACTGGCACCATGGTGGAGGCAGCAAGGAGCTGCATGGGGATGATGGGGGTAGTGCACGGGGATGAAGGGGGTACATACTGCATGGGATGATGGGGTACTGCGTGGGCATGATGGGGGTATTGCAAGGGGATGATGGGGGTACATACTGCATGGGGATGATGGGGGTACATACTGCATGGGGATGATGGGAGTAGTGCATGGGGATGATGGGAGTACTTTATTCATCATTGGTTAGCAACAGCATAACTACGTTATTAAAAAGAATTCAAACACTTATTGTACTTTAAAATTGTTGGTCTTACATAAAATGCACACATTTACTTGTATTTCATTTTAGAGTTAAAAAAAAACATTAAAATTAAAAGTTTTAAAATGTAAACATGTTGTCCGGTTCTCATAGAAATAAATTTTAAAACATGTCGCGGTCATGGCTCTCTCAGCCAAAAAGGTTCCTGACCCCTGCTCTAGAGTAAGCATCGCTGTGGTCGGGTACAGTCGGTATTTGGTCCAGTGCGAGCGGCATGCAGTGTTTGATCGCCTCACACTGAACTTCCAATTAGTGACTTCCATTGAGATTCGGGTCAAGTTTAGCGTCATGAACAGTTTGCCAAAAGTTTGGCTGCACCGCCCGAACCTGATCTTCCAAAGGTTCGCTCTTCTCTAGTCAAAAGTGACCAGTTTTTACAATTGTTCCATTCCCTTGATATTCTGTTTTCCTGGAATTCGCCGTATGATTCCAAAGATCTGGGCCTTTTTATTTAGCTTCTCCGGGGTGTGCCTTTAACCTGCTTTGCAAAGGGGAAGAAGAAGGAGCTTCTGTATGAAGAGTGCACAGCCAATATGCAGGTGAAAAACAAATATTTATTTAGTGCAAGACAGAAAAAACCTTTATGCGTCTTAAAAACAATTAAAACCAATTTCCCTCTGCCACACAAAACATCATACAATTTACCCAGAGCCCGGGTGGATATTCAGGGTGGAGGTACATTAGGAGTGAGAGCTATTACACAGAGCACAATAAACTTCTATTTAGAGCAGGGGGGCTGAGTTGGTGGGCCGCACATAGAAAAAAATTGATGTTGGGGGCCCGCATTCATTGTAGGACTAAGTGACATTTTAGCAATACCAGAATTTTTTGCTCAATGTAGTAATGCCCAAATCCTGGTCCCTTTCTTGTAGGAATGTACCCACCCTAATCTCCTTTATGTAGGAATGTCCCCATCCTGGTCCCCTTCTTGTAGGAAAGTCCCCATCGTATATTAATGTCAACCATTCTGACCCTCATCTTGTACTAATGTCCCCATCCTGGACCTCATCTTGTACTAATTTCCCCATCCTGGACATCATCTTGTAGTAATGTTACCATCCTGATCCTCTTCTTGAAGTAATGTCCCCATCCTGGTCCTCTTCTTGTAGTAAAGTCCCCATCCTGGTCCCCTGCTTGAAGTAATGTGCCCATCCTGGTCTTCTTGTAGTAATGTCCCCATCCTGGTCCTCTTCTTGCAGTAATGTCCCCATCCTGGTCCTCTTCTTGCAGTAATGTCCCCATCCTGGTTCTCTTCTTGAAGTAATGCCCCATCCTGGTCCTCTTCTTGTAGTAATGTCCCCATCCTGGTCCTCTTCCTGCAGTAATGTCCCCATCCTGGTCTTCTTGTAGTAATGTCCCTATCCTGGTCCTCATCTTGCAGTAATGTCCCCATCCTGGTCCTCTTCTTGCAGTAATGTCCCCATCCTGGTTCTCTTCTTGAAGTAATGCCCCCATCCTGGTCCTCTTCTTGTAGTAATGTCCCCATCCTGGTCACAGAGCCCACAGGACTGTGCACACAGAGCCCACAGAGCCCAGTGCACACAGAGCCCACAGCGCACGCAGAGCCCACAGTGCACACAAAGGCCACAGTGCACACAGAGCCCACAGCGCACACAGAGCCCATAGAGCCCACAGTGCACACAAAGCCCACAGTGCACATAGAGCCCCCAGTGTACTCAGAGCCCACAGCGCACACAGAGCCCACAGCGCACACAGAGCCCACAGTGCACACAAAGCCCACAGTGCACACAGAGCCCACAGCGCACACAATGCCCACAGTGCACACAGAGCCCACAGCGCACACAATGCCCACAGCGCACACAGAGCCCACAGCGCACACAGAGCCCACAGCGCACAGAGCCCACAGCGCACACAGAGCCCACAGCGCACACAGAGCCCACAGCGCACACAGAGCCCACAGCGCACACAGAGCCCACAGCGCACACAGAGCCCACAGCGCACACAGAGCCCACAGCGCACACAGAGCCCACAGCACACACAGAGCCCACAGCACACACAGAGCCCACATTGCACACGGAGCACACAGTACACACGGAGCACACAGAGCCCACAGCGCACACAGAGCCCACAGCGCACACAGAGCCCACAGTGCCCAAAGCGCACACAGAGCCCACAGCGCACACAGAGCCCAGTGCACACCCTTAGTGCCTGGACCCTGCCTCACTGTCTGTGCTGCTGTGCCCCCGCCGGACCCGGTAATCGCCGCTTAAGTTACAGTACCATACCGGCGCCAGCAATGAGCTGCCTGGTCTTCCCTGCGGGATCTTCCCCTGATGACATCCGGCAGCAACTACTCCTCACTGCTCTCAGGGCCTCGCTTGCCCTCCACAGCAGTGACAGGGCGGGATTCTGAGACCCCCTCAGGCCACACGCAGCAGCCGGAAGACTGAGGTGGGTGGGAGATGCTGAGGTGGGTGGGAGGAAGATGCTGAGGTGGGTGGGCGGAAGAGTCTGTCTTCCAGTCGCCATCATCATCAAAATCATTTTCATCATCATCATACACACAGCCACCATCATCATCATCATACAAACACACACAGCCACCCTCGTCATACACACACACACACACACAGCCACCACCATTATCAAACACACACAGCCACCACCGCCGTCATCATAATCAGTCACACACAATCACCACCGTCGTTATCATCAATCACACACAGCCACCATCACGATCATCATCAGTAACACACAGCCACCACCACCATCATCATCATCAGTCACACAAAGCCACCACCGCCGCCATCATCATCATGTTACACACAGTCGCCACCGCCATCATCATCAGTCACACACCGCCACCACCGCCGTCATTATCATCAGTCACACACAGCCACCACTGCTGCCATGATCCTTATCAGTCACACACAGCCACCACCACCACCATCATCATCAGTCACACACACACATACACAGCCATGATCATCATCAGTCACACACACACATACACAGCCATGATCATCATCAGTCACACACAACCACTACCGCCACAATCATCATCATCAGTCACACACAGCCACCACTGCTGCCATCATCCTTATCAGTCACACACAGCCACCACCACCACCATCATGATCATCATCAGTCACACACACACATACACAGCCATGATCATCATGAGTCACACACACATACACAGCCATCATTAGTCACACACAGCCATCATCATCAGACACACACATACACACACACACACACACATACACAGCCATGATCATCAGTCATACACACACAGCCATCATCATGATCAGTCACACACACACATACACAGCCATGATCATCATCAGTCACACGCACACATACACAGCCATGATCATCATCAGTCACATGCACACATACACAGCCATGATCATCATCAGTCACACGCACACATACACAGCCATGATCATCATCAGTCACACGCACACATACACAGCCATGATCATCAGTCATATACACACAGCCACCATCATCATCATCATACAAACACACACAGCCACCCTCGTCATACACACACACAGCCAGCACCATCATCAAACACACACAGCCACCACCGCCGTCATCATAATCAGTCACACACAATCACCACCGTCGTTATCATCAATCACACACAGCCACCACCACGATCATCATCAGTAACACACAGCCACCACCACCATCATCATCATCAGTCACACAAAGCCACCACCGCCGCCATCATCATCATGTTACACACAGTCGCCACCGCCATCATCATCAGTCACACACTGCCACCACCACCGTCATTATCATCAGTCACACACAGCCACCACCACCACCATCATCATCATCAGTCACACACACACATACACAGCCATGATCATCATGAGTCACACACACACATACACAGCCATGATCATCATCAGTCACACACAACCACTACCGCCACCATCATCATCATCAGTCACACACAGCCACCACTGCTGCCATCATCCTTATCAGTCACACACAGCCACCACCACCACCATGATCATCATCAGTCACACACACACATACACAGCCATGATCATCATGAGTCACACACACATACACAGCCATCATTAGTCACACACAGCCATCATCATCAGACACACACACACATACACACACACACATACACAGCCATGATCATCAGTCATACACACACAGCCATCATCATGATCAGTCACACACATACACAGCCATGATCATCATCAGTCACACGCACACATACACAGCCATGATCATCATCAGTCACACGCACACATACACAGCCATGATCATCATCAGTCACACGCACACATACACAGCCATGATCATCAGTCACATGCACACATACACAGCCATGATCATCATCAGTCACACGTACACATACACAGCCATGATCATCATCAGTCACACGCCCGGTGGCAGAAGCAATGTTACTGTGGCCGGAGGTGGCGGGGGCAAAGTGAAGGTGCGGCCGCCGGCGGAGGCAGTGTAAAGGTGCGGCCACCAGTGGGAGCAAAGTGAAAGTGCGGCCGGCGGCCGCTAATAGAGGGCAAGCATGTTCTGCACAGTGTGTCCCCGGGCCGCATCAATCAGCCCGGCGGGCCGTGTGTTTGAGACCCCTGATTTAGAGTATATATTGGTGACTTTGGCAATTACGATAGATCTAGCTATATGGATGTTTGTCCGGAAACATCCATAATATTATGCACAGCTAGTTTAGTATATAATATACACAAAAAAATGACATCACATAAGCGACTATATATACGAGATTGGGTGCCAAAATCAAATAAATGAATCACAGATTATCACAGAGTTGTAGATGGTCAAGAGGTATTAAGCTACAGCTCTAATTTTATCATAGTGTTGTCCTCCATAAGAAAAGTAGTATTGGCCCATGTTTATCTGCAGCCCATTGGGCGTCACCCAAAGACATATGACACAGTCCCCACAATCAATGACTTGACAAGGCAGTTAACAGAATAGTGATCATACTGCATAGAAGCCCTTCTGTATAACAATAATCAACACCCTTATATGCCCTTCAGGTAGTAAAGGTGAGGCGGTCCACAGGGTAGGGGGTACTTGGATACCGGGACAGGTGGTTACTTCGGTAGGGGACCGAATTGGATCCGACCTGATCCGCGCCAAATAACATGGGGCCTATGGAGCACGGGTCCGAGGAAACAGCTGATCATTCCTCGGATCCGATTGTAGTGTACTGAGCATGCTCAGTACACTAAAATCTCTGTGCAATCTAATTTCACTTTATATTCATACATTGCAGAAGTGACATCCAGTGAAAATAAAGGGTTAAAAATAAAAAAAACTTTATTCTCACCTGTCCGATGATCCAGCGATGCCTCCAGCGCTCTATGCTTCTAGGACCTGGCGTGACGTCACAGTGCAGTCACATGACCGGTTACCTCAGTAACCGGTCATGTGACTGTGACATCACGCTAGGTCCTGTGGATCAAAAGACGATGGCTGGAAGCGCCGCAGGAGTCGTGGATGGGTGAGAATAAAGATTTTTTTTTATTTTTTAATGTCTGGAAAGAGGGGGCGAAAGAGGGGGACAAAGAGGGGGTCAAAGAGGGGTCAAAGAGGGGGCGAAAGAGGGGGCGAAAGAGGGGGAGAAAGAGGGGGACAAAGAGGGGGACAAAGAGGGGGACAAAGAGGGAGCAGAGAGAGGAGGGGAGAAAGGTGACAGGAGGGGGACGAGGTGACAGGAGGAGCAGGGAGAGGAGGAGAGAGGATCCAAACTGATGCTGCAAAATATCGGAATCGGATGCCTATTTTGCATCCGATTGCAGTCATCAGTTTGCATCCATTGCTGTCCGAGGGGTGCTGCAAAAAGTCTGATCCCCTCGGACAGCACAAAAAACGCTGTGTGAAAGCAGCCTGAGAAGTTCAAGCTAACCAGAGTAGACCAAGTTACTGAAAGGAAAAATAGAAGTCTACCGTGTTACAGTCAGGTCTTTGAGAGAGAGAATCACATCCTTTATTAGAAGGGCAATGTTATATACCATAATCAGGGGTTCCCAACAATAGAGCAATATGTAACAGGGTAATACGTGGCAAGATGGCGAGGCCATATCCAGACAACAAATGTAAGAAATGTGTTAAAACAGTTCTAAATCTTTCAACACCTTCATCAAGAAATGTGTTATAAACAGTTCTGAATCTATTGACGCATTCATTTAGACATCTGGTTGCTGCTCATATGCTCATATGGCCACAGACCAGTGACCCTATGACTATTATTCTTATGCGGGAAGACAAGGTAGGAAATGTTTTTCTATGCTCCCATACCTATGACTGCATATTTTTCTATGTTCCCAACCTTCAACTACTGCCACGTCGCATTTCTGCTAAGTGTGTATAAAGTTCAGAGTGAATAGGCATTATAAACTGAATGGCTCTTAGGCGGCCGTCACACGCTTCAATGTAATGCACGATATTGTTTAAGTGATCTGCTTTTTGATCACTTAAGCGATATCGTTTGTGCATCGCTGCGTGTAATCAAGCGATTTTACAATGTAAAATCGCTTGATCGTTACATCGCAGATTTGAGAGCCGGAGCTCATATCAAGCGATAAACGCTTGATCAATCTGCTTCATCGTGGTGTGTGACACCACGATGAACGATCTCCCAGCGGCACAGCCTATGCTGGGAGATGGTATCTATGGTAAACGTTGGGTTACTAAGCGCCGCGCGGCGCCTAGTAACCTGATGTGTACCATAGTTACCAGCGATCTCGCTGCTCCACATCGCTGGTGAGTCTGCCTGTGTGACAGCTCACCAGCGATGTGAACGATATTGTTAGCGATCGCGCATGCACATGATCGCTAGCAATATCGCTAGCGATATTGAACCGTGTGACGGCCGCCTTAGAGAGACAAGATGGCTGACAATGTACAGTACATACAAAGCATCAGATAACTTCTTTAACACTGTAAAGTCACATAAAAGGGACCCATGCATACAAGGACCTTCAGTAAGGAGTGAGGCCCCCTTAGAAGGGTAGGGGGAGGTGAGCAGTTTGACCACACGGGGGAGTGTGTGTGCCTGTCAATAGGGTCTGTGCAGTGCTATGTGGGCGCTGGGAAGCCACATGGCATGCACTGGTGGGGAGACAGGTGTATCAATCAGGGGGCTGTCAGATTGGGGAGAGCATTCTATACCCAAGTGATGAGGGCCTGGAGTGTGGGCAGTAGGGACTAAACCCAACACGTGTCGCCACAATCAGTGGCTTCATCAGGAGCAGCTGGCTGGGGGGAGCACAAGGTTTTTTTATACCTGTCTGTCCAGGTCTGTATGGGCGCCGCCAGTGTTCTGATGACATCATGGGGCGGGGATAGGGAGGGCCAGAGGCATCATCAATGATGAGCGCAGTGATTAGCCGCAGGTCTGGCTGGCACAGCAGCCTGTCGATCATGTGAGTGTGTGGAGACTCTCTCCCTGCTTGCAATTTTATTGCAAGTAGGAGGGGGAATAGAAAGTTTAGGATTCCAAGAAGCAAGCTTGCCTGCAGTTGATTTATCAGTGACTGCACAAGGGAGACCTATCAGTATGATAAGTGTGAGGCACATACGTCAATTCCCATGGGATAACATGAACCTATAGTAAGGATGACACTGGGAATAAGAGATCCATATAGAGGCTAAATCAGGGAGAACATCACGCATAACTACTAGGGTACTGTAATCTACTAGGGTACTGTGCTCATCAGTCCAGATATATTAGGAAGGTGGGCATCTCATCAGGGTATATGGAACCGGGTATACAACATCACATACATCAATTCCCATGGGGTAACATGAACGTATAGTAAGAGTGACACGAGATCAATGTAGAGGCTAAAGCAGGAGACACCACGAATGGCCAACTCTACTAGGGTACTGTTAAGATACTCATCAGTCCAGATATATTGGAAAGGTAGGCGTCTCATCAGGGTATATGGAATCGGGTATATATCATGCATCCCTTTGACATATCCCCCTATAATCACAAGAGTGCTTATCAGTGGTCCAGTGGCGATATTATGGGCCCTGATAAAAGTGATACATCAAGCCCAGTGTCACGTCCTACTGACGGACTCGCACGTGGACCCACTGGACCGCGTAAAGCGGATGCTGATACCGGGTGATAGAGAGTCAGACAAGTACCGTAAAGTCAACAGGTTTATTAACAACAACAACACAAGACCCCACGCCCCTGGAGATAGCCACAAGGTCGCAGCACTGGAGACCCACCGAAGGAGGCCCCGAAGCGCTTAACCCCTATACAGGGTGTCCCGCCGGTACCAACCTCGGAGGGGCCAATGAAGCGGACACGAGTGTTAAACTGACCCCAGGCGACGTGATAACAACACAGCAACCGGGTATAATAAGAAACGGGAACCGGGAACACAGAGGATCAGGAGCAGGGCTGGAGGAAGCTCTTCAGCAGGAAAGAGATCCGGGGAACAGACCGAGACCACTGGAGTCAGCGTCGAGCCGGCACGGAGGGGATCTGCGGGAAGGAACAAGAGTAATCAGATATCGAGCTGATAAAGAAACAACCTGACCAGACCAGGATTAGCAAGTTCTCTACATAGAAATTGCCCTGGCAATGAGTAAGAGAAAACAGGAAGCTTATATCATAACAGGGTACTCCTGATTGGTAGAACACAGAGACCTGGTGATTGGCTGAGGGGAGGATCACACTCCCTGCAGTCCTCCAGCAGATATTAACTTAGAGATGAATTGTCACAGCTCAAGCAGTGGTCCCGGAAGTGAGAGGAGCAGTGTTGCTCAAGCAGAGGGTGCTGGACCCCTGCGGCTGGAAACAGGTGCGCGCACCCGGGGAGCATACGGTAAGGAAGACGCTACCCGACCGACACCTGGGGCCCTTGAGGCCGGACAGGGGCAGTGGGAGCCGAGGGAGTAATGGCAGCATGCCGCGGGGCACGGGCGGCAGACCCCCGGGCGGTAACACCCAGCGATGTCCTTAAGACAAAATTAGGTTAATGGTTGCTGGCCAGCCATCTTATCAGGCATTGCCATGCTCAATTGTGTCACCAATGACACATGTATATGCTTGTGTGGCGCCCCTGTGTCCAGGAGGCCACAAAGGGAGCTGCAGCCAGGCAGGTAGGACACTTGTTGCACAACAACACCCTCACAGCCCACATAACCCACGTGTAAGAGAAGGTAACATCCAGCCCTGAGATTAGAGACTCTATGAGATTGAGGGGTGGTGGATTTGGAGGAGTGGGTTGGGCACACCCGTAGTCAGGTCACTTGACAGTATATAGTGAAGGGGGAGGAGGAAGGTGTTCAGTAGGTCCAGGGTGCCGAGCTGTAAAGATCAAGCACAGGCCAGAGAACAGCAGCGGGTCGAGCTGAAGCTGAGCAGGAGAAAGCCACACGTCCTGGAAGAGTGAAAGCATAAGGAGCGCAGAATCTGTACCGAGCCAGTGTGAGCCAGAGGAGAGAGAAAGCCCATCCAGAGCTAGATCCCCAGGAGTGTGAGAGAGCAGAGAGGGACGGTGATACCCGGGCCCTAGAACCACAGCTGAAGCAACCGACTGCAGGCGGAGTAGCCCTCCTATTAAAAAGGAACAGAGAGAAAGGAGCCTGGTAGAGCTTCAGACTTGAGGACTGCTGGAGGCTGGGCTGAAGTAGAGTGTCGGCTCTAGAGGGACCGTAGTTCATCCGGCATCCCCAAACAACACGACGAGGGGTCTTAGTTCCAGATTGAGATCCCTACCCAAAGGACAGGCAGCTCAGTGACAAACTAAGGACCCACAGGGGCCCGAGTCACCGCCATACTGTCCAGCGTTTCACACACACACCCGTGGAGACGGAGACCGTAATAGCCCAGAAAGGACACTACAGACTGTGTGAGGGGTCACAGAGAGAGAGGCCTGGCTGCAGGGAGCAAAGGGAACCCGGAGAGGGAGAATGTGCCCGTGTATTAAGAACTGTGTTTGAGCTTTGTAAGAACTGTAAATGAGCTGTAAAGTGACTGGAAGAACTGAGAGTAAAACACGGAAAACCCTGGAACTGCTTCCCTTGTGTTTCTGCATGAAAGTGATTCTCTCCATACAGGATACAGCCTGTCAGCACCAACAGAGAGGAGAGATCCCTGCAGCGTCTGCAAAGTAAGTGTGCCACACACTCCACAATAGACTTAACCCTTACTGCCCCGGGGAACACAGTTCTACCCACTGGAACTATACCACCTAAGCTGCTTTCCCATTGTCCCCGGAGGTTCTGCAGCAGCGGCGGCCCCCATCACTGGCCGCATCAAGTGGGTGGCGTCACGACTGACAACCCCTGTAAATATCCCCTTTTATTGGCGAGCCCGGGACACGGACCGGACCAGGACCACCCGTGACTTCCCCAGCAGCCGACCGGTCCGGTACCGAGTACCCTCGTCCCAGTGGGCCCGACACTCGTCAATCTGTTAACCTAGACAAGTTGTTCTGGACAGTACCAGTGGAAGGATGGTAAAATTATGTCAAAATAATAACATATCTGACAAATACGACATTTTAATAACTGGAGGTGGGCCATACATCTCAGTGGTGGGTAATTAGGGGTCCATATTCAGAGTCTATTTTTGGGAACTGAGCATAGCTGGATCCTTTAGGTGTATGGGTTTTGTGGATTTTATGCCACTATTCAGAGGGTCAGACAAGGTGCTTCCATGAGTCCTCTATATCAAAGAGAATACTCATTTTCGGGAAGCCAGGTCCCATGAGGTTGATGATGGAGAAACAGTCTATATATTCAGTGTTCAAGAGAACCATCCAATCGATAGTTTCTGGTGTAGATGTGTATGTGCAAGGTCCATCACAAGTATCAATCATGAATGCCAGGTCCAGGGAGTAGAGGCAAGGTCCATCATAGGTGTTAACCATAGGTTCCAGGTCCGAGGAGCAGATGCAAGACACTGTGTTTTCGAAGGTGGTGTTGATGGTGTCGATCATGGGGCATCTTGACCAGGATGAGGCATCTTCATAGAGTGGTAGATAAACTATAGGTAAATGACAAGATGGGTTAGAAGTTAAATAGTGGTATATTTGTCAAGAGGTCCCGTACCCCACTTATGCAACTGGATTATTCGCCCAGGAACCCTGTGAAGAGGAGCTCCTCATTAATTCCATTCAGGTTCACTGTGTCAAGCTCGTAGATCCATCGTGCTTCAATCTGTAAAAGTTTTTTGCGATGGTATTCAGACCGTCCGGAACCCTTAACCTTCTGTAACCCCACAATTCCTTTTCTTTTCTTTTCAAAATTATTTTTATTAAAGAAAAAGCAGACAGAAAAGAAATACATAACACATCCACTGTACAAGAATTATAAGCCATACAAGCAAATCAAGTCAAGTTTTGTTTAAGGCAAAAGATCTGAGCGATGAACCACAATTCCCATGCAGTTGCACTACCTCCATGTTAGTCGAGGAAGTGGGCGGTGATGGTTTTCAGCGTATTTCCTTTTGTCCGATCTTTCGCCGCTGTGTTGACAGTTGATATGTAGAGATGAGCGAGTACTAAAATGCTCGGGTGCTCGAAGCTCGGGCCGAGCATCCCAAGATACTCATGTACTTGGCCCGAGCACTGAGCCCAATGTTATCCTATAGGAGACCCGAGTATTTTTCTGGCATGACCCCCGGCAGCATGGATAAACCTTAAAAATGTCACAAAAGTATCAGAACAGTGCTCAAATGACATGGGAACAGCATGGGGAAGACCCCTGTAAGAATTTCAGACTCCAAGGTCACTGCTGTCAACAATGTTGTCAGAGTATTACACCACTTTTATGGACTGTCAAGAAAACGTTACAAGATGAAACCAAAATGGATTTTCCTGGAAAAAATATTAAGGGCTCATACCCACTTGTAAGACAGAGTTGGTGTATGTTAGTTTTTTGGATTACATGAAAGATTTTTTTTTTTTAAATTGTGTGACATTTCGATGCCCCTGGGAAGAGACGCACATGAGGCCTCTTTAAATAATGTGCCCATTTTAAGGAAGTGGGTCTTTTGTAGTATTGCTTTTTGGCAGGGCAGCCAAAAATTGGGAGGCACCCCAATGCCCCTGGAAGAGACGTGCATGAGGGCCTCTTAAATATTGTGCTCATTTTAAGGAAGTGGGTCTTTTGTAGTATTGCCCTTTGTCAGGGCAGCCAAAATTGTGTGCACTATGATGCCCCTGGATAGAGATGTGCATGAGGGCTCTTTAAATAATGTGCCCATTTAACGAATGGGTCTTTATAGTATTGCCCTTTGGCAGGGCAGCCAAAAATTGGGAGGCACCCCAATGCCCCTGGAAAGAAACATGGAGGAGAGCCTCTAAATATTGTTCCCATTACAAATGAGCGGGTCTCCTGTACTTGTAATGCCCATTCTGGAAGCATGGACTAAAACATTTACCCCTGAGGGGTATACATGAAACTACTGCCTAACTTTTTGAATGGTTAGGGTCATCATCATCATAAATATGATGTAAAAAAATTATGTTTTTGTGGCATCATGAACCACGGTCGCACTGATCATATGATGGTGGCAGATGAGGAGAAGGAGGAGCAGTACAGTAAGTAGTGAAAGTCATGAAGTGTGTATCCATGTGTGGGTGTGCGGAGGTGCATGGCAATTTACCGGCACAAAATTTAAATTATGCTATCATTTGGTGGTGGTGTGGTGAAGTCAGGCCCAATCCAACCCTTGTTCATCTTGATCAGAGTCAGCCTGTCAACATTTTCAGTTGACAGGCGGGTGCGTTTATCAGTAATGATTCCACCTGCGGCAATAAAAACACACTCTGACAAAACGCTAGTGGCAGGGCAGGCCAGGACTTCCAAGGCGTAGAGAGCCAATTCCTGCCACGTGTCCAGCTTGGATACCCAATAATTATAAGGCACAGAGAATCTAGGAGCACTTTTGTACGATCGGCAAGGTACTCCCTCAGCATCTTCGCAAACTTTGCAAATCCTTGTGACACTACCCCGCACATCAGGGCCTGTGGTACGGGAGGTGCTTACAAAACTGTCCCAGATCTTTGAGAGTGTTCCCCTACCTCTGCTGGGTTGGACTTGTGCCTCTCTCGGCCGGACGCCTTGGTTGTCCACCGAATCGTGACCTCTGCAGCTAGCGTTTTTAGAAGGGAATTTTTTGACTAATTCCACGACTATGGCCTTCTGGTACTGCAGCATTTTTGTAGACCTCTCCACCTCGGGAATGAGGGAAATAAAGTTCTCCTTGTAGCGTGGGTCTAAAAGTGTCACCAAGCAGTAATTAGTGTCCGCCAAGATGTTGATAACGCGAGGGTCACGAGACAGGCAGCGTAACATAAAGTCAGCCATGTGCGCCAGAGTGTTAACAGGCAAGACTTCAGGGTCCTCACCAATAGCATGATTGTCCATGCTGGCCTCATCATCCTCCTCCTCCTTGTGCATGTATTACCGTCAATTCCAAATGAAAGTAGCTCTATTTCTTCATCCTTCTCCTCGTCATAGTCCTCCAATGCACGGTGGGATGAGATGAGGCTGGGCTGTGTGTAATCACCCAGTATGGCTTCTTGCTCCAACTCATCGTCCTCCGCCTGCAATGCATCGTCTTTGATTTTGAGCAGAGAGCGTTTTAGAAGAAAGAAAAGCGGGATGGTGACGCTAATGATGGCGTCATCGCCACTCGCCATCTTCGTGGAGTCCCCAAGGTTTTGGAGGATGGTACATATGTCGGACATCCGTGTCCACTCCTGAGGTCTTATGTGTGGAGTTTGAACCCTATACCGACGGCCTAGTTGATGCTGATATTCAACAACTGCCCTCTTCTGCTCACAAATCCTGACCAACATGTGCAGTGTGGAATTCCAACGCGTGGGGACATCACACACCAGTCTGTGAGCCCGAAGCTGCAAATGCAGCTGAAAGCCGGCAAAGGCGGCATAAGTAGTAGGTGACTTTCTAAAATGGGCACACAGGCGGCGTACTTTGACGAGCAGATCCAACAGCTCCGGGTAGGATTTAAGAAACTGCTGAATCACACACGACCATGCCTGGCTGTAGGTTCAGCAGTGTGAGCCACTGATCTGCCTGCTGTTTCAGAGCTGTCCACAAATCTTCAGCATTGTGGGGTTTGTCACCTACGCATATTAACTTCAGCACAACCTGTTGCCGCTTAGCCAAGGTAGTGCTGCAGTGCTTCCAGCTTGGGACTGGAGTGGAGGGTGAAGTGGAGGAGGAGGAGGCTGAGGAGCATGACGTTCCGGAGCTGTACACTGTGGGTGAAACCCTGACTGAGTTAGGGCCTGCAATCCTTGGTGTCGGAAGGACGTGTTCCGTCCCAAGCTCAGAGTGACGGCTGGGGACCGAGCAACGTGGGACAGCAGCCGCCATCAGGTCGCGGAATGCTTCCGTCCTCACTAACCTAAAAGGCAACATTTCCATCGCAAGCAGTCGCAAAATGTGTTCATTTAGAACTGTGTCATGTGGGGCGTTGGCAGCGTATTTGCGCTGAAATGGGAAGCCTCACACCTCTCGGGTGGGCTCAACCTCTTAATGTGTCTGCTGCCAAATTGGAGGGTTATTTGGATGTGCACGATCCGATCAGTAAAAATACACTTGACAACAGGTCAAAGTACAATTACCAATAGTTTTATTAAGCAAGCAATACAAGCTCTTATACTTTTCTTGGAGGGTCGTTACAAAGGGGAAGGGATATTGTGAAATGTTACAAAATATTGCATATATCAGCAGATGTTTTTTAAAGAACATTAAATCATCATCTTTATTAGTACAAAGGTTAATCAAGATTCAAAAGATGTTTCCTATTTCCCCATTTCTCACTCAAGAGTCCAGACTTCCTTTTTCCACTCACCCATGTCTGGAAAAGAACAAAAGGTCAGACCAAGAAGAAGGAAGTCCAGGGGAACCATTAATCTATAGCAAAAGTCAAATGTAAAGAATAAGGGAACCATTAATCTATAGCAAAAGTCAAATGTAAAGAATAGGGCTAGACAGCATAAATCTTAAAGGGTCTGTGAAGAAGAATTTCATCAGTGTACTCAAAATGGAGTTTGAAAGTCTTCAGCTACTTTGAACCAAATTTCATTAACTCTTTCTTTGCCTTAACAATTCGCCCCTTGGAGACATTCAAACTCTTTCCCTACTTCTTATATTTCCCTATGGCGGCGGAGAGGGGAAAGGGTAGTGGGAAGGGGAAGGGCGCTTCACCAAC
This sequence comes from Allobates femoralis, assembly GCA_033576535.1. Lineage (NCBI taxonomy): Eukaryota > Metazoa > Chordata > Amphibia > Anura > Aromobatidae > Allobates > Allobates femoralis. The sequence continues at coordinate 572,460,491 of JARQOC010000004.1, read as the reverse complement.
ATTGAGACAAACCGTAACGTCGGAATCCCTTTGTAGATTGGACAGGCCGCACCCTAAGCAATCCCTACTCTGCCTTCTGGGGTAGGTCTCATGTGTTCATATTCCTCCAGGGGGTCTTGCGGAAATGGCATCCTTCTTAGTTGTACATATTCATCATCATCAGGGTTTCTTATATCTGCATACATTGCGGTTGCTGTCTCTTCCATGGCGTGGGATATCATTTTCTTAACACAAGGCATTATGCCTTAACAGCGCCTGCGTTCCAAAGATTGGTGTATGGATAACTGAACGCTGCGCTGGGACAAGGACGTGGTTGATGATGGTGCTATTTCTGCTTGTGCAACTACAGGTGAAGGACAGGAGGCATCTTCGCATGCAGTATGGACAGGGGATTGGCTTGCACGCACAACAGTGGAAGACGCAGCGGTGTCACCCACAGACACTGCTCCTGGACTCTGCTGTACATCCCACAAAGTCGGGTGCTTTGCTGACATGTGCCTGATCATGCTGGCATCGTGGTCAGGCTGCTAGTTTTGCTACCCCTGCTGATGCTGGCATGGCAGGTGTTGCAAATGGCATTATTGGAATTATCTGCAGACACCTTTAAAAACAGCCAGACTCGGGAAGACCTAACAGTTGTACTGGCAACTTCTGTCGTGTTGTTGTTCCGGGGAATGGTTGCCTGCCTTCTGCCTGCAGCCACCACCCTGCTTCTTCCGGCCTGTTGTGATGCTACGCCTAACTTCCCCTGTGCACTGCTGTCTTCGCTCTGCATGTCCTCCTGCCAGGTTGGGTCGGTTACTGGATCATCCACCACGTCGTCTTCCACTTCCGCACCCTGGTCCTCCTCCTGACAATTGTGTCTCATCATCGTCCACCTCTTGTTGAGACACGTTCCCACCGTTGCCTTCGTGAGACCGTGGCTCCTCAAATTTTTGTGCATCGGTACATACGATCTCCTCATGACCCACTTCAACTGGAGCTGACGAGAGCCCAGAATCTAAGAATGGATAAGTGAACCGCTCTTCAGAGTGTCCAAGTGTGGGATCAGTTACGTCCAGGGCCAGGCACTTGGCATGGAGGGAGGAATGAAGATCAGGGTGTGGAATGTGCGGTCCAGTCTCACGGCTACTGACATTTGACCATATGGAAGACAGGGTATTTGTGGTGGTGCCAAACTGACTGGAAGCATTATCCGCTATCCAACTAACAACCTGTTGACACTGGTCTTGGTTTAATAGTGGTGTACTTCTGCGGTCAACTACAAATTGGGACAGGAAGGTCGAGTGAGATGATGTGGGCGTTTGTCGTGGTGCAATTCGAGCTTGCACATGGCTCGTCCTCTGCCTGAACCACCATCACATCCAGTTCCTTGTCCTTTGCCATCGGCCTTGTGCATTTTCAATGTTGTGCTGCCTATATACAGCTAAATGAAGTCGTCCAAAAGATAGTTTTTTTTCTGCACACTGAGATCACAGATTAGAGCGGTTTAATCCCGGCAGCTGGAATGGTCAGACACAAACGCTGACGCGTATACTGTGTTTTGGCGTATACTACTTGGAGCTACAAGCCACTCCTGCCACACAAAAATGGTAAATTAATGCAGAAAAGAGTTGATTTTTAGCTTGACACAGAGATTAGAGATTAAAGGTTAAATCCCTGCAGGTGGACCGGTTAGACACAAACGTTGACGAGTATACAGAGTGTTTTGGCGTATAATAATTTCCGCTGTAACCCACTCCTGCCGCACACAAATGGTAAATGAATGCAGACAAGAGTTGTTTTTTAGCTGGACACTGAGATTACAGATTAGAGGTTAAATCCCTGCAGGTGGACCGGTTAGACACAAATGCTGACGAGTATACAGAGTGTTTTGGCGTATACTAATTTCCGCTACAACCCACTCCTGCCTATAGAGAGCTAAATTAATCCCTAAAAGCACTATTTTGGGATGTATGAGATTTCCAGCCTGTCCACCAGCCCCAGATGTGATACAGGCTGGTATACTGGCACAACGAAGTTTGCTATATACCCTGCCTCCCTGTCTGTATACAGCTCTATTATTCCTCAGAAGGACTGTTGTGGTAATTAGATTAGCAGCCCTGCGCCTACCCTAGCTGAAAGGTCACAAATCTGTCCCTCAATCAGCAGCACCTCTCCCTACACTGACTGTCTGTGGAGCAGAGTGACGAGGACAGCGCGGTCAGGTCTTATAAAGACTTGATCACGCTGTGCGGCCAGCCAATCACTGTAAAGCCACAACCAACAGGGCTGTGGCTTTACAGTGGCTGTTAGCCAATCCCTCCATGTTGGCTGGCTCTGTAAGGAGCGCCAACATGCAGGGAGGTGGACCCCGAGCATAACAAGAGTATCGCGGGATTACTCGGTACTCGCCGAGTACCCCGAGTACCGAGATATTCGTGCGAGTACCGAGTAGTGACAAGCATACTCGCTTATCCCTATTGATATGTGTTGTTGGATCCTCCTTCTCAGTTCCTGTGAAGTTTGACCAACATACTGTTTAGGGCATGGACAGATGATTTCATAGATTACATTTTGGGTTTTACAATTAATGTAATCTGTCAGTCTAATCGTGTTTACGTTTGTGGGGTTTGAGAAGTGGTCACTAGTCCGTATGATCAGGGGACAAATGTTGCAATCCCCGTAGGGAAAGCAACCCCTTAATCTAATCCCTTTGTTGAGTCTTGTAGTTGGTCTCCGGTACTGGCTTCTGGTCAAGATGTCACCCAGGTTAGGGGCCCTTCTGGCAGTGAGGCAAGGTTCAGCTCCTGTATATTGAGTTAGTTGAGAGTCATTGGTTAAGATGTCCTAGTGTGAACATAAAATGTTTCTTACCTTATCCCACTGGTTGCAAAAATCTGCTACAAAGTAGATCCGGTTCTCCTTGTGTCTCATCTTGGTGGATAGCAGTTCTTCTTGTGTGTGTTGGTTCGCTCGCTGATAGGCTCTGGAGATGACTCTTTTTGGGTATCCCTGTGCCCTAAAGCGATTGGAGAGAAGGTGAGCCTGTCATTTAAAATCCTCAGTGTTCATACAGTTCCTCCGTATCCTGAGAAATTGCGCTGTGGGTATACCTACCCGAGTGGGGTAAGGGTGAGAACTTCTGAAGTTGAGCAGGCTGTTCATCACTGTGGGTTTCGATGGAGGTCTGTAATCAACGAGTTACCCTGAGTCCTGATGTCTGTGTCCAGGAAGGTGGCCGAGTCCTGTGAGATCGAGGAGGTTAGAAAAATGTTCAAGCCATTCGATGAAGGAAGCACATTCTGTTTCGGTACCGGGCCATATAAAGAAGATATCATCTATGAATCTCTTCCAGATTCGCACATGGTCCTTGAAATAGGTCGATGGATAGACATGGGAGTCCTCCCACCATCCCAAAAACAAGTTAGCTACAGCCGGTGCACATCTCGTCCCCATGGCGACCCCTGATACCTGTCGAAAGTATTGACGATCGAATAGGAAGAAGTTATGCTTCAGTACAAAGTCCAGAAGGTCAATAATGAAGGCGTCATGGAGTCGATTGGAGTCAGTTTGTCCGTCAAGAAAGAACATGGTGGCATGAATGCCATATTCATGTTCAATATTGGTGTAAAGTGACTCCACATTGCAGGTGACTAGGTAGTCACCTGGGGTATAGGGCACTGATCTAAATGTCTTGATGAAGTCTGCTATGTCCTTTAAAAAGGATGGCAGAGAGTTAACAAAAGATTGGAGAAAGAAGTCCAAGTAAATGCACGCCTTCTCATTTAAGCTACCTATACTTTCCACTGTTGGTCTTCCCAGTGGTTTGGTAGTGTTCTTATATACCTTGGGTAGTAGGTAGAAGGTAGGAGTGATGGGGTTTTTAACCATTAGGAACTCCTTCTCCTGTGATGAAATGATACCGGCCGTATGTGCCGCTCTCACTAGTCTGTCCAATTCATTAGAGAAGACCAGGGTAGTTTTGGAGGGTAGGGTTGTGTAGAACCTTTGATTATGGAGTTGTCTGTGGGCTTCCTCCAGATACATCTGTATAGGCCACAGGACCACGTTCCCCCCTTTATCGGCCTCTTTTATGACAAAAGTGGAATTACTTAATAACCCCTCAGTGCTTATGTTTCCGCTAGGGTTAAATTGTTGTGACCTGTGCCTACTGGTCGAAGTGACATTATATCTTTTTCGACAAGATCAAAAAAGATTTTTATGTTCGGGACCTGTGATTTGCTGCGATGGGGGAATCTCCAGCGTCCCAAAAGGTGGTTGTGTTCCTTGCTTAGTGCTATAAGGTCCCTCATGACTGTCTGTTCGGTCTGTGGTAGATGTTGCGCCAACTCTGGCTTGTGATGGATCATTTTCAGGGTTACTTTTCTACAAAAAAGATAGTCCTTCACCAGGTTAAACTTGTCTAGGTTCTGGGAAGGGGAGAAAGTAAGGCCGCGTTCCAGTACCGACAACTCGAGATCCGAGACATAATTTTACCATCCTTCCACTGGTACTGTCTAGAACAACTTGTCTAGGTTAACAGATTGGCGAGCATATACATGTGTCATTGGTGACACAATTGAGTACGGCGATGCCTGATAAGATGGCTGTCCAGCCACCTTTAACCTAATTGCCTTTAACCTAATCGCAGGTAACTATGATAAATAGCGGATACCTCGGCAGCGCACGCTGCCTGGATACCCGGTGTTTATCATAGTTACCAGCGTCCTCCCTGCTTAGCGCTGGTAACCATGATAAACATCAGGTATGTAGGCAGCGAGTGCTGCCTAGATACCTGGTGTTTACCATGGTTACCAGCCTGTGAGATCGATGATCGCTGGTCTGTTGCTGTCACACGCAGCGATGCGTGCTGATCAGCAGGAAACCAACAATCAAAAAAATGACCCAGAGCACTCTGCAGCGATCAGCGATCTCACAGCAGGGGCCTGATCGCTGCTAAGCATCACACGTAACGAGATCATTAATGAGATCGCAGTTACAATGATCTCGCTAACAATCTCATTATGTGTGACAGGGGCTGTAGTCCCTACTGCCCCCCCCCCGTGTGGTCAAACTGCTTACCTCTCCCTACCCTTCTAAGGGGGCCTCACTCCTTACTGAAGGTCCCTGTAAGCACGGGTCCCTTTTATGTGACTTTACAGCCACTGTGCTGAGGTGCCTTTACTACCTGAAGGTCATATGGGGATGTTGATTATTGTTATACAGAAGGGCTTCTATGCAGTATGATCACTATTCTGTTAACTGCCTTGTCAATTCATTGATTGTGGGGACTGTGTCATATGTCTTTGGGTGACGCCCAATGGGCTGCAGATACACGGGCTCAATACTGCTTTTCTTATGGAGGACAGCACTATGATAAAATTAGAGCTGTGGCTTAATACCTCTTGACCATCTACAACTCTGTGATGATCTGTGATTAATTTATTTGATTGTAGCACCCAATCTCATATACGGTATATGGTCGCTTATGTGCAGTCACTTTTTTGTGTATAATATCAGGGGCGGACTGGCCCAGGTGGCAGGGGGGCAAGGGCCCCCTGGGCTGGTGGTATAGCCTACATCTAGGGCCACCCCCCACAGAAATGGGCCGGTCGTCGGCACTTTGCGGCCGGCGCAGCGATGCAGCAGCTGATGGCGGCGGGGTGATGGTAAATTCTGCTAGCAAAGCCTTTCCCCCCCCTGTCCTCAAATCTGGGCTGGCAGACCAAAAATGCCACCCGGGGCCAGAGGCACCAGCCAGCCCCTGTATATTATATACTAAACTAACTGTGCGTAATATTATGTATGTTGCCGGACAAACATCCATTATAGCTAGAGCTATCGTAATTGCCAAAGTCACCAAAATATACTAAATAGAGGTTTATTGTGCTCTGTGTAATAGCTCTTACTCCTAATGTACCTCCACCCTGAATTGTATGATGTTTTGTGTGGCAGAGGGAAATTGGTTTTAATGGTTTTTAACACACATTAAAGTTTTCTCTGTCTTGCACTAAAGATTTGTTTTTCACCTGCATATTGGCTGTGCGCACTTCATACAGAAGCTCCTTCTTCTTCCCCTTTGCAGTATACCTGCTTCTGTGTTGCAGCACCCATTTTCACCTCCAACCAGGCAGTGTGCTCTCTCACCACCCAACTCTCAGCCTTTAACCTGCTTTGCATAACTACCCTGTGAGCCACGCCCTAAAGGAAAAAAATAGGGATGAGCAAGTTGTGAAATAATCAGACTCGCTATACTCGTAACGAGTAGGTCCCAATTCTCGGGTACTCGTTACGAGTAGTGAGTCCAATGTAAATCAATGGGAAAAGCGAGTAAGCCAAGTAATGTCTCTGTCAAGCCCATTATGGGATGGGGTACTCGGTACTGGACCGGGTCTGCTACAGGGAAAGTTACGGGTGGTCCTGGTCCGGACCGTGTCCCTGGCCTGACAGTGAAAAGGGAATATTTACAGGGGATAATGTCAGTCGTGACGCCACCCACAATGTGTGGCCAGTAGTGAGGCCACCGCTGCCGCAGAACCTCCGGGGATGATGTAATGGCAGCTAAGATGGAATAGTTCTCCGTGTGTAGAACTGGGTTCCCCGGGGCAGTGATGATAAAGTCTATTTTGTAGGGTATGGTGCAGGCCTGTGCTGGATGCAATGCACTTACTGTCCTGAAGCTGCAGAAATCCTCCTTTAGCGTTGAAGCTGACAAGCTGTGGCTCTCCAGGCGGGGATCTTCTGCAGACCTGTGTGGAGGGAATCATGTGCAGGCAGAAACATGCGAGGGAGTCGGAGTCAGGGTTCACCGTGTTTACTTCTCAACGTTCTCTCTCAGTTACAGCTCCAGTTACAGTTCACAGTCACAAGTTACAGTCTTTACACGGGCATAACTCTCCCCTCCGGGTTCCTTTACTCCCTGCAGCCAGGTTGTTCCTTCTATGACCCCTCACTGTCTCTCTGTCCTTTCCAGGCTTTTGATTCTCTCTCTTGTTCACTTGGTGTGTGTGACTCCGGACAGTATGGCGGTGGCTCGGACCCCTGTGGGCCCTCTGGGTTGCCACTGAGCTGCCTGTCCTTTGGGGTAGGGACCCTAACATGTAGCTGAGGTCCCCCGTCGGTTGTCTGGGGATGCCGGGTGAATCAACGGTCTAGAGCCGACACTCTACTCCTAGCCTAGCCTCCAATAGTCCTCGGTGGTGAGGCTCTACCAGGCTCTCTCTAACCGTGTCTTCGGGCTCAATAAGAGGGCTACTCCGCCTGCAGTCTGCCATCTCAGCCGTGGTTCTAGGACCCAGTATCACTGGTCCTCTCGTCCCTCACACTCCTGGGGTGCTGGCTCCGGATGGGCTTTCTCTCTGTGGCTCACACTGGCTCTCCAGATTCTGCGCTCGTTCCACCCCACTCTTCCAGGACATGTGCTTCAGTCTGCACTGCTCAGCCTACCTCGGCCTACTGACTCCTTTCTCCTCCCCTGCTCTATATCTACCCTCTGTCACCTGACTTACATGTTGGCCCACCCACTGTCTCTAAACCCACCACCCCTTGCCTGCCTAGAGTTGCCAGGCTTCGGGTTGGGTGCTGCTTTCTACTGCTACGTGGGTTGTGTGGGCTGTGAGGGTGTTGGTGTTCAACTGTCGTTCCTACCTTCCTGGCTGCAGTTCCTTTTGTGGCCTCCTGACCGCAGGGGTGCCACATCTCTGCTGGACCCTAAAAAGTGGCCTGGGGGCTGAGGAAAAGGCTGAAATGGGTGCATGATTGTTCAAAAGCCGGAACTAAAAAGCTGCCGGATTTTAAACAATCACTCTGCCCGATCCACCGCTTCCCCGCAGACTCCCATACTGATCCTCCGCTCCCCCCGCTGCGTCCCATCCCGATGCTAAGTTAGGACCGGGCGGGGAGCACATCGCCAGTTAGCAGGGAGTGAAGGACCAGGGCGGGGAAGCCGGCAGTGAAAAGACTTCACCGCCGACTTTCCCATTCGGTGCTGTGCTCCCCGCTCCCTGATACTCGCTCCCCGCTCCCTGGTGCTTCGCTCCCCGCCAGTCCTAACTTAGGATCAGGCGGGGAGGGGGCACCAGGGAGAGGGGAGCGTACATCAGGGAGTGGGGAGCGCAGCACCGAATGGGAAAGCCGGAGGTGAATTCTTTTCACTGCTGGCTTTACCGCCGGTTATTTCAAGTGAAAAGCTGAGGTATCAGCTGATGATGATCAGCTGTTCATTTGAAGTAGCCTCGCAGTGCGGTCAGAGGGTTCATGTGAGTTCATGCTTGACTGCATGAACTCACATGAACTTTCCCACGGCCGTACAGCTCAGATACATCTCTGGTAGAGGTTCTCTACCAAAGATGTAGCTGAGCTAAAGAGGAAGACTGGATTGGACTACGTCGGACGGAAGATTATTTTTTTAATAAAGATTGAATCTATAAGTGTTGTTATGTTTTCTTTTTCTAATAATAGATTTTTCTCTGTGTTGTGTTTTTTTTCTTTTAAACTTTACTAGAAATTCATGGCGGTCATGTCTAATATTGGCGTGACCCCATAAATTTCGGGCTTAGGGTCAGCTGATAATACAAAGCTGGCCCTAACCCCTTTATTGCCCAGTGAGCCACCGCACCAGGGCCCTGGATGAGCTGGATACAGCGTCAGAAGATGGCGCTTCTATGAATGCACCATTTTCTGGGGTGGCTGCGGACTGCAATTCGCAGCGGGAGGCCAGAAAGCTTGGGCCTCCCTGCGCTGCGGATTGCAGCCCCCAGCTGCCTAGTTGTACCTGGCTGGACACAAAAATAGCGCGGAGCCCCACATTCATGAAATAATAAAAAAAAAAAGGACTTCCCTATATTGTTGTGTCCGGCCAGGTACAAATAGGCAGCTGGGGGTTGGGGGCAGCCCGTTCCTGCCTGCTGTACCTGGCTAACATACAAAAATATGGTGAAAGCCCACGTCAAATTTTTGGTGAAAAATTCATTAAGAAAAAAAAAAAAAACACATTTACGGACTGCATCTTTATTAACCCATCAAGTGGAGGAGTTAGTAAAGATGCAGTCCCTAAATGTGTTTTAGTTTTTAATGAATTTTTCACCAAAAATTTGACGTGGGCTTCGCCATATTTTTGTATGCCAGCCAGGTACAGCAGGCAGGAATGGGCTGCCCCCAACCCCCAGCTGCCTATTTGTACCTGGCTGGAAACAAAAATACAGGGAAGCCCACTTTTTTAATTATTTCATGAATTTCGTGAAATAATGAAAAATGTTTGTCGTGGATCTTTGCCCTGTTTTTGTGTGCAGCCGGTACAACTAAGCAGCTGGGGCTGGAATCCATAGCGCAGGGTGGCCCAAGCTTTCGGGGCCCCACCCGCTGCGAATTGCAGTCCGCAGCCGCCCCAGAAGATTGCGCGTTCATAGAAGTGCCATTTTCTGGCGCTGTACCCAACTCATCCAGGGCCCTGGTGCAGTGGCTCACTGGGTAATAAAGGGGTTAGGGCCAGCTTTGTATTATCAGCTGGCCCTAAGGCCGAAATTCATGGGATCATGCCAATATTAGACATGACCGCCATGAATTTCTAGTGAAAAGTAAAAAAAAAACGCAAAATCGAGTAGCCCGAATACTGTACTATTCGGCGAGTACCGAATAGTAGCGAGTATACTCGCTCATCCCTAGAAAAAAATCATAAAAAATTAACACTAAATAAAAAACTGTACAGTTCGGAAAAATAACAAAAATAAGTGGAAAACAAAACCAATGAAAAATGTATTACTCAGGGGAATAAAAGAGCAAAAACTGGACACTTTAGACCTGATGACAGATCTTTTTTAGGACCTGTCCTCTATGACACCTAGGAGCACCCTGTCCTATCTAGCTACAGCTCCTTTTTGGGCAGGGTTTACAAAAATCGTACCTCAATTTGGTCTCGGAATTTACCAGGACAGTATCTAAAAAAAATCAGGCCAGTCTCGAAAAATTCCAGAACTGATGTCAGCTATCTATCTACCCTGGAACTGAAATAACCACTTCTAAATAATTGATTGTTGTTATCAAAAATTGTGAATCAGTAAAGACCAAGCCTCAAGGTACCAGTAGCCCATGTGTAAAAAATTAGCGTTTTTTTAATCCTGCCCTAACAAAATGAATAAAAAGTGGTTATTTGTGCCCCAAAATGGTACCAATAAAAATGCTTGTCTTTGTCGGCCTCCACTGAGCCAGGGTGTAATGGCGGCCAACTGTCACGAGGCTCTCTCCGGCATGCAGGTCATCCTCAGCAAAATAAGAAGTGGGTTCAAGTTATGGATGGGGGTGCAGGATCAGCCGCTCTCAATATATAGTGTCCAGACTGCAGGTGCAACACAATAAGCCTATGTGCACACTGGGCATTTGTGATCTGGTTTACGTGCTGCGTTTTTGCACAAAAAATGGAACAAAGTCTATGAGACTTCTGAATTGCTGTGCCGACATCTGTGTTTTTTCCTGGTCATGCCTTGCTGCAAAAACCTGATCAGGAAAAGAAGTAGCATGTCAATGAATTGATCCTTCCCTGGCGATCCCACAGCGAGCTCCAGTGATTTCTTCCTCCTGGGCACCTCAGATGCTGTGTTTACCGATCTTCCAGTACCTGTGCACCATGTGATTCAGACTGTCACATGATGCGCAGGATCTTGCAGTACCGAACCCGGAAGTAAGAAATCATCGGTCACTGCGGGATCTCCAGAGGGTGAGAAAGTGTCTGGGCCTTTTCACATCTGCAGTTGGGTTGCATTTGCCTACGCTTGGGTTTGTATTAGTTTTTACCACTAAAAACGCATCCAAACGCATGCGTTAACGCACCCATAGGGTGCATTGCAAAGCGCATTGCAAACACATGTGCGTTTTAGCTGTAAAAATGCATACAAATGCAAACGCAGTCAAATGCAAGCCAGTCTTAGATGTGAACTAGGCCTCTGTGTCTGTCTGTCTGCTTGCAACATATTTGTGTCTGGGGCGAAAAACCCAAATTGGATCCTCCCGGATCCGGGGCGATCTGGCGCTCCCTAACATGGGAGTCTATGGCGCCGGATAGTCCCTGATCCGGGAGGACCCGGGAGTCAGACGCCGGCTGCTGCATTTCAGCGTGAGCTACGCTGAACTTCAGTACCAGGGAGCTGTCCCCTGTGAAATGGTTCAGCACCATTTCAGCAGGGACAGCTCCCTCAGTTGCGCTCTGCAGAATCCGGCTACAAACAGGACCGGAGGGCGATTCTGTTTGCAAATCAGGTATGGGGCTGTCCAGTTCACTGTCTGATGGTACCGTGGTGTGAAGCCAGCCTTAGGCATACAGGAAAATAATTTAGCTTTCTTCACACTGCTGACAACACGGGATCCAATCCAGGCAGCTCCCTACACACTCCCTCACTATGTCACTGATCGCTAAGTGTTGCTGTCTGGCAGTTGGGCACTACTTGGACTGTGCAAGACACTATGTCCCATGTGGCTGCACAGACTTTTCCGTGTCCCGACAGCAACCACAGCACAGGCTCTGGCTGTCCTCCTTTGTCTTTAGCACTACTGAATCCAAGGAGAGCACTGCTGCTCCTCCTGGGCTCAATAATTCTCCTATAGGGGCTGCTAACCACTAGACTATACAATAGCCCTTCACTAATCACATCTGTGTGTATTAAAATGGCTAAAGAGCTGATTTCCCACATCACCGGAGTTTACAGATATTTGTGACACCTAATTCTGCAGGACGCCACATGTTAACTTGCCATACAGCCTCTAATACAGCTCCAAAAATAAAAACGTTCTGAGTCTCGGAAAATGGTGATTCTTTTTTATAAATTCCCAATTTTTGTTCCCGACCATTAAAATAATAAAGCCTTACAATTTTGTGCAATGTCGAAAACGTTGCATGTCATCCATTGAACAAATCCTTTTTGGGCTGATCAACTTATGTGTACAGAAAGTTTTGTCATTGACAGAGGCTACATGATGCACAAACTAAAGTGGAAAAAGGGAAAAATATACATTAAAATAGCCAAAGTATATGCAAACTTTAGAATTAAACTTTATGGGATGGCACCTGTTGTGTTCGATGGGTATGACACAGGTCCCTGAATGAAGGAGTCAGGATTGCGGCTTTTCCAGGTTACCTTCTGTGTCTCCTCGCCCTTATCCAAAATGGTGTCCGCTACCTTGTCCTGACCATGTATTCCTGCTCTCCTGCTTATTTAAGCGCCACAAACCTAACCGTAAGAACGACATTTCAGCCCAGTCTTAGCCCACCAACAACGGGTTAAACCATCTATAGAGATCTATAGCACATAAAAGATTACGATTAAGATTAAGAGGTTGACTCCATTAGTTGGGCATAAATATCTAATTGATGATTAACCCTATGTGGTGATTTGTCATTTTTTTGCCCAAAACATACAATCCATTATATTAGAGTGATATTAATTGTACCACTTTGAGCACGCATAATGAGATTAATCTTTTTTGTGCTATAGATCTCTATAGATGGTATAACGTGTTGTTGGTGGTCTAATTGTTAATTATGCAATAGTTATTGAGCACTTAGCACTTTATTGAATAAACATAGTTTACATAGAGTATATAGCTCTTATTGCTATCTAATATAACCTATTTACAGCATTCTTGCATGGATAATTGTATCCAGTACTTTATAGCAGTGCACAGATCACATATGGGAGTGAATGGGTGCGCACGGTCATACGCAGCACCGTGCGCTCCCATTATAAAGATAGGGGCTTGCGGTGCTGCACTCACATTGCGGCTCCCCTCCGCAGAACGCTGCGGAGGGGAACGCAAATGTGAAGGCACCCTAAGTTTATTTTATTGCAGTTGCAGTGCTCTGGACTGTTCTGGACTTTGAACTTAGCTACTCCGCGCTGCATCCATTTCTGGACTTTGTTATCAGAAACTATAATGTGTCAAGGCCTTCATGGGTATGAACTGTTACTTATAGACTGTACTGTTATCAATCACTTCGAGTGTGAGCTGTTACTAATAGACTGTTCTGTTATAGCCGCTACCAGTGTGAGCTCTTACTTAGAAACTTTTGCATTTGGCATCACTGTGAATGAAGTTACTTGAAAGATTTATGAACTCTGCTCTTGTTTGCTGCACCTGCACGTTTTAACTTGTTTGCCACATGTGTAAGTACAGAATTTCATCTTTATACCTTGTCTCAGTTGTGTCTTGCCCTACGCCATTAGGTTCCTGAGATATCCAAACTAGTTGTTACAAAAGGATAATGTACATAATTTTAAGAGAAGCAGGAAGAATTCTTTTCAGTCGGACATAATATACAACACCTAATCAAGTTAATCATTGAGGAAATGGTGAGAAGAGGCTATATGGTTGTTCAAGCGGAAGGTGACGCTAATGTACACATTAAAAGGTTAAAGTTATCTGTGCACAGGAATGTTCCACTACAGTCATTGGAAGTGATACTGACCTGTTAATTCTTCTCCTTTATTATGCTGAAGCTAATGGAAAACCACTGTATATTTGATCAGATAATGAGCCAAGAGATGCCCCAAAGGTGTATCCCATCAGTAATTTAAAGTCTGTTCTCGGAAGTGAGTTATGGACACAGTTGTAATTTATTCATGCATTCACAGAATGTGATTCCATTTCTCGTATTTATAGTGTTAGTAAAAAAAAATCAGTATTTGAAAAACCTTTAAAAGGTAGATTCTTATTTATTCCTTTGAAAATGCATTCACTTCACCAGGTGAGAACTTGATTGTTGATATAGTAAGTCTTGGCTGTCAAGCAATATTTGTTATTTCGGTTTTCTTTGGCAGCCTTATGTTAAGAAGACACTAAAGCAGAAAGTGGTCACAGCCAAATCCTTTGTTTATCCAGAACTCTTTTCCCAGGTGATTCTTACAATAGATTCCATTGTCTAAGAGTGTACATGGTTGAGTACAGCTAGCAAGATGAATTCTGTGGATTGGGGTTGGATTGTGTGATATAAATGTTGCATCAGACACACTACTTAAATTATTATTATTATTTATTGTAGTGCTATTTATTCCATGGCACTTTCATGTGAAAAGGTGCATACGTAGACAAGTACAATAATCATTAACAATACAAGGCACAGATGAGTACAGGAAGAAAGAGGATCCTGTCCGCGAGGGCTCACAGTTTACAAGGGATTGGTGAGGATACGGCAGGTGAGGAGAGAGGACCCTGTCTGCGAGAGCTCACAGTCTTCAAGGGATGGGTGAGGATATGGTAGGTTGGGAGAGAGGACCCTGTCCACAAGGGCTTACTGTCTACAACGGATAGGTGAGGATACAGTAGGTGAAGAGAGAGGACCCTGCCCACAAGAGCTCAGTCTTCAAGGGATGAGTGAGAATACAGTAGGTGGAGAGGACCCTGCCCATGAGGGCTCACAGTCTACAAGGGATGGGTGAGGATACCATAGGTGAGGAGAGAGGACCCTGCTCAAAAGGGCTCACAGTCTACAAGAGATGGGTGAGGATACAGTAGGTGCGTGGAGAGGATCCTACCCGTGAGGATTCACCGTCTACAAGGGATTGGTGAGGATACCGTAGATGAGAGGAGAAGACCCTGCCCACAAGGGTTCACAGTCTACAAGGGATGGATGAGTATACCGTAGGTGAGAGGAGAGGACCCTGCCCACGAGGGTTCACAGTCTACAAGGGATGGATGAGGATACTGTAGGTGAGGGGAGAGGACCCTGTCCGCAAGGAATCACAGTCAACAAGGGATGGGTGAGGATTCAGTAGGTGAGTAGAAAGGACCCTGCCCATGAGGGCTCACAGTCTACAAGGGATGGGTGAGGATGCTGTAGATGAGGAGAAATGACCCTGCTCAGGAGCTCTCAAAGTCTACAATGGATAGGTGAGGATACAGTAGATGAGGTTGGAGCTGGTCATGCAGCGATATAATGAACTGAGGGTCACTGCAGGTTATAGGCTTGTCAGAAGAGGTAGGTCTTCAGGTTCCTTATGAAGGTTTCCAAGGTAGGTGAGAGTCAGAGCGTCTTAGAAGAAATGTTGTTTGCGGTTGAGGGTAGAGGAGATAAGAGAGGAGGAGAGAAGGAGATCTTGTGAGGATCAGAGATTACGTGTAGGTTAGTACCTGGAGACTAGGTCACAGTTATACAGAGGAGACAGGCTGTGGATGTGTGGCACCCCTACGGGACAGCTGCCAAAGGACCACCTGATCCACAGAGGGATTTCCACATCAGGTACCCTACACATGCAACACCTTCCACCCCCAGAACTGAAGGAGGAGCTCTACTTGCTGCCTTCTTGCAAGGTCACCTACAAATTCAGGCCCAGGGAGGAGTTAGGCAGAGTACAGTTCCAGGGAGGACTGTGAAGACAACCTGGTGAATGGAGCTGTGCTAGGCCCGTACCAGAGGGAAACCTAGCCAGTGCAGGGACCCAATAGTGAGGGTCGGAGGCAAGGCGAGGAACAGAGTGGGGGCAGAGGAACAATACCGGTTCACCCCAGAAAGCAACCCGGACACCGGAGTCCGAGTCTGCCAGGGACTACTTAGCCCAGCAGAAAACACCGGTCAACCAGGGAGACATCAGTCTTCTGGGACACTTGTAGCATGGCAACCATGAGAGCCAGGAACCGCAGGAGAGAGACACAGGGGAGGTCAGGCCAGATTCCAGACAGGCCAGGACTTAAACACACACACAATAGGACAAGGAGGCCTCAAAACAGGGGCGGACCCACGGGGCCCTGGTGCAGCCATGTTGAGGAGCGGGGGGGGGGAAGTGTTACTGGCGGTGCGGTCTGCTCTGAGGTGCGGGGGGGGGTGGGAGGTAGTGCTGGCGGCTGGCGGCGCGGTCTGCTGTTGGGGGTTGTGGAGGGGTGCTGGCGGCCGGCGGCTCTCCTACCTGCTGAGCCGCGCTGTTCCTGGGAGCCGGAGGGGCAGAAGAGAGGAGGGCCGGGATCAGGCAAGGGAAGCAGGAAGCTTTCTGTTTCCCTTGCCTGACCCTCCTTTCCTCTGACGTCGGATTACAGGGGTCAGCTGGGGGCCCCCTTCAGGCTTGAAGGGGCCCCCTAGCCAGTTGGGGCCCTGGTGCAGCTGAACCAGCTGCACCATGGTAGTTCCGCCCCTGCCTCACAACTCACCGGGTGTGGATATCCTGAGGTGGCTCCCAACTACCTGGAGTGTACCCTGAACATCACCTTGCAACAACATCAGTAAAAGGTACAGAAACAACTTCCAGTGTGTGAGTGTCAGTTCTTACGGCCCCTGTTCCTGTCCAACACATAGACTTTGTCAGCACCCAACCTGCAGAGCCACCTTCCTGTGCAAAATCCCTATTCATCCCATCGCTCCACCTGCGGGGAGCATTATCATCTGGCTGCAGCATCACCATCCCCAGAGGTCTGAAAGCAGCGCCGGTATCATTACCGGGAACCGTAGGTGGCGTCACAAGACTTTATTTTATTTGATTTTTCCCCTTTTTGTTTTGCCATTTTTCAGCGACCATCAGGGCCACAGGCTCGGGCAAGCCACCCGTGACATCCCTCATTGCAACAGCCCAGGACTGAGTACCCCAAGGGCCCTGGGGTGCGTCAGCTTCTGGCCTCACAAACAGGATCCCGTGCCCGGTATTACCAGGTACTGTGTACCATGTATTGTCTGTGATTGTGAACTGTTAAACATCGGGCCGCCATTACTGCGCCACAGAGCGGGAAGAAAGGGGGTGTAATGGCTGAAAGGGAGTGAAGACAAGTCCCCCCCACTCTGCCGAGAATTACCGAAGCGCAGCGACCTGATTCGGAAATACCAAAGTGCTCAACTCTCCACCTGGGGAGCCGCCGACTGCTTTTCTTTTTCAGAGACTGGCTACAGTTAACTAGGGGGGAGGGAGAATGGATGCTCAGCGGGAAAACGATGCAACCGAGGCCACCGCCAGGAACTCAACTAGGACCTCAGCCGGCGGAGCAGACACAGCACCTAGAGCTGTGGCCCCGATCATGCCGATCTCTCTGCCGTATGTCCCGGGAGCCAAGTGGTTACCGCAGTATGATGGTCAACCAGATACCCTGGCTGGGTTCGAGAGAATGATATGCAGTGTACTCGATATGTATGCAATGACTGGCAAGCAGAGGGCGTCTATTGTGATGGGACAATTAATAGGTGCAGCAGAGCTTGAAATTGAAACCTGGTCAGAAGCAGATCAGGAATCAGTAACAAGAATCTTTGACAAACTTAAAGCTGCTTTTGAGAACCGCACCGTGGCTGAGCTAAGAATAAGGTTTTACCACTGTAAACAGAGGCCGCAGGACAGTATTAGAGACTATGCCTTACGCCTCCAGGAGGCGCTGCAGACCCTAAAACAGGTAGACCCGGCCAGTGTGCGGGATGAAAATAAAATGATGATTGAACAGTTTATTCAGGGGTTACGATCACAAGATGATCGCAGACAATTGCGATGGTGGGCCCTAGAACACCCAGATGCAGACTTTACCGTCTTGAAAGAACCATTAAAGCACTGCAACTAGTGATGGGCGAATCCTAAATTACTCGGAATCGCTTGACTCTAGCGAGTCCGAGCCCAGGACTCGCTACTCGTTGCGAGTCTAGCGAGTCCAATGTTAATGAATGGGGAAGCGAGTAATAGCGAGTAGTGTGAGATTTACAACTCGCAGATGTGTCTCAGAAGCTTCAGCCTGAAGCAATCCTAGTTTTGTCATTTATTTGCATTGCTAGTTTACTTTGTAAGTAATCGCTGACTCGCACAGATAAGAGTCCTGTCTCCTCTGTGCTGGCTGCCAGCTCCAGGGTCCTAGAGCCCGCCTGCTGCCTGATGTAGCAGAGCTGAGATTGTTCTCAGTCTGCTTATTCCCTGTGCATAGAGATCTATATATATGCACAGGGGATGTAGCAGAGAGGACATCGCGTTTTGGACTGCGTCGGACGGAAGAGGATTTTTTTAATTAAAGATGGAGTCCCTAATGGCTTTTTTTTTTATTTCTAATAAAAAATTTTCTTTGTGTTGTGTTTTTTTTTAAAACAATTTAATAGAAATTCATGGCGGTCATGTCTAATATTGGCGTGACCGCCATAAATTTCGGGCTTAGGGTCAGCTGATAATACAAAGCTGGCCCTAACCTCTATTACCCAGCGTGCCACCGCTACCAGGGCCGCTGGAAGAGCGGGGTTCAGCGTCAGAGGATGGCGCTTCAATGAACGCGCCATCTTCTGGGGCGGCTGCGGGCTGCAATTTGCAGCGGGGGGTGCCCAGAAAGCTTGGGCATCCCTGCGCTGCGGATTCCAGCCCCCAGCTGCTTAGCTGTACCTGGCTAGACATAGAAATTGCGCGGAGCCCCACGCATTTTTTTTTAATTATTTCATGAAATTCTGAGATTCTGACTCTGACTCTGAGACTCTGACTCTGAGACTCTGACTCTGAAATTCATTAAATAATTTTAAAAAAAATGCATGGGGCTCCGCGCAATTTCTATGTCTAGCCAGGTACAGCTAAGCAGCTGAGGGCTGGAATCCGCAGCGCAGGGATGCCCAAGCTTTCTGGGCACCCCCCGCTGCAAATTGCAGCCCGCAGCCGCCCCAGAAGATGGCGCGTTCATTGAAGCGCCATCCTCTGGCGCTGAACCCCGCTCTTCCAGCGGCCCTGGTGGCGGTAGCACGCTGGGTAATAAAGGGGTTAATACCAGCTTTGTTATACAAGCTGGTATTAAGCCCGAGATTCTTAATGTCAGGCCACGTTTGACCCAGCCACTAAGAATCTCCAATAAAGGGTTAAAAAAACACAGAGAAAATTTTTTATTTGAAATAAAAAAAAAAGCCATTAGGGACTCCATCTTTAATTAAAAAAATCCTCTTCCGTCCGACGTAGTCCAAAACGCGATGTCCTCTCTGCTACATGCACAGGGAATGAGCAGACTGAGAACAATCTCAGCACTGCTACATCATGTCTGTGAGCAGGCAGGTTCTAGGACCCTGGAGCTGCACAGAGAAGACAGCTGGACTCGGCTCGCAAAGAAACAGCAGTTACTTTGCGAGTTTCCCTGCTATCACTGGCACAGTAGCCAGTGATGACTCGCACGAGTCCAATGCAAACAATGGCAATCCTAGTTTTGTCAGCGTTTCAGACAAAACTAGGATTGATATTGATTTGCATTGGACTCGTGCGAGTCATCACTGGGAAACTCGCCGAGTACCGAGTCCTGCGAGTCCCTTACTACTCGCCGAGTAACGAGTCCTAGCGAGTAGATTCGCCCATCCCTAACTGCAACCCTTGGAAACTTCAGATCCTGCACCTAAGCAGTAGCAAGCCGGCGCCTCTCCTCAGAAAGTGACGCCTCCCTCCTCACCTTCTGCTAAGACTAACATGCAGGCTGTGACCCCTGGCGCACCTCAGAGCGTAGGCTAAGTAAGGACATGGCCATGGTGCTAAAGGCCCTACAGCAAAAGCCAGAGACAAAGCCGTCAGAGAAGATCCAGCTCGCCGACAGCCCTGAGGAAGTTCCGTGGATGAGAGTAAGGAAGACCATGTCGCTCCATGGGAGAACCACCGATCGCTACAGCTCAACCAGACAACCCATCTGTCACCGTTGCAACAAGACGGGCCACTTCGCCAGGCAGTGTACTTTACACCAGCAACCCCTGGGGCCGAGGGCCAACCCCCAGGAATAAACCAACCAGGCTCATCAGACTGGCGTGATAGGTATGTGGGAGGGAGGATGACCGTACCTGTCCATCACGCTAGACGGCATTCCCACGCCCGCACTGCTGGACAATGGCTCGCAAGTAACCACATATCCTTTATAAAAGATTTCGGTCTGATGTTGAACTTATGTGGTGCCCCACTGGTCAGCAAGGGCTGACTGGGGATTCAAACTCTGGGTGGCAGATTTACTTTAACAGCCCTTAGGTGAGGAACGGGGGGGGGGGGCCGTCTTGCCGCAAGCCGCCAAGCCGCCGCGTCTCCTGTGCTTTCACAACGCCAGCCGAAAAGCACAGCCGGCCAGCCCATTTGTGTAGGGGGGCGGCTCTAGATGAGGGCTATACCACCAGCCCAGGGAGCACTTGCCCCCCTGCCACCTGGGCCAGTCCGCTCCTGCTGGTCAGTGCGCCACAGTAGGAGTACTGCACCCAAAGCCAGTGCCTCAGTTATTGGAGGATGTGATGTTAAACTGAGGCTCTCATCCCAGCATCCCTACACCTAGAATGAGGGGACCAATTGGCCAACCTGTTACCAGGGTAACCGGTCCTGGTGGGAAGAGTTTTAGGGTAGTGGAGAAAGCGGTAAGAAGGAGAAGTGAAGAGTGAGTCCTAGAGGGAAGTCGCAATGAGGGCGCCTGAAAAGGAACGGTGGCCCAGACAGAAGTGGGGAGCCCAAGGGTGTCGGTGAATACACAGCACCAGATTGTACTACTACTATTATCCGGTCTGGGGGGATCCTAGTCCCAAACCGGGGAACCGGCTCCGAGAGCGGTACAGGCGAGTTCAACCCTGAGCCACCAACACCGGTGGGTCGCAGGTCTCTCAAACAGCCCCGACTTTGTGAAATGGATTAGCCTCACACCTCTCGGGTGGGCTTATTTTCTTAATATGTCTGCTGCCAAATTGGATGGTTATCTAGATGTGCCCGAATCACCAAGTAAAAATACACTTGACAACCAAGTCAAAGTACAATTACAGATAGCCCTTTATTAAGCCAGCGATACAAGCTCTTATACCTTTTTCTTAGAGGGACGTTACAAGGGGGAGGGGTATTGCGCCATATAGCTTATGCTAGCAGATTTCCTTTAAAACAGCTTTAAATCATCATTTCTTTATTG
The DNA here is from genome assembly GCA_033576535.1 of Allobates femoralis. NCBI lineage: Eukaryota > Metazoa > Chordata > Amphibia > Anura > Aromobatidae > Allobates > Allobates femoralis. Next base: position 572,439,698 of record JARQOC010000004.1, on the reverse strand, counting down.
TACAAAGTTTAATCAAAGTTCAGACATTTGCTTCATTCCCCAATTTCTCGCTGCAGAGCTCAGACTTCCTCTTTTAACCCTGCCATGTCTGGGTGAAACAATAAGTCCTAGCAAGAAAGAGGAAGTTCACAGGAAACAGTAGCTATAGAAAAAGTTGGATGTAGAAAGTAAATGCCAGACAGTATAAATCTTAAAAAGACAAGGAGAATTATGAAGAAATACATCAGTACACTGAAGTTTAGAGTTTGAAAGTCTTCATTTGATTAAAACTGAATTTCATTAATTCTTTCATTGCCTTAACACTTGTCCACAAAGCACAACCCAACCAAGAGCTCCAAACCGGGTTGAGCCCCTTAGAGAGAGAAGGGTATCTTCTTTACACCCGACGGGCCTGGTAGGAAGCAGGGCAGTGCATGAAAAGAAAGGAGAGCGCAAGGAAAGACACAGAGAGACTGAAAGTAAAGTAAAACTACCCGAATCTGAGTGACTGTATACCTGAAAACTGCCGTGACAAGTTACCATTAAACACCCGTACAGAGCCAGCAAGTCTCCAGTGTTTCATTTCTATTAAGGTGCAGAACAGCAGGTGTTACCAGACTCTGCCCTGGGGACCCTGCTCCGCCTGCGGGTCGCGACAACAAGTGGCTGCCTACCCGTCGTCCCCAGAGGTCTGCCGGCAGTGCTGGTGCCATCACCAGGTACCGCAGGTGGCGTCACGAGACTTTATTCTTTTATTTTTATTCCCCATCTTTTTTAGCGGCCACCAGGGCCACGGCCCAGGGCAGGCCACCAGTGACATCCCCTTACAGTAACCGCACGGGTACCAAGTCCCCATAGCCTTGGGGTGGGTCACTTACTCCTCCAGATCCTAACCTCACTATTTATGCTGTAAATGGGTTACCAGTTAACCAAGTTGGGTTTAGAGAGGTAAAAATAAAAGTGGGGAGGGCCAAGGAATTATTGTGGTTGAAACGGACCCTAATGAAAGGGACCCGCATATCATACTTGGTACAAATGTGATTGGATATTATCTGGATGAAGTGTTGTTTTTACTCTGACAGATTGTAGAAACTGCTGATGCCGGGCAGCAGAGAGTTCTACAGAAGGAGATCAGATCCCTCCTGTGCAGACAACAGGTAACCCTGTCCAGTGGTGAAATTGAAAGTGTACGGGTGACAGACCCGATTCCCATTGTGGTACCCCCAAAGAGTGAAATGATGTTCTAGTGTCGGGCAGCAATAGGCCTCAGAGGGCAGGATTACCAGGCAATGGTAGAACCCATGTGTTCAGAAGGTAGTGGGGTGGTTGATGTACACAAGGGAAGGGTACCCATACACATATTGGAGAGGAAGAGGTCAAACTGCCCAGATATTCCACCGTTGCCAAGCTGTTCACTGTAGGCAACAACTCAATATAGTGGAACCCTTGACCCCGCCAGATTCAGTGGAAGCCAACAATTCCAAGGGACAGCTGGAGGACTAGTGTCAGGAACTCCATGTAGGAACTGACTCCACTCCTTTCCACCAGAAGCACAGTGTCTATCGGGTAGTCCAGGAGTACGAACGGGTCTTTAGTAAGCAGCCACTTGATTTTAGGAGGATAAAAGGGGTACACCACCATATACCCACAGGTAACTAACCACCCATTAAAGAGCGATATAGGCCTGTACCCAGTGGCGTAACTAGCCCGCCACGGGCCCCGGTGCAAGATGGGCCCCCCATGTGAGGACCAAGGAGGGGGGGTTGTGCTGTCAGAATTTTGTGAGCCTCCATTCCTCCCCATATAAGAACCGGGGGGAGGTGCATTCTGTGAGACTCCCTGCCCCTCACGTAAGAACTGGGGGGAGGGGGTGCTGGCAGTATTTTGTGAGCCTCCAATTCCCCCTCACATAAGAACCGGGGGGGGCTGGGGGGGTTGATGGTGCTGTCAGTATTCTGTGAGCCTCCCTGCCCCTCACGTAAGAACCGGGGGGGGGTGCTGTCAGTATTTTGTGAGCCGCCATTCCAGCGTCCCTGCCCCTCACATAAGAACCGGGGGGGGGGTGCTGTCAGTATTTTGTGAGCCTCCATTCCAGCCTCCCTGCCCCTCACATAAGAATCGATAAGAATCGGGGGGGGGGGGGAGTGCTGTCAGTATTTTGTGAGCCTCCACTCCAGCCTCCCTGCCCCTCACATAAGGACCAGGGGGAGGTGCTGTCAGTATTTTGTGAGCCTCCACTCCAGCCTCCCTGCCCCTCACATAAGAATCGGGGGGGGGTGCTGTCAGTATTTTGTAAGCCTCCACTCCAGCCTCCCTGCCTCCTCACATAAGAACAAGGATGGGGGGTGCTGTCACAGATTTTTCAGCCTCACACATACACTCACCACTGCCGCCGTGCGCATCCACAGTCTCGCGGTCTGCAGTGAGGAGGAGAGGAGGGGCGGGCAGAGCTGCAGGAAGTGAGGTCTTTCTCACTTCCCGTCCTTCCTCCTCTCCGGCCGGCGCTATCGCGGTCGCGGCTGCCGGCTGTCAGCACGGGACACGGTGCCCCCCCCAGGGGGGCGACCACTGCGACCACGGTAGTTACGCCACTACCTGTACCACCAGCTCACTGCAGCATCACAATCCCCAGAGGTCAGAAAGCAGCGCCGGTATCATTACCAGGTACCATAGATGGCGTCATGAGACTTTATTCTATTTTATTTTTCCCCTTTTTGTTTTGCTAATATTCAGTGACCACCAGGACCAGGTACCCCAAGGGCCATGGGGTGGGTCAGATGGCTTTCTATATCATGGTTAGGGTTTTGAACTGGAGCCTCTGGGCAGTGGGAAGCCAGTGAAGGGCTTGACAGAGTGGAGAGGCTGGGGAATAGAGGGAGGACAGGTGGATTAGTCAAACTGCAGAGATTAGGATAGATTGTAGGGGTTTGAGTGTGTTAGAAGGGAGGCCACAGAGCAATAGGATGCAGTAGTCAAGGCGGGAGATGATGAACATAAGTTTGATGAACAAATAATTGTTCTACACGTGAAAATAAGAAAGTTATAAGACTTTGTCCAATTCTTAAGATTTTTGATAGCCATCTTGAAACTAACCCTCTAGGTAGACATTTTCTTTTATGTTGTCCTGTACACTTGGTAGAGAGAAAAAACGTTCACAGACCTTCTGTTGGAGTTTGTTTTAAGTCTAATGTTATATTCACCCGACTATACAGTATATGTACAAAGTATAACTAGTAAGCATAATTGAAGAAATAGGCCTGGACACTTGTTGGCATAAGTGCAATGTGGAGGTGCACATTCACGCTGTGGCCATTAAGAGACAAAACTTAGGATAAAAACAATAAAAATAAATAAATAAAGACTTTTTGGGGGGGCATTTTAACATTTAATTTCTTTTTAAAATCTGATTTTCCGTGTAACTGGGGTGGCATTTTAGCCCCAGTTACAGCAGAAATTCAGCCTCCTGGCTGCATAGCAAAGCTTACTGGATCTCCTAGTATCCGGCGACTCATGCTCTCTCCCTATACCCAGCAATCACATGATCACTGATCTTGAATTTCCTCCTCTGAATTCATACAGCTTTTTCAGCAGTCGAGAATGCAAAGATGGTAATAAACCAACTCTTCCTTCTCTGTGTGGAGTCTGGCTGTGTCTGACAGCTGGCTTCCCGCTCTCATAGCTGGACAATGTTGTTCACTTTCTTCTCTATGTGTGATGTTTTAGAATCTTATGCGTTGATATAGGAATCCGGCTTGTAGATCGCGCTGTTCGAGAATTTGGCCAAGAAAATTACTCCAAGGACCTTGGATCTTTAAAACAAAGATCTTTATTCCTCCCAGACTCTACGCGTTTCGTGTACTCACTGTACACTTCCTCAGGAGTTTAAGGATACACAACCACCATGGATTAAGCATGTTAAATAAAGCCCTAGGCAGGAAATGAGGCCTGAAACCTCTTTTTTTTTTTTTTTTCAAAATCTTAATCACAAATGTCCATCACCACATAAATGTACAAAACACATCTATATAAAAAATACACATCATTTGAACATATCTCCCTCTAAAAACAAGCAGTAAAATCACAATCTTTCAATTAAAATATTACAAACTCTTTAAAAATAATGCTCATTAGCACATTCCTGTGCTCTTATACCTTAATTTATCCCTTACACTTCCATGGTGAATAGGAGAGTGGTAGAAAAGTTATAAAAATCAGCATCTTAGAGGTTAGATCAGTTTTAATTTTGTGAGAACTGGCACTCCTATTTGAAGAGATGCTGCCAATAGGGACACTGCATTGATGAGGAAAGAGATCTATTGGATCCATAGGCTGCGGACATTGCAGCCTTATGGTCTAAATGAGGTCTCGGATCCCTTCAGATAGGAGTGCCAGTTCTTACAAAATTAAAACTGATCTAACGTCTAAGATGCTGATTTTAGAATCAATTGTGTCATTCTGATATTTGAGTGAAAGCCAATTCCTATATAAACAACCCTGGAGTCAGGCCAAAATCATAATCAAAAGTGCTCTTTATTAAAAGTTAATACATAAATGCAGCAATTAAAAGTAATGCCCAGGCAGCACACATGACAGGAGACCACATGAAAAACAGGATGCAAGTATGGCAGTAAGCAAAGAAATCCTATGTCTGGCACCAAAAATTAGTGCTCAGTTTCCAAATACAGACCATACAATCAAACAGTAATTGCACCAAAATTTCATTTCATGGGTCAAGAAGTTTTACCTGTCCGTGGCCACCACCCCCTAACGCGTTTCGCTTAGGCTTCTTCCGAGGGGGGTGCCCTCTATGTCAAAAAGTTTTTTCAATTAAAAACAATATTCAAAATTTTGGATCCATTAGGATAGTTTTCAGCGATGTTTAAGCTCAATTTAGCACTTGCTTGCCTGAGCAGCACAGTGGCGCTGCAGCTAAATATAGGATTAAAGGTGATATCAGGGATATCTGGATACTTGCATACAGGATCGAATACACTGACCAGCGAATATGAATTAATAGGTAAAAACCAAAGGAGGTGTAATGGTTAAATAGATAGGAAGTGGTAAATGATATGTGCCATTAATTGTTAGACAGAGATAGAATTTTATAACTTTTCTACCACTCTCCTATTCACCATGGAAGTGTAAGGGATAAATTAAGGTATAAGAGCACAGGAATGTGCTAATGAGCATTATTTTTAAAGAGTTTGTAATATTTTAATTGAAAGATTGTGATTTTACTGCTTGTTTTTAGAGGGAGATATGTTCAAATGATGTGTATTTTTTATATAGATGTGTTTTGTACATTTATGTGGTGATGGACATTTGTGATTAAGATTTTTGAAAAAAAAAAAAAAAAAAAGAGGTTTCAGGCCTCATTTCCTGCCTAGGGCTTTATTTAACATGCTTAATCCATGGTGGTTGTGTATCCTTAAACTCCTGAGGAAGTGTACAGTGAGTACACGAAACGCGTAGAGTCTGGGAGGAATAAAGATCTTTGTTTTAAAGATCCAAGGTCCTTGGAGTCATTTTCTTGGCCAAATTCTCGAACAGCGCGATCTACAAGCCAGATTCCTATATCAACGCATAAGATTTATACAACTCTCCTGGCTGATTGCTGCGTTCGACAGGATCCAATTGTCTGGTTTATTAGTGGTTGTGTCACACACAACCCGAACAGGTGAGTGCGACCATACTTACAATTCACTGAATATATCGGATAAGACCCTATTGTGCGCTTCCTCTCCATCTTTGATGTTTTAGAATAACAGATTAGAACGTGGATGGTTATTGTAGTAGTTAAAGGTCCTAATTAACAGAGAGATGTCACCATTGATAACCTGTTCTAAAATGTCATTAATAACATTATTTATTTCAGTTCATACAAATGTGTCAGTAAATACAAAGTACAGAAAGGCAGCTTAATGAGATGTCAGACAGATTTGCCAAACCAGATACACCATCTTATTAAAAACAGACGTCTGTAGCCCCAAGTCCTAAAAAGTACTTATCACCCCACCCCTGCCGCACCTTTGTCTGAGCAGCTTCAATTTGTAAATCGCTGTCCATCAGTTTCCTGAAAGCCACTGAAAGGAAATGTCTGGTTTCACTGATTAGGATGTAAAGAATGACAAAGGGGTCATAAAATAATTTCCCCTGTTTAAACAGGTGGCAATGCAGAGAGTAAACTCCTGAATGACTCATGAAAATAAATAACTTAGTAAAATATCGTATGGAGACATTTGCTTCTTTCTCCTCCTGGACTGATCTTTCACTCTCAATTCAGGGGTAAAAATCTGTATTCAGTAAAGACAGTCATTCCCGTTACTGAGATAGGAGATGACAGTTGGTGTTTTTAAAAGTCTATGGAGGAGGGAAGAGCTGCATGCAAGAGATACATAAAGGAGGGAAGAGCTGGAGGCGGACACACACATTCTGCGGTAACTTCTACCAAAATGACAGATACAGTTCTCCATAGAACCTTACGAGCACCAACTCTTATCTCAGTAATGACAAAATCTGAGGATCTTCTGGTGGCCCTCCTCCTTTCTCCTTTGCTTTTGTATATTTGGGGCACCATGGGTACAGTGTTGTACCGGTCCGGCAGAGCATTGGAGGATCCTCCGGTGGGCCCTCCTCCTTTCTTCTTTGCTTCTGTATATTTGGGGCACCATGGGTACAGTGTTGGACTGGTCCGGCAGAGCATTGGAGGATCCTCCGGTGGGCCTTCCACCTTTCTCCTTTACTTCTGTATATTTTTATTGCATCATTTAAGATAGTATTTGCATCTACATTGAGTTCTGCAGTAATACACTGATAAAACTCACTGTATAGTTTAACATTTTCTTCCCTCCATCCTCCTCTCTCACACACACCTCTGTATTCCTTGCTGTAGGGACATACAGTGGGATAGGGTCTGAAGGCTGCAGATACACTGAGTGGAGCTTTTTATACTTTGCTCATGTATAACTGTCACTGTGAGTGAGGGTGCCCTCATTTAATAAGGGGTTAGGTGATATGGGTGGGGGCCTCAATCAGTTATTGGTCATCTTTAATAAATGAAGATACAGGAGTATAAAAACTCACACTCCCTATGCACATTGTGAGACATGCCGGCGCTATAGCACGTGGCTGGCATGACTCACGTGACTGGCGGTAATGTGGGATTGCTAAACCCTGCAGCATGCACAGGGTAAGTGCAGGTTGGCTCGGTAGCAGCACACACGGGGTTAACTGCTGCTGCTGAAAGCTGAGGTTTGTGTGAAGGAGTAATTACAAAACTCACTGGATTACACCTGTGAGGAGAGCCAGTCTTCCACAAGCCTGCAAAGGTGCAGGACCATGAGATGGGTCTGAGAGCCTGGATGAGACACTGCAGAGCCGCAGTGTGAGAGGTACTGTTTGAACCTCTCTGTGTGAGGTTGCTGGGAGCAGCAGAGGAGTTCTATGTGAACACAGCTCACATCACAGTGAGTAATGAGACATGTGTGAATACTGCCCTGGGACACTTTAGGGAGAAGTGTACCTCAACCTGTACAGGAATCTATTCATTGTTATATACGGTCTATGGAAGATATATGGACATTTATGTTGAAGCTGAAGGAAAGCCTCATGTTTGTGTTATGGAGCGCGGTTTAAGAAGTTTAGAATAAACCGGATACACTTTTGTAAAGAATCCATTGCCGTGTGCGTCAATTCTGCTGCCAAGCGTGTTCCCCAGGGTGCGCTACCTCACAACATGTACACGCATAATAGTTACAAATTCAAATCTGTTTCTTGGTATTGCACTTGGATAAATTGGGGATTGTGAGCCCAGAGGCGTAACTGTGGCACCCCGTCGGTCCAGTCGCCACTAGAAGTTGCAAAAACCGGGATCTGTAAGTCCAGTCACCCAAACAGACACCCAACACACTCCAGTCCCGGAGCAAGGGACTCTATGCCTAGTTATGGGACGGAGGGAGGAAAAAGGTGGAGGGTGGGAAGTTAGGACAGGAAACGGTCAGGAAACACCACAGGAAGTTAGTCAGTAGTGAGCAGTCAGTTGTTCAGTCAGCCAGCACAAGAGTCGGGAAGAGAGAACTTCATCATTACACGAGACTGAAAGGACACAGAACTGGCAGCCTGTAACATCATGACGCTTGTTCCGGGTCCGGGCTACAGATGGTAGAGAGACAGAAGGAATCCTAGGGGTGCGGGTAGTGAGCAATCCACCCATTCGCCTGAATTAGCTGGAAGCTGAAGGATGGGGCAGGAACCAGGGTGCCGGCTCTGAGGTGGCAAGGACGCTCTACACTCCAACCACAAAACTGGCCGGTCACGGGGTCTTTATGTCCCCTGACCCATCCCCGGCACAGCAAAGAGAAGGTTGCCGTACTAGGGCCAGGGGACTAGGCAGGTCACCCAACGAAGGCCCGTTGCCGCTGGATCAGAGCTTTGCATGCGGAGGTGCTAGGAACAGAGGCCCATGGAAAGGAACACAAAAGGGGGTGAACTGGGTGAGCCATCCCAGCTGCTAAAAGACTACCGGAGCCACCACTGCACTGACTTGTAACTTGTAACTTGTCACCGACCGCAAGACCGGTAGCCAGAACACCAGCCACTATGAACCTACGCAGTTCGGACTCCTGATGTCATGTGCTTAGTTTGCGCTGACATCGCTGGATGCTGCTGTATGTGTTGTTTTCCTTTAAGGGCTGCATGATGTAATGGTGTGAAGGTCTTGCTTCCTGTGTTGTGCTCCAGGGCTGCATTTACTATTATGTTCAGCTGCTGGTTGAGTAGTTGAAGTGTGACTCACCTGCAATCCCCTTCCCCTAGCCTTTAAGTAGCCTCTCCTTCCACCAGCTGGTGCTGCTGATAGAGTTTCACTCTTTGCCTGGAAGCCGTGCTGTGCAGACCTGTGTGTTTGTGTTGCTGAAGTCCTCTCCTTTGGAGTTGCTGTATCCCGGTTCTGTGGAGGGAGGTGAGGGGGGAATAGCGTACGGCTGGTGGAGGAGTTTAGGGAGAGGCTGGAGACCCGAATCTTCTCACCATCAGAGATACCTTCGGGGACAGGGCCATTCAGAGTTCCAAGTCTAGGGTCAGACTAGTCTTCCCTGGTCATCCTGCCCGTAATTGCCATTCCCTCATCAGCATTCTCACTACACCGCAACACCCGACTTCCTGATGACCCCAGATGTGGCCGAGATGGAGAGGCAGCTTGCTAGAGCTCAGGATGTACGCGCTTGTTACACGGAGTCGGAGAGGTAGGGAGATACTGCTCCGATCTTGGGGAGCGCTACTCCAAGGGACCCTGGAGGACTGTCGGGAGTAGACGAAGCAAGGACTCATTGAACTCAAGTGAACTCATTGGACAAAATGTTTCCCCTTGTTTGCCCCCCAGCTATTCCTGTTAATGTGACCACCGTATTAATAGTGAACATTTGATCAATGGACAATGCTTGATCGGGACTAGAATGTATATAGTCAGCTCACTTCGGTGTGCTCCCTGTTGGTTTTTTTCTATGCTTTTATCATGTGCTTCGCAAGTGTTTGAAAATGACCAGACATTGCACTTGTGACCGCAACGAACAAAAACCCACTGGCATTGCTGAAGAACCGGTCTCTTTTGTCCCTGTTGCCACGCCCAGGGCATGTGCTGGGGTTTATCTTGTGGTGGGTTCCCCTGAAGACTAAGATAATCGGTGAAGGACTATCGCCGAACTGACTTTTTGCACTTTTCTACTTTTTCTTCATCCATACAACTACCCTTTTATATATTGATAGATAGCATATTTTTGTTACGTAACGTTTAAGCCACGAACCTCCCATCCGGGAAGAAGCACTCGTCAGTTTGTTATTGTTATATGTTGATAAAAAAAAAGTTTTGTGTTTCTTTGCACCATCTAACCGGGCCCTAGCATGAGGATGTGCTAACCTTTGCCCAGGGGGAGTGTGGTGCCCCTGCGGTCCAGTCGCCACTAGAAGTTGCAGAAACCGGGATCGGTAAGTCCAGTCACCCAAACACACACCCAGCACACTCCGGTCCAGGAGCAAGGGACTCTATGCCCAGCTATGGGATGGCGGGAGGAGACAGGTGGAGGGCGGGAAGTTAGGACAGGAAACAGTCAGGAAAAAGGAGACAAAATCAGAAACACCACAGGACGTTAGTCAGTAGTGAGCACTCAGTTGTTCAGTCAGGTCAGCTCAAGAGTCGGGAGGAGAGGAGAGAACATCATCATTACATGAGACTGAAAGGACACGGACCTGGCAGCCTGCACCATTATGAGCCAACCAGCAGCAGGAGCCTGCCTGTGAGTGTCCTTGATCCCAGCCAGCAGCCAGTTCAGTCACGCTGGCCTTCCATTCCCCAAAGCACCTAAATAGACTATTCGATTGCCCTGGGGACCTGCTCTTCCCGTGGAGAGCTAACCCATCACAGCTGCTACCCCCCATCATCCCAAGAAGTCCTGAATGCAGCAGCGGCTGCATTCCACAGGTGGCGTCACGACCCAAACTCTTATTTTTCTTTAAATCCCTTTTTTAAAAATTCACCCTTTTTACTGATCGCCCGACGAGGGGATCACGGACCGGCTCACACCAGCGTGACATCCCACAGCCCCCGATGACATAGGGAGGGCCCGGTTCCAAGTACCCCACGTTCCCTGCCGGGGCGAGTCATAGCTACAACAGGTGAAGGGGTTGCAATTGCACCCGGGCCCTGGAGCCTAGTGGGCCTCAAAAGTCCCTTTGGCCTATAGAGAAAGACTATTGCTTTTAAAGATTTGCAATAATTGGAGGCCCTGTTTAAGCTTTCACATTGAGGCCCATGAGCCTTAAGTTACTCCACTGGATGACATCTGTGGGTTGTACAGATGTTATATTGTGTCTTGTCCTGGGGTTAGGGTTATCCTAGTGAATTCATTTAAGGAACTAGGAATTGTTTTTCAAATACTAGGAGGTAACCATAATGTTTTTATCAAGACCAGATGATACCAACTTAATTGATTAAAAAAACTTTATTAGAATCAAAGTTAAAAAGTCACACCTACAAATATAGACAAACTTAGCACACTTGAATGGGGTCAAAAACATATTGACATGCAGATGGAGACTGCTTTGATAAGGAAGGTCAACCTTGTCCCACAATAAATTATGGGTATGCCACATTAAGGAAATTTATTTTATATAAATGTTCCGGTGTCATAGATAGATGTCCGTCACCAAAACAATAATCATGTATAAAACACAATATATACAATAACGTGGTCTGATATAATGATTAGACAGTATCGTGAGACAGCAAAATTTGTTAACCTTCCTTTAGTTTCATGAATTCCCAAAGTACCGTATATACTCGTGTATAAGCCGAGTTTTTCAGCACAAAAAATGTGCTGAAAAGTCCCCCCCTCGGCTTATACACGAGTCACTATACGGCTGAGTGTGGGGGGGCCGGTGTCCGGGGGCTGGAGCAGGCGGGGGGAGGCTGTAATATGAGCGCCCGGTCACGTGGGGCCGCTCATTAGTGCAATGCAATATGCACTGCATCCCCCTGTCCATCAGCGGCAGGGGGAGCTGTGCATATTACATTGCCCTCCCCCCGCCGTGGTAAATACAGGCCCCCGCTCCCCCCCCCCCGTGGTAAATACAGGCCCCCGCTCCCCCCCCCGTGGTATATACAGATCCCCGCTCTCCCCCCGTTGTATATAAAGACCCCCGCTCCCCCCCCTCGTGGAATATACAGGCCCCCACTCCCCCAGTAGTATATACAGGCCCCCCGCGGTAAATACAGGCCCCCCCCCCGTTTCCCCCCCGTGGTATATACATGCCCCCGGTAGATGCCGCACACCTGTAAAAGAATCGCTTTCATACTTACCCTCCTCACTGTCATCGCGCGTCCTCCATCCAGTCTCCTTCCTGCTTCTACCCGGTCATGTGACCGCGCAGAAACAATGACGTCATTGTGGATGCGCCGGCCGCCTGGTAGAAGCGGGAATGAGACCGGAGGAGCGCGATGACAGTGAGGAGGGTAAGTATGAAAGCGATTCTTTTACAGGTGTGCGGCATCTACCGGGGGCATGTATATACCACGGGGGGGAAACGGGGGGGGGGGCCTGTATTTACCGCGGGGGACCTGTATATACTACTGGGCGAGTGGGGGCCTGTATATACCACGAGGGGGGGAGCGGGGGGGCCTGTATTTACCGCGGGGGGCCTGTATATACTACTGGGGGAGTGGGGGCCTGTATATACCACGAGGGGGGGAGCGGGGGGGCCTGTATTTACTGCGGGGGGCCTGTATATACTACTGGGGGAGTGGGGGCATGTATATACCACGAGGGGGGGAGTGGGGGCCTGTATATACCACTGGGGGGAGTGGGGGCCTGTATATACCACGAGGGGGGGAGTGGGGGCCTGTATATACTACTGGGGGGAGTGGGGGCCTGTATATACCACGAGGGGGGGAGCGGGGGTCTGTATATACATCGGGGGGGGGAGCGGGGGTCTGTATATACCATGGGGGGGGGAGAGCAGGGGCCTGTATAAACCACTAGGGAGGCTGCTGTATACTACCACAGGGGAGGCTGCTGTATACTACCACAGGGGGAGGCTGCTGTATACTACCACTGGGGAGGCTGCTGTATACTACCACAGGGGAGGCTGCTGTATACTACCACTGGGGAGGCTGCTGTATACTACCACAGGGGAGGCTGCTGTATACTACCACAGGGGGAGACTGCTGTATACTACCACAGGGGGAGACTGCTGTATACTACCACAGGGGGAGGCTGCTGTATACTACCACAGGGGGAGACTGCTGTATACTACCACAGGGGGAGGCTGCTGTTTACTACCACAGGGGGAGGCTGCTGTATACTACCGCAGAGGGAGACTGCTGTATACTACCACAGGGGTAGACTGCTGTATACTACCACAGGGGGAGACTGCTGTATACTACCACAGGGGGAGACTGCTGTATACTACCACAGGGGGAGACTGCTGTATACTACCACAGGGGGAGACTGCTGTATATTACCACTGGGGAGGCTGCTGTATACTACACTGCTGGGGGCTGTATACTTGTGCTGGGGTCCACCCTCGGCTTATACACGAGTCAATAGGTTTTCCCAGGTTTTGGGGGCAAAAGTAGGGGGGTCGGCTTATACACGGGTCGGCTTATACACGAGTATATACGGTAGTATCAATGAAACACCCAACGCTTGACGCGTTTCGCCTTTCCAAATGTTAGAAGGCTCATCAGAAGTCTTATTGGGGTACAAATGTAAAAATTGGTCTTATGATTCTATTGATCAACAAACAAATGGTGTTTCAGTAGGATAAGGAAGACCATGTGGAAGAGAATACTTAAATGAAATGGTCATAAACTTCTTCCAGAATATGACATAGATGTCATACAGCAGTAGTCATCCAGAGAATGGGCATTTTTGAAGCCTTATATGTGAGGCTTTCATTAGGGTGCCTAGGCATCCAGAGGTATTGGTGGTCATATGGAGGGTCCCCTGTAAATCTAGGATTCATCTTGGATCATCCTTTTCTATCCATATCAGAATTGGATGTTATGATGTTTCCAGTCTAATAAGACACCCTAATGAAAGCCTCACATATAAGGCTTCAAAAATGCGTTGGGTGTTTCATTGATACTACTTTGGGAATTCATGAAACTAAAGGAAGGTTAACAAATTTTGCTGTCTCACGATACTGTCTAATCATTATATCAGACCACGTTATTGTATATATTGTGTTTTATACATGATTATTGTTTTGGTGACGGACATCTATCTATGACACCGGAACATTTATATAAAATAAATTTCCTTAATGTGGCATACCCATAATTTATTGTGGGACAAGGTTGACCTTCCTTATCAAAGCAGTCTCCATCTGCATGTCAATATGTTTCTGACCCCCATTCAAGTGTGCTAAGTTTGTCTATATTTGTAGGTGTGACTTTTTAACTTTGATTCTAATAAAGTTTTTTTAATCAATTAAGTTGGTATCGAATATTAATTCATCCCTATGTTTCTTCTTTGTAATTGTGCTTTTGTTCTGAGGAGTAGGGTTCACTTCCAGCATTTACATTGATGACTGCATTGCAATCCAAACTTTTTAGTACCGCAATATGAGAGGTTTCTTTAATTCTTCTTAGTCCACATGCACACGTAGCATGGTATGGGCTGGTAGTCATGGACGAGGTAGTTGTCCGACGCCCCCCGAAACACTGCATAAAGATGGAGGTCCTGGCCTGGTGTGTGGTGTTGCACTACAGAGGCCCCATGTTGCTTATGGTTTTGGCTGTCAAGGACCAGATGGTCTTAAGAGACTACCAACTTCAAAGAAATACATTAAAAGAAACTTTTATTTAGTTCTTTAAAAGGTCTAAAAAGGACCAACATGTATGTAAACAAGGACAACATACAACAGAACAATGGATTGCAAAGGTTGTACAGATCACCTATTTTGTCAACCCTACAGACTGATCCTACCTGACAATGGAGGTATATACACCCTCAGGTTCGTGGTGCCCCCATTCAACGGTGGCTTTCCCTGATTCCGACCCTAAATGGGAACAGGCAATATATATCATCGAATTTACATTCCAGAGGCTGGACTTAACTCATAGTGAAGTCCCAGGTGGCAGCCATCCAGGGTATCTGTACAAAGCACAACTGCAACTTCCAATTAGAGGATCTAGGATATTTCTCCAGGCTTTACGCGTTTCACCTTGTTTTATTCTACAAGGCTCATCAGAAGATGGAGATGATGTATACGTTTGCCTACAAACAAGGAGATCAAAAATTAGAGCATAATTAAATGAATTTAAAAAAACTCCCAAAAGGAGGACCGTTGTCCATTTGTCTCCTGGAGAGGTAGTACATTAATGAACACCCTTCTTATAGATAAAACCCATGTCATGAAAGCTGCTCAGGAGTGGGCAAAATACAAGCCAACTTTAATCAAAACAATTTGACGCTCAATTATACCTTATCACAATTCTCAATGGGAACAAATTGATGTAATATTGCCTCAGGAGAATTCACCTAGTATAAGTACATATCCGGGGATGAGGATACTATAAGGCTGTGTGCCCACATGCCGGGTTAGGGCCGGTTTAAATGTGTAAACCGCCGGTCGGTTTACATACGTTTTATGTAAATTTATGTTAATCCAAACCGGCGTTTGGATTAACATTAAAACCTATGTAAACCGACACCCGCTGTGCACACAGCGGCGGTTTACACATGCTCATCTGTTGCTAACCCGCTGGGTTCCCAGCGGGTTAGCAAAGAATGAGCATGTCCTATAAACCGGCCGGTTCTGCAGCGGCTGCAAGCAGAATCATGTGCTGCTTCCAGCCGCTGCAGAACCGCCGGCGCTAACCCGCTGTGCACCCGCCTGCAGCACCCGCCCGCACCCGCCTCACATACCCGCCAGGAAGCCACCGGACGCCTGCAGAGCTTCCTGGCGGGTCCGCCCAGCCGCCCACCGGCACAAAGCCGGTATGTGGGCACACACCCTTAATGAGGTTGAACAGAAAGAGAAAAATATAGTGACATAATATATAGTCTAAATCCTCTCTGTGAGTATGCTAGCAGAGCTTACCAGCATCCCCATGTGATTGATCAAACTAGACATCCACTACATTAATAGACCATGCCAATCTGCCCATGCTTAATCTATATCAAAGAAATGCAATTACTTAATAGGTCAGGCTACCACCATTAAAGTCAAAGGCTCATCTTTGAAATCAAGACGCTCTATGTACAAATCAAATGAAAGAATCTTACTAGAGGAAAAACGAAGTGTAAGTAACACACTTGTTTTAGGCTGTGGATGACAAGCCTTTTTTAAGGACAGGGTAGTTTCAATGGCTACAATAGGAAAGAACATCATTAAAGGCAATGTCATAACAATGTATATAAGTTATTCCAAAGCAAAGGTTCATTCTACTTAATCTATCCATTGGTGGAGTGCAGAAGCTCTTGTTTTTGCTCCCTTTTTAAATGTGCCCCAGCTCAAAATCATCGCACGCCGGTGTTCAGCGTTTGCGCCCGCATTTCCGGGTCGCGTAAGTCAGTGTTTCCCAACTCCAGTCCTCAAGGCACACCAACAGGTCATGTTTTCAGGATTTCCTTATCATTAGACAGATGATGGAATTATCCCCTGTGCAAGTGATTAAATTATCACCTATGCAATCCTAAGGAAATCCTGAAAACATGACCTGTTGGTGTGCCTTGAGGACTGGAGTTGGGAAACACTGGCGTAAGTGACGTCACTATCGGCGTCATCAAGAATAGACCGATGCGTTCAACCGCTAGGAAGTGCGGTGGAACACAAAAGGTCTGCGCATGCATGAAGCACACATATTGCGCGTCAGTACTAAGTCGCTGCTAGGCGTCATCAAGTGACGATGCTTGCATTCCACTGACCCGGAAGGAGCGGTGGAACGCATATAGTGCGCATGCGCTTCCAGTCTGCGGGACAGTGGGAGGCACAAGGGCTACTTATAGATAAAGGAGAGCAAATTACTTTAAAATACAGATAGATTAATTTCAAACTGTTTTTCAGCACAAATAAGAGCAAGGGAATGGCAGGGTGGATGTAAATTGTTAAGAATTTATAATGGGGCTAGGATTTACCAAGACCCATGCGGCAATCAAAGAGCAGGGTAAATAGGATCTTTGTATAGCGCCAACATATTCCGCAGCGCTTTACAGTACAACGGTACATATAAGAAAAATATACGGTACAGAAACGTAATGCAGAACAGTAGTTACATACCAAAAACATAGAATCAACTTAGGAAATACAATAAGAAAGGCAGAAAATGAAGGTGACCCTGCTCGAAGGAGCTTACAATCTAAGACGGGATGGGAACACAAAGTACAGGGGCTTATAACAATGAATATCTTACGTCTAAGTGACTACTGTTAGGGAGAAGGATAGGCCGCCCTGAAGAGGTGTGTTTTTAGGGAGCGTCTGAAGCTATGCAAGTTGTGGATGGTCCTAATTTCTTGGGGTAGAGCATTCCAGAGTTTTGGTGCAGCTCGAGAGAAGTCTTGAAGTCGGGAATGGGAGGTTCGGATTAATGCTGATGTTAGTCTGAGGTCATGTTCAGAGCGAAGGGGACGGGTGGGGTGGTAGACAGAGATGAGGGTGGAGAGGTAAGGAGGTGTCGCACCATGAATAGCTTTGTGGGTGACAACGAGCAATTTGAATTGGATTCTATAGTGTACGGGCAGCCAATGTAGTGACTGGCACAGAGCAGAAACATCTGAGTAACGGTTTGCTAGATAGGTGATCCTGGCTGCTGCATTGAGGATAGACTGGAGAGGGGAAAGCTTACTGTGGGGGAGGCCAGCTAATAAAGAATTACAGTAGTCAAGGCGGGAATGAATCAGGGCCACGGTGAGGGTTTTAGTTGTTCCCGTGGTGAGGAAAGGGCGAATTCTGGAGATATTTTTCAGGTGCAAGCGACAGGAGCGGGTGAGAGATTGTATGTATGGGGTGAAGGAGAGATCAGTGTCCATCAAAACACCGAGACAGCGAGCCTGCTGACTGGGTGTTATCGTGGTGCCGCACACCGAGAGAGAGATGTCAGATTTAGGGAGGTTTGCAGAGGGTGGGAGCAGAAGAAGTTCAGTTTTGGAAAGGTTGAGTTTCAGATAGAGAGTGGACATGATATTGGAGACTGCGGTTAGACAGTCATTGGTGTTCTTTAATACCGCAGGGGTAAGGTCAGGGGCTGAAGTGTATAGTTGTGTGTCATCAGCATAAAGATGGTACTGAAAGCCAAATCTGCTGATTGTTTGTCCGATCGGGGCTGTGTAGAGAGAGAAGAGGAGAGGGCCAAGGACTGAACCCTGAGGGACCCCAATAGTGAGGGGAAGAGGGGAAGAAGTGGAGCCAGCAAAAGATACACTGAAAGAGCGGTCAGAAAGATA
Source organism: Allobates femoralis (assembly GCA_033576535.1). NCBI lineage: Eukaryota > Metazoa > Chordata > Amphibia > Anura > Aromobatidae > Allobates > Allobates femoralis. The sequence continues at coordinate 572,421,780 of JARQOC010000004.1, read as the reverse complement.
GGAAGAGAACCAGGAGAGAGCAGTGTCCTTGATGCCAATGGAGTGCAGCATAGAGAGTAGGAGCTGATGGTCGACAGTGTCAAAAGCCGCAGAGAGGTCAAGAAGGATAAGCAGAGAGTGGTCACCATTACGTTTTGCTGTCAGAAGGTCATTGGTCACTTTGATGAGGGCAGTTTCTGTAGAATGTAAGGGGCGGAAGCCAGACTGCAATGGATCTAAAAGAGAGTGAGTGGCGAGGTAATGAGTGAGGCGGGTGTAGACCAGGCGCTCCAGGAGTTTAGAGATGAAGGGGAGATTGGAGACTGGTCTGTAGTTATTTGTGCAGGATGGGTCAAGGGACGTTTTCTTTAGTAGTGGAGTGATAATAGAGTGTTTGAAGGAGGAGGGGAAGATGCCAGTAGAGAGGGAGAGATTGAAGATTGTGGTTAAGTGACTGGTGACCACTGGAGAGAGGGTCTGTAGTAAGTGTGAGGGAATGGGGTCAGAGGTGCATGTAGTGGGACGTGAGGACGAGAGGAGCCTGGAGACTTCTTCTTCTGTGGCTGGGTCAAAAATGGAGAGTGAGCCAGAGGGGATGTGGGGAGAGATGGGAGTAGAAACACTTGAAGGTTGGGAGCTGATTTCCTGACGGATGTTTTCTATTTTCTCTGTGAAGTAAGAGGCCAGATCGTCAGCACAGAGGTCAGTGATAGGAGCCTGCACTTTCGGACTGAGGAGAGAGTGAAAGGTGTCAAAAAGTTTCTTTGAGTTGTTGGCTAGTGAGGAGATCAGGGTGGTGAAGTAGGTCTGTTTGGCGAGGTGAAGGGCAGAGTTGTAGGTTTTTAGCATGAATTTATAATGGATGAAGTCTCCTGGTGAGCGACTTTTCCTCCATAGGCGTTCGGCACTCCTCGAGCATCGCTGGAGGAATCGAGTTTGTGATGTGAGCCAGGGCTGTTTTACTCTGTGTTTGGAGGTTCTAAGGGTGAGGGGTGCTACTTGGTCCAGGGTACTTTTGAGAGTGTCATTGTAGTAATTCACAGCCAGATTGGGGCAGGAACAGGAGGAGATTGGGGACAGTGATGAGAGAAGAGAGTCTGTGAATGTGTGAGGGTTGATGGCCTGTAGATTTCTGAATGTGTGATAGGTCGGACTATGCTGTGATGGGCGAGGGTTTGAGAGTGTGAAGGTGAGAATGTTGTGATCAGAGAGAGAAAGAGATGAGCTGTCTAAGGAGGAGGAAGAGCAGAGTCGGGTAAAGACCAGGTCAAGGGTGTTACCATCCTTATGTGTCTCAGAGGTTGAGAGTTGCGAGAGGCCAAGAGAATTGGTTAGAGCTAGGAGCTGGGATGCAGATGTGGAGTTGAGGCTGTTTATGGGGATGTTAAAGTCTCCCAGGATGAGGGTTGGTAATTCTGAGGACATGAAGTGCGGCAGCCATGCGGAGAAGTGGTCGAGGAAGTGGGTGGTTGAACCTGGGGGGCGATACACCACCGCTACTCTGAGGGAGAGGGGACGGAACAACCTAATGGTGTGAACCTCAAAAGAAGGGAATGAGAGTGATGGAGCGGGGGGGATGACCTGGAAAGTACATTGTGGGGACAGGAGTAGGCCAACTCCACCACCACGTCTGTTTCCAGGTCTCGGGGAATGAGAGAAGTGCAGACCGCCATAGGAGATAGCAGCAGGGGAGGCAGTGTCTGAGTCCTGGATCCAGGTTTCAGTAAGGGCCAAAAGGTTAAGAGAGTTACTGAGAAAGTAGTTGTGGATAAAGGGAAGTTTGTTGCATGCGGACCGTGTATTCCAGAGGGCACATTTAAAAGAAGGAGATGGAGGTGTGCAGGTAATGCTAATAAGGTTACTGGGATTTCTATGTGAGGTGTGTGTGTGGGGGTTGAAGCTGGAAGAGGGTGGCCCAGGATTGGGAGAAATATCGCCTGACATAAGCAGTAGTAGAAAGAGGAGGAGGGAGTAATGTTTGGCTCTATGACATTGTTTTTGTTGAGGCAAGACCCTGGAATATGACGGGCTTAGATTATTGAGTAGGGTGAAGAGAGTATGGGAGCAGGACATAGTAAAGGGAAGTAAGAGAGGGGCTGATGCGGATAAAGGGTGATGGAGGGGGAATGGGGCGATAAAAGTGGATGACTAATGCACATAGATATAAAAGCATTGAAATGAACGACATTTTGATGCAATGGGCTAAGTAAAGTACTGAAAGGTAGTAAATAGGTAGAGTTGTTACCTTCTGGTTACCTCTGGCTTATCTCTGGTCTATCTCTGAATATTCCACTTAAAAATGCCACTTTGAAATGGCACAGATGCCAAGGCACAGAATGCCTTACACCATGCTACTTATAGTTCTAGTGAGCAACAAACAATATGCCAGGTAGGGAGAGGGGAGGGGTCAGAGGAGAAGGATTCATCACACCAGGGGTCAATTAACAAATTACTGCTAAGAGGAAAGTTTGGGTCAGGATCAGCAGGAGACAGAGACAAGGGCAGGAGGAGAAAAAAAACATATTTCTAAGGTACAAAGTAGATGGGAGACTATTTCATACCATCACAATACATTAGGGGCACACAGTCAGATTGGATACAGTGGAGGTTGGATACGTCACTATGAAGTCTCTTTCCGTACCATCACAATACATTAGGGGCACACAGTCAGATTGGATACAGTGGAGGTTGGATACGTCACTATGAAGTCTCTTTCCGTACCATCACAATACATTAGGGGCACACAGTCAGATTGGATACAGTGGAGGTTGGATACGTCACTATGAAGTCTCTTTCCGTACCATCACAATACATTAGGGGCACACAGTCAGATTGGATACAGTGGAGGTTGGATACGTCACTATGAAGTCTCTTTCCGTACCATCACAATACATTAGGGGCACACAGTCAGATTGGATACAGTGGAGGTTGGATACGTCACTATGAAGTCTCTTTCCGTACCTGTGATAGAAGAAGAAAAAGATGTACAGTCAGGTCAGGCCATCACAGCATAATCCATCTCTGGTCTATCTCTGAATATTCCACTTAAAAATGCCACTTTGAAATGGCACAGATGCCAAGGCACAGAATGCCTTACACCATGCTACTTATACACATATAAGTGGAAATGTGTACAAAACCAACATATTTATGAGAGGAGCAAATATCACAATTATATGTAAGGTCCTCAGAAGTGGGTGATATTCTTCACGGAGGTAGTTGTCTGCCGCCTGCTGACACACTGCATAAAGATGGAGGTCCTGGCTGGGTGTGTGGTGTTGCACTACAGAGGCCTCATGTTGTTTATGGTTTTGGCTGTCAAGGACCAGATGGTAGATAGTTAGAGGGAGACCACAAGTTCATAGAAAACATAAACTTGAATAACGGTGTACATTGGATAGAGCGCACAATTCTTCTCATACGTTATATTGTCACAGAGCATCAATTCTGCTGTTCCTACCTCCATAAGTTCTATTCTGCCCGGCATACCTAGCCTTGTACTACATCACAGTCCTTGGAAGTCATTCTCCTCCTCAAGCGGTTCCACATCTTTTCCGTCTTAGAAAGATGTTACCAATATCCCCAGACTAAACTACTAAACTATATGCTATTGAAGATGCCTCGGGGATCCTCGCTCAGGACACTTACTTTGTTCCTTGTCCTGCTTGTTCTTGCACCAAGACCTGCCTTCTTGGTCACTTGTTCCTTCAGTCATTATGCTGACCCGACTCCACTAGATCATCTTCTTCTCTCTCTCAGTTGTTCCCTCTTTTTTTCAATAAGACTATCTTCAGTAATGGTCTCCCTCTCTTCAGGACACCCACTGAAATGGAGGGGCCCCACACTATGGGTGGTCTATCATCTTAAGTGTCTGCCGACAAATTGGATCTTCAGTCCAGGTGTGTGCACGCACCAGTTAAGAACCAGGCTGACACTCAGTCAAAGTAGAACTCAGGACAAGTTTTTATGTAGGGAAGCGATACAAGCATTTATAGCTGTCTCTTAGGGACTTTCCTTGTGGGTGTCCCCCACTACATCATGAAGTAGTCTAGGCTCAAACATCATTAAGTTCCAAAAAAGAAGAGCAAACAGAAACATCACATCATGTTCTTAGCTTGTTTAAATAGAGAGCAGGTGTGTGATCGCCTTTTTATATGTCTTCAACTGTAATCATTAACTTTTCGTTCTTACGTCCTTGTCACCACATCACGCCGATCTGCTGCAACATAGACCTGAGGTCTGTCTCTGTCACATGCTGGACCCTGTAAAACAAAAAGAAAAAGGGGCGCTGTGTAGGATCTATGGACACCAGTTAAAAGCGCTGCTATGTGCAGAATGCACTAACCTAAAGGGGTCGTGCCTTCCCTGCACAACCCTGGTGATAGACCTGGATAGAAGGGGTCACTGGCTGACAGCTCTTTGTGGTGCCCTCGCTCCACTGGTGCGTCCTCTTCCTGGATAGTCACGTGATCGGATTACAGTCATGTGACCGGCTACATCATCACAGGTCCTGTAATCTATGCTTGCTGTCTGTGGCGGTTTTATTCTCAATCAGACTGTCAATTCCAAGAGCAGCTCCAGCTTCTGCTCCCTCAGTGTCGAGGGAGAAGTGGCAATCTAATATATAAAGCTGAATGTGTGTATGTATGTATGTATTTATGTCCAGGATTGGCATCTACACCGTCGCAACTACAGCCACAAAATTTTGCACAGTCACACGTCTGGACCTCGAGAGCGTCATAGGCTATGTTGTGAGGCGAAATTTTAACCCCGCGCATTCCATATAATTTTGCCCCTATCTACATAATGGGGAAAAAGTGACAGTTACCAGTTGATAGTTGTGAATGAGAGGGGCTTAATGATAGCGCCAAAGACTAACAGCATATACCAGCATATAGTCACTAAGGTGGGGCCCCAACATGAGATATTCACCACGCACGGGGACATGTATACATACACCACACGCACACAAAGAGTAACAGCAAGTGTATAGTCGCTAAGGTTTAGCCCCAATATTGGATACTCACCACGCACCCGAACAAACACACACACACACAAAGAGACACACACAATACAGAGACACACCCCACAGGGGACACACCCCTATAGCGACACATGCACTCACCCACATGGACACACACAACACAGACACACACCACACAGACCCCCCACAGGGACACACACACTTAGCCACCTATAGGGAACATGCACTCACCCCACAGGGACACACACACACCACAAAGAGACACACACAGACCACACAGACCCCCCCACAGGGACACACACACATACACACCATAGGGACACATGCACTCACCCCACAGGGACACACACACACCACAAAGAGACACACACAACACAGAGACATACATACCCCACACAGATACCCCCCCACAGGGACACACACACATACACACCCTATAGGGACAGCATGCACTCACCCCACAGGGACACACACACACACCACAAGAGACACACACAACACAGATACACACACACCACACAGACCCCCCCACAGGGACACACACACATACACACCCTATAGAGACACATGCACTCACCCCACAGGGACACACACCACAAAGAGACACACACAACACAGAGACACACATACCCCACACAGATACCCCCCCACAGGGACACACACACATACACACCCTATAGGGACACATGCACTCACCCCACAGGGACACACACCCACACACACCACAAAGAGACACACACAACACAGATACACACACACACCACACAGACCCCCCCCAAGGGACACACACACATACACACCCTATAGGGACACATGCACTCACCCCACAGGGACACACACACACCACAAAGAGACACACACAACAGAAACACACACCACACAGACCCCCACCACAGGGACATACACACCCTATAGGGACACATGCACTCACCCCACAGGGACACACACACACACACCCCAGGGACACACACACCACACAGACAGACACAGATGTGCACAAATCACCTCACACAACTCGCCTCATACGTGTGCTATCTTTAATTTCCAAACATAAACATCTGATTAAAAACAGCCAATGTGCAACACATGTGCCATATAGGGAATTAAGGCAGATGTCAGTCACATGAGCTGTCTATTATGTGTATGTGTGAGGTAACATATACTGCCCGGCCAGGGGGGAGGGTTTACTGTTGGCTGGAGATTTATTAGGCTGCCTATAGCAACCAATCACAGCTCAGCTTCTATTTTCTTACAGGTCATTAATATGACATATTCAAATTCTATTTTGTTATAGCTAACATCAGTTATTAACCCGGGCGTAGCCAGGTAGTACAGCTAGTGAAAGATAAAAGTATAGAAGTCTCATAGGGAGCGCTAAGGATGACAGTAGAGGAGTTTGCAGGAGGATTATTAATAAAGGTTTGTTAATTTTTGCTTAACCCTGCTATTCTCCTGGTTACCACTATACACTTGTTATCTTCCGGTCATTTTTGACCGGACCTAATAAAGTCTTTATTTTTAGCTAATTTAAGTGGTTTAATTGAATAATTTTTGCAGTGTTATATTGTATGTGAACCTGGTTGTTTATAAACAAATGAAAAATGGAAAGAAAAACTTTTTATTTTTTTGTGTCAAAACATTGAACATGTCTTTATTGGAATATTTATGCATATTGCATATTTGCACATACAAAAATAATTATTCATCCAACTGTAAACTATAACTAATAACAATAAACTAAATGTAATTATATTATTTTCTAACAAAAAAAAAAATAATAGTTCAGTTTTTTTATGTATAATGATAAGTCACACGGTGCAAAATTTACTATTGACTATTCAAGTGACCGGCCACCTCTGGAGTGACTGCTGCTGGCGTGTTTTGGGTGTGAGGCGACCAACCCATTCTGCTAGTATCAGTTTCCTGTGGTCATCTTCACCTTGGTCGGGTATGTACACTGAGAGGAGCCTACATTTTTTGTGTTCTTTAACTACTCATTGATGCAAAATTGAGCTTTGTGTATCTACTACACTACTGACTGTTCCACTTCGTCCACGTATGAGGCTGTGGATTTCCGCTTACAGCTAACCCTCGTCCACTTCGCAGTAAATAAGACTGAAGAGGTTCTGTAGTCTGAATTTATTGTGATGAAGTGAACTTGATTGGTAAAAACTATAACAGAAATACAGAATAAACGAAGTCAGTATTGGGTGCGTTAAAGAAACTGACACTGACATAACACAGGTTACAGTCAACATGAATAACTGGGGTAAAAGGTCACTGCAGCAGGATCTATTCTAATACAGAGTGCGTCTATCTGCATACAGTGCAAAAGGCAATAACTGAAGTGGTGTATCTCAAGCACAATATACTTTGCTTTAAAGTATTCTATACAGAAATACCTTTATCTAGGTACAATGTAAACAAGCTAAGGGTGCTTTCAGACTACGATTTTTAGGGAGCAGATGCTGTCCGATATAAATCAGACAGCATCGGCTCCCTTCTGATGCCTGGAATCGGGTGCCAAATAGGCACCCGATTCCGGCATAAAATCGGAGCCGGAGGCTGAAAAAAAAGGAAAAAAAAAAAAGTTCATGCTCACCTGCCCCCGAGCCCCCGCCGTCTCCAGCCGTCTTCCTTAAGGCTCCCGGTGGCTCCCGCAGGCTGCCGGTGTCTGCAGAGGTCTTCTACTGCAGTACACAGGACCTGCGGTGATGTCACAGTCATGTGACCGCGGGTTACCATGGTGAACTCGCGGTCACGTGACTGACATCACCGCAGGTCCTGAACTGCAGAAGACCTCTGCAGACACCGGCAGCCTGCGGGAGCCACCGGGAGCCTTAAGGAAGACGGCTGGAGACGGCGGGGGCTCGGGGGGCAGGTGAGCATGAACTTTTTTTTTTTTTTTTTTAACCCCTGCGCTCCTAGTTGAGCAGTTTTACTGTACTGAGCATGCTCAGTACAGTAAAATCGGGTCCGAGGAGACATCAGATGTTTCCTCGGACCCTTCTCCATAGGGCCCCATGTTAGGGATCGGGTCAGATCGGATGTGCACTAAATTCCATCCGATTTGGTCCGATCCGAGTCTGTCAGATTTTGTAATCGGATGAAAAAATCGTTGCAGGCAACGATTTTTTTCACCGGAAAAAAAAATCGGCAAAAATCGGACAGAATTGGATCGGACCAAATCGGATGGCATTTAGTGCACATCCGATCTGACCCGATCCCCATAGGGCTGCATGGGGTCCGAAAATCGGTCCGATGCTGTCCGATTTTTATCGGACAGCATCGGAAATGAATAAATCGTAGTGTGAAAGCAGCCTTACATGGAGAATTACAGGTAAAGCATTTCTCCTATCTCACAGTTCTTTCTGTAACAGTGACTGGATCATAACTTGCTTACACAGATTCTATACAAAACATGTATTGGGATCATCTCACGACAGGTGAAGAAATTTGTACGTAGAAGGGAAGGAGCTAAAGATTCGTGTCTCCTCAGGATGCCTGGAGCAGGAAAATGGCTGCTGTCTCCTTCATAACAGAGGAGTTGGGGCGTTCCCTTCTATATGACTCATTTTGTTAAAGGAGACATTCTTTTTAAGCATGGGAAAACATAATACATAGGTATCTAGTGACCTCTACGGGTCGTAACTGGTATAACACAATTAATACCATTATCTGCACTCCAATGGCAGAAAACTGACACTGATTTCTATGTCTTTTGGATAGAAGCAGTTAATTTTTGCCATTAATAAAGCCGGCAATAGGGCTTGTATGCTTATGCTAACCAGAATAGACTGATTTGTAAGAAAATAATAAAGTAGGATCGGCATCGGTCTACCGTTTTCTGGACGCTCAATAAAAGACACAGCAGTCAAGTCTTTCCAAGAGAGAGTCACACACTTTATTAGAAAGGCGAGGTTATCTACTTACATAATCACCAGTTTTGTGTTTCCGGACAATGTGCCGCTATTCCAGAATCCTTTGTGGCGTTGCGAGCGATGGCGCGCATGCGCCATCGCGAGCCGTTGCTTGACTCTCACTTGCGGCGTCGTAGCAACCGCAGCGCATGAGCCGTCGCCATCGCAGCGTGAGCGATGGCGCGCATGCGCCATCGTGATACGCATTTTACCTCACGCCACTCGCCTCACCACAGCTGCCCAGCCTCTACCCGCCTACGGACCGCCCCGCTGGTGACGTTCTTCGCTGCAGCCTGTCACCGCATACACACCGCCCCTCCGGTGATGTGTATGTAAATTACGTTGCCCTCTCCACCCTCTCGCTGCCTACACTCTGCCCCTATGCTAATGACTATGTTTTCTCCTTATTTCAGCTGCCTAACAACAACTACGGCCCGCCCCAGCTACCATAGTTTCCCGCCCACAGTCTCAGAAAGACACCCAGCTGTCTCCAGCTAACTACTACTCCTAGGGGACCGCAGTAACTCAGTCAACAACTCACTAAGTCGCCCAGTGAATCACTGTACTACTGTCTAAGTCCTCCTGGGCTCTGACATTAACTCTCTCTGCCTCATAAGTGACTGCTGCCAGCTTATTTCACCAGTCTAAGGGTGCTTTCACACTAGCGTTTTTTTCAAATCGCGGCAGATGCGGTGAAAAAAACGCATCTGCCGCGATTACCGCGACACTTGCGGCACACTTGCGGCAAGCCCCATGCAATGTCTATGGGGCTTGCGGTAAGGGTGCGGCAGGTGCGGCAAGTGCGGTTTCGGCCGCGAAAAAAAACACAGTCAGCAGCGTTTTTTTTCGCGGCCGCACCTGCCGCAAGTGCCGAAACCGCACTTGCCGCATCTGCCGCACCCTTAGCGCAAGCCCCATAGACATTGCATGGGGCTTGCCGCAAGTGTCGCGGTTATGCGGTAATCGCGGCAGATACGGTTTTTTCACCGCATCTGCCGCGATTTGAAAAAAACGCTGATGTGAAAGGGGCCTAACACTCTTTAAGTTGTGCACAGAAACAGTCAAACTGTCTAAGTTGACTTGGGCTCTGCCATTAACTGTCTCTGCCTCATAAGTGACTGCTGCCAGCTAATTTCACCAGTCTAACTGTGGCACCCCGCAACGAGTGCGTCACAGGAGGGTACTGCACCCTGACTGAAGGTGCAATATTCTCCGTCTCAGTGATGAACAGGTTAACTCCAAGGCTCCATACACCACATGCAACATCCAGAGGTAGAGAACCAATTGGGTCCTGGTGGGAGGAGTGTGAGATGTGCAGTGTGGGGAAAGAGCAGAAAGAAAGTTAGAAAGTGGAGAGACAAGTACAAGAAGGAAGTCAGAACAACACAGCTAACAGGGAGGGCACCGAGAAGCGGTGACCCAGAAGCAAAAGGGGCCAAGTACCAGTAACCAAGTAACAAGTAACGGGTTAAAAGACACCAGAGCCCAGTTCACCCGGAGACTGGTTCCGAGGCAGTACAGACGTCCATCGCTGTACTACGACACCGGAGTGATAGAGGGCTTCTCAGGAGCGCATCACAACAATCACCATCACCGCAGCTGTGCCAGGAGGGGTACCCACCATTGGGGTTCAGGGGACCCATCGGGAGTCGGCAGGCCTAGGCTCGGGTCCTCAATAGAGGTTCCCCAGTATCCTGACCTGGTGCACGAAAGCAGCGACGAGTAACATCCTGTGGGGTCCATCTAGCTGACGCACATCCTCCGGAGGTCCAAGCAGCACCGGTGCCATCACCGGACACCCACAGGTGGCGTCACGAAACAAACTTTATCTTTAATTAACCGTGCATTGACCACTGGGCCCTTACAGCCTCAGGCACCGAACTGTGACCGCAGCCAGCGCCTGAGACCTGAGAACCCGGCAACGGTGAGTCATAACACTCTCTAAGTTGTGCACAGAAACTGTCACAAACTGTCTACGTTGACATGGCCTCTGCCATTATCTGTCTCTGCCTCATAAGTGACTGCGGCCAGCTTATTTCACCAGTCTAAGGGCCCTTTCACATCAGCGTTTTTCGTAATTCGCGGCAGATGCGGTGAAAAAACCGCATCTGCCGCGTTTGCCGCATAACCGTTCCACTTGCGGCACGGTTGCGGTTTTTCCCATAGGAAGTATAGGGGGACTTGCGGCAGATGCGGCAAGTGCGGTTTTGCACTTGCGGCAGGTGCGGCAGCGAAAAAAACCGCGGCTGACCGCGGTTTTTTTCGCTGCCGCACCTGCCGCAAGTGCAAAACCGCACTTGCCGCATCTGCCGCAAGTCCCCCTATACTTCCTATGGGAAAAACCGCAACCGTGCCGCAAGTGGAACGGTTATGCGGCAAACGCGGCAGATGCGTTTTTTTCACCGCATCTGCCGCGAATTACGAAAAACGCTGATGTGAAAGCACCCTAACACTGTCTAAGTTGCGCACAGAAACTGTCACAAACTGTCAACGTTCACGTGGGCTCTGCCATTAACTGTCTCTGCCTCATAAGTGACTGCTGTCAGCTTATTTCATCAGTCTAACACTCTCTAAGTTGTGCACAGAAACAGTCCAAACCTGGGTACATTGCCCTGGCCTCTGCCATTAACTCTCTCTGCCTCATAAGTGACTGCTGCCTGCTTATTTTAATGCTCAAACACTTTCTAAGTTGAGCACTCAATCCGTCCTAAACTCTCTAAGTCACCGTGGGCTCTGCCGTTAAGTCTCTCTGCCTCCTAAGTGACTCCTGACTGCTTTTTTAACACGTCTAACAGTGTCTTAAAAATTACCCTAATACCACCTTCAGCATTGGATAGCCTCTGTACATACTATAGCTACTATTTGGTTACTACGCCCTGTTGCATAACACTGCCTCTCACATGCTTTTGTTGTCTTATTAAGGCACACGATGCTTTACTATACCCATCTCTAACTCTACTGCGCAAGTGTCAGCCTTTTCCTGTCTGCTACCCTAACTACTGCTGCTTCTGCTTTCTACAGCCTCTGCAGTATAATATTCAAACTATCCAGTTGCTACAACCTGTTGTCTGATATTAACTCTCTGCTCAGACACTTGCCCTATTACCTCACCAGAAGCATAAGTCTACGCCTCACCATGGCTCCTCCAAAAATTTACAAAAATCAACAGGACAGAACCAAGGCCCGTCCACTTCGTTACAGATTACGCCGGGCAAACGAGACTCCTGAACAAAAACTCTTACGCCTACACAAAGACAAGGCTTATAGACAACGCCGTCTTGCTCTAGAGTCTCCTCGCTCTAAATCCACAAGATTGGCTCTTCGCCAACAACTACACTCCAACTTTCCACCTTCTGACGCTACATTTACACCAGTTACTGCCGTTCACACATCCCCATCTCTACTCAACACCATTCTTTCAACCTCTCCACTCCCTACTTCCACCTTACTCTTACACCATTCTCAACTCTTCTCTGAACAGACACACACTCTACCACTACTCCCGCTACAAAACACACGACTCATCTATCTTTCCCGCCTTACTACACCCTTTCACTCTTCTACTACTCCACCACTACTACTACCACAACAACATTTTACATACAATGAAGATATCATTCCAGAACACACATGTCATGCCATGACACATATATGTCGACAGTGCCTTGCTTTGCATTTTCCAGATGAGATGCCTTCAGATAAAAAATTTACCCAGTGCTGTCAGAAAGGTAAAGTCCTTCTCCCAACTATTAAGTATCCCCCTGTCTTGAAAATGTTAATAACAGGAGAACATGAATACTCCAAAAATTTCATGGACAATATTCGATCCATCAACAGCTCTTGTGCTTTTGCCTCAATGGGAGCAACGCTATCACCACCTCCTGGATATGGCCCTTACTGCTTTCGTATTCAAGGCCAAATCTATCATCGCACAGGCACACTCCATCCCGCAGACCAAGAAACACCAAAATTTGCTCAACTTTACATTCTTGACACCACCCACGCCAATCAACAACGCCTTCAGTATAAAGAAAATGAAAAATGTCACCCTTCCTTAATGACCATTATTGCTGATGTACTGCAAGACATTAATCCTTTCACCGCAGCTTATCGCATGCTTCATGATGTTAAACAACAAGAAACTATCAAAGCACAAGCACATGGAACTGTAATGCCACAAATCACAATGGCTATTAAACAGGATCGCAATCAAGATCACCGCCGGTACAATCACCCAACTGTCAGTGAAGTAGCTGTCGTGTTTCAAAATGATGATGGAGAACCTCCCTTCCATAGAGACATCTTAATTAATTTGAAACCTGATCCACACAATCCTCTGGCTCCAAAAACCCAACGCATTAGTATTCTTCACAGTAATTTAGATGCCCTCATGTATCCTATCTTTTATCCCTATGGAGAACAAGGCTGGCATGATGCTCTATCACAAAAAGGACATAGGGTTACGCAATTACAGTATTACAGCTACCATTTTGCCGTGAGAAATGATTTCACTCCACTACTCAATGGAGGAAAGCTCACACAACAATTTTGGGTAGATGCCTATGTCAAAATTGAAGCCAACCGACTAAATTATATACGACAACATCAAAAAGATTTAAAGGTTGAAGATTATTGCTCCCTCCAACAACATTTAATGTCCAAATCTATTGAAAAAGGCATCCCTATTGGAAGAACTCATTTGACGGGAGTCCTCGAAATATGCAACAACGGTATCAAGATGCCATGGCTATCGTGTCTAAATTTGGTCGGCCAGATCTTTGTTACTATAACATGCAATCCGAAGTGGTCAGAAATTACCGCAAATTTACAACCATCACAACGTGTTGAACATCGCCCGGACTTAATTGCACATGTTTTTAAGATTAAACTAGATTCCCTCTTGGCTGATATTAACCATGGATTATTTGGAAACGTCTGTGCCATAATACATGTTCAAAAACGTGGCCTGCCACATGCGCATATTTTAATCATACTTGATCAAACATGTAAAATCCAAACGGAACAAGACATTGACAACATTGTATGGGCAGAAATCCCTGATAAGACAACATGTCCTGAGCTTCACAACATTGTTCTAAGTAACATGATTCATGGTCCCTGTGGTCAAGCCAATCCTCACTCCCCCGTGTATGGAACATGGACACTGTATCAAAGGCTTTCCAAAGACATTTCTACAACATACCATTATACAAAGTGATGGCTATCCCCTCTACCGCAGAAACAGTGAAACTACATACCAACATAAATCCAAAACTATCAACAATACATGGGTTGTCCCATATAACCCTTATTTACTTAAAAAATACAACTGTCATATTAATGTAGAAATTTCTGCCAGCATTACAAGTGTCAAGTATTTATTTAAATATGTCTATAAAGGACATGACAAGACTAATCTTGAAATTGCGGAAACTCATCTCCAGCATGATGAAACTAACCATTATGTCGATTCGCGCTATGTCAGTCCACCTGAAGCTGCATGGAGAATCTTCACTTATCCCATGCACAAACAATCTCATGCTATTATTCGCCTTGCAGTTCATCTACCCAACTCTCAACCAGGGCCGGGACGACAGCTAGGCGAACCTAGGCGGTCGCCTAGGGCGCCATCTTCTGCAGGGCGCATTCTCGCCTGACCGGAGTCCGGTCACCGCCGCCCGGCCCTGGAGTTGCGGGGAGAAGCTGCGGCAGGGTGCGGTGGGCGCCGCCATGTTCTTTGTGGCTGGCGCCCACTAACAGTACAGCCGGTCAATAGAGGTTGAGACCTCTACACAATGGCCGCGGTATACAATTAGCCGCGGCCATTTTGTTGAAGTCTCAGATTCCACCGACCGGCTGTACTGTTAGTGGGCGCCGGCCTCAAAGAACATGGCGGCGCCCACCGCTAGCTGCCGCAGGCTCGCAGCTACTCCTCGCAGGCAGCGTCCTGCAGATGTGCCCTCCGGGCTCCGGCACCCCTGCTCCGCATCCACAGCTCCCCACAATGGTAAGTTATGCTGGAGGCTGTGGGGGAGACAGGGGGGCTGTGGGGGAGACAGGGGGGCTGTGGGGGGAGACAGGGAGGCTGAGGGGAGACTGGGAGGCTGAGGGGGAGACTGTGGGGAGACAGGGAGGCTGTGGGGGAGACAGGGAGGCTGAGGGGGAGACTGTGGGGGAGACAGGGAGGCTGAGGGGGAGACTGTGGGGAGACAGGGAGGCTGTGGGGGAGACAGGAAGGCTGAGGGGGAGACAGGGAGGCTGTGGGGAGACAGGGAGACTGTGGGGGAGACAGGGAGACTGTGGGGGAGACAGGGAGGCTGTGGGGGAGACAGGGAGGCTGTGGGAGACAGGGGCGTGGGAGACAGGGGGCTGTGGGGGAGACAGGGGGGGGGGGGGGGGGGGCTGGGTGTGGGGAGACAGGGGGCTGTGGGGGAGACAGGGGGCTGGTGGAGGTGGGAGACTGGGAGGCTGAGGGGGAGACTGTGGGGAGACAGGGAGGCTGTGGGGGAGACAGGGAGGCTGAGGGGGAGGCTGTGGGGGAGATAGGGAGGCTGGGGAGAGGGAGACTGTGGGGAGACAGGGAGGCTGTGGGGGAGACAGGGAGGCTGGGGGGAGGCTGTGGGGGAGACAGGGAGGCTGTGGGGGAGACAGGGAGCTGTAGGGGAGGAGACAGGGAGGCTGGTGGGGGAGACAGGGAGGCTGTGGGGGAGACTGTGGGGAGACAGAGGGAGGGCTGTGGGGGAGACAGGGAGGCTGAGAAGGGAGGCTGTGGGGGAGACAGGGAGGCTGAGGGGAGAGGACTGTGGGGGAGACAGGGAGGCTGAGGGGGAGACTGTGGGGGAGACAGGGAGGCTGAGGGGGAGACTGTGGGGGAGACAGGGAGGCTGTGGGGGAGACAGGAGGCTGAGGGGAGACAGGGAAGCTGTGGGGGAGACAGGGAGACTGTGGGGGAGACAGGGAGGCTGTGGGAAGATGGGGAGGGAGACTGTGGGGAGACAGGGAGGCTGTGGGGGAGACAGGGAGGCTGTGGGGAGACAGGGAGGCTGTGGGGAGACAGGAAGGCTGAGGGGGAGACAGGGAAGCTGTGGGGGAGACAGGGAGACTGTGGGGGAGACAGGGAGGCTGAGGGGGAGACAGGGAGGCTGAGGGGGAGACAGGGAGACTGTGGGGAGACAGGGAGGCTGTGGGGGAGACAGGGAGGCTGTGGGGGAGACAGGGAGACTGTGGGGGAGACAGGGAGGCTGTGGGGGAGACAGGGAGGCTGTGGGGGAGACAGGGAGGCTGTGGGGGAGACAGGAGGCTGTGGGGGAGACAGGGTGGCTGAGGGGGAGACTGTGGGGAGACAGGGAGGCTGTGGGGGAGACACGGAGACTGTGGGGGAGACAGGGAGGCTGAGGGGGAGACAGGGAGGCTGAGGGGGAGACAGGGAGGCTGAGGGGGAGACAGGGAGGCTGTGGGGAGACAGGGAGGCTGTGGGGAGACAGGGAGACTGTGGGGAGACAGGGAGGCTGTGGGGAGACAGGGAGGCTGTCAGGATGGAGGGATGCAGTCAGGATGGAGGGAGGCTGTTGGTATTGAGGAAGGATGGAGAGAGGCTGTCAGGATGGAATAGGCTATTGGGATAGAGGGAGGCTGTCAGGATGGAGGATCGCTGTTGGGATGGCGGAAGTATGGAGGGAGGCTGTCGGGATGGAAGGAGGCTGTCAGGATGGAGGAAAGAAGGAGGGAGGCCGTCAGGATGGAGGGAGGCTGTCGGAATGGAGGGAAGCTGTTGGGATGTTGTCTATATGGCTGGCAGCCATCTCTATTGCGTACGGCCAGCAGTAGTCTCTATTGTGTATTCTCTATTGCGTACGGCCAGCAGTAGTCTCTATTGTGTATTCTCTATTGCGTACGGCCAGCAGTAGTCTCTATTGTGTATTCTCTATTGCGTACGGCCAGCAGTAGTCTCTATTGTGTATTCTCTATTGTGTATGGCCAGCAGCAGTTTCTATTGTGTATTCTCTATTGTATGTATAGCCAGCAGCAGTCTCCATTGTGTATACGGTCCGCAGCCATCTCTATTGTGTATACAGGTAGCAGCTGTCTCTATTCTGTATTCTCTATTGTATATACAGCTATTGTGTTTAACGTTATAGAAAAGAAGTTGCAACACACAATCAGCGGTGTTTATTCACTCTTTGTGGGGTGGCGCTTCAACAGGCATATAGTCAACAGGCATATGGTGGACTATATGCCTGTTGAAGCGCCACTTGCGGTGTGAAACGGCCATCGCCTTTGAGAACCCCCCCGTCCTCCCACCCGCATGTAAGACCACACGAAGAGGGAATAAACACCGTTGATCCTACGATGTTGCAACTTCATTTCTATAGCGCTAACCGGAAGTGATGAACCGCTAACTGGAAGTGTGGACTGGGTTGTTTGAGTGCTCAGCAGGCTGAATGCCGGAGCGCTGGTGATCAGGAAGGGGGCACCCTGAAGCAATCTGCAAGCTGCAGCTCTCCAGAAACACCGTGGACAGATTGGTGCTGGCACCAAGAATCGTCAGAACCGTGACTGATACAGCTATTGTGTATTCAGCCCACAGCAGTCTCAAGTGTGTGTGTAATATATAATAGAGAGAGTGTAAAAAAAAGGAAAAACAGCACAAAAAATAGAAAAAAGTGGACTTTATTGCCCAATGCGTGGCCACGGGGGGGCGCCGTTTGCCTTACCTGCCTAGGGCACCAAAATGCCTTGTCCCGGCACTGCTCTCAACCCCTATATTTCCATCAAGAAGATCCCATTTCTAATATTCAACAAAAACTACTTAAAAATTCTACTCTCATGGCATATGTTCACCTTAATCAGACCAATCCTAACGCACATCAATATTACTATCGAGACATTCCAGAACACTACATTTTTAAAGATGGCATATGGGAACGTAGAAAACAAAGAGGCCACACTGTCATTGGACGAATGTATACCCAGGGGCGGGCTGGCCCAGGTGGCAGGGGGGCAAGTGCCCCCTGGGCTGGTGGTATAGTCCACATCTAGGGCCGCCCCCTACAGAAACGGGCCGGCCGCGGGCGTCACTTTGCGGCCGGCACATGACGCGAGACGGCCCGGCCGCGGGAGTTGCTCTGTGACGCTGGAAGTCTCTGATCAGGTAAGGGCTGATAGCACCCCCCCCCCCGCTTCTCAAGTCAGACCTGACAGCACCCCCCCCAAAACCCCCCCCCCCCCGCTTCTCAAGTCAGACCTGACAGCACCCCCCCCGCTCTCAATCAGACCTGACAGCACCCCCCCAACCCCCCAAACCCTCCTCACCCCGCTTCTCAAGTCAGACCTGACAGCACCCCCCCCACCCCCCCCCCCCCCCACCCCCACCCCGCTTCTCAAGTCAGACCTGACAGCACCCCCCCCCGCTTCTCAAGTCAGGGCCGGCAGGGCAAATCTGCCACCCAGGGATGGAGGCTCCAGCCAGCCCCTGTGTATACCGTCAGTCTCAAAGACCAAGAACGTTATTATTTACGTTTATTATTATTACATGTGAAAGCATCTACAAGTTTTCAGGATCTTAGGACTGTCCATGGTATTACACATCTGACCTTTCAAGATGCTGCCTTAGCGTTAGGATTATTACTAGACGATAGTGTCTGGAGAAATACTCTACTAGACGCCACTGTTATGAACATGCCTACACAACTTCGGGAGATGTTTGCTTACATCTGTATTTTTGGAACACCAACCAATCCCTCCGATTTGTGGAACGAATTTAAAACACATTTCATACAAGACTACTGTTTTAAATACAACAACAATGATGACTGTATCCATTGCGAAAGCTACGCTATGAAACATGTTCAAGAGGTCCTAATAATTCATGGCAAGTCTTATTTAGTTTATAATTTACCACGCCCGGCAACCTACATACTTTTGCCTGAAAATGACTATGATAAAGATTTGGAATTAGCTACAGCATCTGAAATTAAAAAACATCTCAATGCTGACCAACTCTTCGCTTTCAATACCATTGTAGATGCTTTACAAAACAACACATCTACACCAAAGTGTTTCTTTATTGATGGCCCAGGTGGCAGTGGAAAGACCTATTTATACCATGTCCTTATACATTATGTCCGAGGACAAGGACATGTGGTATCACCTGCTGCGACTACAGGAATTGCTGCCAATTTACTGCCAGGAGGACGAACAATGCATTCTCTGTATGGCATTCCTATTCCCATTAATGAAACATCTGTTCCCAGAATCACCACGGATACTAATGCTGCCAACAAGTTAAAAAATACTAAACTTTTCATAATTGATGAGTGTACTATGGCACAAAACCATTCATTACAAGTTATTGACAGACTACTTCGTGTTGTCATGACTATACATGTTGACCACAAAAATACTATTCCCTTTGGTGGTAAAGTCTTTATTCTTGGAAGAGATTTCCGTCAATGCCTTCCTGTACTTATGCATGCCACCAGAACTGAAATTGTGGATTGTTGTCTTATGTATTCTCAACTGTGGAAACACTTCACACGTCTCCCGTTATTTAACAACATGCGATCCAGGGATCCAGATTATAGCACTTGGCTACTTAACCTAGGCAATGGTCAGCTCTCAAATGCCTACAATCTAGGAGACAATGTAATTGAAATTCCTCCTGACATGTTGTCCTCTGGGTGTTTAGTTACAGACATATTTGGCACAAACATTCATATTAATGTTAACAACAGTGAAAGTGTTTTGTATGCTGCATCACATGCAATACTCTGTCCAAAAAATGAGGATATTGCATTTCTCAATTCTCTCATTATGGACCGATTAAGTGGCCAATATGTATTATATACAAGTGATGATTCCGTTGATACTGATGATGCTAATAAAGCAGAACAGTACCCCATTGAATTTTTACATTCTCTCACTCCATCTGGCATGCCACCACATCGCCTACAATTAAAAATAGGAACTATTATCATGCTACTGCGCAACCTAAATACTAAAAAAGGATTATGTAACGGAACTCGCCCCATTGTAACATCATTACATTCACATATCATTCAGGCAAAGGTCATCTCTGGATCAGCTCAAGGCGAATTGGTTTTATTTCCACGCATTGATTTGTGTCCATCTGAAACTGGCTTACCATTCAAACTACGCAGACGACAGTTTCCTGTTAAGCCAGCTTTTGCTATGACCATCAACAAAGCACAAGGACAGACTCTACATCGTGTGGGTATTTATCTTCCTCAACCAGTATTTGGCCATGGACAGCTCTATGTTGCTTTCTCTAGAGTCAAACAACGCTCTGATGTGAAAGTCAAGGTATTGGACACACCACTTCAAGGAAAGTTGTTGCATGGTAGTGATAAAGTCTTCACTATAAATGTGGTTTACAAAAATGTTTTAAATGAAAGTTTCTCTTAACTTCTTTCATTCATACACATATGATATCATATTATGTCAATAGTGTTTTAATGACATTCATATATACTTTACATATCTACAGATAAATATTACATCATACAAATAACACTTATATGTAACATTCACGTCACCATCATTACATTTTAGTCTAAGCTCTGTCTCTCTTGTATATATATATATATGCAATTCTTTAACATCATCACAGGGTTGATATGGATCATCAACATTTACACTGTTGATGATAGAAATCTATTTCTTTTTAAGGCTCTGTCAAACATACAAAGACACTTTGTCGTCTTTTAATTGGGTAGGTTTTTTGTGAACAGCTATAGAGTTGGGTGGGGGCGGCTGTTCACCATATCTCCTCCTGTGGCTCTATTCCATATAGATACACACATTACTACATAGAAACATTATCATATATATCTGATTTTCTACATCTCCTTTATAAACTTTACACATAGGTTCTATGTTCATAAAAACACGTAAAATTAATACTTTAATTTATTGCATTTCTATTATATGTATATATTTACTATATATTTTATGTATATACAGTATATATATAGTAAATATATACATATAATAGAAATGCAATAAATTAAAGTATTAATTTTATATGTTTTTATGAACATAGAACCTATGTGTAAAGTTTAAAAAGGAGATGTAGAAATACATCATACCTACACACCGTTTCTTTGATTAAAAATGTTTTCCATTTCATACTTATATCTAAGTATATCCAGCTGTAAAATAGTCACATTAACCTTATGTGCATTATTTTCTGTAACTCTTAAACAACAGTATAATGCTTTGCCATTATTTTAGACATCTTAATAGAAAATATTCTTTTACTTCTTTACTGGTTTTTTAAAATACAAAACTATCACATAAAACAGGTTTTTTCCTAACCACAAAGAGTGTCAGACATCTCTACTGCTCCGGTATCCAGATCTAAACTTACCCAATATTCATTTCACCGCTCTCCCGATGCCATTGCATTGGGCCTTTTTACTAGTATACCCTAATCAAGGATACCATAACAATGGAGTATTACCTAATAGGGTAATACGTGGTAAGGTGGCGGGGACATAGTCATACAAAAATATACAAAAATGTAAGTAATGTGTTATGCACAGATCTAAATCTATCAACACCTTCATCGAGAGATCAAGGAATGTCTTACGAACAGGTTATAAAACTTTTGCCACATCCATTTAGACATCTGGTTGCTGCTCTTTATGCTTATAGGGTCACAGTCCACTGACTCCATGACTATTATTCTTATACGGGAAGACAAGGCGACAAGAAAGGAAATGTTCTCCTATGCTCCCATACCCGTGTCTGCATATTTTTCTATGTTCTCAGCCCTCAACCATTGATATATTACATTCCTACTAAGGGTATATATAGTTCAGAGTGAATAGACATGATAAGCTAAAATGGCTCCTAGAAGGACAAAATGGCTGCCAATATACAGTAAAATACAAGTATCAGGCAACGTCTTTAACACCATCTTAAGCCACTGGTTACATTTGGAAGATAACACAGGATAAAATGTTACATGTGAAAGGGTACCGTTACATCGCAATGGAACATCGACCAAAAGTCACGTGGTGTGGTAGTTGCAGTTGATATTGTTTGTGCGTTATGTTGTGTAACAGGGCAATGCGACTGCAATAAATCGCACGGACGATATCGCAATGAGATTGTGCATGCTCTTAAACCGTGTAATGTTGCATATGCGATCTGGCATGATCGTGCAGTGTGACGGCGTAACTGCGCTGTTGTTTGCGATTTCACAGGTTGCACAACCAAGGCTGTAGGTGTGCCTGTGGGTTGTGTTTTCCGCGCCCCATCTACGGCGATTGGTGGCTAGTATTGTATGCTGATTGGATGGCCCTGGTAATGGAGCCATCTTTGATTATCTGTGCGTACACCACTACAGTCATTGACTTCTGCATCTCCTCAATCTTGAGAAAATGCATGTATCCCAGGCGAATCATTGTGAAACACCTCCTTTACTATTCCGGATGACGTTTAAGGCGCCTGTTGACAACGCTAGAAACATAGCGTCGCAAACAGTGTATGTACTGTACAAAAGTGCCATGTCAGTATGTGAAGCCCTCATTGATACTAGCTGCAATCTTCCATCCCACATGTCGCACATATAGGAAAATGTAAACACATGTGTATCCACTTATTGCAATAATTGCACAGATATGTGTGCCAATGTCCGACGTTGTAGTCTTAAATTTTATGACGCCGTGGCATTGACTGTGGTCATCCACTATGTGCGGGCGACTCCTTTGCGGAGGTACAAGTTTACCCAGCGTCAATACTCTGCGCCATGACGTCAGTACGTCATTTTACGGCGGGCCCTGCCTTCTAGGTGATTTACAGTCCCCTGCCTAAAGATGGCTGCTGCACAGCGCTCTGCATCATGGGGAGAGCCAGAGCTCCTCATTCTTTTTGACTACCTGGACAGGCTGGACTACTTGTGCAAGTTCCCGCATCAGCACCCACGGCTGCATAAGATGCGCATTGTGCGCAAAGTTCAGAGGGCCCTGCTTAGGAGACTGGAAGTGGTGCAGACGCCTAAGCAGATAATCAAGAAGGTGGCGGACATGAAGGACAAGGCGAGGGACCGCATTGCCGCCATCCGCGTCCACATCCAGACACTCCGTGGTGAGTATGATGTCATAACACATACACACGTTTACTCACACCACTATATACGTGATTTTGGCTACATGGAAGTGCAGCCTGTCAGTGTGCATGAACTCATGATGCTGAAGCATGATGGGTGTTCATGTGCTGGCCCTGCAGATACATGCTTGAGGGCCATCACACAGTAATGTGTGTAGCATGTGTGAGCATACACTCAGTATTGTTGTGGCCACTTCACAAACAACACCATACCTCCCAACTTTAGAAGAAGAGAAAGAGGGACAATAGATGCGGCACGCTAAGCGCGCCACACAAATTTAACCCGCCCCTGACCACACCCATTTACAAGTGACGGACATTCAGTTGCCCTTATTACTATTAAACTTTTGATTATTGGATTTTTCCTGCATTTTTTTGCCTTTTCCAATTCATTTGATGTGTATTAGTGCGGTTTAGTACTGACAGCACAGACTATGGGCTGCCCCATCATACAACGCAGCAGGACGGCCGAGACTAGTGTCTGCCCTGCAGCATTGTTCAGTTTATAGCCACGGCTGTAGAGTCAGGAGCCAAACCTCTGACTCCAAATCCTCAGTTTCCCTGAATCAAACTCCACCAAAATGGACACCGTCTCAGACTCCAACTCCACAGTCATGGTGTGCAGCTGGTAAGCCAAACCTCCGACTCCACCAAAATGGACACAGACTCTGAGTCCACAGTACTATGTATAGCGCCCCCTGATGGCAGGCTGCCGTCCACTACAGGACACGATACAAGCTCTGGGAATGCAGTAGGGAGATGGGAAAAGTTCCACAAGGTAATCCATCACTTTGCCGAGCCGTGGACCACAGATCACGCCCCACGTGCTGGGCGCCAAAAATGCCGAGGTCACTTTAGTACGGCATTCGCGTCTTGCTCATTCACTAGTCATTCCAAATTAGACTATGAACATATGGTACCACTATAAGAATAAATCAGACTGAGATCTGTTTCAAACTTATATTATGTTCATCAAGTAACTACAATGGCAACATCACAGCAACAACAACCCCTACATTTCCGGATACACTACATTTTATAATCCATGGAATGGGCGTACATAATCAGAGAGCAAGGTGGGATTATGTGAAAAGTCAGGTGGGTTTAAGCTAATGTCTATGAGTATATTGGCTAGTTTAATGAGTCCTTTGTCTTCTTTCTTGTATTCACGCCTCCTGGCCGGGTGTCATCTTCAAGCTGGTAGTTGGTAACATGCAAGGTCATTCCACATTCCATCCTTGATACTCCTTTCAATGCAGGCCTCATCCTGGCACCTTATCTGTCTGTTTCCCATTCATCCCACGTCCTTTGTCCAGATGGATCTACACAGCTTCTGCAAAACTCAACTTAAACCATAAAATAGTCAAGAACAGCAAGGGGGTTGGGGATACAGAGTAGAAAGCGAGAAATGAAACTCAGAGAGATAAACAAGCAGAGATATATAAAATATATGGAAGAAAATAGACAAGATGAAGGCAGAAAGGAAACCAGTATAGTCAGGAAGCAGTTGAAGGAAATACTGACAGAAAGAGGGGAAAAACATATAGAGAAACTATGAAAGGGAGAGAGAGAAGAGAACAACTCTTATCTGTTAATATACATATTAATTGATATAGAAAAACTTAATATTTTATCCAGAATATTAGTACTTTGGTTATATTTGTGATATTAACATATAATATGATCTCTAATAGCTACATATTGATAAGGAAATATAATAATTTCCCCCACAACTTCAGCCTCCTCCAGTTGGGCATTTATGGCAGAGTGGCCCAACAGAAACCTCTCAAATGAAGAATTTCATTTGAGTAATCCGTTTTATGCAGTGCACTGCAAAAAATTGATAAAAAAATGTAGAGTCTGAATGTAGCCTATATATCCCCATCCTGGTATATATGGTCCCCCATCCTGGTATATATTCGCCACAGAGGTACTGCACCTTAGCCAGAGGTGTGGTACCCCCCGCCACCCCTGGTAAAGAGGGGGCACTACCCGGTACCCACACACCTGCATCCAACACCAGGCCACTCTAGTCCAGGGGTGCTGAGGCAGAAGAGACCCCTTGATAGGCAGACACGATCCCTGGCTGGAGAAGGGGGATTTGGTAGAGGAGTAGGTGGAACAGTTAGGAAGTAGTGGAGCACTAGGAGGTAGGCAGTGACAGTTGAGAGTGGGAGGAGTTAAGCCAGAGAGAAATGTGGCGCCCCGCAACGAGTGCGTCACAGGAGTGTATTGCATCCCAGACTGCAGATGCAATATTCTCTGACTAAGTAATGACATGGTTAAAACTCAGAGCTCCATACCCTACATACACATCAGAATAGAGGGCCAATAAGGTCCTGGTGGGCGGAGTGTAGGAGTAGAGTGTGAAGGAGAATGTAGGAGAAGGAAGAAGGAGAAGGAGGTGGTCGGGAGGAACGTAGGAGAGGGGGCTCTGCACAGTCCCGTGCAGCCCCCCTAGACCACCTACCGATTGGCGCCATTACCCGATGCCTCAACAACCGGACTCTGGGCGAACATCTACGGGTCAAAATACACCCGCGCCCATCTACAACCGGATCACTGGTTCCGAAGCAAGCAAGTTGTTCACCACTGCTTAGCAAACCAGGAGTGGAGGGACCACTCTACAGGAGTACCCCACCGCCGCCGCAAACAGAGCCGTCTTGCCAGCAGAGTACCCACCAAAAGGACCCAGGCTACCCCTCACACCAGAACGTACACACCGGCAGGGAAATTTAAGTAGTCCCTTGTACCCGACCATGGCGACATCGGCAACTCACCTAGAACAAGCTTAGAATGGAGGAACACCGCGGAGCTCTGAGACAACACCGGTCATTGCTAAGTCCACCCAGTCCATTACCCGTTACCTGTATGCCATGTATCACCTGCTGGTTATAGTAAAAGACCCGTTACAGAGACTATTGGTGTCCGTGTTTCTTCAGAACTATTTAACTCCGCATACTAAAGGTAACTAAGCTGCCTCACAACATCTTGTGCAGCTTCTGGCTCCGGGGACTCCCGCTCGTCCTGTGGGGAGCGTCCCATCTTGCTGCATCACATCCCCCGGAGGCCCAAGCAGCGCCGGTGAAATCACAGGAACTCCCACGTCACGACAAGAATTAACCCCTTATCTGTTCAGACAACTTCATTGATCTGGACCACCGGGCCTACACAGCCTCAGGCGCGGAACCGTGACAGGGAGCAGCGACAGCCCGAGACGTGCACACCCCGGCTACGGTGAGTCAGAAACAGGAAGTGCACAGTCAGGAGTAAGTGAGTCGGACCCAGGGAATGGAGATGTGAGTAGCTGGTCCTGGGGAAGAGGATGGAGAGACAGTTGGACTCAGGGACTGGAGCCAGAGGAGCTTGTCCCGGGTCAGAGAGGACGAAGAGTATCTCCAGAGACTGAGAGGGAGCTCTGAGGGACAGGGACTACCTCTGGGTCACCACAGAGCCCTGTGTGGAGGAACACCGTTCCAGTCATTGCCTGGAGATTCAGCTAACAACCCGGAGGCTGCGGTATCTTTATTTGCAGCAGCCAAATTCACACACAATCGCTGAAAAGGCAGCCACGTAGGCTCAAGGGGACAAGAGAGATGTCGCCCGACAGGACCCGAGGCTTCTGGCTTTGGACACTGTGTGTGAAAGGCAGGAGGGTGAGAGCCAGCACAGTGAGATGACCCGGAAAGGTACACACGAAGGTGGTACCAAACAAGTGCCACCAATCTACCTGGGAATGGCTGTATCCCTGACTCGAAGTACACAGCAAAGCGTGCGCACGAAAAAGCGCAAAAATACGCAACGTGTGAATGCGTATCCAGTGTTGCTCTTCACTGCATTTACACCAGCGCAAAATAGCACTGCGTAGATGCAGTAAATACACCACGGGTGAAGCCTTACTCCTGCTCTGTTATCAGCTCCTCATTTCCTGCCATATTGGTCATTGGTTTTAGTTCTTCATCCAGTGTCTCGTTCTCCAGGGCCAAATCTAGGGGGGAATGGCGGGTTATGTACCCGTGGTGCAGCAGGCAGGGGGGCGCCGCTGGACCTCCTGCTGCAGTTGCCGAGGACAGGTCTCCCTGCCAGCCGCATGTTGCCAGCTGCATTGTTCTCCACCAGCAGACAGAGCTGCAGTGCACACTACATCCACGACTGCTCTGTACTGACAAGATCTGTGATGATGTCACATGGAGAGGAGGAGTCAGGGGTCACATGATCAGCTCCTCAGTGTATGCAGGACTCTGCTGTACTGGTTGTCATGTGCTGGATGAGGTGAAATTAATGTGTGGGGTCGAGAGGGATTTAGAATGTGGATGTAGCAGAGCCGATATTGTACTAGGTGTACGGAGCAAAGCCCCAGGCGTACGGAGTGGAGCTGTGTCTGCATGAGGTGTATGGAGCGGAGCCACGTGTGTACGCGCCTGCATCAGGTGCACAGAACAGAGCCGAGCCTGCATCAGGTGCACAGAGCAGAGCCGAGCCTGCATCAGGTGTACGGAGCGGAGCCGTGCCTGTATGAGGTGTACGGAGTGGAGCCGAGCCTGCATCAGGTGCATGGAGCGGAGCCGTGCCTGTATGAGGTGTACGGAGCGGAGCCGTGACTGTATGAGATGTACAGAGCGGAGCCGCGCCTGCATCAGGTGCACGGAACAGAGCCGAGCCTGCATCAGGTGCACGGAGCGGAGCCACGCCTGTATGAGGTGTACAGAGCGGAGCCGAGCCTCAATGAGGTGTACGGAGCCGTTCCTGTATGAGGTGTACGGAGCGGAGACGAGCCTGCATCAGGTGTACGGAGTCGAGCCTGCATGAGGTGTACGGAGCTGAACCGAGCCTGTATGAGGTGTATGGAGCGGAGCCGAGCCTGCATCAGGTGTACGGAGCGGAGCCGTGCCTGCATCAGGTGTACGGAGCGGAGCCGCGCCTGCATCAGGTGCACGGAGCAGAGCCGTGCCTGCATCAGGTGCACGGAGCGGAGCCGCGCCTGCATCAGGTGCACGGAGCGGAGCCATGCTTGTATGAGGTGTACAGAGTGGAGCCGAGCCTCTATGAGGTGTACGGAGCCGTTCCTGTATGCGGTGTACGGAGCAGAGCCTGCATCAGGTGTACAGAGCCGAGCCTGTATGAGGTGTACGGAGCGGAGCCGAGTGTGTATGAGGTGTACGGCGCCGAGCCGCGCTTGTATGAGGTGTACGGAGCCGAGCCGTGTCTGTATGAGGTGTACGGAACCGAGCTAAGCCTGCATGAGGTGTACGGAGCCGAGCCGAGCCTGCATGAGGTGTACGGAGCTGAACCGAGCCTGTATGAGGTGTACGGAGCGGAGCCGAGTGTGTATGAGGTGTACGGCGCCGAGCCGCGCTTGTATGAGGTGTACGGAGCCGAGCCTGTATGAGGTGTACGGAGCCGAGCCGGTTCTGTATGAGGTGTACGGAACCGAGCCAAGCCTGCATGAGGTGTACAGAGCCGAGCCTGCATGAGGTGTACGGAGCTGAACCGAGCCTGTATGAGGTGTATGGAGCGGAGCCGAGCCTGCATCAGGTGTACGGAGTGGAGCCGTGCCTGCATCAGGTGTACGGAGCGGAGCCGCTCCTGCATCAGGTGCATGGAGCAGAGCCGCGCCTGCATCAGGTGCACGGAGCGGAGCCGCGCCTGCATCAGGTGCACGGAGCGGAGCCATGCTTGTATGAGGTGTACAGAGTGGAGCCGAGCCTCTATGAGGTGTACGGAGCCGTTCCTGTATGCGGTGTACGGAGCGGAGCAGAGCCTGCATCAGGTGTACAGAGCCGAGCCTGTATGAGGTGTACGGAGCGGAGCCGAGTGTGTATGAGGTGTACGGCGCCGAGCCGCGCTTGTATGAGGTGTACGGAGCCGAGCCGTGTCTGTATGAGGTGTACGGAACCGAGCTAAGCCTGCATGAGGTGTACGGAGCCGAGCCGAGCCTGCATGAGGTGTACGGAGCTGAACCGAGCCTGTATGAGGTGTACGGAGCGGAGCCGAGCCTGCATCAGGTGTACGGAGCGGAGCCGCGCCTGCCTCAGGTGTACGGAGCGGAGCTGCGCCTGCATCAGGTGCACGGGGCAGAGCCGCGCCTGCATCAGGTGCACGGAGCGGAGCCGCACCTGCATCAGGTGGACGGAGCGGAGCCGTGCCTGCATGAGGTGCACGGAGCAGAGTATGAGGTGTACGGAGCATAGCCGTCCCTGTATGAGGTGTATGTAGCGGAGCGAGCCTGTATGAGGTGCACGGAGCGGATCCGTGCCTGTATGAGTTGTACGGAGCCGTGCCTGTATGAGGTGTACGGAACAGAGCCGTGCCTGTATGAGGTGTACGGAGCAGAGCCACACCTGTATGAGATGTACAGAGCTATGCCTGTATGAGGTGTACGGAGCAGAGCCGAGCCTGTATGAGGTGTACGGAGCCGTGCCTGTATGAGGTGTACGGAGCGGAGCCGCGCCTGTTTGAGATGTACGGAGCCGTGCCTGTATGAGGTGTACGGAGCGGAGCCGAGCCTGTATGAGGTGTACGGAGCAGAGACGTGCCTGTATGAGGTGTACAGAGCGGAGCCGCGCCTGCATCAGGTGCACGGAACAGAGCCGAGCCTGCATCAGGTGCACGGAGCGGAGCCACGCCTGTATGAGGTGTACGGAGCGGAGCCGAGCCTCAATGAGGTGTACGGAGCCGTTCCTGTATGGGTGTACGGAGCGGAGCAGAGCCTGCATCAGGTGTACAGAGCCGAGCCTGTATGAGGTGTACGGAGCGGAGCCGAGTGTGTATGAGGTGTACGGCGCCGAGCCGCGCTTATAGAGGTGTACGGAGCCGATCCTGTATGAGGTGTACGGAGCCGAGCCGTGTCTGTATGAGGTGTACGGAACCGAGCTAAGCCTGCATGAGGTGTATGGAGCCGAGCCTGCATGAGGTGTACGGAGCTGAACCGAGCCTGTATGAGGTGTACGGAGCGGAGCCGAGCCTGCATCAGGTGTACGGAGCGGAGCCGCGCCTGCCTCAGGTGTACGGAGCGGAGCCGCGCCTGCATCAGGTGCACGGAGCAGAGCCGTGCCTGCATCAGGTGCACGGAGCGGAGCCGCACCTGCATCAGGTGCACGGAACGGAGCCGTGCCTGCATGAGGTGAACGGAGCAGAGCCGCGCCTGTATGAGATGTACGGAGCGGAGCCACACCTGCATCAGGCGCACAGAGCGGAGCCACGCCTCTATGAGGTGTACGGAGCGAAGCTGCGCCTGTATGAGGTGTTCGGAGTGGAGCCGCGCCTGTATGAGATGTACGGAGCCGTGCCTGTATGAGGTGTACGGAGCAAAGCCTAGCCTGCATGAGGTGTACGGAGCGGAGTCTTGCCTGTATGAGGTGTACGGAGCGGAGCCGCGCCTGTATGAGGTGTACGGAGCCATGCCTGTATGAGGTATACGGAGCGGAGCCGTGCCTATGTGAGGTGCACGGAGCGGAGCTGCGCCTGTATGAAGTGTACGGAGCCGTGCCTGTATGAGGTGTACGGAGCAGAGCCGAGCCTGTATGAGGTGTACGGAGCGGAGCCGCGCCTGTATGAGCTGTACGGAGCCATGCCTGTATGAGGTGTACGGAGCAGAGCCAAGCCTGTATGAGGTGTACGGAGCCGTGCCTGTATGAGGTGTACGGAGCGGAGCCACGCCTGTATGAGATGTACGGAGCCGTGCCTGTATGAGGTGTACAGAGCGGAGCCGCGCCTGCATCAGGTGCACGGAGCAGAGCCGAGCCTGCATCAGGTGCATGGAGCGGAGCTGCAACTGTATGAGGTGTACAGAGCGGAGCCTCTATGAGGTGCACGGAGCCATTCCTGTATGAGGTGTACGGAGCGGAGCCGCGCCTGTATGAGGTGTATGGAGCAGAGCCGCACCTGTATGAGGTGTACGGAGCATAGCCGTCCCTGTATGAGGTGTATGTAGCGGAGCCGAGCCTGTATGAGGTGCACGGAGCGGATCCGTGCCTGTATGAGTTGTACGGAGCCGTGCCTGTATGAGGTGTACGGAACAGAGCTGTGCCTGTATGAGGTGTACGGAGCAGAGCCACACCTGTATGAGATGTACGGAGCCATGCCTGTATGAGGTGTACGGAGCAGAGCCAAGCCTGTATGAGGTGTACGGAGCCGTGCCTGTATGAGGTGTACGGAGCGGAGCCGCGCCTGTTTGAGATGTACGGAGCCGTGCCTGTATGAGGTGTACGGAGCGGAGCCATGCCTGTATGAGGTGTACAGAGCCATGCCTGTATGAGGTGTACGGAGCAGAGACGTGCCTGTATGAGGTGTACGGAGCGGAGCCGCGCCTGTATAAGGTGTACGGAGCCGTACCTGTATGAGGTGTACAGAGCGGAGCCGTGCCTGTATGAGGTGTATGGAGTGGAGCTGAGCCTGTATGAGGTGCACGGAGTGGAGCCGTGCCTGTATGAGGTGTACGGAGCGGAGCCGTGCCTGTATGAGGTGTACGGAGTGGAGCCGTGCCTGTATGAGGTGTTCGGAGCGGAGCCGTGCCTGTATGAGGTGTACGGAGCAGAGCCAAGCCTGTATAAGGTGTACGGAGCGGAGCCGTGCCTGTATGAGGTGTACGGAGCGGAGCCGTGCCTGTATGAGGTTTACGGAGCGGAGCTGTGCCTGTATGAGGTGTATGGAGCGGAGTCGTGCCTGTATAAGGTGCACGGAGCCTGTCACCACACTCCTCTGTGTTCTCTGTTAT
Source organism: Allobates femoralis (assembly GCA_033576535.1). Lineage (NCBI taxonomy): Eukaryota > Metazoa > Chordata > Amphibia > Anura > Aromobatidae > Allobates > Allobates femoralis. The sequence continues at coordinate 572,390,048 of JARQOC010000004.1, read as the reverse complement.
CATCCCCCTTGTGTTATCCTCAGCCTATGCTCCCATGTCTTTGATTGTGATACCTGTGTGCGGTGCTCCTGGGTCCTGTCAGTTCCTCCCAGTCACAGGCAGTCAGTGATCCGGGCTCCAGTGTGGAGGCAGAGACCTCTGTGTCCCGGACCCCGGCTGCTGCCGTGCTGAATGCATCCATCGCTGGGGATTCAGGAACTTCACAGAGGCCCGTGCTGAGCCAGGATTGGATGAATGAGTTACGTTCCCTATACACAGTGCAGGAGAGAGGTCACACCACTCACTCTCTGCACTGTGATTGGAGCTCAGTCTTCCCAATGAGCTGCTGTGAGGGGGCGTGACGGGCAGCTAGAGGGGGCTTGAGTGGCAGCAAGAGGGAACGTGGCCAGCAGCTAGAAGGGCCGTGCAGCAATCAGTGAAGTGCCAGAGCGGAACGCTTCCAGTCCCGCACGGGACAGCGGGAAGCTCCGACTAAATCGGGACTGTCCCGACAAATCTGGGACGGTTGGGAGGTATGAACAACACACATAGGTGTGTCTAAAGCTTGAAGTCAGCATGTGCACATTGTCAGTGATGTCATGGACCACAGCACACAAAATGTTACATTTTCCCACAACCCCTACATCTTGCAGCACATACCCTTCTGGTTATTGGACACATAAGTCTAGGCCCCATAACTCCCCTCTTGTGTGTGTTCGGTCCAACAAAACACACTCACTGTAACGTCTTGTTGTTCATATGTTGTGGTCCTCTAAGAAATGATGGATTCCTATGTTGCCAAATATCCTGTCAGTGTGGGGCTGTGCTTGTGGGACCATGTGTATGCTAAACGGAATGAAAAAAATTGCTGCTGACCAAGTTTCATGACCCAATTGTGTGTCTCCACAACGTAGTTGAGCAACAGTAAAAACCTGTGTGTGCTGTGTGCCAAGGACACTATTATTAGTGCCACATATACATATATGACGTGGCTACCATTGTGCAGATGATCTTGCAGTCCCCTAGTACCCCAGCTTAAAATGTTAGGCACATGATGTAATTGTTCCCCAAAGGCCATTTGCCAGATATTTGTTTATGTCACTTTATACATCCAACAAAATGTAATGTTTGAACCAACAGCTGATGACGAGCCTGCAGAGGCCTCTCCAGCAGCCTCCCCTGCTGCATCACCAGCTGCCTCCACAGTGGCTTCCCCACCGGCCTCCCCTGCTGCATAACCAGCTGCCTCCACAGTAGTCTCCCCACCGGCCTCCCCTGCTGCCTCACCAGCTGCCTCAACAGTGGCCTCCACACCGGCCTCCCCTACTGCCTCACCAGCTGCCTCAACAGTGGCCTCCCTACCGGCCTCAACAGTGGACTCCGGTGCTGCATCACCAGCTGCCTCCACTCCGGCCTCACCCTCTGGCTACCCCTCTGTGACAGCTGCACACACCCAATCACCCGCAGAGTACTCCATTGACCATGGTGGCTTTGATGTGTCTGGTAAGTGTGTGACCCTAACCAAAAATGCTTGTGTGGCGCCCTGCTCATGCAGGTAGCCACAGACTTCTCTAATGCACAGTTAGGTTTCCATAGCAGGTACCTACTACATGCAACACCTTCCACCCCGACACAGTAGGGGGAGCCCCACTTGCTGACCTTAGGCAAGATCCCCTATAAATACTGCTGCTGGGGGAGGAGGTAGTCAGAGTGTGCAGACGCTAGAAGAGCTGCGAAGACGTCCTGGTGGTCGGTGCCGCGATTAGGCCCGAACCAGTGACCCGGAGTGGCCCTTCTACGTCGTGCAAGTCTAAGTGGGACTGAAGGCAAGGAGCATAGAGCAGAAAGGGAGTGAGGAACTTGATGAAGTTCGCCCAAGGAAGTACTGGATATGGGGATCTGCACCTGTGGGATACTCTAGAACCACAGAAAACCCCGTCACACCGTGGAGGCTTCAGCCACCCAGTCCCCCTGTGGGTCAAAGAGAGGGGGCCAGATACAGCGGACGGAAGAGGATTTTTTAAAAAATAAAGATGGAGTCCCTAAGTGTGTTTTTGTTTTGTTTTTTCAAATTAAAATATTTTTTCTTGGTGTTGTGTTTTTATTTAAACAATTTAATAGAAATTCATGGCGGTCATGTCTAATATTCGCGTGACCCCTGTGAGGTAGCACCCGGGGAACCCGCTTGCATAACGACAAAAACACGTGTTTATAATTTAACCAATGTCTACCCGTTTATTATTCACATATCAACACATAACCCGTGTAGCATGTTTGACACATTGCACATTGATTATAAACCCTTTACATAAATACACCATACATTTACATATAACCTTACATAACACTTATTGCACATAACGTCTTATCGTAACCCGAGACCTGTAACCATCTCTCTGTCCCCATTGGAGCTCTACTAACAGCTCCCGTGGTGGCTACGGCCTCCGGCCTATATACACTTTACACATACATTTATCAGTTTACCATATATATATATATATATATATATATATATATCAACGATGACTCCTCTGGGTTTAGAACAGGGATTGAACAACCTGAGTCACGGGTACGCCATGCCTCGCCAAGGGGCTCCTTCCTGAACGTATCTCAACCACACGTCCAGGTCAGCGCCCACCTGGTTAAACCACAGTTTCCCCATTCTAGGAGCCCTTCCAACCCTGCTTCTGACCTTTGCTATATACCCTTCAACGGGCCCTGTGGGTCCCAATGGCGGTACCTGTCGCCCGACTTTAGTCACCCAGCTCGATGACTCCATATTTACCCCATAGTCAGGATTCCTGCTTGACCGGGACCTTACATATCACTTGTGATCCATCATACAATATTCATCGATCCCATGCATCCTTACATCCGCTCACAGCCCATCATAATACATCCATGGACTGTGGCTTCTCCATGACCATAACAGGGACCTGGTCAACCGTAGAATCCGGGCTAACCACGCGTCACCATGGCCTACTCACCACGGTACGGGCCACCAGTCGCCACCAAACCTCCATCTCATGGCAGGTCTCCAGGTCGACGACTGTACCCTGCGTCTGAGTAGCACCCTATCGGATCAGCCATGGTTACCCTTCTAGGAGCCTTGGTGACCCCTGTGTCTGGCCACAGGCACACCCACACCATTAGAGGCTGTGGTTGAGGGACAGGTACCCACTGCAAGCAGCAGGCCAAGCCTCCCTCTCGTCCCACAGGGACGGAACGCCTCCAATATCATCCACTCCAGCTGGGGCTCTCCCACAGACACCGTACATGGCCTTTCTATCTAAGCCATAACATACATATACAGTTTAAACAGGTCCCTCACTGACTATCTAGTCGGACCTCAGGGCAGCTATGCCCGCCTGGCACATTTCACGCACCAGGTGCACAGTTCACACAAACATTCGGGAACTAGAGAAGGTGTAATGATCTAGCGCATACCAAGCTTGTATGGTTTGAAAAATTTATTTGTATCAGAATTATATTGTCAGATATAAAATTTGAAATAAGTTTCAAAAATAAAAATAAAAAATTTTAAAATAAAGTTAAAACTGTCCAGGCTCTTTTATTAAACTAATTAAAGTGCCTATACTAATATCCAAGCCAGGATTGTTCTTTCCTCTGCTTGTTGCTGTGAATCAAAATCGACTTCAGGCTGGGATGATAAGTTGTACCTTGTGTTATTATTGCTTGAAGACTAATTTCTATAATGTAAATAGATAGCGCCCATTAGTTCCATTTAATGGTAGTATTACCTTATGTGCTTTACAGTGGCAGGACGAACATTACCTACACAGGGGTATCTATAGTGCTTGGTGTTGAGTTACCGTATATACTCGTGTATAAGCCGACCCGTGTATAAGCCGAACCCCCTACTTTTGCCCCCAAAACCTGGGAAAACCTATTGCCTCGTGTATAAGCCGAGGGTAGACCCCAGCACAGGTATACAGCCCCCAGCAGTGTGGTATACAGCAGCCCCAGAGGTATATACAGCAGCCCCAGTGGTAGTATACAGCAGCAGCCCCAGTGGTATATACAGCAGCAGCCCCAGTGGTTAGTATACAGCAGCCCCAGAGGTGTATACAGCAGCCCCAGTGGTAGTATACAGCAGCCCCAGAGGTATATACAGCCCCAGTGGTAGTATACAGCAGCCCCAGTGGTAGTATACAGCAGCCCCAGTGATAGTATACAGCAGCCCCAGAGGTAAATACAGTAGCCCTAGTGGTGTATACAGCAGCCCCAGAGGTATATACAGCCCCAGTGGTAGTATACAGCAGCCCCAGTGGTGTATACAGCAGCCCCAGTGATAGTATACAGCAGCCCCAGAGGTAAATACAGCAGCCCTAGTGGTGTATACAGCAGCCCCAGAGGTAAATACAGCAGCCCCAGGAGTGTATACAGCAGCCCCAGAGGTATACAGGCCCCCCCATCAAGATCCAGGGCCCTTCCCCCTTGCGCGGCACACCTGTAAAGTAAAATCATACTTACCACTGTCCTGTCGCGCTGTCCCGCCGCTGCCGACATGACGATTCCGGGCTCCATTCAGCGTCTTCCGGCGGCTTCCTGTGGTCGCGGGCATTGACGTCATTGTTCTAGCACCAGGAACTTACAAAATCCAACTTTATCTGTGTATTTAAGGAGGAAGAAATAGCGACACCTAGAGGCAAAAAGCGAGGACTCCAAACCCCAGAAGAGTACCGTATATACTCGCGTATAAGCCGGCTTATACGCGAGTATATACGGTACTCTTCTGGGGTTTGGAGTCCTCGCTTTTTGCCTCTAGGTGTCGCTATTTCTTCCTCCTTAAATACACAGATAAAGTTGGATTTTGTAAGTTCCTGGTGCTAGAACATTCCAACAAGAAGGGAAGGGGGCTACCTTTTGTGTGGTGCTGATTAAGATATTCCGGAAATGAGTATTCGCTTTGAGTCTCCAAATATGACCCTGCTGCCTGGTTCTAGAGTGAATACATCTGGTTAGTAATATATTGGGTTTTTCTCTTTTAGGCCCCTTTCACATCAGCGTTTTTTTGAAACTGCACTTGCGGCACGGTTGCGGCAAGCCCCATACAATGTCAGCCGCGTTTTTTTCGCGGCCGCACCTGCCGCAAGTGCCAAAACCGCACTTGCCGCACCTGCCGCAAGCCCGCCTATACATCTGGCAATGAGGTCCTTCTGCGGGGTCCCTGTTTCTCCTATGGCCCCTGGTCCTATACTTGGTCAGTTTAGCGTCTCTTACTTGTTCTCTTCAGGGGTGAACTTCTCTGGAGTCTTCCGGGCTTTTGCTGTAACAGTAAATGGTATCAGCATTGGACTCCGGTGTCCGGGTCTACTAAAGGGCTATAGCAGCTGGTTCCCTTTTCTTGATTCCCTGTTTCGTCCGCTTGCCTCCGACCCTTTCCCTAGGGTGCAACACAGCGGTCAGTGGTCCCTTGTCCTGGGCCTGGATCTCTCCCAGTGACCAGCTCCTCACTCCTCTCTCTCCTCACACTAACTTCAGACTCACTCTCAGGACTGACTAACTCCTCCCCTCAGGCCTGGATGTTTTTAAAGTGGAACTGGCTTTAGGCAGCCAGTAGAGCTCCCCCTTCAGGTCTGGGGTGGAAGGTGTGGTGTGCTGTGCGAACCAAGGTGTAATTCCCTCCTTGCACCGGTGGATCCTGTGGCAATCCCCGCAGGGGTGCCACATTCCCTCCTAGTTAAATACAGTCCTCCGGGACTGAAACATTTTTCCTTAACCCTAATATGTCATAACTATTTACATTTGATAATTGAACAGAGTCTTAAACTGACCCCCCTGCAATTCTGTCAGATAATACTCAGTTTCTTCCTGAAAATGATTGCAATCACAAATTCTTTGGTATTATTATCTTCATTTAATTTGTCTTCAATGAAAAAAACACAAAAGAGAATGAAGCAAAAAGCAAAACATTGATCACTTCACACAAAACTCCAAAAATGGGCCAGACAAAAGTATTGGCACCCTCAGTTTAATACTTGGTTGCACAACCTTTAGCCAAAATAACTGCGATCAACCGCTTCCGGTAACCATCAATGAGTTTCTTACAATGCTCTGCTGGAATTTAAGACCATTCTTCTTTGGCAAACTGCTCCAGGTCCCTGATATTTGAAGGTCGCCTTCTCCAAACTGCCATTTTTAGATCTCTCCACAGGTGTTCTATGGGATTCAGGTCTGGACTCATTGCTGGCCACCTTAGAAGTCTCCAGTGCTTTCTCTCAAACCATTTTCTAGTGCTTTTTGAAGTGTGTTTTGGGTCATTGTGCTGCTGGAAGACCCATGACCTCTGAGGGAGACCCAGCTTTCTCACACTGGGCCCTACATTAAAGCAACCCCAAAACATCAGGGAACCTCCGCCATGTTTGACTGTAGGGACCGTGTTCTTTTCTTTGACACTGAAGGATTTCCCACAGCGACTAAGCCACCTACACACAACACCTTCCACCCCAGGCCTGTAGGGGGGCCCAACTGGTTGCCTTAAGCCAGTTCCCCCCTATAAATACAGGTGCTGGGGCAGGAGACAGATAGAGTGTGCAGTCACTACAGAACTGTGAAGAGCTCAGAGACTAATGAGCTGAGCTGGTGCTGGAGCCGTGCTAGGCCCAGACCAGTACACACCAGAAGCAGTGGAAGAGTAGGGAACAAAGGCAGAGGCGAGAAACACGTTACCGGGGGCAGAGGAGCCATACTGGCTCACCCCACCAGAGTTCTGGTCACTGGAATCCGAGTCTGCAGGGACAGAGGAGATAGACCCAGCAGAGAATCCAGCATCACGAGGAGGCTTAGCTACCCGGACACCCGCAGCACCAACAGTTGAGAGCCAGGGACTGTGGAGAGACGTCGGCGGTAGCCCAAGAGAGATCCCTCAGTGCAGCAACCTGGGTGTGGAGAGAAAGAGAGAAGTAACGGTCCGGTTAGGTTCCACACCTGCCAGACTTAGAACAAGAAAGCTGAATAAGGAGGCCTACACCCTACTCGCTGTGGAGATCCCAAAGTGTTTTCCCTTCACTCCGGACGTATGTACTGTAACCGAACATCAGTAAAGGTACCAAAAGACTTTTATGCGTGCGTGTCCCTCCTTCCACCTGCACCACACCGTCTGCGTTCCCCTACTCCAACCTTGCGCAGAAACGCCTGTGCTGCCCTATTCCACCATCACAGCCCTTAGCCCCGGGGACCCCGCTCCTCCTGTAGGGAGCTACTCCATCTTGCTGCCGCCCATCACCCCGGAGGCCCTCGCAGCACCGGTGCCATCACCGGAATCTACAGGTGGCGTCACGACTAGACATTTTTATTATTTTCTTTCTCCCCATTTTTCATTGACCACCAGGCCCACAGCCTCAGGCACCACTACCCGTGACTTCCCCAAACTGCACCTGAGATCTGAGTTCCTCGGGCCTGGGCCGGACAACTCCACTCTGAACTTTATATACAGTTAGCAAAAATGCAACGTGGCAATAGTTGAAGGCTGGGAACATAGAAAAATATGCAGTCATAGGAGCATAGGAAAACATTTCCTACCTTGTCTTCCCGTATAAGAATAATAGTCATGGAGTCAGCGGTCTGTGACCATATGAGCATAAGAGCAGCAACCAGATGTCTAAATGAATGCGTCAATAGATTCAGAACTGTTTGTAAGACATTTCTTGATGAAGGTGTTGACAGGTTTAGAACTGTGCATAACACATGGGATCATAGGCCCTAGCAAGATAACGTATAACTCTGAACAGACGGTGAAGACAAAAATAAAGTCCATTGTTGGAGTTAAATGGCCGAGAGGCTTTAATAAGGGTAAATTTATTTTAATACATCAATAAAATATAAATACGATAATTAAAATCAAACAAATGTTCCCAAGGTAACTTGAGAATACAACTAACTCCAGACTCGAAGGTTAAAACGACTATATTTCCCCTCGGCAAAGCCTCTCGACGACCATCCAGATCCAAACAGAAAACTGGGATGGGTGGGCGGGTGACCAAACAGCTTCGTCTCTTCAGAGACACTGAGGTAAATTCCTACAGAGGGAATAGATAAAAGAGCTTCCCGCACTTTTTTAACCAATCAGTAACACAGCTGACAGACAGCAGATCAGCCAATCAAAGCGTTTACCTGCCTCTGTTACCTACCAAACAGGGACTATTAACCCTTTACCTACACATTCATGAGGATACCTCATGAATCTTTAAGGCATTAAATAAACTCACCATTTTAATTTGAAAACCTAAATAAGAAAAAAACACTACAAAACTTCCTCTCCAGTGCCACGAGCCCATGTAGCCCCCGCTCTAAATGATTTGGGGGCTTGCCATTACTTATATTTTTTCATGAATATGGCCCCTCCATCTTGCCACGTATTACCCTGTTACGTATTACTCTATTGTTGGGAACCCCTGATTATGGTATATAACCTTGCCCTTCTAATAAAGGATGTGATTCTCTCTCTCAAAGACCTGACTGCTGTGTCTTTTATTGAGCGTCTCGTACACGGTAGACTGGTGCCGATCCTACTTTATTTTACTTTTTAGTAACTCAGTCTACTCTGGTTAACGTGAGCATCTCAGCTTTATTATAGCTGATACCTCTCATCCAGGATTCGGTGACGTATATCACTAAGGAGGTGTCCCTGCTGGTGGGAACCTTACATTTTGAATCTATATGATTTTTTCGTCCTTGAAAACCTGAAGTCGGCAGTGGTTTTGGGCATGCCTTGGTTACATAACCCAGTCATAGACAGGCACCAGGGTGCTATTGTGCGCTGAAGTCCTGTGTGCCAGGTGAAGTGTGTGTATTTATCTGTGAGCCTGTCTAAAGCCGCACCTACCTTTTTACCTTATGCATTCAGAGATTTTGTAGATGTATTTTCTGAGTGTGAATCTGAAAAATTACCCCCACATAGAGAATATGATTGTCTCATAGATTTGGTACCCGATATCCATTTTCCCAAGGGTAAAATTTATAATCTGTCTGGTCCATAATGTCAGACCATGACAGAGTATATAGCAGACAGTCTGCAATAAAGGTTTATTAGACCGTCTACCTCACCTACATGTACTGGGTCCTTTTTCTGTTGATAAAAAAGATGGTACTCTCATACCTTGTATTGACTATCGTGAACTTAATGCTATTACTGTGAAGAATCAGTATTCTCTCTCTTCATCCCTGAATCTCTATAATCAGCTGTTGGGAGCCCGTTGGTTCACCAAGCTTGATCTCAGGGGTGCGTATAACCTTATCCGTATCAGAGAAGGTGATGAGTGGAACACACCAGAGGGGCACCACGAGTAGTTTGTGATGCAATTTGGGCTGAGTAATGCGCCAGCTGTCTTTAAGAACTTCATAAATTACATATTCAGAGATATCTGTGGTCAATTCATGGTTGTCTATCTCGGTAACAGCTTGATTTAGTCTTTTGTTATGTCGCACGCCCAACATGTGCATACTGTACTCCAGAGACTCATAGAATAATTTCTTTTTGCTACACTTGAAAAATGTGCCTTTTATGAAGAAGTAATTTTTGGGAGTCTATTTTGTCCAAAGAAGGCTTCACATCGACCCCTCTAAAGTTCAGCCCATTAAAGAGTGGGTGCTATCTAAGTCCTTGAAAGCCCTACTGCACTTTCTTGGATTTGCTAATTATTATTGCAAATTTATTAAAAGCTTCTCTAAGATAGCCAAACCATTCACGGATTTGATAAAAAAGGGGCAGATATGGTTAATTGTGGTGGTTGTGTGGCCTTTCTGCTATTGTTCCCTGTCTTCTAACTCTGTAATTTCTCTTTACCCTGAGTTTCTGTGGATTCCCTCCTGACAGGCAGGTGGCAGGGACTTTTTGATTGACTGTTCCCAACAGTCCTCTAGCCCTCAATGCCACTAAGCACCCAAACGGGTTAACAGTGAGGCGGCTATTTCACGTAAAGCACGTAAAGCCAGTAGTTTCCAGGTTCAATACCAGGCATAAAGACCTGGCAGCTTGGACTCCTGCAGGTTGAGCTCTCTCTTCCACTCTCTCAGACTGTGTGTCTATTACTCTACCTAACCTTCCCCACCCCAGTTAACCCCTCCCTCCAACCAGGGGATGAGATACTGCCCCAAACAGGCCTCTAAGTGCTGTAACTCCTAGCTGGAGTTCAGGAATGTGTGAATGCTTAGTCACCTGGCACAGGACACCCCAAATCCTCTCCGCACATGGCACCAATACTGATTCATTTAAGTATCATTGTGACAGCCAGACTGGGCGCTACACATAAACCTCTTCTATTTCATAGGAAGAGGGTGGGGAACTACTAAGAACTAGAACCTGTATCAAACATCAAACTACTATTGTTGCTTTTATGTTGTCTACCCCCATGATTGGGAATCCTTTACTGGTACTCAATTGGGTACATGTACAAGCCAATGAAGGAATCCTTTGGAGGTGATTGGTTAACACCGTCTGTCTATGTAACTTGCACATAGGGTTATCGAGCTCTATCAAGCTCTAAAATGTTATTGTCCATTTGCATATGCAAATTGTCACTTCAGTGAGGAAGTAGACAAACTCTAATGCCACCTAATAAAGGTAGCAATCTTAAAAGTCATAATTGACTCTGTAACAAGCTTTTAATATGACTTAGGATTTGTGCCAGATCAGAACCTCAAACTGCAGATGCTGCTTTCAGGGTGATTGCCCCTCATCAGTGCAGTGTGTGGGATACCTGATCTGGCTGTTATGAGAGGCTGGGGGAACACCTATTCTCCTTGCGGAGAGAATTCTGCCAGCTGGCAGTGAGGAGACTTAAAGCTGCAATGCTCCATTTGGATATTCATTGTGTACTCATCTCTATGCTTACTGTGGTATCATGACCACGGACTGCGTAGTAACCCTATCACTCCTTCTGTGAAAATAGGGCTCCATTTCCAAAAGAGTAAGGTGCACTGCATAGATTTAGAGCAGGGCCTACTAGGGCTTACCTTCGTTGAGCTGGATCGCCATTTGACCATAATTAGGGCGCAGACTCCCGCCGCTAGGCAGGGGTACAGTGTAGAGCTTTATTGCTCTCTTATCCCTTCTTAACCATTTGTTCACACTCTTATTATTTATCTTATTTTGGTGTATCTTGCTAATGTTGGTGTATTTCAAGCTTAGCAAGTTGAAAAACGTTATCAATTTTTGGGGAAAGTTGTCGAGTCAGCGATAGCAAAAATGTATGTAATTACTTTTCAAGCTTTATTACTAATAATAAAAACAAACAATAAAAAGATTGGGCTTCAGCATTTATTGCTGCTTTTATTTTCACATTGTTACGGGGTGGTATAGCAGATAGGAAATCAGGAGGCAAGATGGTAAAGTGGGCTAAAAGCATTCAGGGGAGCTAGTATGACACTTATACTGGGAGTTTCTAGCTCAACTTGATCCCAGAGTTACCTCAGATGGCGGGGAGGTCTGGGTCGCCACCCTAGCACTATGCTCCTGAATAGTCCAAGGCTAAATACCCCTAACTCCACCCACAGACCAGGAAAACCCAGCAGCTCCTATGGAAGCGAACAGCTGCAGAAGCAAGTACAGCACAGTACTGCATGTCCTCACTGCATGTGGTCCAAGCAGAGTCTGAAATGAACTCTATCTGTGACACACAGTGGAGGGAAGTGGAAGTACTTCATAGCTGAGGAAGTGGAGATATGAATGCAAGACATACCCCTCCACCTCACCTCCACCTGAATGCCATGACACACTCCGCCACCTGCAGAGCCGCAGCACAGCATAGACTTAAGGAAAAAAACTCAGATTTAATTCACAGCACCAGCATTCGTGGACTGCAAAGCAGTCAAGACATGACATGCATTAGTTTACGATTCTCTTACTTGAAGTCTAATTGACAATTACAACAAAAGTGGGTTTATATCGCATCGGACAAAACAATTGCCCAGCAACATCTTCAACTCTTGGGACATCAGTCAGATGTTGTGGTCAAAACTTTGTTCTTCTTGGAGGTAGGAAGTTGTTTGCAGAACAAGATGTTCTTCAGCCTCAGCAAAAAATGTATCATCCAAGCATTAAAAAATCATTGTTCTGTTCTTACTAAACTGGCCGAGGGCTCATGAAGCGAAACGTGCACCTAAACTCGTATACTGAGTCCAATAAGGAGACTTACTGAAGTCTCTGCTTTATTGAACATAGTAGTATGGTTCGGTGAAACTGACGACAATAGGGATACATACAATCACTGCAAGTATGATACAGCAAAAAATACATATCACAGATAAGGTGTACAATATGCATGGAACATCTAGTAAGCTAGAGTCTAACCTAGGATATAACTGAGTATACTGCGGTAACATTTACAGCAGTAAATGGCTGTGGAAAACATAAATCCTTACCAGCAATGTGTCGAGCCCACTGGGACGAGGTACTCGGTACCGGACCGGGTTGCTGCTGGGGAGGTCACGGAGGTTCTGGTCCGGACCGTGTCCCGGGTCCTGGCAAGTAAAGGGGGAATATGTACAAGGGATTAAATGTCTATCGTGACACCCCCCATGGCTTGTGGTCAATAATGGGACCACCGCTGCTGCTGCTCCGGGGACGATGTTAAGCAGCTGTAGATGGAACAGCCCTCCGCGGGTAGAGCTGGGTTCCCTGGGGCAGTAATGGTTGAAGTGTATGATTGTTGGTTGTGATCAGTGTAATTCACTTACTTTCCTGCTGCTGCAGCCTTCCTCCAGCCAGTGCCCGGAGCTGACAGGCTGTGACTCTTCAGGTGGGATCTCTCTGCGGTCCTGCTGGAAGAAATCATTCACAGGCAAGGGAGCAAAGTGATTATACAGTTCTGTCTGCAGATAATCGTGCAAGGGAGTCAGAAGCAGGGTTCACCGTGTTTACTTTGCAGTTCTTCAGTACAGCAGTTCAGTTACAGTTCAGTTCTTACACAGGTTACAGACTTTTCCCCTCCGGGTTCCTTTCTACTCCCTGCAGCCAGGTTGTTACTCTCTGTGACCCCTCACTCCCTCTGTCGTCCTTTCCAGGATTTATTCTCTCTCTCTGCGTGTGTGTGTCTCCGGACAGTTAACGGTAGCTCGGACCCCTGTGGGTCCTCATGGTCGCCACTGAGCTGCCTGTCATTTGGGTGGCAACTCCAACCTGGAGTTAGAGCTCCCCGTCGGTGAATCTGGGAAGCCGGGTAAATCGTCGGTCTCCTTCAGAGCCGACAATCTGCTTCTAGCCTAGCCTCCAATAGTCCTTTCATTGCAAGGCTCTATCAGGCTCCCTTCTGCCCCGTGTGACTCTGGTTTCAATATGGAAGGCTACTCCACCAGTAGTTAGTTGCTTCAGCTGTGTTCCTCAAATTCAGTATTGCTGATCTGCCTCTTTCCTCACACTCCTGGGGTGCTGGTTATGGACGTACTTTTTCTCCGTGGTTTCACTTGCACTTCGGATTCTGCACTCCATCAACCCCACTCCTCCAGGACGTGTGTTTCCTTCTCTGCTTCTCAGCCTGCTGCTGGTCTTTGATGTTCTTTACTGGTCTGTACTGCTCAGCCTACTCCGGCCTACTCTGGGTCTTGGCTGCTCGGCACCCTCGACCTACAACTACTTCCTCCTCTCCTTGCCTGTTTCTACCATCTGTCACCTGACCTTCTTGCTGTCCCACCCACTGTTCTCTAAACCCACCACCCCTTGCCCGCCTGGAGTCCCGGCTCCGGGTTGGGTGCTGCCCTCTAGTGGTGTGTGGGATGTCTGTGAGGGTGTTTGTGGTGCAAACTGTCTTCCTTCCTACCTGGCTGCAGTTCCCTATGTGGCCTCCTGGTCGCAGGGGTGCCACAAATGCGATCACAAGAGGAATTAAGTTAGATGTTCTCTTCCTGTATACAGCATGCAGAGAAAATAGAGACTGAACTACCACAATGCATTGCAAAGGGGAGGAGAAACCGGGACATAAAATAGAAAACTGTCAATAAAACGTTCAGCCACTAGAGGGAGCAAAAGTACTATAAACCACTAAATAAGGGATGCGAGCTTTGCTAAAGGTGTAGAACCCTCTGTAAACATTATAGTAAATCTGGTATTACTGCAGCAGAACAACAAGAAAAAACAGATTACCGTATATACTCGTGTATAAGCCGACTTTTTCAGCCCAAAAATTGGGCTGAAAAGTCCCCCCCTCAGCTTATACACGAGTCATGTACTTTTCTGTGAAGTGGGGGCTGTGTCCGGGAGCAGGAGGAGGCTGGAGGAGGTGGGGGGAAGGCTGCAATATGAGCGGCTCGTGACATGGAGCAGCTCATAACTTATTCATGATATGCACTGCATCCCCCGCCCATCCGCGGGGGGAGCAGTGCATATCGCCTTACAGCCCCCTGTGTGTCATGTGACCGGGGCTCACGGCGATGACGTCACCGGCCGGTCACATGACACGCAGCCTCGCAGGGAGGAGGGAGGATTCACTGAGACCGGGCCGGTGAGATAATAACACTGTATTTATTGTACAGCAGTGGCAGCATGGAGGGGGGGGGGCGCCATACCTGAGCCTGGGGCCTGTGCACCCTGTGCACCCTGAGCCTGGGGCCTGTGCACCCTGTGCACCCTGAGCCTGGGGGCCTGTGCACCCTGTGCACCCTGAGCCTGGGGGCCTGTGCACCCTGTGCACCCTGAGCCTGGGGGCCTGTGCACCCTGAGCCTGGGGGCCTGTGCACCCTGTGCACCCTGAGCCTGGGGGCCTGTGCTCCCTGTGCACCCTGAGCCTGGGGGCCTGTATACCCTGTGCTGGAGTCCACCCTCGGCTTATACGCGAGTCAATAAATTTTCCCAGTTTTTGGGGGCAAAAGTAGGGGGTTGGCTTATACACGAGTATATACGGTAGATGCTGGAGACAGAACAATCATGTAGGTGACATAATGCAATATGTGTGGTGTAAGGAATAAGGCATATTCTGACCTATTCCTACAGATGCCATTTTTGTTCAGGTGCTACCATATTTTTCCCCACTCCAAGGAGAAAGAGACCCCACCTTTGGCCTGAGGCTTAATCAATCTTCTGGGTCTGCTAACTAACCTGAGGATACTCATTTCCGGGCCAAGGCCAAACAATGGAGGCTTCCTGGTAAGTGCAGGTGGATGACACTTTTGTAACCAGAGGCAATCATGCAGAGGAAAGCCCCCTTCCCATTACGCTGCAGAGAAATGTGAAAACTAATCTCCCTCTACCTGCAAATTGAAAAGAAGAGTCACTCTCAGCCCAAACACATGGAGCCGAGGAATAAATATTAATATTTCATGACCCTTCACTCCTCTAAAGATTACAATTATAAAAATGACATCTAGACATGTAGCTGATCATAACACATATTTTTACATAATTGTGTGACCTTTATAATTACCCCAAACTTGATATTGGGATTACCGCAAAGGGGTGGTGTGTCCCACCATTGGAAAGCTAAAATCACAACCAAAAATATGAGAGCATTATCTTCCACCTATGCTGCTCCCAGGCAAAGTTATGACCCATAATAGATTTTGAATAGTTCATACCACAGCCCAGGGGGTGGGAACTGCAGGTCAGCCCGTGGGCTGTAAGTGGGCAGGAGAGGGGCAGGCATCTTACAGTATAAGAACTCCCGACCTCAGCTGAATAGTGGTATTCTTCTGACGAGGCATTATTACATCGCAAGCCAGAGTATACCCCAGGACACGGTTGGCTCCACGCTGCCCCTTGTGGCGCCACCAAGGAATCAGTGACTGATCGCATTTGTCTGTAATTCTGTGTGTATCCCATTTATCTTTTATTTTCCTAACTGACTCTAAAATCTGTAATATCTATATAATACCTGTATATAAATATTAAGTGTGCACGTAAGGCGATTAAATATATAAATTTAATCTTGACTTCCTTTTATTCTCGATCAAGGGTCCCCACGTCCGTGTGCTCATTTAACATTATACGCTACCTGGGTTGGTTTCTGTCCCATTATAAGCTTGTTCATGGACCGGACTTATATCAAACGAGAAACAGCAATTGGTGCTTGTTAATCAGGGCCTCTATCAGTGGCGGGCTGGCGGTTATTATATGGGCATATATCAGACTCACTGAGGGTCGCCTTGATAAACCTGCATTGACAGGGCAGCTGCGGACCTTCTTTTATCCTCAGGCAGTTCCCTGACAGTCCTGAGTTTAATAAGAGGTGCCACAGAGCTGTCAGGTTCGGTGGCAAATTCGTAACATGTGGGGTCCATCAAACATAATCTATCTGGCGGTGGGAAGATAAGATCTACAGTGTTACAGAGAACACAGGAGCATTTGGCAGAACATGGAGACTTTGTTTTAACCCCTTCACAACTTATAATGCACATGTACATCAAAAGTTGTGTCCCTACCCTTGATGCAAACTCGCACGCTGAGTCCGCATCATTCCCTGCACATGACTGCTGATGTATTCAGTCATCTTGTTGAGAATACACCTTACTGCTTCATAGCAAGAATAAAGTAACCTATGTTTCGAATTCAGATGTCTTCATCTCTTCTCTGTGAAGGCTGAATTCTACTAACAGTTTAAAGAGAACCTGTCACCCCCTGGTGCTTTCCAAAGTGAAAGCACCACTGAATGCATGTGCATGCTGCATTCAGGGAAGGTGTGTACCATGTCTTTACACACCCCCCCGTAACCCAAAAAAAAACACTTTTGAAAGTTTAGAGTTAAGAAGTCCGAAGGGCCTATCTGATTACGTTGTGCTTGCTGCTGGCTCAGTCCCTGCTTCCTGCCTGTGTGTGTGTGTCTGTGAGTGGAGCCAAAAAGGAGGGCAGATCCACACAAGAGGAGGCAGAACACACAGGAAGAAGGGTGGGCTGTGCCAGCAGCGAGCACAGCGTAATCAGATAAGCCCCTCGGACCTCTTAACTACTCAAGACTTTCCAAAGTGTTCTTCACGGTTTACGGGGGGGTAGAGATTCGGTACACACCTTCCCTGAATGCAGCATACACGCTGCATTCAGTGGTGCTTTCACTTTCGAAAGCACCAGGGGGGGTGACAGGTCCTCTTTAAAATAGAAACTTTATTGAAAATAAACCACTATGCACCATTCTTCTTTGACAATTTTGTTAACCAACAAGAGCCCCTGTTGGTGCAATGCAGCTCCCATCAGCATTCCCATCATGTGTTTGTGGAGCCCACTGGGACGGGGTACTCGGTGCCAGACCGGGGTACTGCTGGGGATGTCACGGCGGTTCTTGTCTGGACTGTGTCCCTGGTTCTCACAAGTAAAGGGGTATTTACAAGGATTAGTTCGTCGTGACGCCACCCAGGGGTTGTGGTTAATGATGGGACCACCGCTGCAGCGCTGCTCTGCCAGGAGGATGGATGGATGATGGGGCTGCAGCCAGATGGATGAGCCCGCCGGGGGTCGGGCTGCTCCTGATAGGATAAGAAGTACAGTAACATTCTGTATACCTGTAATCAGACACAGACACTGAAGCAGGGTTCACCGGGTTTACTTTCAAGTTCTTCAAAGTCACTCAAGTCACGGTACAGTTCTCAACACAGTTCACAGTGCAGTTAACTCCGGGAACACTCAACCCTCTGCAGCCAGGCTGTCGCTCTGAGACCCCTTTCAGGCTGTTCTCTCCCTATCTGTTCTCTCCGTGGGGTGTATGGCGGCAGCTCGGCCCCTTATGGGTCCTCGTGGTTGCTGCTGTGCCTTCAACCCTGTAGTGGGAACACGGACCTGGAATCTGTGTTCCCCGCCGGTTTGTCTGGGCAGCCGGTATATTGCTTGAGTCCCCCTCAGAGCCGACACTCTGGTGGTTGCCTAGCCTGCAGTAACCCTATCTTCCAAGCCGTTACCAGGCACCTTCTAACCCGTGTGATTCCAGCACAATCAGGGAAAACCACCCCACCGATAGTTAGTCAGTGCTGCCATGTTCCTCGGACCCGGTGACAACGGTCCGGTCTCTTTCCTCACACTCCCTTAGGATGCCGGCTATGGACGAGCTTTCTCTCCATGGTTTCTGTGACTCTGTGGATTCTGCGTCTCCAGGGAGCCCAAACCCACGGGGATGTGTCACTTTCGGTCTGGTCTTGTCTTTGCTGGTCGGCTCACTGTGGCCTACTTGTCTTGGCTGCTCGGCTTACTCTGGCCTACTCACTCCTTCCTCCTCTGTTTCCTCTATTTGAGCTCTCTGTCACCTGATCTACATTCTTTCCCACTCACTTTCCTCTAAACCCACCACCCTTTGCCTGCCTAGAGTCCCGGGCTCCGGGTTGGGTGCTGCCTCTAGTGGGTGTGTGTGTGCTGTGAGTGTGTTTAGTGCACAAACTGTCTATCTTCCTGCCTGGCTGCAGTTCCCTATGTGGCCACCCTGGTTGCAGGGGCGCCACATGTTCACAGGGTGCCAATGGGTTGTCTTGATAGCCGGGGGTCAGCTGATGACCTCTGTGTCTGTCATTATGATCCTCCTGTGAATGCTGCGAGCGACATTCATAGGAGATGGCGATTTCTTCTATACAGAGCAGGGATAATGATGATGATGCACAGCTCTGTGCAGCACACGCGATCGGACTAGCACAGCTTCAAGTCCCCTGATGAGATTAGTAAATACAGTAAAAAGTGAAAAAAAGTTTTACAAAATGTAAAGAAAATTAAAAAAAACACAAATGTTCCAATCACCCCCCCCCCCCTTTTACCCTATTGAAAATAAAATAATAATAATAATAATAATAATAATAATAATAATAATAATAAAAATACACATATTTGGTATCTGTGAGTTCAGAAATGTCCAATCTATCAAAAGATAAAATAAATTAATATCCGATTGGTAAGGGTCGTAATGAGAAAAACAATCAAAATACCACAGTTACGTTTCTTTGGTCACCGCAACATTGCAATAAAATGCAATAATGGGCGATCAAAACATCCCATCTACCCAAACATGATATCATTAGGAACGTCAGCTCAAGCTGCAAAAAATAGGCCGTCCCACAGCCCCAGATCCCAAAAAATGAGAGCAGTACGGGGTGCGGAACATGGCGCAAAAGCAAAACAGGTTTTATTTACAAATTTTCAACATTTTTTTCACCACTCAGATAACTGTAGATACCAAACATGTATACTTTTACTAACTCGTACCGACCCGAGGCATCAGACCGACATGTCAGTGTTACCATATAGTGATCATGGTGAATAAAAAAAAAAAACAATTGCAGAATTGCTTTTTTCTTGCAATTTCACTGCAGTTGGAGTTTTTTCTGTTCACTATATGGTAGAATGAATGATGTCATTCAGAAGTACAACTCATCCTGCCAAAAACAAGCCCTCATATGGCTATAGTGACGGAAAAATAAAAAAGTTATTAAAGAAGTGGAGGGAAAAACGGAAAAAAATAAAAATGGCAGGGGAAAGGGCTTAATAATAATAATAATAATAATGATGATTATAATAATAATAATCCTAGACGCTTGGGAAGTGTGTGACTAGTGATTTACTACAAAATCCAGCATAATGTTCTTATTTGCTGTGTGTAACTGTTGTATAATAATATCTTCAGCCTATGAACTCTTGACACTTCTGTGAACTGTCTCTTTTAGGAGTACGTCACACACAGCGATATCACTGAAATCAGTGACCTCTCCAGCGATCTCGCTATGTGTGACATGTAGCAGCGATCAGGCCCCTGCTGTGAGGTCGCTGATCGCTGCACATCGTTCAGGACCATTTCTTGGTCCTTGGTCTCCCGCTGGTCAGCAGGCATTGCTGTGTGTGACAGCGAGAGACCAGTGATCAGTGACCTCACAGGCTGGTTGTGGCGCCCCGCAATGAGTGCGTCACAAGAGGGTATTGCAGCCATAAATGCAGCCGCAATATTCTCTGACCCAGCAACCATTGGGTTAACTTAGAGATCCAAACCCTGCATGCATCACTTAACATAGAGGGCCAATCCAAGGTCCTGGTGGGCGGAGTGCAAGGGTAGTGTAGGAGAAGTACAGTTAGTCTAGAGCAGAAGGAGTCGAGTCTAGACAAGAGAGAGACACAGACTTGAACTTGGAGTAGGAGCAGGGGCTCTGCACCCCGTGCAGCCCCTGGGCCGTCACCGGTCGGGTGTTAGCACCTGAGGCCTGAACAACCGGGATCGGGCATCACCAACCACGGGTTCCAAAATACCCCCGTGCCCAATTCACAGCCGGTTCACTGGTACCGAAGCTGGCAGCAGTTCACCTCTGCTACGCGAACCAGAATCGTGGAGGAGCAGCTTCACAGGAGCACCCCACCACCAGCCAACTTCCAGTCGTCTAACCAGCGGTGTACCCACCGAGGGATCCAAGGCTCCCCAGAACATCCATAACGTACATCTTGGATAGGGATTGAAGCAGCCTCCCCGTACCCGACCTGGTATTCCTGGGTGACAATGGCAATCACTTAGCTAGAATGGAGGAACACTACGGATCTCTGAGGGACACCATCACTGCTGAGTCCACCCGGTCCACTACCCGTGAACTGTATGCCATGTACTGCCTGCTGGTTACAGTAAAGACCCGTTACAGAGACTTTCAGTGTCCGTGCTTCCTTATGATTGTATCCGTCTGCACACAAGGTAACCGCAGCTGCCGCTCAACATCTTGAGCAGCTCCAGCCTCCGGGGATCACCGCTCAGCCTGTGGGGAGCGTTCCATCTTGCTGCTATCCATCCCCCGGAGGTTCCGCAGCGTCGGTAATGATTACCGAGCTACTCATAGGTGGCGTCACGAATAAATTAACCCTTTAATCTGTTCCTACAAGACGTCTTCAACTTTTGATCTGCACTCAACCAGGCCTCACTACCGGCAGGCGCGGCCCACCCGTGACAAGGAGGAAGGAGCTACAGCCTATCTAAACCGGAGTCCTCGGCCACGGTGAGTCATGGTAACCATGATAAACAGCAGGTAACTAAGCAGTGCGCACTGCCTAGATACCCGATGTATACCCTGGTTACCAGCGCTAAGCGGGAGGACGCTGGTGACCATGATAAACAGTGGGTATCTAGACAGCGCGCGCCACCTAGATAACCGCTGTTTATCATGGTTACAGGCTGCGCTAAGCAGGAGGATGCTGGTAACCATGGTTACCAGTGTCCTCCCGCTTCCAGCGATGTGGAGGTTGCCTCCCTGGTCGCTGAGATCTGCCTGTTTGACAGCTCCCCAGTGACCACACAGCGATGTTTAAGTGATCCTGGTCGTGGTCGGGATCGCTGTTACATCGCTGTGTGTGACGGCAGGGGTGTAACTACAACAGGTGCAGGGGTTGCGATCGCACCTGGGCCCTGCAGCCTAGGGGGGCCCCAAAAGTCCCTTTGGCCCATAGAAAAAGACTAATACTATTAAAGATTTGCATTAATTGGGGGCCCCGTTGGAGCTTTCACATCGGGGCCCCAGGGCCTAAAGTTACGCCACTGTGTGACGCCACCCTTAGAACTCTGCTCTCCACAAGTCACTTAAGTATTTTCAGGTCTCCATGGGTTGCTAACCATTTACCTAATAGAATTTGTTCCACTTATCTTAGAAATCTGGTTTCTCTGTCCCTGCTCCTCCACCCCTCCCTAAACTGACTCTGCTTTATGTCACCTGTCATATTCACCACAGCATATAACACTGTTTTGCCTTCTTTTTCCCCATTTGCCTATGTATATATGTATGTGTGTTCAGAATCTGTGTCATTATCAGCCTAACGAAGGGGCCACAGTGTCCTGAAAGCTTGCTATGTTTACCATCTTTTCAGTTATCATTAAAAGGTATCAACCACTGAGGACTCTCAGATTCCAATATATTTTTCATCTTCAACCTGTAATTCCACCATCTGCCACTAGAGGGAGTGTTTATCCACAATGAAGCAGTGGAAAAGTACAAATCCCAGAAGCCACTGCACCTAAGGGATCGTCTACAATTTGCCAACTGTTTTCTTTATGTTGCTCCCCATGTTATCATGCGGCAGAAGGATTACATACAGTATTCTGTACAGAAGCGCAGAGCGTATAATGATGGCGGTGATCGGAGGGAGCACGGCAGTGAGGAGAGGCCGTTGTGTTACGTGTTGTAGCTGTCTGGGCTCTTTGTAGACGGTCCCTGACTGTGACGCCCACTGTTGCTGGTGACCATGAGCGGCCGCTGTGTTGACCCTTTATTAGACAGGTGAGGCCGTCATAAGATGTCACTGAGGGGCAGGAGGGTCTGTGCTTCATGCTGCCGGCATATGTCAGTACGGGGTGGTTACATTTAGTGCCAGCTCCTCTGCGCAAGTCCTGCTGTTTGGTGTAAATAAAGTTAATTGAATTGTCTGCTGGTGCTTTCATTTCGCAGTGTCTCAGTAGTCAATAGCAACCAATCACAGCGCAGCCTTCATTTCTTCTTGTGCTTTTGAAGCGTGAAAGCTACTGTGCGATTGGTCGGAAAGGGCAATAAAGACACTGAAATGAAAGCTGCTGTGTGATTGGTTGTTATGGGCAACAAAGACTAAGAAATGAAAGCTGCGTTGTGATTGGTTGTTATGGGCAACAAAGACAAGAAATGAAAGCAGCTGTGTGATTGGTTGTTATGGGCAATAAAGACACTGAAATGAAAGCTGCGTTGTGATTGGTTGTTATGGGCAACAAAGACTAAGAAATGAAAGCTGCATTGTGATTGGTTGTTATGGGCAACAAAGACTAAGAAATGAAAGCTGCATTGTGATTGGTTGTTATGGGCAACAAAGACTAAGGGCCGCTTTACACACACCAACTTCTGTGACCAACTTCTGAACAGATCTCTGGTTGCAGTGAAATCATGGAGACATTGCTCCATTTTGTGGCTGTGTACAATGGAGCAATGTGTCCATGGTTTCATTGCAACCAGAGATCTGTTCAGAAGTAGGTCACAGAAGTTGGTGTGTGTAAAGCAGCCCTAAGGGTACCTTTACACGCCGTGACGGCAGGCTGGATACATCGCGCTACTTCACGTGCACGAGCACGCTCAAACGGCTACAAACGGTCAACGCACCCTCTTTACACGCCGCCACAAGGTTCGCTACGCCACGCTACATCTATAGCTAGCTACATCGCCGGGTGTCTCAAGTAGCCAGCTGTTGCTCATTTACACACCGCTACAACCAGCTACTATGGGCGGACCTGGTGCAGCAGGGACAGCACATAGGCGTGCTCCAATTGTGGATTACAAGACTTCCGTACGCTGATAGGACGAAGCAATAACATCCTGATTGGGCAGGCAACGCAGGAGGCTGAGTAATACATGACGCTCGAGCGATTGTGTAGTGTGACTCGTCAGCTCCTTTAAATATGCCTCCCTATGCAGCGACTACCAATCGTCATGCAGCAGCTTCCACCAATGATCGCACATGGGGCGCGGTAACATGGAGCCGAGGTCACGCCTTAGCTACATTGCAGCTACAGCCCCGGGTGTCCAGAGTTGCCTTCCGTTGCCTCTTTACACGCCGATACAGCTCGCTACAATCGGCGATGTTGCCTTAAGTTTATGAGCAGAGACCATAAACAGATGTATCTGTCGCCGGCTGTAGCGTCGCCTCTTCAGACGCCGCTACTACAGGCGATATGGACGCTACAAGCTACAATTGTAGCTTGTAGCGCGATGTATCCAGCCTGCCGTCGCGGCGTGTAAAGGTACCATAAGAGATGAAAGCTGCGCTGTGATTGGTTGTTAAGGTGCTGATGTATGTAAAGCGCAGTGAAATTAATAGCGCTATATAAGTGAATAAATATATCATTATGGGCAATAGAGATACTGTAAGAAATGAAAGCTGCACATGTTGCATTCATGGTGCGGACGAGAATGTATGATTTGTACTTAAGCCTACGCATGCGTACAAATCACACATGGCGGGCAATAGGTGCGCACACACTGTGTGTGTGGCGTCCCGCAACGAGTGCGTCACAGGAGGGTATTGCATCCCAGACTGCAGATGCAATATTCTCTGAGTAAGCAATGACATGGTTAACATCAAAGCTTCATACCCTACATGCATCACTAGCATAGAGGGCCAATAAGGTCCTAGTGGGCGGAGTGTAGGAGTAGTGTGTAGAAGGAGAATGTAGGAGAAGGAGAGAGAAGTGGTCGGGAAGAACATAGGAGAGGGGGCTCTGCATAGTTCCGTGCTGCCCCGGAGACCACCTACCGGTTGGCACCAATACCCAGTGCCTAACAACCGGAACCTGGGCTAACATCTGACGGGCCAAAATACACCCGCGCCCATCCACAACCAGATCACTGGTCTGAAGCAAGCAAGTTGTTCACCACTGCTAAGCAAACCAGGAGTGGAGGGACCGCTCTACAGGAGTACCCCACCGCCACCGCAAACAGAGCCGTCTTGCCATCGGAGTACCCACCAAAAGGACACAGGCTCCCCTCACATTGGAACGTACACACCGGCAGGGAAATTTAAGTAGCCCCTTGTACCCGAACTTGGCACACTAAGGCGACATCGGCAAAAACCACCTAGAACAAGTTTAGAATGGAGGAACACCGCGGAGCTCTGAAACAACACCGGTCATTGCTGAGTCCACCCAGTCCGTCACCCGTTACCTGTGTACCATGTATCGTCAAATGGTTGCAGTAAAAGACCCGTTACAGAGACTATTGGTGTCCGTGCTTTTTCAGAACTGTTTAACTCTGCCCACTAAGAGTAACTGAGCTGCCTCACAACATCAAGTGCAGCTCCTGGCTCCGGGGACTCCCGCTCGTCCTGTGGGGAGCGTCCCATCTTGCTGCATTATATCCCCCGGAGGCCCAAGCAGCGCCGGTGAAATCACCGGGATTCCCGCAGGTGGCGTGACGACAAGAATTAACCCCTTATTTGTTCAGCCAACTCTATTGATCTGGACCACCGAGCTTACACAGCCTCAGGCGCGGAACCGTGACAGGGAGCAGCGACAGCCCGAGATGTGTACAACCCGGCTACAGTGAGTCATGTGTCCCCATGTTAAACATAGGGACTCGCAGTGCATGCGCTTGGCTTGCGCTCGCCTGCCGCAATACGCAGCGGCGGGGAACGCAAGTGTGAAGCCACCCTAAGGCTGCTTTCACCCCAGTCAGTGGATGGTTAGTAAGAACAAGGCTATAGAGACATGTGTAGAAAGAAAACAGGTCTGTAAATCAAGAAAAGATCAAAAGAGGCAGGTATAAGCTGCCTTTTAGGCTATGTGCGCACTGGCTGGCGGGTTTGTGTCGGCGGCGGCTGGGCGGACCCGCCAGGAAGCTCCGGAGCCGTCCACCGGCTTCCTGGCGGGTATGTGCGGCGGGTGCCGGGCGGGTGGCCAGT
Organism: Allobates femoralis; assembly: GCA_033576535.1. NCBI lineage: Eukaryota > Metazoa > Chordata > Amphibia > Anura > Aromobatidae > Allobates > Allobates femoralis. Next base: position 572,364,781 of record JARQOC010000004.1, on the reverse strand, counting down.
GGGTTAGCGGCGGCGGTGTTGCGGCGGCTGGAAGCAGTACATGATTCTGCTTGCAGCCGCTGCAGAACCGGCCGGATTATAGAACATGCTCATTCTTTGCTAACCCGCTGGGAACCCAGCGGGTTAACAACGGATGAGCATGTGTAAACCGCCGCTGTATGCACAGCGGGTGTCGGTTTACATAGGTTTCAATGTTAATCCAAACGCCGGTTTGGATTAACATAAATTTACATGAAATTTATGTAAACCGACCGGCGGTTTACACACCTAATCCGACCCTAACCCGGCCAGTGCGCACATACCCATATATGTTCTTAGGTTAGAGTCCGCCGATAGAGCCGTATAATACAGATAATGTATCACTCAGGACTCAAAACTATACAACAAACTAAGTAGTAGTATTCACTTATAGTATTTGCCTATGAACAATTTATACCATTATAAAATATTCATAGAAATCACAACCACAATAAGCCAGAGCCAATGCTCACAAAAGTGCTTGCTAGAAATGCTTACTAACAGCAGTTATTGATACAATACCCACTGGGGAGGTCCAGAGATTTCAGAGGAGAAAGGGGGACCCCCTCTAATCACAGGACGCCCGACGCGTATCGTTACAAAGTAGCTTCTTCAGGAGAGGCCACTCTCTGTGATTGGTTGTTATGGGTAATAAAGATACTAAAATGAAAGCTGCGTTTTGATTGGTTGCTGTGGGCAATAGGGAAACTGCAAAATGAAAGCTGCGCTGCGATTAGTTGCTATGGGCAACACTTTTTTCTGTTAAAGGGTTTTTTTTTAACCACATTACAACCAATGACGAGTTTAGTACGTCATAGAAAGGTGTCAGTTCCCGCACCATGACAGCTAAACTCGTCATGGCTGTGACCTGTCACTGCCTGTAAACAAACAGTTCAATGCTGACAGCTGTCAGGGACAGAGCTGACATTCTGCAGATTTCTCCGCCATTTCTTCTGCAGATAAATGTGCAGCATGGTGACAGCACTCGTGATTCCCCATACACTGTGCAGGGAAGGTGCCGTGCGGCGGAATTGTCAAAACTACGCAGAAAAAAACGTGGGGAAATCCACAGCGTCGACGCATAGCCTAAAATTCACATACCAGGTCCCCATTCAATAACGTCACTCCTTCCTGTGTGCCCAAAAATTGTTTCCCACCACATATGGAGTATCCGTATACTCAGGAGAAATTGGCCAACATATCTTGGACCAAACAATAATGAGTAGTCCAACACTGATGAATGCGATTAGTAACCGCATTCATCCACCACCAGAAAATCTGCAAAAAATCAGTGCAAAAAATCCGCACAGGAATCACACAAAAAGCTCTCTGTTTATAATAAGTATTTTTTCCAGTTTGTAGTGAGTGCTATCAAAAAAGTATCAAAAACAGGGCTATTGGTCTGTACGTTTTTTGCAAAAAATATACGCAAGCTGCCTCACCTCGTCACGGTTGCCCTAACGAGGCAGTCCCTAGCTGATGTGTGCATTTAAAACCTGAGTGTGTGAACATACCTCCATCCAGGCTCCAGCCAGGACTCCACTCTGTGGGCTTTTACCTGTGAAACAGCTTGTGTGTGGATTACTCATAGGGGAAGGGTGGGTCACTTCCCTTTCCTGCGAACAGGAGAAATACATTCACCAAACAATAATGAATAGTCCAACACTGATGAATGCGATTAGTAACCGGCTGGTCGCAGATGCCACAATCGCCCCCGTTGTCAGGGTTGTAGGGGATGGAGCATCGGTGTTGAGAGATATGGGTTGCCTCTGAGGTGGCTGATAGTATCCTGCTAAATGCAATGATATTTGTAAGAGGCCATTTGGTGAGTTTTTTTTTTCTCAAAAATGAGAAATTGCTCATGAACCTTGAACCCTTATAACGTCCTAACAACAAAAAATGTTGTTTCCAAAATTGTGCTGATGTAAAGTAGACATGTGGGAAATGTGATTTATTCATTATTTTGTGGGACATACCGTATATACTCGTGTATAAGCCGAGTTTTTCAGCCCAAAATTTGGGCTGAAAAGTCCCCCCCTCGGCTTATACACGGGTCATATACGGTACATGGAGTGGGGGGGGCTGTGTCCCGGGGCTGTGGAGGCTGGAGGAGGCGGGGGGAGGCTGCTGTATGAGCGGCCCCGTCACGTGGGGCCGCTCATTATATATGCACTGCTTCCCCCTGTCAATCAGCGGCAGGGGAAGCAGTTCATATAAGCCCCCCAAAAGCTGGCACTGTCCCCCCTTGTAAGGGCCCCCCCCCCTGCTGCTTATACATTACCATCCCGGTGTTCTGATCGGCGCCACTCCTCGGTGCGTCTTCATCCTCCCGTCCGCGCTGGCTGCATCCGGAATCTCCGGCTGTCGCAGCGATATGACGTCATCGCGCGACGGCCGGAGATCCCGGATGCAGCCAGCGCGGACGGGAGGATGAAGACGCAGCACCGAGGAGCGGCACCGATCAGAACACCGGGATGGTAATGTATAAGCAGCGGGGGGGGGCCCTTACAAGGGGGGACAGTGCCAGCTTTTGGGGGCTGTTGGTACCCCCAGGGGGCTGCTGGGTACCCCCAGGGGGCTGCTGGGTACCCCCTGGGGGCTGCTGGGTACCCCCAGGGGGCTGTTGGTACCCCCAGGGGGCTGCTGGGTACCCCTTGGGGGCTGTTGGGTACCCCCAGGGGGCTGTTGGTACCCCCAGGGGGCTGCTGGTACCCCAGGGGGCTGCTGGGTACCCCCAGGGGGCTGCTATATGTACCCCTGGGGGCCTGCTGTATACCACTGGGGCTGCTGGGGCTCCTGTATACTACCACTGGGGCTGCTGGGGCTCCTGTATACTACCATTGGGGCTGCTGGGGCTCCTGTATACTACCACTGGGGCTGCTGGGGCTCCTGTATACTACCACTGGGGCTGCTGGGGAATCTGTATACTACCACTGGGGCTGCTGGGGAATCTGTATACTACCACTGGGGCTGCTGGGGCTCCTGTATACTACCACTGGGGCTGCTGGGGAATCTGTATACTACCACTGGGGCTGCTGGGGAATCTGTATACTACCACTGGGGCTGCTGGGGAATCTGTATACTACCACTGGGGCTGCTGTATACTACCACTGGGGAGGCCTGTATACCACACTGCTGGGGGCTGTATACCTGTGCTGGGGTCCACCCTCGGCTTATACACGAGTCAATAGGTTTTTCCAGATTTTTGGGGCAAAAGTAGGGGGGTCGGCTTATACACGGGTTGGCTTATACACGAGTATATACGGTAACTCTCTGGTTTGACGGAATAACAATTAAAATCTTGAAAATGTAGAAATTTTCAAGATTTTCACCAAATTTACGATTTTTTTCACAAATAAAATATCGTCCTAAATTTACTACTAACATAAAGCCCAATATTAGAAACAAATGAGTCCTGCACACAGAGAACAAGTCTGTAAGAACATGTTCACACCGCCAACATATTTGGAGACAAAAAGCTAAATGCGACCAAAAAACAACAGTACACTGCAGTAAATGTATTAAATGCAAGTGCAGTATAAAAAATAGTATAACAAATACAGGGTACTTAGTCTATCCGTTTTTTTGTGCAAAAAAAGTTATATCAAGCCACGTCACTAACTTCAAAGTGTACCCATCTCCGACGCGGTCCTAACTGTTGTATTAAAAAACCTGACTAGTGTGTATACTTACCAGTGAGCAGGAGCCAGCAAGACCTGTGTCTGAGATGGACTGAAGGCGACGGGGCTCTATGTGTGCAGGGCCCAGAGAGGGGCGGGAACTCATCTCTTGCAAAGCAAGAGGCAACTACTACCACTGGGGCTGCTGGGGAATCTGTATACTACCACTGGGGCTGCTGGGGAATCTGTATACTACCACTGGGGCTGCTGTATACTACCACTGGGGAGGCCTGTATACCACACTGCTGGGGGCTGTATACCTGTGCTGGGGTCCACCCTCGGCTTATACACGAGTCAATAGGTTTTTCCAGATTTTTGGGGCAAAAGTAGGGGGGTCGGCTTATACACGGGTCAGCTTATACACGAGTATATACGGTAACTCTCTGGTTTGACGGAATAACAATTAAAATCTTGAAAATGTAGAAATTTTCAAGATTTTCACCAAATTTACGATTTTTTTCACAAATAAAATATCGGCCTAAATTTACTACTAACATAAAGCCCAATATGTCATGTAAAAACATTCTCGAAATCACTAGGATCCATTGAAGCGTTCCAGAGATATAACCTCATAAAGGGACACTGGTCAGAATTGCAAAAAAATGGTCTGGTCGTTAAGCTGCAAAGTGACTCGGTCCTTAAGGGGTTAAATAAAACAAAAGAAGCTTGCCCAGTGCATGGGCTTGTGGGAGAAAATTAACACCCATCAGGGAGATGGACAGGGTAATGCTCTGGGGTTGAGGGATGGTTTTTTCAGCAGGGGGATTATGATGGAGTTTATGAATGAAGACAGAAAGGAGAGAGGTTAAATGTGATGGCCACTTTACACGTCCCAACGTCGTTCCGATGTTGGATACAACGGCGCGGGAGCGCGCTTTTTTTTTGGGCAGAATTCCAAGATCGCATAGGAGCTGTCAGACAGGGAGATATCGGCAGGCAACGCCACTACGATGTGTACGCCCCCTTGTACGGGCGACCCAGGAACGACCATTTAACATGGGAGAGAATAGGGGAAGTTGTACTCCACATCGTAGTTGGGCTTTCACACAGCACGATCCTGCCAGATCGTCCATCCATCCAATATCGGGCAGTTGGAGAGCAGGCTCATTTGATCCTCGATATCGTTTTGGCATCATTCGTGCATCGTATTGGACATTTATACCATACAACGCACGAACGATATCAGGTCCAAGGCACGAACCACGTGACTTTCTATCGGAGTTGGACGCCAATATCGGGACGTGTAAAGTGGTCATTAGAGATAGTTAGTGACAGCTGGGAAGAGGGACTGCAGGAGATGTCAGGGGATGGGGCCACTGAAGCAGGTAGTGGGGCGGCGAGAAGATGCAAGGAGCCGGGTAACTTCTTCTATAACTGCCTCAAAAATGGAAAATGAACTTGAGGTTCGGGAGGGAGGGGGGAGGGGGATCCTGTCTCTGAGGGGATTGTGCAGGAATGGTGGATGTGGTTGATTTTCTGGAAACAAGTGTCCAGGTTGTCCGCGCTGAGGTTGGTGTGAGGTTGGTCTGTATTTTAGGGCTCAGGAGGTAGTGGAAGGTTTGATAGAGTCGTTCTGCGTTGTTGGCTACTGATGTGATGAAGGCGGTACAGCATGCTCGCTTGGCCAGATGGAGATCAGCACATAGCTTTTATATAACTTTGTGATGGCTGAACCGTGTCCCAGACATCATTGTAAAAATGTGTTCCTAAAAGCCTGGACAGTATAAACCAAAGGGGAATTATATCTTCTCTTGTGCAGCAAAACTCCCAGCACTCCCTCAAGGCCAAGACTGCAAAACAATGATATCATGAAGACATGATAACCACTAACACAAACATTAAGGGGCTGTCCAGGATCATTTTATTTTTCTTTTACTGTCGGCCTTAACCAGCTTCAAGGTTACGGATAGTTGCTAATCACATGGCTGTTGTATCTGGTTCTGGCTCATATCGGTAACAGATCTCTCCTGCCGGCGATTCAGCTGCTTCTTGTCACCAAAGCCTCTTTCAGGCTACTCTGTCAACAGAACATCATGTGATTGAGAGTCGGCTTAAATACAGACCCCAATCTCTTCAATTAATAGAGACCTACCCCCAGACCACCACTTAGACCAGGGGTAGGGAACTTCCTGCCCTAGGGCTGAATGCAGCCCTCTATGACCTTTTCTGCGCCCCCTGGCAGATTCCTGGGGACCGTAGATTCCTGGCCAGGTTTTGTTTACTGCCCACCCTATATATACCAGCTCCCCAGTGATCGCTATACCCCAACCTTAGCCTCACCAGTGATGTATATGCCCCTAGCCTCTCCTGTGATGTCTATGCCCCAGTCTCCGTATATACCCCCAGTCTCTCCTGTGATCTCTATGCCCCATCCTCAACCTCCCCAGTGATGTATATGCCCCCAGTCTCTCCTGTGATCTCTATGCCCCATCCTCAGCCTCCCCAGTGATGTATATGCCTCCAATCTCTCCTGTGATGTCTATGCCCCATTTTCAGCCTCCCCAGTGATGTATATGCCTCCAATCTCTACTATGATCTCTATGCCCCATCCTCAGCCTCCCCAGTGATGTATATGCCCCCAGTCTCTCCTGTGATCTCTATGCCCCATCCTCAGCCTCCCCAGTGATGTATATGTCCCCAGTCTCTCCTGTGATCTCTATGCCCCATCCTCAGCCTCCCCAGTGATGTATATGTCCCCAGTCTCTCCTGTGATCTCTATGCCCCATCCTCAGCCTCCCCAGTGATGTATATGCCTCCAATCTTTCTTGTGATCTCTGTGCCCCATCCTCAGCCTCCCCAGTGATGTATATGCCCCCAGTCTCTCCTATGATCTCTATGCCCCATCCTCAGCCTCCCCAGTGATGTATATGCCCCCAGTCTCTCCTGTGATCTCTATGCCCCATCCTCAGCCTCCCCAGTGATGTATATGCCCCCAGTCTCTCCTGTGATCTCTATGCCCCATCCTCAGCCTCCCCAGTGATGTATATGCCCCCAGTCTCTCCTGTGATCTCTATGCCCCATCCTTAGCCTCCCCAGTGACGCCTCCAGCCTCTCCTGTGATCTCTGTGCCCCATCCTCAGCCTCCCCAGTGATGTATATGCCCCCAGTCTCTCCTATGATCTCTATGCCCCATCCTCAGCCTCCCCAGTGATGTATATGCCCCCAGTCTCTCCTGTGATCTCTATGCCCCATCCTCAGCCTCCCCAGTGATGTATATGCCCCCAGTCTCTCCTGTGATCTCTATGCCCCATCCTCAGCCTCCCCAGTGATGTATATGCCCCCAGTCTCTCCTGTGATCTCTATGCCCCATCCTTAGCCTCCCCAGTGACGCCTCCAGCCTCTCCTGTGATCTCTATGCCCCATCCTTAGCCTCCCCAGTGACGCCTCCAGCCTCTCTTGTGATATTTATGGCCCTAACAAGCCTGGAAAAGCAGTTGAAAAGTAACATGATCAATATCACCTAACATCACAGCCACGCCAAAGAGAAGCAGCTCCAGCCACCACATTAAGGGTGAATTGATTGTTTAACCAAATATAGCAGGGGAATTTTCAAGTTGATTATTTTTTACAGCCCTCAAAGGACAGTAGAAATTTTTAACCCCTTCATGACCCGGGAATTTTTTTTTTTCATTTTCGTTTTTTGCTCCCCTGCTTCCAAGAGCCATAACTTTTTTATTTTTCTGTCAATATAGACATATCACGGCTTGTTTTTTGCGGGACGAGTTGTACGTTCAGATGCAATAATTTATTTTACCATATAGTGTACAAGGAAATTGCAAAAAAATTCCAAATGCGGTGAAATTGCAAAAAAAAAGTGCAATCACACGTTTGTTTTTTGCGTTTTCTAGCCGCCATATTCACTATATGGTAAAACTGACTTGACGGTGTGATGCCTTAGGTCGTTACAAGTTCATAGATACCTAACATGTATACCTTTACTGGTATCTAAGTGGTGAAAAATTCAGATGTTTTGAAAAAAAAAACACACACTTTTTGCGCCATATTCTGTGCCCTGTAACGTCCATATTTTTCGGGATCTGGGGCTGTATGATGGCTTATTTTTTGCGTCTTGAGCTGACGTTTCTAATAATACCATTTGTGGGTAGAGTCACTGTTTTGATCACCCGTTATCACATTTTACAGCAATGTTGCGGCGACTAAAAAAAAACGTAATTTTGGCGTTTGGACCATTTTTTCCGTTACGCAGTTTACGGCTCTCATTAATTGATTTTATATGTTGATAGATCGGGCGATTCTGATCGCGGCGATACCAAACGTGTATTTTCTTTTTTTTCTAATATTTTTATTGTGAATGGGGAAAAGGGGGTGATTTGAACTTTAATGTTTTTTTTTTTTTACAGGTTTTTAAAAACTTTATTTTTTTATTCTTATTTTTACACTGCCCCTTTAAAAGGCACCCTGCTGCACAGTCCGATCGCTTCTGGAAGATACTGATGAGCTGCAGCTCAACAGCATCTCCCAGAATCGCAGACGTGTTGTGGTTGTCAGGGCCCGGAAGTGCTCTGTGACAGCATCCGGGGTTTAGCCAAGACCCCGGGCTGTCACATGAGTGCCGAAGATTCCGCGATATTATCGCGGGATCTCCGATGCAGGTGGGGAACGGAGCGTTTCCCGCCGCGGCCGCCTTGGATCCCGCTGTCAGTGATTGACAGTGGGATCCAAGGGGTTAACAGCACCGATCGAATCCCGGATCTGATCGGTGCTGTTACCCCGACATCTCAGCTGATGAGATCAGCTGAGATGTCGGGGCTTTGATGTGAGCTCCGCGCCGGAGTTCACATCAAACACCCGGACATGGCCCATGACGTCCTCCTACGTCATGGGTCGTGAAGGGGTTAAACGACCCCTGGCAGAAAAAGGTTCCCCACCCCTGACTAAGGCTGCCTTCACATTTGCGGACCCTCCGCAGCGTCCTGCGGAGGGAATCCGCAAGCTGTCTGCAGCCGCCGCCAGACCCTATCTGCCGGCGAGGAGGGGAGAATGGAGCCCGGAGCCCGCCTTTCCAGTCTCCTAGATGGAGACTGTACGTAAGTTATTTTTGTAAACCATTATAGGGCCCCTTTAGGTCAGACAGGGATGGTTAGGGATCAGACAGGGAGGTGCAGGGACAGCTAGTGGTAGGTGACAGGTTCCCTTTAATGCACCATTCGTGCAGTGATTCTTCACCTCTTGATGCTGATGTGAACGCTGCCATATTGCCTCACCTAAGTGAAGCCAGAGCAGCAATCACACAGTGTCAGGCAGGACATGAACGGCGCCATATTATCTCACTTGGCTGCTTTCACATCAGTGATTTTTTTCAATCACGGCAGATCCGGCAATTTTGCTGTATCTGCCGCGTAACTGCTCACTTGCGGCAAACCCCATTCATTCCCTATGGGAGATGCAGTCATGTGCAGCAAGTGCGGTTTTGCTGCAATCCGTTATTAGAGCCACAAATATCACAGAATTATGGTTTTTTTTCTCAATGACACAACCCGAGTTATACTTGGTTTATTGGCAAATTTTGACACACCGAGCTCAAAAGGTTGAGCGTCACTGGACTATAACATACAGACCCCTCCCCATCCCTCGGTACAGTCAGACCCTAGACCAGACCTGTCTTGTTTATAGACCCCCCTATATATACCCCAACCCCAATTTCTGAGATCTCCAGGGCTGTCCAAGATGAGAGAAATATGCTGCTTCTTGTAAGAGCGCCACCATAGTCTACAGGTTGTGTGTAGAGCTGCAGCAAAGCACCGTTTACTTTAATGGGCTTGAGCTGCAATACCAGACACAACTCATGATCAGGGGTGGCGCTGTTCCTAAAACTAAGCAGACATTTTTTTTTAATTCCCTTTTACGTTCTTGAGCAGTATTCTGGTCTATTGAACAGCACTTCCCTCATCTATAGGTTGTGTCTGGTACTGCAGCTCAGGCCCAATCACTTACATCTCCTCTAAGATAGGTCTACTGCCTCATTCTGCTCTATACACTGCCCAAAATGAACTAGAATACCCTTTTAAATTTAGGGCAGGGAAGGAGATGGCCCCCAAAAATGCATAGAACCCCCCATTTTCTGTAGCAACTTGCGCTCCGGTACTGCGGTATACGTTGATGTCTGCGTGTTTTCAGGTGCATCGTCTGCCTGTCCAAAAACCTGACCCGATACGAGTCCGAGCTGGAGCCCCTGCCCCCGAATCTGAAGGACAAACTGATAAAACTTCTGTGCATCCAAGGACATCTCACCGACTCCAACATCAGATGGGTAAGAAAGTCACAAAACTGCCGTCAGGGTCCTTATCTACAAAGAGAGCTAAAGGATTGGGCATGTTGAAAGTCAGCATGTCCCATCTTTTTTTGTTTCTCCCCCTATTATTATCCCCCTCCTCATAATGGAGTCATATGGATATTTTACAGAGGAGAACCCGTTCTGGCGTACCCAAGACATCCTTAAGGGGTGGTGGTTCAGGGCTTTGTCATGTGATTCAGGCCCATAGAGATCTGATTACACGGCTGACCTATGACCTTTACTTAAAGGGGTTATACAGGAATAGTACATCATGGCTGTTTTATTTCAGAACAGCGCCACAAATGTCCAGTGGCGGAGACTGGTATTGCAGTCCATGCCAGACACAATTTTGGATAGTCGCCATGTTTTTTTCAATTTTTCTCCCCCCCTTTCTAAAATTGGATTTGGGAGTACCCATACTTATTAAATGGTCAGCCAATCTCGTGTAAAGGGGCCTTTTTAATTAAAGATATCCCTTTAAATATGAGCGACCTGATATCATTCTTTTCCATAAACACAATAATTATTTTCCAGCTCCTGCACCCGTCCGTGAAAAAACTCGACCTCCGCGACTGCGACGTGTCTGACAAGCGCTCTGCAGGTCGTATCCCGCTGCCGACAGCTCAAGAAAATCAACCTGAATGCTAGCAAAGGAGAGGAGAGGACCTCCGTCACTTCTAAAGGTGATCAGGTGCCCTGGGGACAGACCTGGGGGGGCCGTTGTTTTTTGGTGATCAAGTGCCCTGGTGGTTGAACCTGGAGAGGGGCCTTTGTTTTTTGGTGATCAGGCACCCTGGGGGCGGACCTTGGAGGGACCTTTGGATTTTGGTGATCAGGCACCCTGGGGAGGGGCCTTTGGTTTTGGTGATCAGGCACCCTGGGGGCGGACCTGGGAGGGACCTTTGGTTTTGTGATGACCTGGGCGGAATTCACCCTGGGGGGACCTTGGTTTTTGAGATCACCTGTGGGAGGGACCTTTGGTTTTTGGTGATGATTCACCGCACCTGGGGAGGGACCTTTGGTTTTTGGTGATCAGGTGCCCTGGGGGCGGACCTTGGAGGGGCCTTTGTTTTTTTCTTCCCTGGGAAAAGAGGGAAGCTCCTCCCCCACCCAGACTCCTTAAATTCCTTGGCCGACAGTAGCGTTTAAGGGTTTCTGTAAACTGAAGATGATATGTTTGGGATTGCCAGAATCAGGTCACCTGCAATAAAAGAAAGCCTTAAAAAAAAAAGTCCTGGCTCTTGTCATAAGTGAAGGGAAAAATGTAAGTTAATAGCTCCCCCTAGTGGTGACTGTTGTACTTCTCTCTATAATTATATTGGACACTTCTCTCCCTCCAGGGATCACCGCCCTCGCCCAGTCCTGTCCACACCTCCACGAAGTCACTCTTAAAAAATGCTGCAATCTGACTGATGACGGGTCCTGGCGCTGTCGCTGCACTGCCCGCTACTGCAGATCATTAACTTGAGCGGCTGCACCATGGTTAGTGACGCATCTCTCCGGGGGCTGGGCCAGAACTGCCCTCTGCTGCACAGCGTGGACCTGTCCGCTACCAAGTAAGAGCCGTTATGGCTGATCTCTCCCACGCCAGAGGGGACGGTATGCACAACTATGACTGTAATCATTACTGCCCCTGCAGGTGACCGATGGCGGCATCATCGCTCTGGTGACCGGCAAGTGCTCAAAGAACTTAAAGGTACAGTGGGTCCATAGGGGTCCAAACACTTAGATAAAAGTTAAAGGGACGGTCCAGTTTATAAAAAAAAAAAATCAAATCGTTTCGCCACTTTGTGCTTCACCTCGGGACCATTTTGTGCCTGTTCACTTCAATGGGGCGGAGATGTAATACCAGAAGTAACCCATGGTCAGGGGTGGCGCCGTTTCTAATGTCTTCCATTACCGCCTGCAGGAAATCCACATAGATCGTTGCCGGCACGTGACGGACGAAGCGGTGGAAGCCATCCTCAGCTGCTGCCCCAATATCGACATCCTGCTCTTTCACGGCTGCCCGCAAACCACAGGTCAGACAACATTACACGTGTGACAAGGGTGTGGAGGGGAGATTGCAGATTCTCTTTAACCCCTTACTGACAATTCTGATGTGAGCGAACGGAGCTGAGCTCCATACAGGGCAGGTGTCTGCTGCGTCACACAGCCGGTGTCTACCCACTATCATCTTACTGCTAAAATAATACAATTAATAAGAAAAAGCCATAATGCAAAATAATAATAATAATAATAATGCAAAAAAGTAAATAATAATAAATGCAAAAATATAAATAAATTACTGACAGAGTTTACCCCCTCTTATAAATGCAATATAATTAGGGACACGTGAAAACTGCAACTCAACACACACACAAAAATAATAATATTTTTTTTTTTTCTTGCTACTAAATCAATAATATTATTAAAAAAGCCATGATGCAAAAAAAAACTAATAATAATAATAATAATAATAAAAAAACAAGTAAATAAATAAGAAATGACCGCGAACATAATATAATCATGCAAATATAATAATGAATAATATAATATATAATATAATATAATATAATAATGAAGAAAATAATACATAAAAATAATAAAAATGTGATAAGTAATAAATAAAAATAATTAAAATACAAATATTAAAAAAACTTTACAAGTGTGGAACTGCTGTAGTTTTAGCGACCTACGGTAATACAAATGATATACTATTATTTTTATATATTATTATTATTATAATACAAATAATATAAAAATGAAAAATAATAATAATTAAAAATCCTGTAAATGTGGAATTGCTGTAATTGTGATGATCTAATATAAAAAGAATACAAAGAATAATTATTGATTAATAATATTTTAATACAAATAAGATAAGGATGAAAAAATAATGATTAAAAAATCCTATAAATGTGGAATCCCCGTCATCGTACCGACCTACAGATTATTTTTACCGCACAATGAACAAAATAAAAAGGAAACAAAAAAAATGTGGCAGAATTCTTTTTTTTGTTTTTAAACCATTGGCTGCATAATTTATTTCATTTTTGTATTTTGTTCACTTGGTGCTGCAGTCCATAGTGAAGCATTGATCGTAAATGAAGGGAGCGGCGCCCTCTGGTGCTCGTGTCCTGATAATGGTGCCTGGTGCAAAGCAACAGTGACATCTAGTGGCTGCAGAGTGTAAATAACAGCAGAAATTTCTCCGTAGACACATAATAAAATAATCAGAACTCTCATTGTCTCCTGAGAATGTGGGAACCAAGGACACAGACAGATCCAAGGTTAACCCCTTAGAGACAAGAATCAGCTGGATGAGCGTCTCTCACTTTTCCCAGACGCCTGCACGTCTCCTCGGAGCAGATTTGAAGCTGAATTTTAATCTTTGTTTTCTGACTTCTTCCAGATCGGTCGGCCATCGCCATAGAGCAAATGATGACCTGGAAAAAGCTGAGTCAGGTGACGTGGACCGTTTAGCGGGGCCTCAGCGAAGAACAAAGAAATTCCGCAGTTATCACCAATAACATCATTTATTTAACATATCTTTATTAGGGCCAAAGCTCTTTTTTTTCTAACATATATCACAGAGGTATATAATAATATTCTTCTGCCTGCAACCACCACTAGAGGGAGCTCCCTGCAACCACCACTAGAGGGAACTCCCTGCAACCACCACTAGAGGGAGCTCCCTGCAACCACCACTAGAAGGCGCTCCCTGCAACCACCACTAGAGGGAGCTCCCTGCAACCACCACTAGAGGGAGCTCCCTGCACCCACCATTATAGGGTGCTCCCAGCAGCTACCACTAGAGGGAGCTCCCTGCAACCACCACTATAGGGAGCTCCCTGCAGCCACAACTAGAGGGAGCTCCCTGCAACCACCACTACAGGGAGCTCCCTGCAACCACCACTAGAGGGAGCTCTCTGTAGCCACCACTATAGGGAGCTACCTGCAACCACCACTAGAGGGAGCTCCCTGCAACCACCACTAGAGGGAGCTCCCTGCAGCCACCACTAGAGGGAGCTCCCTGCAGCCACCACTAGAGGGAGCTCCCTGCAGTCACCACTAGAGGGAGCTCCCTGCAACCACCACTAGAGGGAACTCCCTGCAACCATCAATATAGGGAGCTCCCTACAACCACCACTAGAGGGAGCTCCCTGTAGCCACCACTAGAGGGAGCTCCCTGCAACCACCACTAGAGTGAGCTACCTGCAACCACCACTAGAAGGAGCTCCCTGCAACCATCAATATATGGAGCTCCCTGCAGCCACCACTAGAGGGAGCTCCCTGCAACCACCCCTATATTGAGCTCCCTGCAGCCACCACTAGAGGGAGCTCCCTGCAACCATCAATATAGGGAGCTCCCTGCAACCACCACTAGAGGGAGCTCCCTGCAACCTTCACTATAGGGAGCTCCCTGCAGCCACCACTAGAGGGAGCTCACTGCAGCCACCATTAGAGAGAGCTCCCTGCCATTCGGACCATTAATGAGCTCAGTGTCAGCAGTGTGCAGACAGCTTCCCCGGTGGTGGCTGCAGGGAGGAGAATCGATGTGTTATATGTATAGTTTGATGTCTCTTCCTCCAGAGCGATAGTTCCAGTTTTTTGCAGGTCACATACTGGGAGACTCTAGATAGGCAGAAATATAACAAAAGTTGCACTTTTCTGTATTGTACTAGTTTATATTGTATTAGTTTATATTTTACTGCTATGTGCTGGTTTTGTATTTAAATAAAATGTTTGTTATGTTTGTTTGGCTTCTTACTAATATTATAGCTCACGAACACATGTTACAGCATTATATCGAGGCTAACTCCACCTACAGAGCTCGAGTCACCTACATAGCTCCCATTGTTGAGGAGAACCATATAATCAAATACTTAATTAACCTAAAGGCATAGGAGATTGAGAGAAATAACCCATAAAGTGTATTGTTCCACCTTACATAAACATGGTTCATTGTCAAAGTGTGATTGAGACCTAAAGATGGCTACCATTTCCTGTTCCATCACACCATTCCCTGGGAGGAAGTTGAATTCCATAGAAGTGCTGACCAATCACAGAACCACACATCACCTGGAGAGACTCTCATCAAGACCACACCCCCTGATAACTTCATGGACCAACCCACTGATGACTTCATGGACCAACCCATTGATGACTTCATGGATCAACCCATTGATGACTTCATGGATCCGCCCATGGACTTGCCCATTATTCCAACCCACTAAGAAATGAATATTCCACAATTACTCCCATTTGAGAGCTAACCAAGCCCCTTTTTATATCCATGCCTGTTTAAATAAAACTCACTTGGAGTTATGCTTGGAGCTGACCAAGGAGAGTGCACATCTGACTCGGTGTGTCTGGTGTCATACTTTCACGCTAGCACTTGATCCATATCTATTAGGCAAGGAGCCAGCAACTAATTAATATTTCAAAATATTAACCATATCAAATTGGCGTCCCTGGGTGGGCTAGCAGAGGAAGAAGCCTTACGCCCTGAAGACCGGCGAATAAGATGGCAGGACGCGCTGAATATCCCAAGCCAGGAGACTGATCACTTCCATAACAAATCTCAGTAAGTCTGCTGATTTTTATAATCTGTAGTCTTTACCTGTGTTCCTCGGGATATCCTGTGCAGATTGCCTGACTGTGTCTGGTTTTCGCGGTATCTGTAAGACAGCAGAGGGGTTTCTCCGCTGCTGGCCATTTGATTGCGGAAGATCCGTCACATGCTTACTTGCCTGCTGCCTGTTATGTGTTGTGTGGAGAGGAGATGACTGGTAGTTAATAGAGCAAGTGCGTTTTGAGCAGTTGTCTGGAGAAGTAATGGATATTGTCTGTGGTACAGTTCACGGTTGTCGCCTGTGATACAGTTTTCAGTTCTGGTAGAGAAAGTAGGAATATTTAGCCTGGAGTAAAAGGACTCTGCATGGTCTCGAGTGAGTTGACTCAACCTGGTAGGGGCACGTGATCTGGAGTGAGTTGACTCGACCTGGTAGGGGCATGTGATCTGGAGTGAGTTGACTCGACACAGAGCCTAGTAAATTGAGTTTTGGCACATAACTTCGAGTAAGTTGATTCAGTACGGGGCCTGGTAATTGGATTAATAGTAAATTGAGTTCTGCCACGTGACCTACAGTGAGTTGGGTCTGGTAATTTGGATTAATACGAGGTATTTTTCTTTATACGGAAATCAGACAGGGACTGATAGATGTGTGAGCTGCAGACCCAGTTGTTTTAGGTTTGAGTCATCTCCCCCGTCTTATTGTTTGTTTTGTGTCTGTTATCTTGTTCTATATAGAGAAAGATGGAGCAATTAATGCAGTTGTGTCGTATTGCCATTAAGAAAAATTTAGATGGCAAGTTAGACCCGTGCACATTAGTTGCGACTCGTGAAGGGAAAAGTCATGTTAAACAGTGCAAAAAGCTTATGAAGTTATGTGGAATGGGGAAGTGCAGTGGAAGATTGTCTCAAAAGAGAGACGAGGTGTTCGGGAAGATAATGGATTGTTGTCTACTGGTAGGGCATGGGAAAGAGTCTCTGAAAGTATATGTAGAGAAAATTGGGTAGAAGAGGAAAGAAAAGGACAGAGTCTTGAGTTGTGTATTACAAAAATGTATCATGTGAACAGTTGATGATGGTGGTGTTAAGGGTCTCCGTTCAATCACAAGTCCATCAGCCACTCCTAATTATTATGTAGGCAATTGTGCACGTCTGCACTGCCGCAAGTAAATGATATGGACACCAGAGCCGTCTCAAGCCTTACTCATGCCTACGCCAAATGAGATGAAACACTGCGCAAGCATTTATTTAAACACACATTTTTATACAGAAAGCAAAAAGGGTGTTAGTTATTCTAGAACTTTCCACAAAGTGATCATCTCCTAATTGGTCAATTCTTATCAAATTATTCTAATATCTAAATTCCTCCGTTAATGGGTTGGCTTAGGTTTCAGATGTATTTGTGGAACGTGGCGCCATCTAGTGTATAACAGACGGCATGACATCTCCATATCACAATATATATATTTTAGAGAAATGTTGTGATATATTTAACCATGGAAAGACATTCCATGTCTCTCCATCCTCAACAGTGGCATATCGCCATGTGCGGTTACCGGTGGCGGCCATTTTGTGGCGCTGATAATGCCACATGTGGTCCCTCTGGTGGAGGCCATTTTGTGAATGGAACATGTGCTCCGTCTAGTGGTGGCCATTTTGTGGATGTCAAATATTTGCTCCTTCTGGTGGCTCCTTCTGTGGTGTTTTAAATTATTATTATATTTTTGGTATAAATATTATAGCTTCTTGGCTTTTGTGCCCATAAAAGATGTTCGCATATGGCAAGTATGAGAGACTTGTCGAGTAAATGGAGAAAAGAAAACAGATATACCAAACCAAATGTAAGACAGCCAAGAAATGAGTGTTTAAATAGTGTTAAGACAAAAATGCTAGAGTATAAAAGAATGTTGGAAAAGATGGATTAGGATTGCCTCAGATTGAGAATCTGGGAATATACATGTGTTCAGGCAAAGATGGCCGCCGAGGGAAGGCCACATGGCTGCAGACAAAGGAATGTGAAGGAAGGAGACACAAGAAGGGATTAGGAGGATGGGTGAGTTGTAAGGAAACCATACATAGATAGATATGAAGGAATGAATGAATGTTTGGACAATGGACTTAGACAGAATTAGTACTTTGTAACTATAAAGACCCAGGACTGTGTACAGTATGTAAATACAGGGTCTAGGAAGGTAAACATTAGTGTTTAAAATGCCAAGACCTACTGATAGGATGTTTAGATTGTGAGCCCCAAGAGGGACAGCATTACTGATGTATGTAAAGTGCTATGGAATCAATAGCGCTATATATATAAATGAATAAATATTATTATTATTATTTAAGTTGTTTAACCAGTTTTGAGCCAGTTTTCCTAAAACACTATTAGCAACACACAAAAGAAAATGCAGTCCACCCCATCCCCCTCCCACATAGAAACATGTGGTGGGTTAATGTTGAGAGACTGAATATTGAATGATTAAATGAGTATACTAACAATGAAAATAAATCAAATAGAAATAGAATAAAAATAAGGCACATACATGTAAGTTCCCTTGTTCAGATAAATCCAGTGTGCGGTCAGAGATAACCATGTGTTAAATAAACTCTAAGAAATTGTTACATGGAAAAGGTAAAAGATGTGAGTGCATATATTAATAAAGTATTAATTGGGATAGGAAGTAAAAGAAACAATAAAAAAGTATATCTAGATGGTATGATAGACTATGTATTTACAGATGACACAGAGAATAGTTTAAAATAAACCTAAAAATAAATAAATGTAGAGGGAGCACACAAAAAGTGTACATGACATACCTCAGAGAAAGGGGAGATGACAAAAATATATATAATTTGCCAATGGTGGAGGAATTAAATGAGTAATCCAGAGAAAGCATGGTGCAACGTGGCCATTGTAAATCCAAACAAAGTGGAGCCAGTGGGACAGGATCTATGACCTTCTCTCTCCAAGCAGGAAGTTGAATGTATTGTAAGGCCGGCTTCACATTGCGGGTCACATCCGATCCGAGTCTGTCCATGTACACCGGACAGCCCCGGACCGAATTTTGGCCCCATAGTGTCCTATGGGGCCGGATAGAAGCTTCTATCTGTCCCGGACAATCCGGGAGAATTCAGTATTCTCTCACGAATACAAAAACGTTGCTTGCAGCGTTTTTGTGTCCGAGAGGAGAATATATCCTCTAATTGCCTACTCCCTGATCCGGGGCAATCTGGCGCTCCCTAACATGGGAGCCTATGGGGCCGGAGTGCACTGGTCTGGGAGGATCTGGGAACCAGACACCTGCCGCAGTTGTTTCAGGACTGTGGCTAGCTCCCTGCCAGCCGCGTTCCTGATTCGTCAGTAGCAGCAGCTGCATCTGGGTGCACACCGGACCGGAGGGCATATTAACCCTCCGGTTCTGTGTGCTGATCCGATCCGGGGCTGTCAGGTTCACCCTAACAACCACAGATCAGATCTGACCCGCAATGTGAAACCGGCCTAAAGGGATACTGCTTGAATTGGGGGAGGGGGCTCGATGCAAACCTGCTAGAACAAAGCCAGCTTCACTGAGGGCACCCCCCCAACAAAAATGGCAGCCAAGCCACATGGTTCATTGTATCTTTTAAGCAAAATATTTCCCTCCATTTTAACATCTAAGCCAGAGGTTCCCAACTCCAGGCCTCAAGGCACACCAACAGTGCAGGTTTTCAGGATTACCTTATTATTGCACAGGTGGTAACTTAATCACCTGCACTGGGGATGATTCCAACCCTTGTGCAATAGTGAGGTAATCCTGAAAACCTGCACTGTTGGTGTGCCTTGAGGCCTGGAGTTGGGAACCTCTGAATTCTAAGCCATTCCAGATTATGTTTTTTTAATCTCACTTTAGGGTATTGGTACATGTAATTATCAATAGTTTTTCATTTGTACTGCTCCAACATCCAATTATTTTAATAATAGACATCTTTTTGACACAAATAACAGGTATTTATTAACAGGTTACACATAACATAATATTGAGGCTTTGTGCACATAGCACATTTTATTTTAATGTGTTTTTTTTGGCGATGTTGTCACAAATCTGGACGCCTATTTTGAAGCCAGTAAAGTTGATGAGACTTCAGAAGTGTTGTGCACACGTTATTTAATTTCTTTTATTGTTCCTTGCAGATTTCGTGTCTTTTCTTTTTGCCGAGAGATGCAGATTTGATGCAGAATATTTACACACCAAATGCTCAGTATGTGCACATAGCCTTATTGTATTCACAGTTATTCAGGCTCCACATATGAAACTCGGGTAACAATATAGTTTTTGAATCCAGATATGCTTTGGATATTGGACTAAAAAACAAGGGGAAAAGAAGTGGAAAGACGCCTAGTTTAAAAGTTTAAAAAGTTTATTTTTTACGTCGTTTTAAAATTTTTAAGCATTTTCTTTATATTCTTATCTTAAACAGAGGACAGATCAAACATACATACACCTTGTGATTGCATTACTCTAATACACTAATGGTGGCGTCATACACATCAATATCGTGAGCGACATCGCAGAAAAGTGACACATCAGTGATGTCGCTCACGATATCACAAGTGCGTCATGCTGTGCAACAACGCGACGCAACTGTGATCTATCGCTGGTTGCAGTTTGATAGGTTTACCAGCATGAGCGTAAACCTGTCAATCTGCAACCAGCGATTAGGCTGGAATGCGCCGTCTGACACCGCAATAGCGATGTTGGCGCCGATCCAGCCTATACGGCAGTATTGCTCGGGATCGCTCGCTGGGTTGATCCCAGACCAGCATTGCTGCGGCGTCACCAGCAACATCCTGCCATGTGACACCAAGGCTGCGATGTCGGAAGCGAGCGCACACCCGCGCATCGCTTCCGACATCACAGCTTTGGTTGCTGCGTGTGACGCCGGTTTTAGGGTACCGTTACACGTCGCAATATCGCAATGCAACATCGACAAAAAGTCACGTGGTGTGGTAGTTGCAGTTGATATTGTTGGTGCGTTGTGTCATGTAACAGGGCAATGCGACTGCAATAAATCGCAGGTACAATATTGCAAGAAGATTGTACAAGCCCTTCAACCGTACAATGATGCATATGCGATCTGGCATGATCGTGCTGTGTGACGGCGCAACTACGATGTGGAATGCAACTTCCCCTATTCACTACAATGTTAATGCTCGGTCCCTGGGTTGCTCATACCCAGCGCACAAAAGTTGCGTACAACATCGTAGTTGCGTTGCCTGCTGATATCTCCCTGTGTGACATCTCCTATGCGATCTTGGACAAGTGGCAAAAACGTGCACGCTCCTGTGAAATTGCATGTGGTATCGGAACGATATTGCGACGTGTAACGGTACCCTAAGAATCGTCAGGGTGTGAACCTGTCTCAGATGAGCTCATTACTAATGCAGATTGTGAGTTATTTTATAGAAGGTGGATTCTGCACTGGATGTGCTGTGATTACACAACAGGAGGTAATAAAGCTGAACCACTCCCTCCTCACCTATCGGCTCAGGAGGCAGATGAAGATCTCAATCACTGAACTGTGTAGAGCGCAAAGGGTAAGAAGGTCGAATGTGTATATAGACTGCAGATCTTTCCTAAAGGGTGGAGGCACACAGTCAGTATTTGGTCAGTATTTCACATCAGTATTTGTAAGCCAAAATCAGGAGTGGAACTCTCAGAGGAAACATATAATAGAAACGTGCTCCACTCCTGCATTTTTCACCCACTCCTGGTTTTGGCTTACAAATACTG
Organism: Allobates femoralis; assembly: GCA_033576535.1. NCBI lineage: Eukaryota > Metazoa > Chordata > Amphibia > Anura > Aromobatidae > Allobates > Allobates femoralis. The sequence goes on along the minus strand of JARQOC010000004.1, from coordinate 572,343,463 downwards.
ATGTGAAATACTGACCAAATACTGATCGTGTGCCTCCACCCAAAGTCACATAAAGACCTATAGAGACCACAAAGACCACAGAGTGTGTATGAGCCTGTATAGATGCTCCTGTTATCAGATAAGCCTGGCAGAGGTGCAGGCAGGGCCGGGACTACGACTAGGCGACCATAGGCGATCGCCTAGGGCGCCATCTAGTGCAGGGCGCATTTTTGCCCGCCCCCTGGGAGGCCCCGTGCTGGCCGCCGGCGGCCGCGGCGCGTCGGCCAGAGAGGGAGGAGGGCGGGAGTCCGACTTCCTGTCCCGCGGCTCTGCCCGCCCCTCCTCTCCTCACAGCCAGCGCCCAGCAGACACACGGTGATGGCATCTTCGGTGACCGGAGGCGGTGAGTGTGTAAAGGCGCGCCCCTCCCCCCCAGTCCCTGTATTCACCACCACTGGGCTCTGCTTTATACACCACCTCCACCACTGGGCCCTGTATACACCACCACCACCACCACTGAGCCCTGTATACACTAGCACTGGGCCCTGTATACACCACCACTGTGGCCTGTATACACCACCACTGGGGCTGCTGTATATAGTGCTGGGGCCTGTATATACCACTGGGGCTGCTGTATATAGTGCTGGGGCCTGTATATAGTGCTGGGGCCTGTATATACCACTGGGGCTGCTGTATATAGTGCTGGGGCCTGTATATACCACTGAGGCTGCTGTATATATTGCTGGGGCCTGTATATACGACTGGGGCTGCTGTATATAGTGCTGGGGCCTGTATATACTGCTGGGGCCTGTATATACTGCTGGGGCCTGTATATACCACTGAGGCTGCTATATATATTGCTGGGGCCTGTATATACCACTGGGGCTGCTGTATATAGTGCTGGGGCCTGTATATACTGCTGGGGCCTGTATATACCACTGAGGCTGCTGTATATATTGCTGGGGCCAGTATATACCACTGGGGCTGCTGTATATACTGCTGGGGCCTGTATATACCACTGAGGCTGCTGTATATATTGCTGGGGCCTGTATATACCACTGGGGCTGCTGTATATATTGCTGGGGCCTGTATATACCACTGGGGCTGCTGTATATAGTGCTGGGGCCTGTATATACCACTGAGGCTGCTGTATATATTGCTGGGGCCTGTATATACGACTGGGGCTGCTGTATATAGTGCTGGGGCCTGTATATACTGCTGGGGCCTGTATATACCACTGAGGCTGCTGTATATATTGATGGGGCCTGTATATACCACTGGGGCTGCTGTATATAGTGCTGGGGCCTGTATATACCACTGAGGCTGCTGTATATATTGCTGGGGCCTGTATATACGACTGGGGCTGCTGTATATAGTGCTGGGGCCTGTATATACTGCTGGGGCCTGTATATACCATTGAGGCTGCTGTATATATTGCTGGGGCCAGTATATACCACTGGGGCTGCTGTATATACTGCTGGGGCTTGTATATGCCACTGAGGCTGCTCTATATATTGCTGGGGCCTGTATATACCACTGAGGCTGCTGTATAACCCCTGGGGCTGCTGTATAACCCCTGGGGCTGCTTTATAACCCCTGGGGCTGCTTTATAACCCCTGGGGCTGCTGTATTACCCCTGGGGCTGCTGTATAACCCCTGGGGCTGCTGTATAACCCCTGGGGCTGCTGTATAAACCCTGGGGCTGCTGTATAACCCCTGGGCTGCTGTATTACCCCTGGGGCTGCTGTATTACACCTGGGGTCTGTATATACCACTGGGGAGGCTGCTGTATACCACACTGCTGGGGGCTGTATACCTGTGTTGGGGTCCACCCTCGGCTTATACACGAGTCAATATGTTTTCCCAGGTTTTGGGGGCAAAAGTAGGGGGGTCGGCTTATACACAGGTCGGCTTATACACGAGTATATACGGGTAGTAATCCTACAATGTCTGCTGGACATGGTATGAGGAGGTTTATGGCTCAGTTAGTACACTCCATACTTCATGGTAAGGGGAGGGTTTATGGCTCAGTACACACTCCATACTTCTTGTTATTAACCAGTTAATGCTCTCTTGTCCACCGCACTGCAGTTTCAAAAGAGGACAACAGCGAGACAAGCAGCAACATGGCATCAGAGAGTCCCTGACCTCGAAATAGAAGATCCTCAGATCCTGGTATTGTGACATAATATTAAGAATAATACTTTTTTCATTTATATTACACTATGAACTCCACAGCACTTTACATACATCATGAACACTGTCCCCATTGGGGCTCACAATGTAAACAACCTATCAGTATGTCTCTGTAGTGTGGTTGGACGAATCTTTTATAGGTCCCCGTTAAATTAAATTTACTTTCAAAGTATGCTGACATTTTTATTCCCAGACATATTTCGGGGGGGGGGGGGGGGGCCGTTTGCCTTACGTGCCTAGGGCACCAAAATGCCTTGTCCCGGCACTGGGTGCAGGTACAGCTTACACCTGAGCTGATGCTCATAAAGCCAGAGGTAATGCTTGCATAGATGCAGTTGACATAAGCTGTGAAGAGGCCTAGAGTCGAGAGTCTAAAGGCCGGGTTAAACGTAGCAATGTTCCAATGACCTGACCGACGATCGAGATCGCTGGAACATTGCTATGTGATCGCTAGTGAGATGCCACACAGGCATACTTACCAGCGATCACCCAGCTATGCGCCGACACCTGACGGTCGTTGGGATCGCTCAGGGTCTCGGGTGCAGACTTTGGATCACAGATCACTGGTCGTTGCTTGTCACACATGCCGACGTATGCGTGACAGCGGGAGACCAGCGACCGAAAAATGGTCTTGGCCATTCCTCAGCGAGCTCATCGCTGGTCGCTGCACCATGTCACTTGCAGCGACATCGCTGCAAGGTGGCTGCAACGTCACAAAACCTGTGACGTTGCAACGATATCGTTAACAATATCACTACATGTAACGGGGCCTTTAGACCCTGATACCAGTGCAGACCTGGACACCAGGGGCCCCTGTCACTCCTGCTATTCTTAAATCCCTACAGAAGCCAGTGGTTGAGCAGGAGAGGAGTGTGAGATGCAGCTGACTGAGGAAGGTCTGAAGACACCAGGCGGTAAACTTTCTCTGCCACAACTCTTTTCACAATGATGGCTCAGGTAACTCAAGAACTAACTCATTTGTCATTAACAGATATATGTGTTTGAGTGGACAAGGTTTGTGTGGCACCAGGGTTCAGGACCCAGGTGGCCAGGTACACCCAGTATTGTATATGTGTGACTCATAGGAGAATCTGTAACGACTCTGCAGAAACACAAACGCACCCCTCTTCAGCTCTACTGTTCCAGAGATTGTAGATAGATTATATACAGCTGCACACTAGGTGTATGCGGGTTGTGCTTGTTGTGTTCATTTCTTTTCAGGATCTGGTGCAGAAACTTCTTTCTGCTGAGAAACTCATGATGACGGTGGTATGTAAAAACGAGGCTTTTGAAGAGGTAAAGGTGGATATGTTATAATGGAGGTCATTAATGGTATTTTACAGTATCTGGGAGTCAGCAGCTTTCTACAATCCATATCATACACAAAGCAGTGGACAAGATAAATGGGAGATTAACATTTATAATCCAGAAGGTAAAAGGTAGAGGAAACGGGCAAGACATAGATGAAATGTTTTTGTTTCATTTTCCTCCTTAGTAAGGTAAAGAATGCTTATTCCGTGTTAGCCAGTAGATAGAAAAATATTACAATCTGAGAGTCCTCAGTGGTTGATACCTTTTAATGGCTAACTGAAAAGATGGTGAGCATAGTGTGGCGCCGTGTGACTAGGCGCCACAGGGTAGTATTATACCTTAAAAATAATGTGTTAACCCTGTAAAGTCATCAGCTCAGGGTTCACTTTATGGAGTCTGTTTTTTCACCCACCTAGGACCACACCACTTAGAATAGGGGGCCGGTAATTTAGTAGGTCCCAAAGGGGTGGGGGGGGAGCCTAGGATAGAGTAGTGGGAGGAAAATTGACAGTTAGACAGTGCTGGGAAGGCAGTCAGTGAGGACTAGCCTGACAGCGACGCTGCAGAGAGGAGCCCCAACCTTCACGGGGGGAACCAGGACAGAGGGCAACGGGCCAGGACTGGTTGGAGCCGGCTGGTCGCGTTGGGGAAGCATCGGCAGTGCGGGTAGCCGAAGCAGTCAGACATTTACCTCTGGCTGCAGACCAACGAGCTGTGGGCTCAATATAATCGGGTTGCCGTACGCACCACAAGATAACTCGCCCCTCAGGACCACAATAGATCCAGGATCGCAGAGCTAACGGCCCAAATACCGACGTCGGGGGAGTGACAGGTCTCCTCTTAAATCTGGGAAAGGATAACCGTGCTCCAACGTGGGAGATCAGGGGACTGGCGGGAGAGCTCTGCAAGGGTGGAGAGTAAGAAGGACAAGTTTATCCCAGAAAGCCATAGAAGGAAGAACATCTAGAGACTCCATAACAGGGAACCTGGAGCTGGTGACAGACCCCCGGTAAACCGGACTGTACCGTATACTATCACCATCTACCGATACTCATTAAAGTGGAGTAAAGTTGAATTGGACTCTGTCATCCTTCTTGTGGTGCCCGGAGGGCTCAGCATCAGCAGCAGCTCAGCAGAGGGTAAGAACTGCAGTACCAACACCTACTACTACTCCCCTCATCCCCTTCATCATCCACAAACTTTCATCACCGCTGCCCTGAGGTAATAGCTCCACCTGTATGGAGCTGCACCACACTCTGCTGCACCCACCATCACCTCAGCGACCCGCTTGCAGCGCCGGAACCAGTTTACTGGGAACTACAGGACTACAGGTGGCGTCACGATCCCCTGTAACTAACCCTTTGTCCCATCATCAATATCTCCTCAAATGATCACCAGGGCACGGCACCGGGATCCCGTCAACCCGTGACTCCCTATTCAGCAGACCCGGTGACCAAGTACCCCCCAGCCCTGCCCGCATCAATAGCAAGCTTTCGGGACACTTAGGCCCCTTCGTCGGGCTCATTAGTATTGTTTCCAGCTCCTCTCCCCCTCCCTAGCCTTAGGTAGGGCCACACTTGGGAGCCTGCATCCAGTAACTGGATGCATTACTGGATCCAGTTTTTCCCTTGCCATTTTTGAGGCATTTTTACCGGATCAGGTACCTGATGGTACCTATATGTACCATTCGGTACCGGATCTGTTTCCTATAGGCTCCCATGTAAAAAAAAGGATCAGGTTTTGATCAAACACCAAAAAACATTGCAGACCCTATTAAAACCTGACATCTCAAAAACTGGATCCAGTGGACAGATTGCACTTTGGCAAACAAATGTTAACATTGGAGTCTATGGGTCAGGTACCTGATCAGGTTTTCAGGATGAAAAACAGGATCCAGTAGCAGGATTGCAAACACAAGTGTGAACAAAAATAACCGAATAGGTACTAAATATCAAAATAGAAAAACTCACCAAAATTGGTCGCTTTTTTATACCCCTTGCATCTAGCAGGTGGCTGCAGATTCCCCCAGGAGGTAGCACATGCGTCTAGACACCGGTACACAGACCCCTGCAACCTATAACATGGGGGCGGTTTGTAGCAACCAGCGACCATCCATGTATTCAGGGAGAGGCTGGTGGTGAATGCAGACACATGGACACCATTAGGCCCTGCCACACTCAGGTGTTACATAGTGTCTGAGCAGCCTATTGGTGACGCCTCCTATTAGACCGGGCGGGCTGTTCAGCACTGATATATGCAACACAGTGACAGACGCCCCCTAGAGGAAAACAACCTCAACTGCAAAAGATAAAAAGATGCAGGTTGACACTAAGATAAAGATGTAAGGTGTCAGTTGGTATTATGGCGCCAGAATATCGTAAGCTCGTGACCCACCAGCCCGAATAGGTACTAATACAAAAGAAAAACTCACCAAATTGGTGTTTTTTTTACCTTGATCTAGCAGTGCTGCAGTCCCAGAGGTAGCAGCTAGACACGGTACACAGACCTGCAACTTAAATGGGGGCGTTTGTACACCAGCGACCATCCAGTATTCAGGGAGTGTGGTGATGCACAAGACACATTAGGCCCCTGCACTCAGTTACATATTCACAGCTATGTGAGCCTCATTAGACCGGGCGGGGTCAGCACTGAATATGCAACACAGTGACAGACGCCCTAGAGAAAACAACCTCAACTGAAAGATAAAGATGCGGTTGACACTAAGAAAAGATGTAAGGTGTAGTGGTATTATGGCGCCAGAATATCGTAAGCTGTGACCACCGTCAAGGGCCTTACATCACGAGTACCTAGCCACATGTATAAACAGTACAATTTAGCTTAAAAAAAATAACGAATAGTCTAATATCAAATAGAAAACTCACAAAATTGGTCGCTTTTTACCCCTTCATCTAGCAGGTGGCTGCAGATTCCCAGAGGTAGCACATGGTCTAGACCCGGTACACAGACCCTGCAACTATAACATGGGGCGGTTTGTAGCAACACGACCATCATGTATTCAGGAGAGGCTGGTGTGAATGCAGACACATGGACACATTAGCCCCTGCCACACTCAGTGTACTAGTTTGAGCAGCCTATTGTGACGCCTCCTATTAGACGGGCGGGCTGTTCAGCACTGATATATGCAACACAGTGACAAGCCCTAGAGGAAACAACCTCAACTGCAAAAGATAAAAGATGCAGTTGACACTAAGATAAGATGTAAGGTGTAGTGGTATTATGGCGCCAGAATATGTAAGCTCTGACCACCGTCAGGCCCTTACACTACGAGTACCTAGCCACATGTATAAACATGTACAATTTAGCTTAAAAATAACCGAATAGGTACTAAATATCAAATAGAAAACTCACCAAAATTGGTCGCTTTTTACCCTTGCATCTAGCAGGTGGCTGCAGATTCCCCAGGAGTAGCACATGCGTCTAGACACGGTACACAGACCCTGCAACCTATAACATGGGGGCGGTTGTAGCAACAGCGACCATCCATGTATTCAGGGAGAGGCTGGTGGTGAATGCGACACATGGACACCATTAGGCCCCTGCACACTCAGTGTTACATAGTGTCTGAGAGCTATTGGTGACGCCTCCTATTAGACCGGGCGGGCTGTTCAGCACTGATATATGCAACACAGTGACAGACGCCCCCTAGAGGAAAACAACCTCAACTGCAAAAGATAAAAAGATGCAGGTTGACACTAAGATAAAGATGTAAGGTGTAGTTGGTATTATGGCGCCAGAATATCGTAAGCTCGTGACCCACCGTCAAGGGCCCTTACACTCACGAGTACTAGCCACATGTATAACACATGTACAATTTAGCTTTAAACAAAAATAACCGAATAGGTACTAAATATCAAAATAGAAACTCACCAAAATTGGTCGCTTTTTTTACCCTTGCATCTAGCAGGTGGCTGCAGATTCCCCCAGGAGGTAGCACATGCGTCTAGACACGGTACACAGACCCTGCAACCTATAACATGGGGCGGTTGTAGCAACCAGCGACATCCATGTATTCAGGGAGAGGCTGGTGGTGAATGCAGACACATGGACACCATTAGGCCCCTGCCACACTCAGGTGTTACATAGTGTCTGAGCAGCCTATTGGTGACGCCTCCTATTAGACCGGGCGGGCTGTTCAGCACTGATATATGCAACACAGTGACAGACGCCCCCTAGAGGAAAACAACCTCAACTGCAAAAGATAAAAAGATGCAGGTTGACACTAAGATAAAGATGTAAGGTGTCAGTTGGTATTATGGCGCCAGAATATCGTAAGCTCGTGACCCACCGTCAAGGGCCCTTACACTCACGAGTACCTAGCCACATGATATAACACATGTACAATTTAGCTTTAAACAAAAATAACCGAATAGGTACTAAATATCAAAATAGAAAAACTCACCAAAATTGGTCGCTTTTTTTTTTTGTACATGTGTTATACATGTGGCTAGGTACTCGTGAGTGTAAGGGCCCTTGACGGTGGGTCACGAGCTTACGATATTCTGGCGCCATAATACCAACTGACACCTTACATCTTTATCTTAGTGTCAACCTGCATCTTTTTATCTTTTGCAGTTGAGGTTGTTTTCCTCTAGGGGGCGTCTGTCACTGTGTTGCATATATCAGTGCTGAACAGCCCGCCCGGTCTAATAGGAGGCGTCACCAATAGGCTGCTCAGACACTATGTAACACCTGAGTGTGGCAGGGGCCTAATGGTGTCCATGTGTCTGCATTCACCACCAGCCTCTCCCTGAATACATGGATGGTCGCTGGTTGCTACAAACCGCCCCCATGTTATAGGTTGCAGGGGTCTGTGTACCGGTGTCTAGACGCATGTGCTACCTCCTGGGGGAATCTGCAGCCACCTGCTAGATGCAAGGGGTAAAAAAAAGCGACCAATTTTGGTGAGTTTTTCCAAACACAAGTGTGGCCTTGGCCTAACTCTGGTTTATGTCACCTATCGTATTTATTGCATTATCTCACTCTGCCTATGTATATATGTATGTGTCTTCAGAGTTTGTGTCATTATCAGCCTGATGAAGAGGCCATAGTGTCTCGGAAGCTTACTATGTTTACCATCTTGCCAGTTAGCCATTAAAAGGTATCAACCACTGAGGACTCTCAGATTCCAATATTTTTCCTCCTTAGTAAATAAGTCTCAATATAAGATAATTCTTGACTCAACACCTAGAACAGGATTGTATTTTCTGTAAAGTAAGTGTGGACACAAGTGTAAAAGGGTTTAATCTGATATTACATGAATAGGACGCGATAAGCCTCTTTCCTAGTGAGGTTGTGGAGGAGATAACCACCATAAGAGCTGCAGGTCAATAGATAGCTGCTGCAGTATCAGCGTCAGTGATATGAGTATCCATTCAGGAAAGAGTTAAGGGGGTGTCACACGCGTCAATATCGCCTGCACGATATCGTCTGCACGTGACGTTGCAGCGATATTGACGCGTGTGACATACTGCATCAACCAGCGATAAATCGCTGGTTGATGATCGCCAGGTTTCAGAATCGGCTCTGAAACCTGGCGATTGTCGCCCGGTGGACACGCAGCATCGCTGCGTGTGACACCGGGAATAGCGATATTCCAGCTCCCAGCGCCTGTCACAAGCGCTGGGAGCTGGTCTCCAAGGTACACTGCGGGTAACTAGGCAGCGCCGCTGCCTAGATACCCGACGTGTACCTTAGTTACCAGCCTCCTCCGCTCACCCGGTGAGCGGAGGAGGCTGGTAACTAAGGTACACGTCGGGTATCTAGGCAGCGCGCGCTGCCTAGTTACCCGCAGTGTACCTTGGAGACCAGGCTGCTCCCGCTTCCAGCAGGCTGGCAGCGGGAGCAGGACATCGTGGAAACGATATTTAAATCGTTTCCATGATGTCACTGGTCAATTGATCGCTGGTGAGTCTGTCTGTGTGACAGCTCACCAGCAATCAGCCGTCAATGTCGTCAGCGATCATATCGCTGACGACATTGACGCGTGTGACACCCCCTTTATGCACTGTGTTGCTATCTCCAAATAAGAGAATTAAAGTCAGTATTCATCAGGACTTGTGCTTTATTTCCCACTGATGAAATCCTGACCAGCGTTTTACAAGCCGTACATAATTGATTAAATAGTGTGATAAATGGGTGTGCTCTTCAATTTCAGCTCCTATATCAGTGTCAGGAGCGCATGGTCTCATGTCAGGAGACCTGGTGATCCTGAAAAGATGCGAGAAAGAGCCATGAGCTGAGATTAGATAGCCGATCCAGCGTCTCTGAATTACAGCAACTTCAGTAGAGATTGAGGGAAAACCCATCTGGACGCGGCAGCTGTTGGAGACTCACCACCAGCAGAATGATGGTCTCTAATAATCACTCACCTACACCCCATAGTGATAGACTGTCCCGTATATGGCCTTATAAATCTAGATTATGTCTGATATATAGGAAATATCAAAACTAAGGCATAAATAGTTACAGGAGCATGATATAAACGAGGACTCAGAGTGGGAGAAACATTCACTTTCCTGAACAATCAATTAGTTCAAGGGTAGATAACACTGTGTATAACTGATATTACTGATAACTGATAACTTGTACATGTAGCCGTAAAAGCGCTATTTTAGGTTATTTTATGTTATTTTCAAGGTAATCGGGTTCATGTGTAGGGGGAAACGTTATCAAATATCTCTGATGGTAGAATATGACCCTGAGACAGGAAGATCCATCCATGAGTGTTGTGATACAATTCTGGGTATCCAGGAAAGGAACTGAGGTAAAAGCAAGTAGGAAAGGCCCAAGGACGTGGATAGCGCGATCCTATATACCTCCTGATGTACCCAGAATTGTTCATAAGAAAAGGGTATCGCATGAATTTAAAGCCAGAGATCAAGTCAAAGTAGGTTTTGAATAATTTATCTCACTTCTAGTGGCCACAAATAAGAATATAGGACTGGATCAATTACATCTACTATATAATTGCCTAAGGTTTTCTGTCTGTCACGGAAATCGCGCGCCAGGGCACTCGGTGAGCCGCCAGCGGCGGTCACCAATGAGCGAGGAGTGTGGAAAACAGCCGCGCGCACTCAAAATTCGCGCCAAGCTGAAACCCACCGACAGCGGCGCATTGGCGCCGCTATCGCCGGGATACATGCATCCGGCCGCAGCCATCGTCGGGAGATCTGCGGAGTCTGATCTCCCCACGGTGGCCGCAGCACTGACCAATCAGATGAGCGGCGCGTGCCAAGGCGCCATATTTGAAATTCACTGTGCGCCTTGGCGGCACCGCTTTTCTGATTGTCTCTCCCTCCCACTCCATCCTCCGTTCTCCCCTGTCTGTGCTGCTCCGTCCTCTCCATCCCGCCGCTCCGTCCTCCTCCCCCTGCCTCTCTGTGCTCCATCCTCCCCCTGCCGCTCCGTCCTCCTCCTGCCTGTGCCGCTTCATCCTCCCCCACCCCGCCGCTACCTCTTCCATCCTCCTCCCCCGCCACTCCGTCTCCCCCTACCTGTGCCGCTCTTTCCACCATCCTCCCCCGCCCTGCCACGCCGTCCTCCCCCTGCTGCTCTGTCCTCAAAGTCCCTCCCTATTCAGCCCTCACTGCCTTCCCCATGCAATCCCTATTTCTATATTCTAGAATACCCGATGCGTTAAAATCGGGCCACCATCTAGTCTATTATAATCAACAGAGATTTGTCAATTACACTAGAGAAGCTCTTCAAGGTTTGGCAGACCAACTAGACCAGGGGTCTCAAACTCCAGGCCTCGAGGGCCGCACACAGTTCAGGTTTTCAGGATTTCCTTAGAATTTGACAGTTGGTCATTTGATTATCAACTGTCAAATGCTATGGAAATCCTGAAAACATGCACTTTGTGCGGCCCTCGAGGCCTGGAGTTTGAGATCCCTGAACTAGACCCTACATCAATAATGATGCTCCAAAATAGAATGGACCTGGACATGTTATTAGCAAAGTAAGGAGGTGTTTGGAAAATTGTACGTGTATTCCAGATAATACAGGTCCCACTGGGACGGTTACAGTAGCCATACAGAAACTGAATTCTCTACTATAAGAATTAAAAAGGGAATTCAGGTGTAGAAGATTCCTGGGACCAATATTTTCCGTAGATGAAGGGATGGCAGAGATGGCTGGCTCAGATAGGCGTTGTTATCCTTACCATCTTAACACCTTAGTGACGGCCCACTGTATATAAACGTCCTAAAAACAGGGTCCTTATTCTGTTAGGACGTTTAAATCAGTCCTAACAGAATAAGCCCTGTAGCGCCCCCCAGTGGCGAAAATCTCCGGGGTTTCAGCTACCGGGGGTAGCTGAGACCCTGAAGATTATGAATCGGGCCGGTTTTTACCGATACCGGCTTTGTGATCACGGTTATACACCGTTTACCGGTGTATAACCGTGATCCATAAACATATACAGAATCGCTGGTAAACATAATGATTTCTCTGTCATGCCACAGGATCACACCTGTGGCATGACAGAGAAATGTCTGCCTTGTCTCTCGGTACCGGTACACAGCCTGCACTACCCTCCCCTGCTCCTAAAATGGCGCCGCAGCGCTCAGGAAGCTGCCGCCTGCAGTCCCCTTCTGCAGATTCCTCCCTGATGTGACATGTGTGACATGTCACATCAGAGAGGTACCTAGTGCACTGACCTGCCCCCCGTTTACACCCCGAACCGGCTCCCCGTGCACCCCCGTTATTCTCCTCCTCCTCCCTAAAACAGCGCTGCACTGGCCGCAGCGCTCAGGAACCGCCAGCTGCCCCCTCCTGCTCAATCCTCTCCGATGTGACATGTCACACATGTCACATCGGGGGGGATCTAATGCACCCTGGCCCCTGCCTCCTGTTTCTAACAGCCCCCCCCCCTGGTCATTCCCCGATCATCCCCCGATCTCACCTGTCTTCATCTCCCTGGAGCGGCTCCTTCTTTTCCTGGCTCCCTGTGCTGTCTGCCCGCTTCATTTGCAGACAGAGCAGACAATGCTCTGTCCGCTAATAGACAGCTCATGACCTCAGTAGGGTCATGTCACGTCAGGATCCTTTGTTCACAAAGGGGCAATTGTGATTTCATGATGGGATCACAATTGACCCTTTGTGAACAAAGGATCCTGACCTGACATGACCTCACTGCGATCATGAGCTGTCAGTCTATGCAGAGACTGCACTGTCTGTCATTAGACTGACAGCTCATGATCGCAGTGAGATCATGTCAGGTCAGGATCCTTGGTTCACAAAGGGTCAATTGTGATCCCATCATGGGACCACAATTGACCCTTTGTGAACCAAGGATCCTGACCTGACATGACCTTACTGAGACCATGAGCTGTCAGTCTATGCAGAGACTGCACTGTCTGTGATTAGACTGACAGCTCATGATCGCAGTGAGGTCATGTCAGGTCAGAATCCTTATTTCACAAAGGGTCAATTGTGATCCCATGATGGGATCACAATTGACCCCTGTGTGAACCAAAGATCCTGACCTACCATGACCTCACTGAGGTCATGAACTGTCAGTCTGTTAGCAGACAGAGCAGTCTCTGCATAGACTGACAGCTCATGATCTCAGTGAGGTCATGTCAGGTCAGGATCCTTGGTTCACAAAGGGTCAATTGTGATTCCATGATGGGATCACAATTGACGCTTTGTGAACCAAGGATCCTGACCTGATATCACCCTACTGAGGTCATGACCTGTCATTCTCCTGGAAGAATGCCAGATTTTATAGCATATGGGGGACGCCCCCATATGCTGTAAAAGACTGGAAATCATCGAGGGACCTTCCTACTGGACTACGTCAGATGCCAAAGAATAATAAAGATGGGGTCTAAATAGTGTCTGTGTGTTTTTTCTAATAAAAATATTTTTTTCTGTCTTGTGTCTTCTTTACAATTTACTAGGGATTCTTAATGGCCTGATCTAATATTGGCCAGACATTAAGAATCTCGGGCTTAGTGCCAGCTGCAAAAAAGCTGGCATTAACCCCTTATTACCCAGTCTGCCACCACTACACGGCAGCTGGAAGAGCTGGATACAGCGCCAGAAAATGGCGCTTCTATGAATGCGCCATTTTCTGGGGCGGCTGCGGACTGCAATTCGCAGCGGGGGGGGCCCAGAAAGCTTGGGCCTCCCTACGCTGAGGATTCCAGCCCCCAGCCTACCTGGCTGGCCCAAAAATGTGGCGAAGCCCACGCCATTTTTTTTTAAAAATTATTTCAAGAAATAATTAAAAAAACAATAGGGCTTCCCTATATTTTTGGTTTCCAGCCAGGTAAAACTAGGCAGAAGGGGTTGGTGGCAGGCCGTAGCTGCCTGCTGTACCTGGCTGGACCAAATATATGGCAAAACCCCACGTCATTTTTTTTAAATTTAATAAAGAAATACTAAAAAAAAAAGCAGGAGAGGAGACGCCCAGGACACAGTGTCTCCGTATCTTGTGCACATGCTCTAAAAGTGAGAAATTGTGTGAAAAAAAGAAAATGTTCAATATGACTTTATCAAATTTTGTGAAGTAGCTATAGGTTCAAAATGCTCACTATACCCCTAGATATAATCCTTGAGGCGTCTAGTTTCCAAAATGGGGTGACTTGTGCGGGAGCTCCAATATTTAGGCACATAGGAGCTCCCCATATGCGACATGGTGTCCGCTAACTATTGGAGCTAATTTTCCATACAAATTGTTAGCGGACACCATGCCGCATATGGAGAGCCCCTGTGTGCCTAAACATTGGAGCTCCCGCACAAGTGACCCCATTTTGGAAACTAGACCCACCAAGGAACATATCTAGATGCATAATGAGCACTTTCAACCCCCAAGTGCTTCACAAATTAGTCCGTTAAAAAGGGAAAAAAGAAGATTTTGTGGAAAAAAAAAGTACTTTTTCATTTTTACGGATCAGTTTGTGAAGCACCTGGGGGTTCAAAATGCTCACTATGCATCTAGATAAGTTCCTTGGGGCGTCTAGTTTACAAAATGGGGTCACTTGTGGGGGAGCCCCAATGTTTAGGCACATAGAGTCTCTCCATACGTGACATGGTGTCCACTAACAAATGGAATTGTAAGTGGATACCATGTCGTGTATGGCGAGCCCCTGTGTGCCTAAACATTGGCATCCCCCACAAGTGACCCCATTTTGGAAACTAGACAGCCCAAGGAACTTATTTAGATGCATAGTGAGCGCTTTGAAACCCCAGGTGCTTCACAAATTGATCCGTAAAAATGAAAAAGTACTTTTTTTTTCTTCACAAAAATCTTTTTTTCCTTTTTACGGACTAATTTGTGAAGCACCAGGGGGTTGAAAGTGCTCACTATGCCTCTAGATATGTTCCTTGGGGGGTCTAGTTTCTAAAATGGGGTCACTTGTGGGGGAGCTCCAATGTTTAGGCACACAGGGGCTCTTCCATGCGTGACATGGTGTCCGCTAACAATTGGAGCTAATTTTCCATTTAAATTGTTAGCGGACACCATGTCGATTATGGAGAGCCCCTGTGTGACTAAACATTGGAGCTCCCCCACAAGTGACCCCATTTTGGAAACTAGACCACCCTAGGAACGTATCTAGATGCATAGTGAGCACGTTGAACCCTCTGGTGCTTTACAAATTGATCCGTAAAATTTAAAAAGTACTTTCTATTCCGCAAAAAATTTCTTTTTTCATTTTTACGGATTCATTTGTGAAGCACCTGGGGGTTCAAAGTGCTCACCACCCATCTAGATAAGTTCCTTGGGGGGCCTAGTTTCCAAAATGGGGTCACTTGTGGGGGAGCTCCAATGTTTAGGCACACAGAGGCTCTCCATACATGACATGGTGTCCGCTAACAATTGGAGCTAATTTTCCATTTAAATTGTTAGCGGACACTATGTCGCGTATGGAGAGCCCCTGTGTGCCTAAACATTGGAGCTCCCCCACAAGTGACCCCATTTTTGAAACTAGACCCCCCCAAGGAACTTATCTAGATGCATAGTGAGCACGTTGAACCCTCTGGTGCTTTACAAATTGATCCGTAAAATTTAAAAAGTACTTTCTATTTCACAAACATTTTCTTTTGTCCTCAATTTTTTCATTTTCACATGAGCAACAGGCTAAAATGCATCCTAAAATTTGTTGGGCAATTTCTCCTGAGTACACCGATACCTCATATGCAGTCATAAACCACTGTTTGGGAGCACGTCGGGGCTCGAAAGGGAAGGAGCGCCATTTGACTTTTTGAATGGTAAATTAGCTCAAAAAGTCAAATTGCGCTCCCTCCCTTCTGAGCCCTGCCGTGCGCCCAAACAGTGGTTTATGACCACATATGAGGTATCGGTGTATTCAGTAGAAATTGCCCAACAAATTTTAGGATGCATTTTATCCTGTTCCCCATGTGAAAATAAAAAAAATTAGGCTAAAAGAACATTTTTGTTGGAAAAATTAAAATGCCCATTTTTTGTTTCCAATTTGCTTTAGTTGCTGTGAAGCACCTGAAGGGTTAATAATCTTCTTGAATGTAGTTTTGAGTAGCTTGAGGGGTGCAGTTTTTGGAATGTTGTCACTTTTGGGTGTTTTCTGTCATGTACACCCCTGAAAGGAACTTCAAATGGGATGTGGTCACTAAAAAAATGGTTCTGTAAATTTTGCTGGAAAAATAAAAAATTGCTGATCTCCTCATGACCCACTCCAAGTGGAGCTGGCGAGAGGCCAGAATCTATGAATGGATAAGTGAACAGCTCTTCAGAGTGTCCAAGTGTGGGAACAGTTATGTCCGGGGCCGGGCAGTCGGCATGGTGGGAGAAAGGAGGATCAGGGTGTGGAATGTGCGGTTCAGTCTCATGGCTACTGACACTTGACCGTGTGGAAGACAGGGTGTTTGTGGTGGTGCCAAACTGACTGGAAGCATTATCCGCTATCCAACTAACAACCTGTTGACACTGGTCTTGGTTTAATAGTGGTGTACTGCTGCGGTCCCCTAGAAATTGGGACAGGAAGGTCGAGCGAGATGATGTGGGCGTTTGACGTGGCGCAATTTGAACTTGCCACCGGCCTTGCGCATTTTCAATGGTGTGCTGCCTGTATACAGCTAAATGAAGGCGTCCAAAAGATGGTTTTTAGCTGGACACTGAGATGACAGGTTTGAGATTAAATTACAGCAGGTATACCGGTCAGTCACAAACGCTGAGATGGGTATACTGAGTGTTTTGGCGTATACAAATTGGAGCTATAACCCCCTCCTGCCTCAAAACTGGTAAATGAAGGCAGACAGGCTGACTCTGATCAAGATGAACAAGGGTTGGATTGGGCCTGACTTCACCACACCACCACCAATTGATAGTGTAATCTAAAGTCAAAGGCATAGTATTTTTTGTGCCGGTAAATTGCCATGCCCCTCCTCACACCCACACATAGGCACACACTTCATGACTTTGGCTACTTGCTGTACTGTTCCTCCTCCTCCTCATCCGCCACCATCATATGATCAGTGCGATTGTGGTTCATGATGCCACGAACACATAATTTATTTACATCATATTTATGATGATGATGACCCTAACCGTTAAAAAGTTAGACAGTAGTTTCATGTATACCCCAAGGGTAAATGTTTTAGTCTATACTTAGAGAATGGGCATTACAAGTACAGTAAACATGCTCCTTTGTAATGGGAACAATATTTAGAGGCTGTCCTCCATGTTTCTTCTCAGGGCATCGCAATGCCTCCCAATTTTTTTCAGCCCTTCCTAGGGAAAACTATGGAAGACCCACTTGCTAATAATGGAATCATATTTAAGTAGACCCTCATCCACGGCTCTATCCAGGGCATTGAAGTGCCTCCCAATTTTTGGCAGCCCTGCCAAGGGCAATACTTGAATAGAGCCACTTTCTAACAAAGGGAACCATATTTAAGTGGGCCCTCATGCACGTCTCTACCCAGGGGCATTGAAGTGCCTCCCAACTTTCGGCAGCCCTGCCTAGGGCAATACTACAAAAGACCCACTTCCTTATAATGGGCACATTATTTAAAGAGGCCCTCATGCACGTCTCTTTCCAGGGGCATTGGGGTGCCTCCCAATGTTTAGCAGCCCTGCCTAGGGCAATACTACAAAAGACCCACTTCCTTATAATGGGCACATTATTTAAACAGGCCCTCATGCGCGACTCTTTCCAGGGGCATTGGGGTGCTTCCAAATGTTTTAGCAGCCCTGCCTAGGGCAATACTACAAAAGACAAACTTCCTTAAAATGGGCACAATATTTAAAGAGGCCCTCATGCACGTCTCTTTCCAGGGGTATTGGGGTGCCTCCCAATGTTTTTGCAGCCCTGCCTAGGGCAATACTACAAAAGAACCACTTCCTTATAATAGGCGCATTATTTAAAGAGGTCCTCATGCACGTCTCTATCCAGGGGCATTGAAGTGCCTCACAACTTTAGGCAGCCCTGCCTAGGGCAATACTACAAAAGACAAACTTCCTTATAATGGGCACAATATTTAAAGAGGCCTTCATGTACCTCTCTATCCAGGGGAATTGGGGTGCCTTCCAATGTTTAGCAGCCCTCCCTAGGGCAATACTACAAAACACAAACTTCCTTAAAATGGGCACATTATTTAAAGAGGCCTTCATGTACGTCTCTTCCCAGGGACATCGGAGAGCCACACAATTTTTTTTTATTAAATTCTTTCATGTATTCCAAAAAACTAACATTCACCAACTCTATCTCACAAGTGGGTATGAGCCCTTAATATTTTCTCCAGGAAAATCCATTTTGGTTTCATCTTGTAACGTTTTCTTGACAGTCCGTAAAAGTGGCGTAATACTCTGACAACATTGTTCACAGCAGTGACCTTGGAGTCTGAAATGCTTCCAGGGGTCTTCCCCATGCTGTTCCCATGTCATTTCAGCACTGTTTTTAGGGTTTATCCATGCTGCCGGGGGTCATGCCAGAAAAATACTCGGGTCTCCCATAGGATAACATTGGGCTCAGTGCTCGGGCCGAGTACACGAGTATCTTGGGATGCTCGGCCTGAGCTTCGAGCACCCGAGCATTTTAGTACTCGCTCATCTCTAGTGTGTACCTTTCCTAATCAAGTCCTATCAGTTTAATTAAACACAGCTGGACTCTAATGAAGGAGCAGAACCATCTCAAGGAGGATCACAAGGAAATGGACAGCATGTGACTTAAATATGAGTGTCTGAGCAAAGGGTCTGAATACTTATGACCATGTGTATTTCAGTTTTTCGTTTTTAATAAATTTGCAAAAATGTCTACATTTGTTTTTTTCAGTAAGATGAGGTGCAGAGTGAACATTAATGAGAATAAAATATAAACTTTTTTGAATTTACCAAATGGCTGCAATGATAGAGTGAAAAATGTAAAGGGGTCTGAATACTTTCCGTACTCCCTGTAGAGGCTGCGGACAAATACGTTTAAATCAAGATATTCTGCAAAGATTCAACTTTTATTTTACAATGCGAAAGTCCTCACACCCCTAAAGGCCACGTCACACACAGATATCTGTTCAGATATTGGTGTCAGATCTCTGGTTGCAGTGAAATCATGGACACATTGTTACATTTTGTGGCTGTGTACAAATGGTACAATGTGTCCATGATTTCACTGCAACCAGAGATCTGTTCAGAAGTTGGACACATATCTGTGTGTGAAGAGGCCTTATGAGCTGGAAATGAGTTCCTCCCTGTTAAAAAAACCTTCAGCCAATGAGCAGTCCTTTATTCTAGGAATCCAAGTAGGTGGAACTCACATTGGTGGGAGGGACTTGAAGGGGTTGTCCAAAATTAGAAAACAATGGCTGCTTTGTCCCAAAAATGCACCTGAGCACACACTGTGATGTCTTGGCTGCAATACCAGGCACGGCCTACAGAGGGGGAGGCGCTGTTTTTGGAAAAAAGCGGCCATGTTTTTATATCCCCAGACAACCCCTTTAATTGTGCTTTGATGGAGTTGAGTTATCGTCATGGATGATACCGGCTGGTATCTCCACACCGCACTGCTGCTCAGCCCGTAGTTCTCCTTCTTACTGGACTCCGGTAAGGAATACTCCGCCACTTTCCACAGCTGCTTCTTTATGGGGTGTCCCAGAAAGTGTCCCCTGCCGGGGTCTCCGATCAGTACCACGGTCCCGTCCCGCTCCATACAGCGTCCGAGCCACCGGTGGAGAGAATCCGCCAACGTCTCGTCATAGAACATGTCGCCCAGCGCTATCACATCCCAGCGCCCCGCGTCCTCGCCGATCACATTCTCCGGGCAGAAGGATGACGAGTCGCTTCCATTTAGTCGGCAATTCAGAGCAAAAGCAGCTCCTGCCACTGGAGAGAAGGGGGAGACCTCAGAAAATCAAACATGGCTCCGGTAGGAAGGGATTAATGTTCTCCCTTCGCAGATGTCTACAGGCGCCTACAGTTTATGGATATTTAGGGACCTCACCTGGGTCGATATCATTGGCTACCACATAGGAGGCTCCTCCCATCTTAGCAGCGATGGATACGGCCCCACAACCGCTTCCGAGATCCAAAACGCGTCGGTTCTTTACGAAGTCCGGATTATCCAAAAAGAACCTGCAAAAAGAGACAGAAATAAACCAGATTGAAAACATAAGTGAACATGGAGAGCCGAAATGCTGAGAAAAAACTAATTTAGTTTAAAAGAAATCGGATGTAATATAGTAAATGACCACAAGATGGCGAACTACAAACATATTGTGTGTCATTCTATAAATCGGTCACATGAGGGCGCGCAATGAACATGATGTGTATCATTCTACAATGCAACCACAAGAGGGCGCGCAATGAACATGATGTGTATCATTCTACAATGCAGCACAAGAGGGCGCGCATGAACATGATGTGTATCATTCTACAATGCAGCCACAAGAGGGCGCGCAATGAACATGATGTGTATCATTCTACATGCAGCCACAAGAGGGCGCGCTACGAAATTGATGTGTGTGTCATTCCACAATTCGGCCACAAGAGGGCGAACAATGAACATATTGTTTGTCATTCTATAATGCGGTCACAAGAGAGCGCGCTAGGATCACCAATAATACAAATGTATCATGTGTCATTTTGCTATGTAGCCACAAGAGGGCACGCTCTCCTCACACGTGCAGCCTTACCTGGCCAGCGCCTGCCCTCCCGGCCAGTATATCGCCCAGTAGGGGTCGCCATAGGGCCAGTGCTCGGGGCGGAGGTGCCAGTATTTACACCGTGGGGTGAGCAGCAGTAATTTAATCTCCGGTGTCAGGTGATCAGTTACCACCTCTGTATTGTTCAGTATGAAGCTCTGCAGGAAGGTGGCGCTGGAGAGCTGAGCGGCGCAATACAAATCATTCCCTCTATGGACTCGAAGCAGAGACCTGCACAGCAACCGCATCATGATGTAAGGGGTGGGGCGATGACGTAGGAGTCACATGACAGACAGAGGTCATGTGATAGATATACCCTGACCCTGAGTTACTGCCTGCCTTATTATACTCCAGAGCTGCACTCACTATTCTGCTGGTGCAGTCACTGTGTACATACATTACATTACTGATCCTGAGTTACCTCCTGTATTATACTCCAGAGCTGCACTCACTATTCTGCTGGTGCAGTCACTGTGTACATACATTACATTACTGATCCTGAGTTACCTCCTGTATTATACTCCAGAGCTGCACTCACTATTCTGCTGGTGCAGTCACTGTGTACATACATTACATTACTGATCCTGAGTTACCTCCTGTATTATACTCCAGAGCTGCACTCACTATTCTGCTGGTGCAGTCACTGTGTACATACATTACATTACTGATCCTGAGTTACCTCCTGTATTATACTCCAGAGCTGCACTCACTATTCTGCTGGTGCAGTCACTGTGTACATACATTACATTACTGATCCTGAGTTACCTCCTGTATTATACTCCAGAGCTGCACTCACTATTCTGCTGGTGCAGTCACTGTGTACATACATTACATTACTGATCCTGAGTTACCTCCTGTATTATACTCCAGAGCTGCACTCACTATTCTGCTGGTGCAGTCACTGTGTACATACATTACATTACTGATCCTGAGTTACCTCCTGTATTATACTCCAGAGCTGCACTCACTATTCTGCTGGTGCAGTCACTGTGTACATACATTACATTACTGATCCTGAGTTACCTCCTGTATTATACTCCAGAGCTGCACTCACTATTCTGCTGGTGCAGTCACTGTGTACATACATTACATTACTGATCCTGAGTTACCTCCTGTATTATACTCCAGAGCTGCACTCACTATTCTGCTGGTGCAGTCACTGTGTACATACATTACATTACTGATCCTGAGTTACCTCCTGTATTATACTCCAGAGCTGCACTCACTATTCTGCTGGTGCAGTCACTGTGTACATACATTACATTACTGATCCTGAGTTACCTCCTGTATTATACCCAGAGCTGCACTCACTATTCTGCTGGTGCAGTCACTGTGTACATACATTACATTACTGATCCTGAGTTACCTCCTGTATTATACTCCAGAGCTGCACTCACTATTCTGCTGGTGCAGTCACTGTGTACATACATTACATTACTGATCCTGAGTTACCTCCTGTATTATCCCTCCAGAGCTGCACTCACTATTCTGCTGGTGCAGTCACTGTGTACATACATTACATTACTGATCCTGAGTTACCTCCTGTATTATACTCCAGGCTGCACTCACTATTCTGCTGGTGCAGTCACTGTGTACATACATTACATTAACTGATCCTGAGTTACCTCCTGTATTATACTCCAGAGCTGCACTCACTATTCTGCTGGTGCAGTCACTGTGTACATACATTACATTACTGATCCTGAGTTACTCCTGTATTATACTCCAGAGCTGCACTCACTATTCTGCTGGTGCAGTCACTGTGTACATACATTACATTACTGATCCTGAGTTACCTCCTGTATTATACTCCAGAGCTGCACTCACTATTCTGCTGGTGCAGTCACTGTGTACATACATTACATTACTGATCCTGAGTTACCTCCTGTATTATACTCCAGAGCTGCACTCACTATTCTGCTGGTGCAGTCACTGTGTACATACATTACATTACTGATCCTGAGTTACTCCTGTATTATACTCCAGAGCTGCACTCACTATTCTGCTGGTGCAGTCACTGTGTACATACATTACATTACTGATCCTGAGTTACCTCCTGTATTATACCCAGAGCTGCACTCACTATTCTGCTGGTGCAGTCACTGTGTACATACATTACATTACTGATCCTGAGTTACCTCCTGTATTATACTCCAGAGCTGCACTCACTATTCTGCTGGTGCAGTCACTGTGTACATACATTACATTACTGATCCTGAGTTACCTCCTGTATATACCTCCAGAGCTGCACTCACTATTCTGCTGGTGCAGTCACTGTGTACATACATTACATTACTGATCCTGAGTTACCTCCTGTATTATACTCCAGAGCTGCACTCACTATTCTGTGTGGTGCAGTCACTGTGTACATACATTACATTACTGATCCTGAGTTACCTCCTGTATTATACTCCAGAGCTGCACTCACTATTCTGCTGGTGCAGTCACTGTGTACATACATTACATTACTGATCCTGAGATTACCTCCTGTATTATACCCAGAGCTTGCACTCACTATTCTGCTGGTGCAGTCATGTGTACATATACATTACTGATCCTGAGTTTACTCCTTATTATACTCCAGAGCTCACTCACTATTCTGCTGGTGCAGTCACTGTGTACATACATTACATTACTGATCCTGAGTTACTCCTGTATTATACTCCAGAGCTGCACTCACTATTCTGCTGGTGCAGTCACTGTGTAATACATTACATTACTGATCTGAGTTACCTCTGTATTATAACTCCAGAGCTGCACTCACTATTCTGCTGGTGCAGTCACTGTGTACATACATTACATTACTGATCCTGAGTTACCTCCTGTATTATACTCCAGAGCTGCACTCACTATTCTGCTGGTGCAGTCACTGTGTACATACATTACATTACGATCCTGAGTTACTCCTGTATTATACTCCAGAGCTGCACTCACTATTCTGCTGGTGGAGTCACTGTGTACATACATTACATTACTGATCCTGAGTTACCTCCTGTATTATACTCCAGAGCTGCACTCACTATTCTGCTGGTGCAGTCACTGTGTACATACATTACATTACTGATCCTGATTACCTCCTGTATTATACTCCAGAGCTGCACTCACTATTCTGCTGGTGCAGTCCACTGTGTACATACATTACATTACTGATCCTGAGTTACTCCTGTATTATACTGCATCACCATTTGGGGGATGTCTGCAACTACCACTATTCTGCTGGTGCAGTCACTGTGTACATACATTACATTATGATCTGAGTTACCTCCTGTATTATACTGCAGAGCTGCACTCACTATTCTGCTGGTGCAGTCACTGTTTACATACATTACATTACTGATCCTGAGTTACCTCCTGTATTATACTCCAGAGCTGCACTCACTATTCTGCTGGGGCAGTCACTGTGTACATACATTACATTACTGATCCTGAGTTACCTCCTGTATTATACTCCAGAGCTGCACTCACTATTCTGCTAGTGCAATCACTGTTACATACATTACATTACTGACCTGAGTTACATCCTGTATTATACTCCAGAGCTGCACTCACTATTCTGCTGGTGTAGTCACTGTGTCCATACATTACATTACTGATCCTGTACTGATCCTGAGTTACCTCCTGTATTATACTCCGGAGCTGCACTCACTATTCTGCTGGTGCAGTCACTGTGTACATACATTACATTACTGATCCTGAGTTACCCCCTGTATTATACCTCAGTACTGCACTCACTATTCTGCTGGTGCAGTCACTGTGTACATACATTACATTACTTATCCTGAGTTACCTCCTGTATTATACTCCAGAGCTGCACTCACTATTCTGCTGGTGCAGTCACTGTGTACATACATTTCTTATCCTGAGTTACCTCCTGTATTATACTCCAGAGCTCCACACACTATTCTGCTGGTTCAGTCACTGTGTACATCCCTTACATTACAGATACTGTACTGATCCTGAGTTACTGTATCTCCTGTATTATGCTCCAGAGCTGCACTCGCAATTCTGCTGGAGGAGTCACTGTGTAAATATATTACATTACCTATCCTGTACTGATCCTGAGTTACATCCTGTATTATACTCCAGAGCTGCACTCACTATTCTGCTGGTGCAGCCACTGTGTACGTACATTACATTACTGATCCTGAGTTACCTCCTGTATTATACTCCAGAGCTGCACTCACTATTCTGCTGGTGCAGTCACTGTGTACATACATTACATTACTGATCCTGACTTACCTCCTGTATTATACTCCAGAGCTGCACTCACTATTCTGCTGGTGGAGTCACTGTGTACATACATTACATTACTGATCCAGAGTTACCTCTTGTATTATACTCCAGAGCAGCACTCACTATTCTGCTGGTGCAGTCACTGTGTACATACATTACATTACTGATCCTGACTTACCTCCTGTATTATACTCCAGAGCTGCACTCACTATTCTGCTGGTGCAGTCACTGTGTACATACATTACATTACTGATCCTGAGTTACCTCCTGTATTATACTCCAGAGCTGCACTCACTATTCTGCTGGTGCAGTCACTGTGTACATACATTACATTACTGATACTGTACTGATCCTGAGTTACCTCCTGTATTATACTCCGGATCTGCACTCACTATTCTGCTGGTGCAGTCACTGTGTACATACATTACATTACTGATCCTGAGTTACCTCCTGTATTATACTCTAGAGCTGCACTCACTATTCTCCTGGTGCAGTCACTGTGTACATACATTACTGATCCTGAGTTACCCCTGTATTATACTCCAGAGCTGCACTCACTATTCTGCTGGTGGAGTCACTGTGTACATACATTACATTACTGATCCGGAGTTAACTCCTGTATTATACTCTAGAGCTGCACTCACTATTCTGCTGGTGCAGTCACTGTGTACATACATGACATTACTGATCCTGAGTTACCTCCTCTATTATACTCCAGAGCTGCACTCACTATTCTGCTGGTGCAGTTACTGTGTACATACATTACATTACTGATCCTGAGTTACCTCCTGTATTATACTCCAGAGCTGCACTCACTATTCTGCTGGTGCAGTCACTGTGTACATACATTACATTACTGATCCTGAGTTACCTCCTGTATTATACTCCAGAGCTGCACTCACTATTCTGCTAGTGAAATCACTGTATACATACATTACATTACTGAACCTGAGTTACATCCTGTATTATACTCCAGAGCTGCACTCTCTATTCTGCTGGTGCAGTCACTGTGTACATACATTACATTACTGATCCTGAGTTACCTCCTGTATTATACTCCAGAGCTGCACTCACTATTCTGCTGGTGCGGTCACTGTGTACATACATTACATTACTGATTCTGAGTTACATCCTGTATTATACTCCAGAGCTGCACTCACTATTCTGCTGGTGCAGTCACTGTGTACATACATTACATTACTGATCCTGAGTTACCTCCTGTATTATCCTCCAGAGCTGCACTCACTATTCTGCTAGTTGAGTCACTGTGTACATTACATTACTGATCCTGTACTGATCCTGAGTTACTTCCTGTATTATACTCCAGAGCTGCACTCACTATTCTGCTGGTGGTGTGCTGTTTTTCCTAATGTGATCTTACAGAAGAAGAGGTGCAAAGAATGCTGGTAAATATTTATCTCGTTGCAGTTATTACTAACCCATTGTACAACCTGCAGTTCACCTCTTTTACCACCAGGGGACAATGGCTCATAAGTGATCTGCTTTTATGCAGTAAGAAGATCAGCATCAGCGCTTGTTTAAACTTTAACCCTTTCGGAACCAGGACATTTTTCATCTTTGCACTTTTCTTTTTTTCCCTCCTATTTTTCCATCCACCTCAGACATATGAGGACTTGTCTTTTGTGGTTTTGGGTGACCCTAAAAAGAGACAAAATACACTAAAAAAATTATAATTATTTTTTCCTATTATTATATAAAAACAAGTTTTAAAGTCTTTTTGATTCAAGTATGGTGAAATAAAAAAACAGTAAAAGAAAAAATTTATAATTTTTTTAATTAATATTATTCATATTATAATATATATACTGTATATATAAAAAATATTTTTTTTAGTCAAGAGCTGGTGAAATAAAAAGTAAACTAAAATGAATAAGAATTATGATTTTTTCCTGTTGTTATATAAAAAAAAATATTTTTTGTCTTTTTTTTATTTGTCTGCGATGAAAAAAAAAAGCCCTAAAAAGAGAAAGGAAAAAAAAAACACTAAGAAGAAAAATGTAATTATTGTTTTTTGATTATTATTCCTATTATTTTGTAAAATATATATTTTTAAGTCCTTTTTAGTCAAGTGTTATGAAATAAAAAAACATGAAAAAAATTGGTTTACTTTTTCTTTAGTGTTTTTTTTTTACATAATATTATATAAAAAATGTATTCTTTTTATTTGTATATATATATAGTGAGGTAGCGCCCCCTGGGGTACCCGCTTGGCAACGGAAAAACACCACTACAAGGTTTTTAACAGTGCATATGTGGCGCCCCTGCGACCAGGAGGCCACATAGGGAACTGCAGCCAAGTAGGAAGGAAGACAGTTTACACAAACACCCTCACAGACATCCCACACACCACTAGGAGGCAGCACCCAACCCGGAGCCCGGGACTCTAGGCGGGCAAGGGGTGGTGGGTTTAGAGGACAGTGGGTGGGACAGCAGGTAGAAATATAGGAAGGAGAGGAGGAAGGGGTCAGTTGGCTGGAGTGAGCCGAGCATCCAAGACACAGAGTAGGCCGAGGGTGCCGAACAGCCAAGACATGGAGTAAGCTGAACAGCACAGACCAGCAGTAGGCTGAGAAGCACAGACCGAGCTGAAAAGACTGTAGTAGGCCGAGGTAGGCTGAAAAGCAAAGACAGAGGCACACGTTCTGGAGGAGTGGGGCTGATGCAGTTGCAGAATCCGAAGCGCCAGAGAAACCACGGAGAGAAATCACATCCATAGCCAGCACCCCAGGAGTGTGAGGAAAGAGAGGACCAGCAGCACTGGGTCCGAGGAATACAGCTGAAATGACCAACTACCGGCGGAGTAGCCTTCCATATTGAAACCAGAGTCACACGGGTCAGGAGGGAGCCTGATAGTGCCTTGTGGGAGAGGACTATTGGAGGCTAGGCTGGAAGCAGAGTGTCGGCTCTGAAGGGGACCGAAAATTTAACCGGTTTCCCCAGATTCACCGACGGGGAGCTCCAATTCTAGGTTGAAGTTCCCACCCAAAGGACAGGCAGCTCAGTGGTGACCACGAGGACCCACAAGGGTTCGAGCTACTGCTACACTGTCCGGAGACTCACACAGAAACAGAGAATAAAGCCTGGAAAGGAGAATAGAGAGAGTGAGGGGTCACAGAGTAACAACCTGGCTGCAGGGAGCTTAAAGGAACCCGGAGCAGAAAGTCTGTAACCCGTGTAAGAACTGAACTGGAACTGTTGTACTGAGAGAACTGCACAGTAAAACCCCGTGAACCCTGCCTCTGGCTCCCTTGTATGATTATCTGCAAACATAACTCTATGATGCCATTGCTCCCTTGCTTGTGACTAACTTCTTCCAGCAGGACAGACGAAAGGTCCCACCTGGAGAGCCACAGCCTGTCAGCTCTGAATACTGGCTGGAAGATGGCTGCAGCAGCAGGAAAGTAAGTGAACTGCACCTATTACAACCCTCCATCATACACTTTAACTATCACTGCCCCGGGGAGCCCAGCTCTACCCGCGGAGAGCTAATCCATCTACAGCTGCCTAACATCATCCCCGGGGGTTCTGCAGCAGCGGTGGTTCCATTACTGACCACACACCGTGGGTGGCGTTACGACAAACTTTAATCCCTTGTAAATATCCCCTTTTACTTGTGTGGGCCCGGGACACGGTCCGGACCAGGACCTCCGTGACATCCTCCCCAGCAGCAACCCGGTCTGGTACCGAGTACCCCGTCCCAGTGGGCTCCACACATACAGTGTCTAACGGTTTATTAATAACAGCATAAACCAGGAACAAAAGACACTCACATAGCATAGTATTTATGTTTCCCATAACATTCACATCATTACATTACAGGACATTTCAACACATTATTTACACTATATGTACATTTCACATTATACACTTTACACATTATTGTAGTGATCCTCAACCTACCCCTAGGGAGTCTCAACCTACATTCTACCATTAACTCTTATCCCCAGGACCCTACTCGACTAGTCAGTTTCACGTTACTTGTTACATCACCCATTATCACAGAGAATCTCTACCTCTTACAGGGGAAGCCCAACTCGTTACCCCGCAGATACCTCATGCATGGCTCTTTCTGCATCTGCCATCATGAGTCACTCACGATACACTACACATCCATCACCCAGGGTACTTTTGTATACGCCCTGGTGATCAATCACGTACATCAACGGAACATTAAGGAGTCCCCCACCTGCCCTTACACACCTCAGTCTGGTTCTAATGGCGGATACGGCTACCTGGCCTTCCTTCACACTTGGATACATCATATGGTACTTTTGCATACACCACTATGAGTCACCCAGTCACATATCATACATGGTACTTTTACATACACCATTATCGTTACACATCTATCACCGGGACCATATCACAACTTCGCAATCGGTCTCAATGGCGGCTATGACCACCTGGCCCTTGAGCCGTCCTCGGTCTCCACATGACACTTCCACGGACTCCAGCCCACTACAGGGCCCACTCAAACTAATGTGGCGCCCCTCTGGCTAGACGCCACAGAGAGGTATTACACTTTACAAATATATGTGTTCCTCTGTAAGTTGTGGGTTTAGGGTTTAACCTATGGAGTCTGTTTTCACACACACACACACACACACACACACACAGGACTAGGCCACCTTAGTATAGAGGGACTGATTATTCAGTAGGTCCAAAAGGGGGTGGAGCCTAGGTCAGTGCAGGAAGACTTGAGTGACAGTTCAGTTAGTGCCGGGAAGGCAGTCAGAGAGGACGTGCCTGGTAGGCTGCTGACAGGAGGGCACCTCTCTCTAAGAGGGGACCCAGAACAGTGGGAGACGGACCAGCACCGGTTGGAGCCGGCTGGTAACGTTTGGGAACACCGGCGACACGGAAGCCGAGGCGGTCAGAAGTTTATCTCTGGCTGCAAACTGACGAGCTACAGGCCCATAATCACCGGGTAGCCATAAGCGACACAAGAAGGTACCTCAGGCCCGAAATAGGTCCAAGATCACAGGAGCATCGGTCCAGATTCCGGTGGTGGGAGGATTTGCTATTTACTGCTCCCGTCCGTACTGGTAAAGGAAACCTGTGCTCCACCGTAGAAGACCAGGGGTCTAGCGGGAGAGCTCTGCAAGGGTGGTGAAAGATAGAGAAGGACAGAATTAGACCCCAAAAGACTTAAGAAGGAACATCTGGAGACTCCATAGGGGGACCCTGAGCCGACAACTCCTACCCGTTAAACCAGACTGTACCGTGTTTCACCTTAACATCTGCCGGTACCCAGTAAAGTGGAGTTGGTCTGGTCTCTGTCTTTCATCCCGCTGGTGCCCGGAGGGCTTCAGCATCATCATCCTCTCACCGGAGGGGTAAGAACAACTACTCCCCTCATCCCCTCATCCTCCATTACCGCTGCCCTGAGGTAATAGCTCCACCTGTGGGGAGCTGGACCACACTGAGCTGCACCCATCATCACCTACAGCGCCGGTATCCAAATTACCAGGATCCACAGGTGGCGTCACGTACTCTTAATCCACTGTAAATATCCCCCATCTAACAAATGACAGCCAGGGTATGGAATGCGTTCACCCTGTCTTTTATCCTGCTTATCAACGGAGTTTTCTACACATACTTTTTATGGTGTCCCTGTTCCTCGACGACTCTCCCTGGTCTCTACACTCAGGGTTAAGGCCCTGTCTCACTTAACGACCGCTCCAGCGATCCCGACAGCGATAATGACCTGCCGGGATCGCTGGAGCGTCGTTACCTGATCGCTGGGGAGCTGTCAAAAAGGCAGATCTCCCCAGCGATCAGGGCCATGGGAGCCACCTCCCACATCGCTGAAGGCGATGTCAGCGTCCTCCCTGCTTACAGGCGGCGCTAAGCAGGGAGAACGCTGGTAACTATGATAAACACTGGGTATCCAGGCAGCGCGCGCTGCCTGGATACCCGGTGTTTACCATGGTTACCAGCCCTGTGAGGTCACTGATCGCTGGTGTCTCGCGGTCACACGCAGTGATGCGTGCTGACCAGCAGGAAACCAACAATCAAAAAATGACCCAGAGCAGAATGTAACGATCAGCGACCTCACAGCAGGGGCCTGATAATTACTAGATGTCACATACAGCGACAACGCTGGAAAGATCGTTGTAACGTCACAGTTACAACGATCTCTCTAATGATATCGTTATGTGTGACAGGGCCTTTAGTCTCATATATACACTATCTATATCCTTAGTGTGTTACTATTGGATACTGGTCAAATCCTAGCATCCTGGCCCCTTTTTGGTGTATATGTCCACCATCTGAGTATATATGCCCCATCCTGGTATATATATCACCATCCTGGTATACATTTCCCCCATCCTAGTATCTGTCCCCCATCCTGAGCCCCATCCTGGTAGATATGTTCCCCATTCTGCCGCTGTTCTCTATCGCATTAAACAAATTAATCAGCTGCCGTCCTCTAATCGGCTTGACCACTACTGCAGGGACCCGACACGTCAGCTGGTTGTACGTCCTCGGATGCACATCCAACTCAAGTAGGCGCTGGTCTTGGCAGGTCTTCCTCTAGCTGAGGCCCAGTCATCCTCTCTGCTGCCGCAGTCATTATGCTTCTGGGTTTACTGAATGATGTTATGTGGCGCCCCTGCGTCCAGGAGGCCACAAAAGGGAACTGCAGCCAGGCAGGTAGGACAACTGTTGCGCATCAACACCCTCACAGCCCACACAACCCACGTACAGTAGATGGCAGCATCCAGCCCTGAGATTGGAGACTCTAGGCAAGCGAGGGGTGATGGATTTAGAGGAGTGGGTTGGGCACACACGTAGTCAGGTGACTTGACAGTAGAAATAGTGAAGGGGAGGAGGAAGGAGTTCAGTAGGCCCAGGGTGCCGAGCAGCAAAGACAGAGACCAGAAGCTGAGAAGCATGGCACAGGCCGAAAGACAGCAGCAGGCTGAGTGAAGCTGAGCAGACAGAAAGACACACACGTCCTGGAAGAGTGAGGCGTAAGGAGCGCAGAATCTGTACCAAGCCAGGGTGAGCCGGAGGAGAGAGAAAGCCTATCCGGAGCCAGATCCCCAGGAGTGTGAGAGGACGGAGAGGGACAGTGATACCCGGGCCCTAGACTTACAGCTGAAGCAACCGACTGCAGGCGGAGTAGCCCTCCTACGATACTGCAAGACGCAGAGGGAAAGAGCCTGGTAGAGCCTCATACTTGAGGACTGCTGGAGGCTGGGCTGAGTAGAGTGTCGGCTCTAGAGGGGACCGTAGTTTTATCCGGGATCCCCAAACAACACGACGGGGGACCACAGCTACACGTTAGGGTCCCTACTCCAAAGGACAGGCAGCTCAGTGACGACCAGGAGGACCCACAGGGGCCCGAGTCACTGCCATACTGTCCGGAGACACCCACCAAGTGTACACAGAACGTTAACAGCTCGGAAAGGACATAGAGACAGCGTGAGGGGTCACAGAGAGAGACCTGGCTGCAGGGAGTAAAGGGAACCCGGAGGGGAGAGTAATCCCGTGTACTAAGACTTGTAAGAGCTGTAACTGAAGTGTAAACTGTACTGAAGAACTTTGGAAGTAAACACGGAACACCCTGAATCTGCTTCCCTTGTGTCTCTGCGTGAATGCTATTCCTCCAGTCCATACAGGAATAGAGCAAGCCCTCCACCTGCAGAGCCACAGCTCGCCGGCTCCAGCACCAAGGGAGGATTTCTGCAGCATCTGGCTAGTAAGTGAATTGCACCAAGCCTGCACACTACACCATAGACTTAACCCTTTCTGCCCCGGGGAACACAGTTCTACCCACTGGAACTATCCCATCTACGCTGCTATTCCATCATCCCCGGAGGTTCTGCAGCAGCGGCGGCCCTCATCACTGGCCGCATATAGTGGGTGGCGTCACGACTGACAATCCCCTGTAAATATTCCCCTTTTATTGTTGAGCCAGGGACACGGTCCGGACCAGGACCACCCGTGACTTCCCAAGTACAGTGGTGTTCAAAAGTCCTGCATAGGCATAGGATAAATTGATTTTTCACGTTTTAAACATTTTCTGTCGAATATCTTCGATGGTAATATGACATATTATATATGGTTTTGTTCAGAATACAATTTTGCATTCTTTCCCTGTAATATTTTTAGCTTTTGATGCAGTTTTGCCTGAAATTATTGCAACAATATGGGAATTGAAAGCACAACTGAATATTGTACAGCTTCAGATCCAAAATTAGCCAATCACAGATGAGGTTCTTGTGACCAATCATAACCTGGATATGGCAACCAATCACATTCCATTACATTGCATCACATCTGCTGCTTTGTTTGTTTTATCTGTTGGTCTATCTAGTGAATCATACTGTAGAGCTTTATGATGGGAGCCTTCAGATTGTTGTCAGCGGAGGATCGTGTGCGAGTTGTGGTGCTACATGAAGAGGGTTATACTGGCCCCCAGATCACAAGGAAGGGCGGCTGTAATCAGAGTACAGTCGTAAGAATTTTGCAGAAACATAAGCAGCTTGGAATTACCCAGGACAGGCCCAGATCTGGTCGGCCCAGAAAGTCAACTAAAAGGGACAATAGAGTACTGATAAGAACATCCCTTGCCAATCGAATGCTCACCTCTCCTCAGCTTCTGCGAGAATGGCAAGAAAAGTGCAATATTGAGGTAGAAACATCAACTGTTAGGAAGAGATGATTGGAAGCAGGATTGAGAGGGTGCAAGGCCCGAAAGAAGCCATTGATGACAGCCATACAAGACAAAGGCGAAAACTGTGGGCACTGAAATATTCAAAATGGAGGAAGGAGGAGTGGGGAAAAGTGCGATTTAGTGATGAAAGCACTTTTAGCATTTTAGGAAATGATGGCAAGTCTTATGCGAGAAGGTTTCCACATGAAGAGTACAAGCCAGAGTGTTTGAGCTTCTCTGTGAAACATCCGATGAAAGTAATGGACTGGGGTTGTATGGCAGCCAATGGTGTTGGAAGGCTTCATATTGTGGAGGGTATGGTTGATGCAAAAATATACATAGACATCATTAATAAGAACATGCTGCCTTCTGCTCAACACCTGTTTTCAGGGGATTATATCTTCCAGGATGATAATGCTCCTTGTCACAGAGCTAAGACAGTAACGGAAGGGGAAAAAAAGAACAAGGTGGCTACTATTGACAGTCCCCGGACCTCAATCCAAGAAAATTTGTGGCACAAGGTATCAATAGAGATATCTAAAAAACAGCCAAGGACCGAGAGAGAGTTGATTGAGGCTCTGAAACAGGCCTGGAACCACATCATCACTCGTGAACATCTGCAGAAGCTTGTTCACTCAATGCCACAGGGATGCAAGTTGGTGCTCAAGGGCAAAGGCCGGCCAATAAAGTATTAGAGGCTAAAGATGCACTCAAAAGGCCCTTTTCAGGACTCTGAATTAAATAAAAAAATAATAAATCTTAAAAAGTAAAATTTAAGTCTGTGCGAACTTGCATTGGAAGTTAATGAACTTAGAAACCTGTTCACCATTCTACACACTGTACTGGTGTACGTATGGTTATGGTGTAAAAAAAATTATCAAATATGCGCATACCATAATAATTTATACACTTGGGACATTCAAAAATGAGTGTGGCACACAATGAGGGATTACAAAAACATATATGTTCCACCAGTTTCACTGTAGAGATGCAGAAGTATGAAATATATAGTTTTCTTCATGCCTATGCAGGACTTTTGAACACCACTGTAGCAGAACCGGTCCGGTACCGAGTACCCCCGTCCCAGTGGGCCCGACAGTTATTCAAAACGACAACTCGTCCCACTAAAACAGGGGCGGACATATCATTGGTGCAACCTGTGTAGCCGCACAGGGATCCAAGAGGTTGCGGGGCCCATTTCTACATCCAAAGTAGGTGGAATTGTCTATTTTAATGAGCTATAGGACTGCAAAAGGGCCCAGTAAACTATTCTGGGACAGAGGCCCTTTTCTATTGGTGTCCGCCAGTGCGCTAAAAAACAAGTCCTCATTCAGCTACGAGGAAGGGAAACATTTTTTAAAATGTTCCGTCTCTCCTATAAGCAAGACAGGAAAACAGAAAACATCCAGCCCCCAATCAGCCCTTCATGGAGGGGTTTATTGATGGCCTTTCCCTAGGAGAGGTCATTATTGTCTACTGCCCCTGTAATCTGGTGAGTTTGTGTTTACTTTCAGTGATTGTCCTGTGCACACAATGGGGACACCAGTGGGGGGTTATTATCTCCTTTTGATACCACAATGGTGGCTGATCCAGGACCACAATGAACTGCACATAGATATCACTCAGTCAGACGCCCCCCCAGGGGAAGATATGTCTCTGATCCTTTTGTTTCTGGTGCATTGGTGTCTGGAGGCCGCTTATCTCCTCCTCTGGCTGCGATTACACATGATGGTTACTATGGTCCACCATCTTTTTACGTCAGAACGGATCTGATGGACAATCTATGTAATATCGGACACTTTACTTTGAAGCAGAACACACACATGGGCGAAGGCCTTTTGGGGGGTTTCTGGCACTGAGACTGGGGTACAGCCCCTATGGTGAAGGGTGTATGGACCG
The DNA here is from genome assembly GCA_033576535.1 of Allobates femoralis. NCBI lineage: Eukaryota > Metazoa > Chordata > Amphibia > Anura > Aromobatidae > Allobates > Allobates femoralis. The sequence continues at coordinate 572,308,020 of JARQOC010000004.1, read as the reverse complement.
ACTGAACCCACTCAACATACAGCCGCCAGAACTTGAATACCCACTATATTATCACTTAAATGCCTCCTCCGATCACTAACCGTAGCATTTAAAGGGGTTGTTCAGAATTCTATAAATATATCTGATTTCCTTCCAAAACAGCGCCACACTTGCCTACTGGTCGCATGTGATATTGCACCTCAGCTCCATTTAAGTGAAATGCTGTAATACCAAATACAACTGCATAGTACAGGAATAGAGCTTTGCTTCTGTGGCGCCCCTGCGGACTGGTCGCCAAAGTGATGCTGCACCTACTCCACAGATGTGGTGTCACCCTTGTCAGGTGAGAGGGGTCATGATCCCAAGACACAGAAAATTGCACACACCATCCCAAATCCAGGCTGGGGGATTCGTGTGGACCCTTTTGATGGACGGCCCCATCTCCTGGCTGAAGGAGGGTTTAGCAATAGAGAGGTAGTTGGAGTTAGGGAAAGTCGGAGTGAGGATGTTAACCTCCCTGGCGGTATGATTATGTCAGGAATTTTGTGCTAAAAGCGGTACCATTTTTTTGCATGGAAATTTGGTGTTATGTACTGCCGGCCTGCAATTCTTAGTAATTACCTGATCAAAGAAGACTCTAGTAGACCTCTCAGATGTGATAAAGTTTGAAACATAAAATCATGAATTATAATTAAATAAATAATATAATTTTATTCAATAATCAATAATCTTATACCTGGCGGTATGATTATGTCTGGAATTTTGTACTAAGGGTACTTTCACACTAGCGTTTTTTTTAAATTGCGGCAGATGCGGTGAAAAAAAACAATCTGCCGTGATTACCGCATAACTGCGACACCTGCAGCACAGTTGCGGCAAGCCCCATGCAATGTCTATGGGGCTTGCGGTAAGGGTGCGGCAGGTGCGGCAAGTTCGGTTTCAGCACTTGTGGCAGGTGCGGCCGTGAAAAAACCGCATCTGCCGCGATTGCCGCATAGCCGCCGCATAACCGCTGCACTTGCGGCGCGGTTGCGGTAATCGCCATAGTAAGTATAGGGGACTTGCGGCAGGTGCGGCAAGTGCGGTTTTGCACTTGCGGCAGGTGCGGCTGCGAAAAAAACCGCGGTCAGTAGCGGGTTTTTTTCGCGGCCGCACCTGCGGCAAGTGCAAAACCGCACTTGCCGCACCTGCCGCAAGTCCCCCTATACTTACTATGGCGATTACCGCAACCGTGCCGCAAGTGCGGCGGCTATGCGGCAATCGCGGCAGATGCTGTTTTTTTCACGGCCGCACCTGCCGCAAGTGCAAAACCGCACTTGCCGCACCTGCCCCAAGTCCCCCTATACTTACTATGGCGATTACCGCAACCGCGCCGCAAGTGCGGCGGCTATGCGGCAATCGCGGCAGATGCGGTTTTTTCACCGCATCTGCTGCGACCGCGGGTAAGCCCGAGCTTGACTCGGGGTTACCGCTTCTGGCAGTGAATCTTAACCCCGAGTCAGGCTCGGGAATACCGCTAGGAAGGTTAAGCAAGCAGGACGCCAGCTGCGGAGCGAGGGAGTCCTAGGAGGCATGGGAGTGGAGGAACCACCGGTGGCGCCCCAAATCCACTGCCAGTTGCTGGTGTATGGAGAGACTGGGTCGCAGAAGGGGATCAGCCCTGAACTGGTGGTAGTGCTGCATGCGTCAGCCAGAAGAAACAAGAACAAGAACAGTGGCAAAAAAACGTGTATACTTGCCGAGAAGGTGGCCAAACCTAGGGCCAAGGGACTGTGAGAGTCGCCCAACAAGGCTCGTGACCACTGGATTGGAACACTGCCCACGTAGACGCAGGCGGGAGAAGAGGATAGCCAGCGTGGTGTGACGGCCCGGACAGGCTATAGAGAGGTGTCTTGGAGGAGCAATCCTAATCACCTGGGGACTAACCTGGCTGCGCATTGGAGGAGATCAGCACCTGGCTGGGTGGACTTCAGTGATCACCAAGTAAAGGTAAAAAGAATTGCTATCCTGGTCTCCTCCAGTTGTTACTGTCTAGTCCCTGGCGGGGACCGTAGGGTACTCGGACCCGGGCTCTCTCGTCGTCGTCTGAGGCTGCGGAATGTCACAGTAGCATGACCGTGATCCCCTCGTCGGGCGAGCAGTAAAAAGGGGGATTGAAAAAATTGATAAAAAAAATAAAAGCAAAAATAAAAGAGTGTCGTGACGCCACCCGTGGAAAACAGCCGGTATATCTGCTGCTGCAGTCGGGGCCTCTGGGGATGATGGGAGTAGCAGCGAGGATGGTTCAGTTCCCCACGGGAAGAGCAGGTCCCCCAAGCATTCGTATAGTCTATGCAGGGCTCATTGGGGTTGCAGGGTTCAGTGTACGGAAGAACTGACTGACACAGGGGTAACAGTCTCCTTTCCCTTTACTGAAGTCAGAAGCAGGTTCATCCAGGGCACAGTTCACAAGTGGGGATCCGGAGCCTGAAAGCAAGTTGGGGCTTTCCACACCTGGCAAGGTCTGAGACCTCCCTACTGCACTGTTCTTGGTGGGCCCTGGCTGCTTAAAGCTGTGATCCTCTCCTCTTGTGACAGGAGGCTTGAGCCCTTTCTGTGCTACTCTCCTTCACTGCGTCTCCTGAGCTCTGTGGTGCGGCTGTTTCCTGTCCTTTCTGTGGGCGAGCAACTTGGAATCACCTGCCCTTCAGTGTTGGCTGCTGGGCATAGAGTCCCTGGCGACCTCGGACTCCAATGTCCGTATTGTACTGGGGCGAGCTGGCACTGGCTCCACTCCCCACACCTACTCCTCCACTTCCCTCAGACATTCATCACGGGTCACTGACACTGGCTAGTCAGTTTCCTCGGATGGACCTAGCACAGCTCCCGACCGATGGATGTCTTCTACAGTCCTCCTACAGTAGGAACTGAACTGCCTGACCCCACCCCCAGACGATAATTTATAGGGGACCTGCCCTGAACCCAGGCTTTAGCGCGCCCCCTTCTGGCCTGGAGCTGGGAAGGTGTTGTGCGTGTGTTTTACCTGAGGTGGGTGCCTTCCCTTGCTTTCAAGCTTAATATTGTGGCAACCGGACCCTGGGGCACCACATTCCCCACGTCCTCCTGCATCACTACACAAAACCCATTACCATCATCTTATAGACTGTAATACAATCCTCTGGGGCCATGCTCTACCTGTGGGAGCGATATCACCAAGGCTGTCATTCCATCGGCTGCAGATGTTCCACAGCATGCTGGTCACCCTGACCAGAATAACTACAGGTGGTGTCACAAACTTATCCCTTGTACAAATTCCCCCTTTTTTATTGCACGCCCAGGGTCATGGAGCCGGTCACTGCCACCGTGAAGAACCCACTGAACCGACTGGCCCAGTTACCGAGTACCCCCAGCCCTGGTGGGCGTCGCACGTTCATTAAAGAGGTTGTCCACTACTTAGAAGGGATTGTAGTAGACAACCTTCGATTCCTTATCGGTACGCCGAGTGCAGCACTGGGCTATTTTGGGTAGCCCCTATGAGAATGAATGGAATGAAGGTTGGGCATGTACATCTCTGATCCATTCAGGACGGAGCCTAAGGATTATGGGGTTCCAGCAGCCGAACCCTCAAGATCAAATACTTAAAACCTGTCCTGCAAATAGGCAATATGTTTTTCATTGATCAACCTCTTTAAGTCAGAGGGGGAATCCTTGATCAGAATCAAAGGGGGGAGGGGACCAGGATTTGGAAGGAGGGACTGAGATCAGAGGGGGAAGGGCACCAGGATCGGAGGTGGGAGAGATCAGGATCAGAATGGTCAGAGGTGACCAGGATCGGAGGGAGGGACTGGGATCACAGGGGGAAGGGCACCAGGATCGGAGGTGGGAGGGAATTGGGATCAGAATGGTTAGAGGTGACCAGGATCGGGAGGGAGGGACTGGGATCAGAGGGGAAGGGCACCAGGATTGGAGGGTGGGGACTGGGATCAGAATGGTTAGAGGTGACCAGGATCGGTGGTAGGGACTGGGATCAGAGGGGGGAGGGCACCAGGATCGGAGGTGGGAGGGAATCGGGATCAGAATGGTTAGAGGTGACCAGGATCGGGAGGGACTGTGATCACAGGGGGAAGGGCACCAGGATTGGAGGTGGGGACTGGGATCAGAATGGTTAGAGGGGACCAGGATCGGGAGGGGAGGACTGGGATCAGAGGGGGGAGGGCACCAGGATTGGAGGTGGGGACTGGGATCAGAATGGTTACAGGGGACCAGGATCGGGAGGGAGGGACTGGGATCAGAGGGGGGAGGGCACCAGGATCAGAGGTGGGAGGGATCAGAATCAGAATGGTTAGAGGTGACCAGGACCGGGAGGGAGGGACTGAGATCAGAGGGGGGAGGGCACCAGGATCGGAGGTGGGAGGGATCAGGATCAGAATGGTCAGAGGTGACCAGGATCGGTGGTAGGGACTGGGATCAGAGGGGGGAGGGCACCAGGATCAGAGGTGGGAGGGATCAGAATCAGAATGGTCAGAGGTGACCAGGATCGGAGGGAGGGACTGTGATCACAGGGGAAGGGCACCAGGATCAGAGGTGGGAGGGATCGGGATCAGAATGGTCAGAGGTGACCAGGATCGGAGGGAGGGACTGTGATCACAGGGGGGAGGGCACCAGGATCAAAGGTGGGAGGAAATCAGGATCAGAATGGTTAGAGGTGACCAGGATTGGAGGTGGGGACTGTGATCACAGGGGGAAGGGCACCAGGATCGGAGGTGGGAGGGAATCGTGATCAGAATGGTTAGAGGTGACCAGGATCGGGAGGGAGAGACTGTGATCACAGGGGGAAGGGCACCAGGATCAGAGGTGGGAGGGATCAGGATCAGAATGGTCAGAGGTGACCAGGATCGGAGGGAGGGACTGTGATCACAGGGGGGAGGGCACCAGGATCAAAGGTGGGAGGAAATCAGGATCAGAATGGTTAGAGGTGACCAGGATTGGAGGTGGGGACTGGGATGAAAGGTGAGGAGAGGACCAGGATCGGAGGGGGACACTGGGCCCCATGACTGCCATCGTTGTACACCTCTGAAGCCAACAAAACACTGGGTTTGCCTGTTTTCATTCCCTTCCAAAAAATATACAAAAAAAAGCAGAAAAGATCATACAATTTATGATGGGGGATAAATAGTAATATTAGATTTTTTGGTACCACTACTGTAACTGTTGTTGTTTTGTATAGCAACCAATCACAGTTCAGCTTTAATTTCTTATTCTGCACTTGAAGACTGTAAGCTGCGCTGTGATTGGTTGATACTGCCAACAAGTGACTTTTCATAAAACTGCTGTTCTTGTGTGGAGAGACGTTATATTTTGGCTGTCACTCTCAGTGGTGGGCGGGATTAGATGGACAACACTGGGCGTGCCACAGTGCGGAGTCCCGCTATGTGGGCGTGGCTTCAAGACGGTGATTTGCAGCTTCTTATCTTTTGCTCCTTGTTGTGGGTGGGGCTGATATCTCGGGCAGTGGGCGTGGTTTTCTTTCCCTTCGCTCCCAGTGGTGGACGGCGTGATATCTGGGGTAGTGGGCGTGGTATTCTTTCCTTCGCTCCCAGTGGTGGGCGGTGTGATATCTCGGGCAGGGGGCGTGGTTTTCTCTTATCCTCTCATCCTTCGCTCCCAGTGGTGGGCGGTGTGATATCTGGGGTAGTGGGCGTGGTATTCTTGTTTCCTTCGCTCCTAGTGGTGGGCGGTGTGATATCTCAGGCAGTGGGCGTGGTTTTCTCTTATCCTTCGGTCCCAGTGGTGAGCGGTTTTGAGATCTCGGGGAAGGGGCGTGGTTTTCTCTTATCGTTCGCTCTCGTTGGTGGGCGGGATTGATATCTCGGGCAGGGGGCGTGGTTTTCTTCCAGTGTGGGCGGGGTTGTTCTGCGGCAGCGCCACCTGGCGGCTCCCGGGGTCTCTGTCGCTCATTCAGGTGCCCGGAGCTCGGTGCCGGAGGACATGGGTTGTGGACGGGGCCGGTGCTGAGCCAAGGCCGGGGATCATACACTGAAAGGAGCGGGCGGCAGGATGAGCGGTGGCAGCAGTGCAGCCTCGGGGTCCGCAGCCCCGCCGTGCCGCTTGGCCCATTACTTCGTGATCTGCGGGACGGATGCGGACAGCGGGCTGGAGCCGGACGAGCTGGCCGGTAAGAGTAGCGCAGGGTACGACCGTACGGGGGCAGGGGAGAGAACCGGGATCAAGGAGGGAGAACGGGGATCGGTGGTAGGAGGGGATGGGGATCAGAGGATAGGTGTGGGGACTGGGGTCAGAGAGGAGGGGGCACTGGGGGGGACCGGATTTAAAGAGGGGGGGTGACAGGGATCATAGAGGGGGGTCGGACCGGGGTAGGGGGGGGATGTGTTCCGGGAGGATGGGGGATCAGGGGGGGGGACCGGGATCATGAAGGGGGGGGGGGGTGAGAACTGGGTTGGCATGGGACACTGGGATTGGGGGTATGGGGAACCGGGATCAAAGAGGAACAGGGGGGGAGGAACTCTGGGATCGAGCTGAGAACAGGAATTATAGGAGCTGGAACCGGGATCCAATTGGGGGGGGACTGGGATCATAGGGGGGTAACTGGTTTCAGGTGGGACACTGGGATTCGAGGTAGGGGGTACTGGGTTCAGGGAGGGATGGGACCGGGGAACTGGGATCAAAGAGGAGAAAGGGGGGAACTCTGGGATCGGGGTGGGAGTTCACTGTAATTGTAGGAGAGGAGAGGGAACCGGGATCCGATAGGGGGGGACTGGGATCATGGAGGAGGGAGGGAGGGGAACTGGCTTCAGGTGGGACACTGGGATTAGGGGTAGGGGGGAACCGGGTTCAGGGAGGGATGGGACTGGGGAACTGGGATCAAATATTAGAAAGGGGGGAACTCTGGGAACGGGAATTGTAGGGGAGGACAGGGAACCGGGATCCAATAGGGGGACTGGGATCATAGAGGAGAGGACTGGGGAACTGAGATAAAGGAGGCGTGACGGGTATTGGAAGAGAGGAGGGAACTGGGCTCATAAAGGAGGGGGTAGGGGGAATTAGGGCTGGGATGGGGGTGAAAGCAGGATCAGAGAGGAGGGAACTGAGATCAAAGAGGAGGGGGAACTGAGATCATAGAGGAGGGGGAGCTGGGGGGGGGGGAAATCTGGATCAGTGAAGCGGAGGGGCCACTGGGGGGGGACCCGGGATCAGAGCAGGGGGTGAACTGGGATCATAGAGGATGGGGGAGAGAAACCGTGATCATAGAGGAGGGGGGAACTGGAATTAGAGGGGAAAGGAAGGTAATCAGAGAAGAGGAAGGGGGAACCAGGATCATAGAGGAGGGGAAACCAAGTTCAGGGGGGAGCAGGGATTTGATAGGGGGAAACTGGAGTCAGAGAGGGGGAGGGGCACTGGGATCATAGGGGAGGTGTAACCCTGATTCAGAGAGGAGGGGGGGACTGGGAGGGGATCAGAGGGGAGGAGGGGGTAAACTGGGATCAGAGAGAGAGGGAACTGGGATCATGGGGGGAACAAGGAGGGAGGACTGGGATCAGAGAGGAGAAGGGAGGGGCACCTGGGATCAGTGAGGAGAGGTGGGCTTGGATCATAAAAGAGGAGGTGATCGGTGGTAGGGGGGAGAAACCGTGATCAGAGAGAGGGGGGGCGGGGATTAGAGAGGAAGAGGGGATAACCAATATCAGAGAGAAAGTGGGGTGGGGAACTGGGATCATAGAGGGGGGGAACCGGGATCAGAGAGAAGGGGGATGGGGATCAGAGAGAGAGAGTGCAGAAACCTTGATCAGTGAGGAGGGGGGACAGGGATCAGAGAGGAGGGGGGAGAAACCATGAGTGGGGAACGTGGATCAGATAGAGGGGAGGGGAGAATCTGGATCAGAGAGGGGGGTCACACCCTGCGACATCGGGCGGTATGTTCTGTGGCAGGCAAACCTTTCTGGTGTTGATCTTTGAGTATCTGTATATTGGGGGGCTCTCAGTGGCCTAACAGAGAAGGCCTCTCACTCCGGGTTGGCATTTTGTAATGCTCTGTTTTGGGCCGCGGGTGCTCGGAGCCATAGAAAGAGGTGGTCTGAAACAATGGAAGAATGAATGTAGGCACAAATGGAGATTGTAATGCTTCCAATTAAAGGAGTATAGAGAGGCGATCGGTGAGGATCTGACTCTAAAGGCCCCGTTACACGGCACAACATCGTTAATGACATCACTGATACGTTACGGGTTTGGAGTTGTTCCAGCAACATCGTTAGGACGTCGTTTCATGTTACACTGACATATGACTACGATAAATCATTGGATTGTTAATGGCAGGTTTCAGACCATGTTCTCAAACCACACGATGAACGATCCGCCAACCTGCTAGATCGTTGTGTGTGACACCGCGATAACTGTCGTTTCCGACTTAGGCTATGCACAGCAATGAGCAGGTATCGTTCGTGGGGTTTGTGAACGATACCTGCTCACAACATCGTTGGTGCGTCGTCCACAATATCTAGACGTGTGACATCTCACAACCGATGTCAAGACAATCGCGCGCCCACGAGATCATTGCCAACTTCGTTCCAACGTTGTGCCGTGTAACGGCACTTTAGACGGACACTGAACCTGAGGCTTCGGCTGTTTTAGTGCTGCATCCTCTTCTCCTCTTCCCCGGTGGTTAGGGCATTCCCCTGCAGAGCAATCTAGGGACAGGTTCATGATGCTAAATCTACATTGCCACCCTAAAGGGGGGTACATTTATATAAAGTCTATCATCTCGGCCCGCTGGCTCCTGTATTATTAGTATTCCGCTGCTCCATCAAAGCCTCGTCAAGGATTTCTGTCAGCCGCCGTCCTCCCTCCGAGGCCGTCGTCCTTCTTCTTCTGTCACTTAATATGTCATTTGCATCGTTTGCTCCAGAAAGGAAGATTAATTAAGCGGTAAATGAATAATGATGAGATCTATTCCATTAGAGCGACAGATCAGAGTCTTGGACGACCCGGGAATTTGGGGTTTTCTTGCCATTTTGTTTTTCTGCATAATTCTTGCCAGAAATTGGATCAGACCCCAACAGAGATAAAGAAAGGTCGTCCTATCACCGATATCACTAATAATGACTGCTGCAAGGTGGCAACCCCACTGATGTGACACTGTGTGTGTATGTATATATACATACATATATATTTATATATATATATATATATATATATATATATATATATATATATATATATATATATATATATATATATATATATATATATATTTTTTTTTTTTTTTTTTTCTTACGTTTTTTTATATATATTACATTGTTATTTTTTTTATAGTGTCATCATTTATATAATTAAAAAAATTAATAGCTTTTTAAATTGTCAGTTACCGTATATACTCGTGTATAAGTCGACCCCCCCCCTACTTTTGCCCCAAAACCTGGGAAAACCTATTGACTTGTGTAGAAGCCGAGGGTGGACCCCCAGCACAGGTATACAACCCCCAGCAGTGTGGTATACAGGCCCCCCCCAGTGGTAGTATACAGCAGCCTCCCCAGTGGTTGTATACAGCAGCCTCCCCAGTCGTATATACAGGCCCCAGCAGTATTACAGCAGCCTCCCCAGTAGTATATACAGGCCCCAGCAGTATTACAGCAGCCTCCCCAGTGGTATATACAGGCCCCAGCAGTATATACAGCAGCCCGAGTGGTATACAGCAGCCTCCCCAGTGGTATATACAGCAGCCCGAGTGGTATACAGCAGCCTCCCAAGTGGTATATACAGGCCCCAGCAGTATTACAGCAGCCTCCCAGTGGTATATACAGGCCCCAGCAGTATTACAGCAGCCTCCCCAGTGGCATATACAGGCCCCATAGCGGGTGGTATATAGCAGCCCAGCGGTGTGGTATATAGCAGCCCCAGCGGTGTGGTATATAGCAGCCCCAGCGGTGTGGTATATAGCAGCCCCAGCGGTGTGGTATATAGCAGCCCCAGCGGTGTGGTATATAGCAGCCCCAGACCGGGTGTGGTATATAGCAGCCCCAGCGGTGTGGTATATAGCAGCCCCAGCGGTGTGGTATATAGCAGCCCCAGCGGTGGGTATATAGCAGCCCCAGCGGTGTGGTATATAGCAGCCCCAGCGGTGGGGTATATAGCAGCCCCAGCGGTGGGGTATATAGCAGCCCCAGCGGTGGGGTTATATAGCAGCCCAGCGGTGGGTATATAGCAGCCCCAGCGGTGGGGTATATAGCAGCCCCAGCGGGGGGTATACAGCAGCCCCAGTGGTGTGGTATACAGCAGCCCCATGGGCTATACAGGCCCCCAAATGCTGGCCACTCGCCCCCCCTGTGTGGTAAGGGCCCCCCCTGCTGCTTACTTACCATCCTGGTCTTCTGCACGCGCCGGTCTTCTGTGCTCCGTCCTCCATGCTCCCGTCCGGCTGCATCCGGGATCCCCGGCCGTCGCAGTAACGATGACGTCATCGTGCGACGGCCGGGGATCCACATGCAGCCGGACGGGAGCATGGAGGACGGAGTGCAGAAGACCGAGGATGGTAAGTTAAGCATTGGGGGGGGCCCTTACCACACGGGGGGTGAGTGCCAGCATTTGGGGGCCATTACCGTATTGACCCGTGTGTAAGCCGAGGGGGACTTTTCAGCCCAATCTTTGGGCTGAAAAACTCGGCTCATACACGAGTATATACGGTATTTATATATATTTTTTATATATATATATATATATATATATATATATATATATATATATATATATATATATATATATATATATATATATATATATATATATACCGTGTTTCCCCGAAAGTAAGGCCCCCCCCGATTGTAAGGCCGCCTGGGGGTAAAGGGGGGGCCTGCCAATGTAAGGCCTCCCCCGATTATAAGGCCTTACAACCGGGGGGGCCAATGTAAGGCCGCTAGCGGAGGGGGGGGGGAGCGGGAGCGGGTCGCACGTCACGTGCGCCCGCTCATTACATATGCACTGCATCCCCCTGTCAATCAGCGACAGGGGGAGCAGTGCATTATACAGTATATATGGGCCCCCTATTGCTGGCACACTCCCCCTGTTATGAGGCCCCCACCGCTGCTGCTGCTGAAGACATCTTACCCTCCACGGTCTTCTTGCAGCAGCCAGCGGCGCGCGACGTGCGACCCGCTCCCGCAGTGTCCCAGCAGGAGGGGGCCTGTAGGCCACACTGCTGGGGCACCCAATGTAAGGCCCCCCCCGAAAGTAAGGCCGGGGGCCACTTTTGGCCCCCAAAAGAATGTAAGACAGGGCCTTACTTTCGGGGAAACACGGTATACATATATATATATTTATATTACATACATATACTAGCTGGGTGCCCGATGCAGATGCATCGGGATTCTAGCAGTGCGAGTCTCTGACTCGCAATGGCCGCTTCGCGGCCAATGCTTCGCGCTGCTAAGGCGACTCGCCATGCCCGCTGCGCGGGCATAGCGAGTCGCCTTAGAACTGCTCGCAATGGCCGCTGCGCGGGCATAGCGAGTCGCCTTAGAACTGCTCGCAATGGCCGCTGCTTCGGTCGTATCCACATGACCACGCTGACTCGCAGCGAGAGCGGTCTCAGAAGGGGCAAAAAACCCATTCGTGATTATATAATACTAGATGGGTGCCCGATGCACAATGCATCGGGATTCTAGCAGAGCGAGTCTCTGACTCGCAATGGCCGCTTCGCGGCCAATGCTTCGCGCTGCTAAGGCGACTCGCCATGCCCGCTGCGCGGGCATAGCGAGTCGCCTTAGAACTGCTCGCAATGGCCGCTTCGCGGCCAATGCTTCGCGCTGCTAAGGCGACTCGCCATGCCCGCTGCGCGGGCATAGCGAGTCGCCTTACAACTGCTCGCATTGGCCGCTGCGCGGCCAATGCATTTTTCGTATCCACATGACCACGCTGACTCGCAGCGAGTGCGGTCTCAAAAGGGGCACTCGCTCCATTCGTGATTATATAATAGATATTATATATATATATATATATATATATATATATTTTTTTTTTTTTTTTTATTGCTTAACTGTGATAAATATATAAAGAAAATACTTTTTTTAATATATATTTTTTATTTTAACTTTTAAATTATTATTATTTATTATTATTATTATTATTTTATATACCAAGGGAGACAATTGTGTATATTGCACCCCTACCTCATTCTCCTATCCCAAAGCTTAGCAGTGATTGGATAAGGCTATTAAACACCATTCATTGCAGCTGCCATAAAGCAAGCCCCTGCCATTGTACTGTCTCTACACTATAATAATGATTGTGACTCCGGTGGTATGTGATTGGTCTTGATTATTTTTCTATTTTTGTTACATTTTTCTTATAGTTTAGCCAAATTAATTTGGGATAAATTCCCCTTTAAGTCTATATAGAGGGACAGTATATTGGTTAAGAAAAAAAACTGCTGTTTTTCTCCAGAAACATTACTACACCTGGGCTGGGATTTCGAAAAGAATAGAGGCTGATCTGCAATACTACATGTAACCTGTGAACAGGGGTGGCGCTGTTCCTGAAGAAAAGGAGTCTTCACTCCTTACAATAAAAGTTTATAATATTAACTTTTTTGAAGATTGGTGTAAGGATGATGTGTGACGTTCTCCTGCGCGGTCCATGTCTATAACCTCATGTGACTGTTTACAATCTAAAGACAAGGCCGCGTGTGGACAAACATGGCAAGAGTCACAAACAGCTCTGTGTACACACTGTGACAACTCCGCTGCTCTGCCATAGTCCGCATTGTCACCTTTGTACTGCGGAGTGGCTACCGCAGCGCCAGGTGCAGAGGAAGCAACAGAAACCGGCTCAGTGAGGCCTGACCGGTGTTTCGGGCTGAGAATAGACCCGTACATGACAGGAGGCCAGATGTGTACGGTATATATACCAGACACCATGTAGCACTGTTCATCCTGAGCTCTCCAGTCATTGACTACAGCCAGGGAGGAGGCTGGATGATATCTACCGGGTATTGGGGATGCTCTCCAGTCATTGACTACAGCCAGGGAGGAGGCTGGATGATATCTACCGGGTATTGGGGATGTGTAGTCCACCGGGGGGCGCTCCATGTGAGATACTAAGTATTGGGGAACCAGACTTTCCCTAATCTTTCACCCAAGAGGAATCTGACAGGATCATAAGTGGATCTGCGAAAGAGACGAGAAATACCTCCGCATCTGCTCTGTCACCTGGAGCCGCTTATTAAGGAATCCTCGTTACCTACTTGGCTAATTGTCAGCTGGGATTGGTCCAGGTCGCCCTGTGAGGAGGATTGGCCGATGCTACAAGTCCTCTTTCTTTGAGTTTATTTCGATTGAATTTGTCCTGGATGATCCCCAATATTATTAGGGCAAATGGCCACCGGTTATACAATACACTTTTATGTCACTTGGGGTCCTCATTTTGCAGTGGTATAGATCCTGCCAGCCCCCTTTACCTTATGAGTGTCAAGTTAATCTTTACTATGTGACAGGTTGGTACCTGTGTGGGGGCGCTCCAACCTCTATCTCTCTCAGCACAGTGCCTCCGGCCCCTCTCTCTCTAGTGTGAGCCGACATCAGCCCCTCTCGCACTCTCTGTGCACGCCAACCCCATGCACACACATTCTTTCGCGCTCTGACCTCGGAGCCCCCCCTCTCACCCTGTACACACACTCCAACCTTGGACCCTCTCTCTTTCTGTCTTCCCACAGCACCTACGGCCCCTCTCACATTCTGTGCACGCTGATCCCATACACTCGCTCTCTTCCTCCGCAGCGCCTCTGGCCCTCTCACTCTCTCTGTGTGCGTCGACCTCGGGGGCTCCTTCTCACTCTGTGCGTCGCCGACCCCGTAGACACACACACACACTCTTGCACTCTCTCCTCTGTGCGCGCTGACCTCGGCCCCTCTCTTTCTCCACAACACCCCTGTCCCCTCTCACTCTGTGTGCACCGACCTCGTACACACACGCCAACCTTGGACCCTTTCTCTTTTTCTCTTCCCACAGTGACCCCTGCCCTCACTCTATGTATACGCCAACCTTGGCCCCTCTTGTTTTCTGAACAGCGCCCCCGGCCCCTCTCACTCGCTGTGCACGCTGACCCCACACACTCACTCTCTCTCCCTCCATATCGCCCCCGGCCCCTCTCACTCTCTTTGCACACCGACCCCGTACACACACACTTTCTCTGTGCGCGCCGGCCTCGGGGGCCTCTCTCTGCCCAGCGCCCGGCCAGTCTCACTCTGTGCACGCTGACCCCGTACACTTGTGGCACGCTCTCTTTGCACGACGACCTCTCTCTTACACTCTGTACACGCCAGCCCTGTACACACACTCACACTCTACTCTGTGCGTGCTGACCTCGGCCCCTCTCTTCTCTCTCTCTACCATAGGGCCCCTCTCACTTTGCACGCTGACACATTCACTTGCGCTCTCTCTCTCTGTGCGCGACGACCTCTCTTTTCTCACTCTCTGTGCACGCCGACCCCGGGCACACACGCACACTTTTTTTGTTGTTGTTTTTTGTCTTGAAGTTCATTTTTGCCATTTTTTTTTTTTTTTTCCTTTTTGACAAGTTTGTTTTTATTGACTTTGGTGCATTTGGAGGAATTCTACTTTCCAAAGCTGGAATGTAATAGACTTTTACAGCCGCGGCCCTTTCTTTTCCCCCTCTGTTGTAGTAGAAATTCCTGGCGCACCCCGGCCCTCACCTAGATGACCATTGTTGATCCTCCTGCCCCCTGTCCCCTCGTTATGCGCTGATTTATGGGGTCGCTGACTACACATGCTGAGCTGGATGGGAAGTCTCCTGGGATTTGGGGCTCTTCTTCCAGTTTGTTGGGCTCTTTGACATTTTGCCCCTCCGGTGGTCTTGGCTTCCATCGTCCCCTTTCAGCACACTTTCGGGAGCTTGTTTGATAAAGGGGTCTGGATAGGAGATGGCCACCCTAATCTTGAGATCGGCTCCCGACATCACTTTATGTATTGTGAATGTTCAATTTCTTTAGTAACCAAGACATGGTAAATTTGTACCGTCAGAAAACCAAAAGTCAAGATCTCGCTGTGACTGGTCGTTTCGTGAGACTCTTCAGATGTAGGGATAAGTTGGATCGGACATGTTGGATTTCGACATGCCCAATCTCAGGGGAGATGAGCTGATGTCAGAGCCAACTACAATATGTTTGTACATAAAGTTGGATTCTAAAGGGGGGGAAAAAAAAAGTTTCTCGTCTGTTTTCTTTGCCTCCAGTGTTGGAGTCCACAGGATAAGTAGATCCCCCCCCCGTCCCTTTAAATGTTAGCGACTCGGTTACACAGTGGTAATCCAGTATCCCCGGCGCTCCACGTTGGCAGCTATTTATATCTCGTAATTGTATGGCGTTTCCTTCCTCCTCCTTTCTTAGGCTAAAACTGGATTCATCCAAATTGCATGAAAGCTTACAAAAAATAGAATATCTATTGTTCTCTGTTATCAGCCATTTTTTATAGGTGCATAGATATACATGCATCTTAAAAATGAAGCAACTGTGTATAATAATGATAAAAAATGATCCCATGTTGGGTTTCCAGCCCGTACATGGAGAGATGATCGCTCTTTGCTGACGAGTTGGAGTTTGCAGTTTTTTTTCTTTTTTGTCGCGAGTAAAAGAAGGTCCGGATAATGGATGTGCGCGGGTCAGCGCATCACAAAGAGGCAGCTGACAGTGACGGGCAGGGCCACCGCCGCGCCTGCCTATCGCACAATGGCAGCGCAGGACTTACAAGTCACCATCTGTTTCTAGAAGCAGATGTGCCGCCTCAACACCCCCAACAGACAACTGATTACACCAACTTTTTTTTCTCTCTCACCATTTCCCAAAAAAACAAAGTTCCACATTTTTTTTTACATATATTTTATTTATATACCTTTTTTATTTAAATTATTTTTCTTTAAATTTTTTTTATATTTTTCATTTTGTTATATATTTTTTAAATATTTTTAAAACATGATTTTATATAGATTTTTTCAAATTTCATTTAAAAGTTAAAAAAAATATTTAAGATATATGTAAATAAATATATTTAATGATTTAAATAAGATGCAATAAAAAAATATTTATTTTTTTATTTAAAAAATGTTTTATTTTCTTCGGTAATATAAATATATAATGGTAATACATCACTACTACTATTACTACCAGATAGAAAATATAGATGTACTCTTACATTTACATGCGGTAGCGCCAACATATTCCGCAGCGCTTCACAATTGAGATATATATATATATATATATATATATATATATATATATATATATATATATATATATATATATATATATATATATATATATATATAATATATATATATATATATATATATATATAAAATATACAGTGCCTACAAGTGGTATTCAACCCCCTGCAGATTTAGGTGGTTGGCACATGCGGAATTAACTTGTCATTGTGACATTTGGACTGTAGATCAGCCTGGAAGTGGGAAATGCAGTGCCACAAAAAATTTTTTTTTTTTTTTTTTTTTTTTTTTTTTTAAAGCGTTAAAAGTTAATTCAGAGGGTCATTTATTATTCAACCCCTCAAACCATCAGCATTCTGTTTGGTCCCCCTAAAGTATTAAGAAGTAGTTCAGGCACAAAGAACAATGAGCTTCACATGTGTGGATTAATTATCTCTTCTGCAGCCTTTTCTGACTATTTACGACCCTCCCCAAACTTGTGAACAGCACTCATACATGGTCAACATGGGAAAGACAAAGGAGCATTCCAAGGCCATCAGAGACAAGATCGTGGAGGGTCACAAGGCTGGCAAGGGGTACAAAACCCTTTCCAAGGAGTTGGGCCTACCTGTCTCTACTGTTGGGAGCATCATCCGGAAGTGGAAGGCTTATAGAACTACTGTTAGCCTTCCATGGCCTGGACAGCCTTTGAAAGTTTCCTCCCGTGCCGAGGCCAGGCTTGTCCAAGAGTCAAGGCTAACCCAAGGACAACAAGGAAGGAGCTCCGGGAAGATCTCATGGCAGTGGGGACATTGGTTTCAGTCAATACCATAAGTAACGTACTCCACCACAATGGTCTCCGTTCCAGACGAGCCCGTAAGGTTCCTTTACTTTCAAAGCGTCATGTCAAGGCTCGTCTACAGTTTGCTCATGATCACTTGGAGGACTCTGAGACAGACTGGTTCAAGGTTCTATGGTCTGATGAGACCAAGATCGAGATCTTTGGTGCCAACCAACACGTGACGTTTGGAGACTGAATGGCACTGCATACGACCCCAAGAATACCATCCCTACAGTCAAGCATGTGGTGGCAGCATCATGCTGTGGGGCTGTTTCTCAGCCAAGGGGCCTGGCCATCTGGTCGCATCCATGGGAAGAAGGATAGCACGGCCTACCTGGAGATTTTGGCCAAGAACCTCCGCTCCTCCATCAAGGATCTTAAGATGGGTCGTAATTTCATCTTCCAACAAGACAACGACCCAAAGCACACAGCCAAGAAAACCAAGGCCTGGTTCAAGAGGGAAAAAATCAAGGTGATGGAGTGGCCTAGTCAGTCTCCTGACCTTAACCCAATTGAAAACTTTGGAAGGAGCTCAAGATTAAAGTCCACATGAGACACCCAAAGAACCTAGATAACTTGGAGAAGATCTGCATGGAGGAGTGGGCCAAGATAACTCCAGAGACCTGTGCCGGCCTGATCAGGTCTTATAAAAGACGATTATTAGCTGTAATTGCAAACAAGGGTTATTCCACAAAATATTAAATCTAGGGGTTGAATAATAATTGACCCACACTTTTATGTTTAAAATTTATTAAAATTCAACTGAGCAACATAACTTTTTGGATTGTAAGATTTATGCTTCTGTTAATAAATCCTACTCTCGTTTGCAGTTTGAAGGCTCTAACTTATTTGCATCTTATCAAACCACCTAAATCTGCAGGGGGTTGAATACTACTTGTAGACACTGTATAATGTGTGTGTACAGACTAACAGTGTGGACACACCTTATTCAAAGACTTTTCTTTATTTTCATGACTATGAAAATTGTAGATTCACACTGAAAGCATCAAAACTATGAATTAACACATGTGGAATTATATACTTAACAAAAAAGTGTGAAACAACTGAAAATATGTCTTTATTCTAGGTTCTTCAAAGTAGCCACCTTTTGCTTGATTACTGCTTTGCACACTCTTGGCATTCTCTTGATGAGCTTCAAGAGGTAGTCACCGGAAATGGTTTTCCAACAGCCTTGAAGGAGTTCCCAGAGATGCTTAGCACTTGTTGGCCCTTTTGCCTTCAGTCTGCGGTCCAGCTCACCCCAAATCATCTCGATTGGGTTCAGGTCTGGTGACTGTGGAGGCCAGGTCATCTGGCATAGCACCCCATCACTCTCCTTCTTGGTGAAATAGCCCTTACACGGCCTGGAGGTGTTTGGGATCATTGTCCTGTTGAAAAATAAATGATTGTTCAACTAAACGCAATCTGGATGGAATAGCATGCCCCTGCAAGATGCTGTGCTAGCCATGCTGGTTCACTATGCCTTCAATCTTGAATAAATCCCCAACAGTGTCACTAGCAAAGCACCCTATCACCATCACACCTCCTCCTCCATGCTTCTTGGTGGAACCAGGCATGTAGAGTCCATCCGTTCACCTTTTCTGCGTCGCACAAAGACACGGTGATTGGAACCAAAGATCCCAAATTTGGACTCATCAGACCAAAGCACAGATTTCCACTGGTCTAATGTCCATTCCTTGTGTTCTTTAGCCCAAACAAGTCTCTTCTGCTTGTTGCCTGTCCTCAGCAGTGGTTTCCTAGCAGCTTTTACCATGAAGGCCTGCTGCACAAAGTCTCCTCTTAACAGTTGTTGTAGAGATGTGTCTGCTGCTAGATCTCTGTGTGGCATTGACCTGGTCTCTAATCTGAGCTGCTGTTAACCTGTGATTTCTGATGCTGGTGACTCAGATGAACTTATCCTCCGCAGCAGAGGTGACTCTTGGTCTTCCTTTCCTGGGACGGTCCTCATGTGAGCCAGTTTCTTTGTAGCACTTGATGGTTTTTGCAACTGCACTTGGGGACACTTTCAAAGTTTTCCCAAATTTTTCGGACTGACTGACCTTCATTTCTTAAAGTAATGATGGCCACGAGTTTTTCTTTACATAGCTGCTTTTTTTCTTGCCATAATACAAATTCTAACAGTCTATTCAGTAGGACTATCAGCTGTGTATCCACCAGACGTCTGCATAATACAACTGATGGTCCCAACCCCATTTATAAGACAAGAAATCCCATTTGTTAAACCTGACAGGGCACACCTGTGAAGTGAAAACAATTTCCGGTGACTACCTCTTGAAGCTCATCAAGAGAATGCCAAGAGTGTGCAAAGCAGTAATCACAGCAAAAGGTGGCTACTTTGAAGAACCTAGAATATAAGACATATTTTCAGTTGTTTCACACTTTTTTGTGAAGTATATAATTCCACGTGTTAATTCATAGTTTTGATGCCTTCAGTGTGAATCAACAATTTTCATAGTCCTGAAAATACAGAAAAATCTTAGAATGGGAAGGTGTGTCCAAACATTTGGTCTGTACTGTGTATATTTTCTTTATTTTAGGTTTTATTTGTTTGAATATTTTATGTTTTTTACTAGAATAATGAAAAAAAATACCTTTTTTCTGGTCATCATAATGGGAGACCCAGACAATGGGGTTTAGGGCACTGCCCCCCGGAGGTCACACTAGGTACTACAAGTTTGTAGACACCGCCTCCTCCGCTTATAAACCCCTACCGCAGGGAACATCCTCAGTTTTAAACTTAGTGTGCTCGGAGGATCACGCTTTGCTTGCACTTCACTGCATTCTCACTACTTACGTGATGGCGTCTGAAGACAAGGTAATATGGTCCTGATCGGGACCTGCGACAGCCTCCCCGCTCACCCTTGTGGCACACGCAGGTGGAGGTACCGGAGGGCCTAGAGCCTGGACACTTTGTGTTCTCCCGGTACGCTGTCGCACTCCTTTCCATCCCTCTCTGGGGGGCTCTGGAGAGTGGGAGATAGGAGCCTTGCACAGCTCCGCTCCGTCCGAGGCCTCCCTAAATGGTGCTTACAGACCGGACTGGAGCCAGCCCAGTCCGAGGCCTCCCTAAATGGTGCTTACACTCCGGACTGGGCTGAACCCCCGTCCGAGGCCTCCCTAAATGGTGCTTACAGACCGGACCGGCACTGAGGCACTCTGTGTCTCCTGTGTGCCTGGGGGTAGTGTCTGCCACTTTATGTGTCCTGACACTCAGACCGCGCGTTACCCTCGGGTCCGCGGATCTGGAGGTGTACCCTGTGCTGGGGTCACCCTGGCTAACCGCCCTGTGTGTCACAGGGGCTGAGGCCGTAGACTGCTGATCTTAGGATGTAATTGCAGTCTGAGTGTGTGTACTGTGTTTTACACTGTTTCCCGCGCTGCGGGCTCCAGCACCTCCATGATGAGGCTGCCTGGAGGAGAGGAGGCAGCCCTTGCGGTGACGTCACCGGGGGGGCGTGTGTATGTGCTTCCCGCGTGTTCTCGGCGCCGCCCACGACTTTACTGGCGGCGGCCATCTTCTCCCTCACTTCCCGGCTGGGATCTACGGCAGCACGTGTCTGTACTTCAGAGGGAGACCGGAACTCGCGGAGGTCACACACACACACCGCTTCCTCCCACCGCTTTACAGCGGTCGGTAAGCCACCGGGACTCCCGGTCTGTTTGTCTGTACGACTTGGCTTATACATCCCCTACTGTGACTATGTCCTCAGTTAGGAAGCATGCTGCTAAGGCGGCGGATGCCACCATTACCTGTGCTACATGCAATGGTACACTGGTGGAGGGGTCCTGCAATAACTGCGGACGCCCAGAAGCCCGGACTGGCTCTGCTGAGACAGCAGCTCCGGTACTGTACCCTGAGGTTCGGGTGATCCCAGGGCCCTGGGAGACTCAGAATAAGATCAATGAATCTCTGTTGTCCCAGTTGTCCTCCATGTCGCAATCCCTGGAGGCACTTAATAGGAGGCTGGAAGGCCCAGCTACTCCTTCCAGTTACCCCCGGGTGTCTCCCTCTTCTGCTGTGAGACCCCTTAAGCGGGCTCGTCGTGAGGAGTCACCCGAGCTCCAGGCTCTCTCTGAGGAGGAGCGTTCCTCTGATGGTGAGGACGATGATGGGGGTTCAACTTTCGGGTCTGTGTCTGTGTCTGAACCTCCAGACGGGGTGGAGGATCTGGTGTCCTCTATCAACGAGACCTTACGTCTCGTGACACCCCCTGAGGAGGTGACGGTGCACCCGAAGGAGGTCTATCAATGGCTGCGGCCGGAGGCTAGACCAAGTGGCTCCTTTATGGACCATACTAATTTTGGAAGGGTGGTTAGAGCTCCCAGGTTACATCCTGGGCGGCGCTATGTCCGCAAACCCAAGGACAATCGCTTCCCCTTTCCTCAGGAGGTGCTTCAGGAGTGGTCGCAGTCCCCGAAGGTGGATGCTTCCATGACCAGGATTGCTGCACGCTCCCTTTTCTCTGCCTCTGATAGCTCCTCACTGAAGGATGCTACTGATAGACAGGTCGAGCAACTCGCCAAGTCTTCCTATGAGGCTGTGGGGTCGTCATTTGCCCCTAACTTTGCCACGGTCTGGACCTTACAAGCGATCACTACCTGCTTGGATGGTATCACTGACCTGGCAAGATCCAGTCCAGAGGTCCTGGCACTTACCGAGAGGGCGAGGGCCTATGCGGACTACGCCAGAACGGCGACTCTGGAAACTGCCACTCGCTCAGCTGTGGCTTCGGCCAATGCTATAGCGATCCGCAGGTTGTTGTGGCTGCGTCTTTGGGACTCAGATGCCACATCTAAGAAGATTCTGCAGAATCTTCCGTTCTCTGGTGACAGGCTTTTTGGCACAGAGCTGGACAAGCTGATTAAGGATTCTGCTGAGTCTAAGATACCGCAGAATAAACCTAAGCCACGGTATACCGTTAAGAGGAACCCAAAACAGTGGTCCTTTCGGTCCAGCTCACAGTCATCAGCACCGTCCGCTCGCACGGACCGAGGGGGCAAGCCCGCTTCTCAGTGGCGCTCTAAGAGTCGTCCAAAGAAGCCGGCGGGGGCAGCAGCTGCCACCCCCAAACCCGCCTCTACATGACTCGCTCTCTCTTCCTGCCTCCCCACAGGTGGGGGGCCGCTTGTCCCGCTTTCAGGACGAGTGGCTACTTCACGTTCCAGATCAGTGGGTTCGAGACGTGGTCTCGCGAGGTTACAGGATAGAGCTGACGTCAAAACCGATATCCCGATTCCATCGGTCGGTCCCCTCCCCAGAAAAAGCTCAGGCCT
Source organism: Allobates femoralis (assembly GCA_033576535.1). NCBI lineage: Eukaryota > Metazoa > Chordata > Amphibia > Anura > Aromobatidae > Allobates > Allobates femoralis. Next base: position 572,285,704 of record JARQOC010000004.1, on the reverse strand, counting down.
TTTCTTTGGTGTTGGAGGGACTCCGCAGAGACGGAGTGGTGGTCCCGGTGCCTTCCGGGGAGAGGTTCAGGGGTTTTTACTCCAACCTCTTTATCGTCCCAAAGAAGGACGGATCCTTCCGCCCGGTTCTGGACCTGAAGTTGTTCAACCATCACGTGTTGGTTCGGAAGTTCCCTATGGAATCACTGCGCTCCGTGATCGCAGCTGTGTCACAGGGGGACTTCCTAGCGTCCATAGATATCAGAGACGCTTACCTTCACGTGCCCATTGCACCGGCTCATCAGCACTGGTTGAGATTCGCAGTGGGGGAAGAACACTTCCAATTTGTAGCGCTGCCGTTCGGGTTGGCCTCGGCACCGAGGGTGTTCACAAAAGTGATGGCCTCCATGATGGCTCTCCTGCACGGACAGGGACATGCCGTCATTCCCTATTTAGACGACCTGCTGGTCAGGGCGCCATCGGAACACCTTTGTCAAGTGAGCCTGGATGTGACCATGCGGTCTCTGGAACAGTTCGGTTGGCTCCTCAACATTCAGAAGTCAACGCTAGTTCCGACCCAGTCTTTGACATATTTGGGCATGGACTTCAACACAGCCTCAGCCCTGGTGTCTCTGCCACGAGTCAAACAGATGGCGATCCAATCAGGAGTGCAAGCAGTCCTCCTGTCACCACAATCATCCCTACGGGGTTGATGAAGCTGGTGGGGCGCATGGTGGCGGCAATCGAGGCGGTGCCTTTCGCACAATTTCGCCTCCGTCCTCTCCAGCTGGAGATTCTCCGCAGGTGGGACAAAAGGACGATCTCCCTGAATCGGCTGGTGACCCTTTCCCAACCGACCAGAGATTCCCTGCAGTGGTGGCTACAGCCACACCACTTGTCTCGGGGCCGGTCCTTCATCAAACCGTCATGGTTAGTGGTGACCACCGACGCCAGTCTGAAGGGCTGGGGGGCGGTGTTCTTACACCACAGGGCCCAAGGCCTCTGGACTCAGTCGGAGTCGGCGTTGCAGATCAACGTGCTGGAGATCAAGGCGGTCTATCTGGCGCTCCTGGCGTTTCAGAGATTCCTCTCAGGACAACCCATTCGGGTTCAGTCCGACAATGCGACGGCCGTCGCTTATATAAATCATCAAGGAGGAACCAGGAGCGCAGAGGCTCTGGCCGAAGTTCACCGCATCCTATCCTGGGCGGAGAACAACAACTGCCTGATCTCCGCAGTTCACATCCCAGGGGTCGAAAACTGGGAGGCCGACTATCTGAGCCGGCAGGGGATGGACGCCGGAGAGTGGTCTCTTCATCCGGACGTCTTCAGAGAAATCTGCAGCAGATGGGGCACGCCGGACGTGGATCTGATGGCCTCACGGCTGAATCATCAGGTGCCGCAATACATGGCGAGGGCATGGGATCCCCAGTCTCTGGGAGCGGACGCTCTGATCTTGACTTGGTCCAGATTCCATCTGCCGTATGTGTTCCCGCCTCTGGCTCTGATTCCCAGGGTGCTGTGGAAGATCAGGTCGGAGTGCAGGGTAGCCATTCTAGTGGCTCCAGATTGGCCCAGGAGGTCCTGGTACCCGGACCTGTGGCAAATGTCAGGCGGACACAGGTGGGCTCTTCCAGAACGCGCAGATCTACTCGCGCAAGGACCATTCTTCCACCTCAATTCCAGGGCCCTCAGATTGACTGCGTGGCTCTTGAGGCCTGGCTGCTGACATCCAGGGGTTTCTCCCCTACAGTGGTTGCCACTATGAATCGGGCTAGGAAGCCAGTTTCCAGGAAGATGTACCACAGAACATGGAAAATCTTTTTTACCTGGTGTGCCTCTGGCGGACGGTCTCCGTGGCCCTTGTCCATCCCGACGTTGTTGGCTTTTCTACAGTCTGGTTTGGAGTTGGGATTATCCCTTGGCTCTTTGAAAGGTCAAGTATCAGCATTGTCAGTGCTGTTTGACAGGCGATTGGCGCTCCTCCCGAAGGTCCGTCAATTTCTGCAGGGGTGTCGCGGATGGTTCCGCCCTACAAGAGACCTCTGGACCCTTGGGACCTTAACATGGTCCTGGCGGCATTACAGAAACCGCTGTTTGAGCCACTGAGAGATGTTTCTCTATCTCGTCTGTCCCAGAAAGTGGCCTTTCTGGTGGCGATTACGTCTCTGAGGAGGGTCTCAGAATTGGCTGCACTATCGTGCAAGTCACCCTTTCTGGTGGTTCACCAAGACAAGGTGGTGTTGCGCCCACGGCCAGAATTCTTGCCGAAGGTGGTATCAACTTTTCACCTGAACCAGGAGATTGTTCTCCCATCATTTTGCCCCGCTCCCGTTCATCAGGTGGAGCGCGATCTCCATACTCTGGATCTCGTGAGAGCTGTACGCATTTATGTGTCCAGGACCGCCTCCTTCAGGAGTTCGGATTCCTTATTTGTTCTTACGACAGGTCGCTGTAAGGGGTCCGCGGCATCAAAGTCAACCTTGGCCAGATGGATTAAGGCTTCCATTCAAGAGGCTTACCGGTCTTCTGGTTTGCCTCTCCCGGTGGGATTGAAGGCTCATTCTACCAGAGCTGTAGGTGCCTCCTGGGCCTTGCGACATCGAGCGTCTGCTCTACAGGTGTGTCAGGCGGCCACTTGGTCCAGCCTCCACACTTTCTCTAAGCACTATATGGTGCATGCCCATGCCTCTGCAGATGCAAGCTTGGGCAGGCGGGTTCTCCAGGCGGCGGTTGCCCACCTTTAAAGGGAACCACGTGTTACCCGTCTTGTTGAGGAACTCTTCCCGCCCTGGGGTATTGCTTTAGGACATCCCCATTGTCTGGGTCTCCCATTATGATGACCAGAAAAAAGAGAATTTTGTTTACGTACCGTAAATTCTTTTTTCTTTAATCATCAATGGGAGACCCAGCACCCACCCAGTTGTTCCGTTGCATGTTTTGCAGTTGATCTGTTCCCTGTTGGGACAGTGTTTGCCGGGTTGTTGAACCGTCTGTGCACGGCATTCTTCCCGATGTTTCGGGTGTGGTTTATTTCCTCCTCGCAGCTTATGGACCAAACTGAGGATGTTCCCTGCGGTAGGGGTTTATAAGCGGAGGAGGCGGTGTCTACAAACTTGTAGTACCTAGTGTGACCTCCGGAGGGCAGTGCCCTAAACCCCATTGTCTGGGTCTCCCATTGATGATTAAAGAAAAAAGAATTTACGGTACGTAAACAAAATTCTCTTTTTTTTTTATGACACAAAAAATAAGAATATTATTTATTAATTTTATTTGTGTTTATTTTTAAAATATGTATTACAATATATGTATATTTTACTATTATCTTATACATTAAAATATATTTAAAAATGAAATTTAGGAAAATAAAATATATAAAAAATATATTAAAAACTATATAAAAAGAAAAACTGTTTTATCTGGGCTCAACTAAATATAATCATTAATATTTGGTGACCTCGGGGGAACTTCTTTGTTCCCCTTCATGGACTCTGGAGTGGCAGATCCATGAATTACTTTGACTACTTAGCATCCAAATGTCTAATTGGACAATTAGGTATGTCTGACCCCTGGGAAAGTTGGTGACGAGACATATTCCTGAATGGACGATAATACATGTTTTGTTTTTTTTCACTACTTGCTGTGATATGTAATACACAAGTGGTATAATAAAACTATTAAGATTTGCCTTTCAGGAATCTGGGAAAGCTGGGTGATTGATGCTCTTTCACCTGTCGCAGAGGCTTATCTGTCTGCTTTATCAATGCAGTCATAGATCAATTGAGAATGTAAATAGCTTGGCAAATTTTCCATTCAGGGCTCTAGAGAAGCTGGGTGACTGCCCATATGGTTTAACAGATTGTTGCCCGTTTACTTATTTTAGACTCAATGTAAACTCATGAAGCGCTGTAGGAGTAGACGTATAACACTGCATTTCTGGGAAGATTTGCCATTAACGGTCCTAGAAAAGCTGGGTGATGACTTGCGGTATGTGGCAGTGATTATGGCTCCCAAAGGAGGTTGTCCGTTCAGTTTCTACACTCCAAAATAATAAAACTGTAGTCATTTTCCATTTGGGAATCTGGGAAAGTTGGGTGACCACTGATATATCGGTGCTGTTATAGCTCCCTGGGTTTATCATAGGACTTTCTTGGGTTCCTGAATGGTAAATCTTCACAGGAGGCTGTCAGGATACCGGCAGTACATGTGTATCTGTTTAACTAGGCAGCTGTGCCATTCAGAAAGCTGGAAAAGCTGAGAGACAACCCTTATGGCTCCTGATGTATCTCCTCCTCCAAGGGGTTGTCAGGGCTCTTTCTTATCTTTGCAGTCCTATGATATATAGAGTTGGCGTTCAGGGTTGTAGAAAAGATGAGTGATGTTGACCGATGTATGGAAGATCATGATCTCTGTGGGTTCTTGTGTCTTCAGTTTTGCCGGCCGGAGGAATCTATACATCTCTGGAGTATCCAGCTTTCCACACGCTCTGTCCGCATTGCAGTGCCCTCTGCTCTCCACAGAGCCTCACGTGCAGCTCGCCAGCGCTGCTCCCCGTGTAATGAGAAGAGACAGCAGAGCTCTGACCTCTGCACGTGATCAGAGGGGCTACAAGTGCAGACTGACAGCAGCAGCAGCCGGCAAGTGTGGCCTGAGGTCACCAGAAACTCACAGGTGTCGGTGAGAGATGCCATCTACAGGAAACCCACCGCCTCTTGTGCCTTGCCTGCTGGGGGCTTGTGTGTGGAGTGGGCACAAACACCAATCTTAACCCCTTCACCCCCGGGCGATTTTCCGTTTTTCTTTTTCCCTCCCCCTCTTCAAAGAGCCATAACTTTTTTAATTTCTCCATCAATCTATACATATGAGGGCTTGATTTTTGTGGGATGAGTTGTATTTTTGAATTAAATTTATTTTGCCATCTAGTGTGCAGAAAAATGGTGAGAAAAGCTCCAAGTGCGGTGAAATTGCAAAACAAAGTGCAATTACACAATTGTTTTTTGACTTTTGGATTCACCATGTTCTTTACATGGTAAACCTGACGTGTCGGTGTGATGCCTCGGGTCAGTACGAGTTCGTAAATACCAAACATGTATAGTTTTGCTGTTATCTAATTGGTGAAAAAAATCAGAATATTTGAAAGAAAAAGAATTGCGCTTTTGCGCCATATTCTGAAAAAAGCGTTGTCATTTTTTTTTTTTTTATATATCTGGGCTGTGTGACAGCTTATTATTTGCGTCTTGAGCTGACATTTCTAATTATACAATTTTTGAGTTGATGCGCTGTTTTGATCACCCATTATTGCATTATTGCAGCAAGAAAGAAAACCTAATTTTGTCGTTTAGGCTTTTTTTTTCTGTTATGCAGTTTACCAATCTCATTGATTTTGTATTATGATAGATCGGGCATTTCTTAACGTTGCGATACCAAATGTGTGTGTGTTATTTTTTTAATAGTTTTAGTTTCAGTGACACAAAAGGGGGGAGATTTGAACTTTTGTGGTTTTTTTTTTTTTTTTTTTTTTTTTTTTTTGTTTTGATATATTTGTTTTTTTCTTCTTTTCATATTTTCAAAAACTTCTTTGCTGCACAGACTGATCGCTTCTCCTGTGTACAGATGAGCTGCTGCACATCTGAACACAGGAAAAATTGTCACTTTCTGCTGGTGAAAGATCTCATCGGCAGGAAATTTTTCCATAGAGCTTCCGGGGACATCACAGGACCCTGGGCTGTCAATGTAACAGCAGAGTTCCTGTGATTGCATCACGGGACCTCCGATACTGGCGTTGTCCCTGGTGCGGTGCTTTGCATCGTGCTGTCAGTGATTGAAAGCGCCATCCAAAGGGTTAACCGCATCAATCCGATCACTGATGGGATCGGTTCTGTTAGTTACACAGCTCAGCTAATTAGATCAAATGAGATGTGTGGGGGATGATGCATTTTCAATGCGTGAGCTCGCATCAGGGGTAGGACCACATCCAAGGGAGTATATACACTCCCTCAGTCATGAAGAGATTAAAGGGCCAATGCCCTGTAGCTTGAATCTGAAAAACTGCTGAAAATTAATGGGTGGGTTCTGAGCATAGTGTACGCATAGGATCTAAGAAAGCGATTGTTTGGAGGTGGCTGATAACAGGTAACAAATAAAGGGACCGCTTTAATTCTGACCAAATTCAGCCCCAACCTTTATGGACTCCCCCACCACCCTCCTGTTCTTGTAGACAGGCCCGGCGTCAGCACCCGGGCAAGTGCCGGGGCCCGACTGCTTGTAGGGGGCCCACAGGGCCCCTGAGGGCTAGGGTCACACTTGCATTGTGACCCTAGCCTGACGCAAGTATTGTCTGCTGCAGCGCAGAGCGTTTAATGCTATGAGCTGCCAGCAACGGAGCCCATAGAAACCCGATGTTTACATTGACAACCAATGGTTGGCAAGGTAAGCATCGGGTTTCTATGGGCTCCAGTGCATAGCATTAAAAGCTATGTGCTGCAGCCGAAAATACTTGCATCAGGCTAGGGTCACAATGCAAGTGTGACCCTAGCCTCAGGGGCCCCTGAGCACACTGCCCCCACAGCCAGGGCCATATCCAGGGGGCAGCTGGGGGGTCATTTCCAGGGAGGGCGCACTTAGCCTCCTGCAGCTCCGGAGCGCTCCCTCTGTGGGAGCCGACAGAGCTGCACACTCTGGGCTGACACAGGGCCTGTGATGATGTCAATGGAGGGTGGAGTCAGGGGTCACATGACCAGCTCCTCAGTGAATGCAGGACTCTGAGCATCATGATGGCCAGCATAGCAATTAGGTGAAGTTTATGTGTGGGGTCAGGAGGGATTTACAGTGTGTACGGAGCGGAGCCGCGCGTGTACGAGGTGTACGGAGCGGAGCCGCGCGTGTATGAGGTGTACGTACCAGTGGTAGCCCCCCGCGGATTCCGCTCCTATAGTCTCAGCCACCTTTGCCAGCAGCATTCTTCTCCATAGTCTCTTCTGCCGCTGTCTGCATTCTGCAGCTCAGCATGGAGGGGCACGATATTGTCATGACTGTGCTGATATGTGCAGAGCGAGCGGAGGAGACCGGAGCGGCGAGGAGAAAGAGAGATCCGGACGGCCAGACATTCCGCTTGGCTGCGGTGCCACCCATAATGCAGTGTGGCTCCATTGAGCTGCTTGCATTATTTGTGTGCTTGAGGATGCTTGTGTATATACCAAGCATCCTCAGACGCACAAAAATGCAACATTTTGCATTTGAAGGGTATTTTTAAAAAGTGCAAGGGAATGCAAACGCATCTTAGCCCGCTCCTAACAACGTGTAATATACTCACTGTCAGAAACAGCTCTTGCTGGTTTCGGCAGTCACTGTTCCTGTAAGGCTGCCTTCACATAGGCTTTTTTTTTAAAATGTGGCAGTTGTGGTAAAAAAAAATCTGCATCTGCCGCATTTTCCGTCTAGCGGCTGCACTTGCTACACATTTGCGGCAAGCCCCATGCATTGTCTATGGGGCTTGCGGTAAGTGTGCGGCAATATACCGTATATATTATAGTCCATGATATGTACTAAAAGGGGCACACTGAGACTTTTTCGCCCGGGGCCCACAGAAACCTGGAGCCGGCCCTGCTTGTAGACCCTCACTACTCTCCAGCCCTTTGTGAACAACCTACCTTCTAGTCAAATGTTTCACGTTTTGGAGCACCTGCTGCCATTTTTCTGCACCCAGTTCCTATAGTTTTGTGCATGGCTGAGTCACTTGGTCTGGTTTCCATGTGGAAGGTCTTGGTTTTGTGCACAATTCTTCCTTAATGACCATTTTTGACCAGACTTTTAAATACATGGGTGTAGCAGTTACCTACTGACAGTTCTGACTTAATGGCACTGCTGTGCATCTTCTGATTTTAAAGTAAGTATGATGTTTGTATCGTCTTCTGCTCTTTCCTTTTCTGACCACTGCATCTACAGGACTCGACGTTGCCCCATTTCTTGGCTCGTCAAAAGAGCTTACCGTATATACTCGTGTATAAGCCGACCCGTGTATAAGCCGACCCCCCTACTTTTGCCCCCAAAACCTGGGAAAACCTATTGACTCGTGTATAAGCCGAGGGTGGACCCCAGCACAGGTATACAGCCCCCAGCAGTGTGGTATACAGCAGCCCCAGAGGTAGTATACAGCAGCCCCAGAGGTAGTATACAGCAGCCCCAGAGGTAGTATACAGCAGCCCCAGAGGTAGTATACAGCAGCCCCAGAGGTAGTATACAGCAGCCCCAGAGGTAGTATACAGCAGCCCCAGAGGTAGTATACAGCAGCCCCAGAGGTAGTATACAGCAGCCCCAGAGGTAGTATACAGCAGCCCCAGAGGTAGTATGCAGCAGCCCCAGAGGTAGTATGCAGCAGCCCCAGAGGTAGTATGCAGCAGCCCCAGAGGTAGTATGCAGCAGCCCCAGAGGTAGTATGCAGCAGCCCCAGAGGTAGTATGCAGCAGCCCAGAGGTAGTATGCAGCAGCCCCAGAGGTAGTATGCAGCAGCCCCAGAGGTAGTATGCAGCAGCCCCAGAGGTAGTATGCAGCAGCCCCAGAGGTAGTATGCAGCAGCCCCAGAGGTAGTATGCAGCAGCCCCAGAGGTAGTATGCAGCAGCCCCAGTGGTAGTAAACAGCCCCTCCCCTCCTTATCATGTCCCCCCCCCCCCCCCCCCACCAGGCTGCGGCAGCTGTCAAAATAACAAACACTTTATACATCACCTTCCGGCGCAGCTACTCCGGTCCTCCGCTCCTCCGGTCCCGACTTCTTCTTCTTGTGCGGCTTCTGTGACCGCGCGCAGGAAATGACGTCATCTCCTGCGCCCGGTCACATGACACCGGCACAAGCAGGAAGAAGAAGCCGGCGAGCGGAGGACCGGAGGAGCGGAGTAGCTGCGCCGGAAGGTGATGTATAAAGGGTTTGTTATTTTGACAGCTGCCGCAGCCTGGGGGGGGGGACATGATAAGGAGGGGGAGGGCTGTTTATTACTACTGGGGGACCCATATTAAGGAGGGGGGCTGTGTATTGCAATATGCACGGCATCCCCCGCCGTTGATGGACGGGGGGATGCCGTACATATTCATTGCACTAATGAGGCGGCCCCACGTGACCGCCTGCGGTCACCGCGGCCCCCTCCTGCCTCCTCCAGCCCCCGGTCACAGCCCCCCCTTCCCCCACAGCATACCGTATGACCCGTGTATAAGCCGAGGGGGGGGACTTTTCAGCCCAATTTTTGGGCTGAAAAACCCGGCTTATACACGAGTATATACGGTATTTTGAAACCCCTCAAAACTTTACCTTAATCAAACCTGGCTGATGCAGTATAACTACCTTGTCTTTTTTTTTTTCTTTCTCTGCTTCGTCTCTCCATTTTTTATGACTGCTGATGTGAGACAGTCTTCCACAATCACACCTTTGTAGCCGAAGTTGGCTGTTCATTCCCCAGTTTTAAGGCTCCTACACAGCTGCTTCGGTTTCTGTTAGGCACTATGTTTCAATTTACATATGAACTTTATAATTGCTTTTTAATATATCTGACTATAATTCTGCAAAATCCCTGACCCTGCAAGTGCCCAGAAGAATTGATGCTGAAGGCAAAGGACGGGACAACAGATATTGACGTGATTATTAATTTCTCTTCTGTTTGTTCTCTTAGGGCCCTTTCACATCAGCGTTTTTCGTAATTCGCGGCAGATGCGGTGAAAAAACCGCATCTGCCGCGTTTGCCGCATAACGGTTCCACTTGCGGCACGGTTGCGGTTTTTTCCATAGGAAGTATAGGGGGACTTGCGGCAGATGCGGCAAGTGCGGTATTGCACTTGCGGCAGGTGCGGCAGAGAAAAAAACCGCGGCTTACTGCGGTTTTTTTCTCTGCCGCACCTGCCGCAAGTGCAATACCGCACTTGCCGCATCTGCCGCAAGTCCCCCTATACTTCCTATGGAAAAAACCGCAACCGTGCCGCAAGTGGAACCGTTATGCGGCAAACGCGGCAGATGCGGTTTTTTCACCGCATCTGCCGCGAATTACGAAAAACGCAGATGTGAAAGCACCCTTAGATGATTTTTATCAAGTAATAAGCAAACACTTCTGTTTCTGAAATCATTCTTACGGTGTATAATTTTTCCATACCTGCCTAAAAGTTTTGCACAGTACTGAAGTGGGATTACCCCATAAACATGGTATAATCTGCAATTTTTAAAATTTTAACAGATTATTTCGCTTCTAACTCCGGAGTTTCTTTTGTGTTTGCTCTTTTAAACCATTTATGATTTGAGTGCTTCTCTGATAGATGATTCTACGTGATCGTCCAACATGACTGATCCTTTGTTTTCCCTCCTGCTGTAATCCCAAAATATGATATTCCCTCATCTCGTCCTTTTTGTCCCTCAGGAGACGATCGTTACTATTATTACTGTCATTAATAATTCACATAGGACGCATCGCTCTCCATATATTGTCCTGAGTACATATATGAAGTGTGAAATATGTAGAGGGAGAATAGTGAGTGCAGCTCTGGAGTATATTACAGGATATAACTCGGGATCAGTAATGTAATGTATCACAGTGACTGCACCAGCAGATAGTGAGTCAGCTCTGGAGGATATATGGATGTACAGGATCGTAATGTTGTAACCAGTGATCCACCACAGCATAGTGAGTGCAGCTCTGGATTATATACAGGTGTAATTGGGTCAGTAATGTATGTACACAGTGACTGCACCAGAGAATAGTGAGTGCAGCTCTGGAGTATAATACAGGATGTAAATCATGATCAGTACAGAATCAGTATGTATGTACACAGGTACTCCACCAGCAGAATAGTGAGTGCAGCTCTGGGTGTATACAACAGGATAAGTAGTGTATGTACAGTGCTGGGTTTCTCCCCGTTGCAGCTGACTGTTTTCTGTCCTGGAGTCTCGGGATGTAAATATCTCAGGAATGTCACACTGAGCAGATGACAAGATTTCACAATGTGAAGCCGGAGGCCTCAGATACAGATCCCCAGCTGAAATAACCCCCTCAAAACAGAAAAATCTGTTACTAAAGTGAAAGAATGAAGATCTAATTTTGCACGTTTGCTCAGAACTCTACATTGCACCATTTTTCAGTTAACCCGCCTGGAAAATTGTAAGCAAATTAACAAATGGATTACATTATTGCTAAAGGTAGACTGGGCATTTTTGGAACCTTTAATACATTACTAATTTCCAGGAGGAACAGCAGAGGGACATCAAAACTCAAAAATTGCCAGAATTGTAAATAACGGGCAAATAGATTTGTATAATGACTTAAGGACTTAATTTTTGCCACAGATGATTCCTCTGATACAATTTTGTTAAATTTTCGGATCCGCAGACGTCCCGCTCGGTGAGCGTATTAGCATAGAAATTGCGTTCCTCCGTCCGTCCCACGCTGGGCTAATTTGGCTTAATCTCAAGAAACAAGGTAGCGCCTGTAATAAAAACAAAAATTGAGCCCTTGCATTCGCCCCCCCCGTCGGACACATTGATCTCGCTCATCCTCCCGCCCGGCAGAGAACCTAAGCTGCAATTGTCAGGAGCGATCAGCCATACTCTGCTGTTAAGATGCTGCCCAATCCTGCCCAGCGGCAGTGGCGGGCGAGGATATAAATACAAGTCAGGCTTTCTCACTGATACTTCTCATGTGTGACCCTGGGACATAAGTGTCACAATGTTCTCTCTTAGGCTGGCTTCAAACCACATTTTTTGGGATCCTGTTCTTCTGTTTTGAAAAGGACATAACAGGATCTGTTTTTGCTTCCCATGTATCCCAATAGTGCGGAATTGGTCATAAATTTGCCATCAGATTCTGGCAATTCAGTCCTGGATTTGTTTGTTTTTTTGTTTTTTATTTTTTTTTTTAAGGCCAAAAATCTGAGACTGCTCCGTTTTGGGCTCCGGTGAAGAAAACTGACAGAAACCAATCCGGAGCGATCCGACCCACACAGCATGGCAGTCTATGGGCGGCGGATCCGGGATAAAACAGGATCGTTTCCTGGATCCGGTTTTAGTGTACTGAGCATGCTCACTACACTAAAACTGCTCTGTGCCCATAATTTCACTTTAGCAGTGTATCTACATACACTGCTAAAGTGAAATTAAAGAAAGGAATGGTTAAAAATAAAAAAAAATTATCTTCACCTGTCTGCTGAGCATCCCGCAATGCATCCACCTCGATGGCTGTAAGGACTTTAATTGGCTGATCGGGAATGGGAGGGGCAACCCGATCAGCTGATGTCATATGACTCAATCAGCGTGGTTTAAACCGCCCGCTGATCGATTTTAGAGGTCAATTTAAACCACGCTGATGCGTTCATGTGACACATCAGCTGATTGGGTTGCCCCTTCCCCGCCAGCCGATTAAGGCCTTGCAGCCATCGGAGGTGGATGCATCACGGGACACTCGGTGGACAGGTGAGCTTTTTTTTTTTTTTTTTTTTTTTTTTTTATAACCATTCCTTTATTTAATTTCACTTCAGCAGTGCAACAGCGCCAACACCACTTGTCTGGCTCGGCTCCCCCCAGCTCTTTCTTTGTCAGGATCCCGCAAAATCCCGGATCCAGATACAAAAATGGCATTCGAGTTTACAATCCGGACTTGTCATTCTTGTCCGTAGGGTCCTGCAGAAAACAGGATCCCACGGACAGGAACAAAACCATGGCGTGAAGCCAGCCTTACCTCGGAGGCTTGTGACTGGTTCTCTGTCTCATTCCTTTGAGACTTAATTTTCCTTATCAGGTGTGGATATTTTGTGATTACTCCCATCCTCTTTATTATGGTCACTTGGTTCTGCCATGCTTTGCTGGTGATTGAACCCATTCCTGGCCAAACTTCCTGAGGAGAAGGAAGCTTTCTGAAGAGCTTTCTACTGCTTAGCTCTCTGCTGTCAAGGAGTGTGGCAGCAGGTGTGACATTGCCTTTGTTCCCTGTCTTTCTCCTCTTACCCTTTTCTCTTGTTTATTGCATTTTTGCCATTCACTATTTATGGTTAACATCAGGGCCAGCGAGGACGTAGGTATACTGCTCGACGACAAGTTGAAAGAACTCATTTAGGGACAGCAAGGAGATCAGGGCACAGCCATAGGTGAGTGCAGGAGGTCACCTTTCCATCTATGAGCAGGGCCCTCCGCTATATTTGTCGTTTTCCCCCCCCCTTCACTCCATCCCTTTCCCAAATGTCTCCCTGTCCGTTGTTTTTTGTAGTGCGCCAGACATTGTTGGTCCATGCGCCACTGTCGCACATGGTAGCTGGACATCCCCCTTAGTCCCAAGTGTGACAATAAGTGAGGTCTGATAATTAATTTAAAAGGGGTGATCCCCGTGAAATAACCATTTATCTCTAAATTGTTGTGTCCATTTATTGTTTCTCCTGGAAATATGAGACTAAATCGGTCACTTGACATTTACCTCCTTATTCCAGTCCATGCCGATACACCTTTAAAGCTCTTGTCCCATGACAAAACTCGTCTATATGAATTAAGAAGTAGGGGTTTCCACAAATCATACATGAGTTATATGTAATGAACTTTGACTCGTCACCTATCCCAAAAACTGAAATTGAGCAGGTAAATAAAAGCTGTCAGTGACAGCCAAGGGTCAGGGGCAGAGGTGTGGGGACCCCTGTTAGAGTCCCCACACTCAGAGCGATGTGATCGGTCAGTCAATCTGACCGACCGATCACATCAAAATCGCGCAGGAAAGTGCTGAATGTCAGCACTTCCCTGCATGATCTCTGCAGGAGCCGGGCTGTGAGCTGTGCCCGGCTCCTGCAATCATCCCCTGCTTGTGCCCTATTATGTGCATCACTTCCCCCCCTCATCCCCCTGTCCCCCACTGTGTCTGCCCTCCCCGCTCATCCCCCTGTCCCCTGCCGTGTCTGCCCCCCCGCTCATCCCCCTGTCCCCCAGCTGTGTCTGCCCCCACCCCCCGGCTCATCCCCCTGTCCCCCGCTGTTTCTGGGCCCCCCCGCCGGTGACCGGTACTCACCGCCTCCTGCCGCCGCCGCCTCCCGCTTGCGTCCTCCTGCCGCGGCCGCCTCCCGCTTCCGTCCTCCTGCCTGCGACCGCCGCTCTCACCCGACGTCTGGTAAGACCTCCCCCATCCCCCTGCATGGGGATCCCTGATCCCCCTGCACGGGGATCCCTGATCCCCCATCCCCCTACATGGGGATCCCTGATCCCCCTGCACGGGGATCCCTGATCCTCCATCCCCCTGCATGGGTATCCCTGATCCCCCTGCATGGGATCCCTGATCCCCCATCCCCCTGCATGGGGATCCCTGATCCCCCATCCCCCTGCATGGGGATCCCTGATCCCCCTGCATGGGATCCCTGATCCCCCATCCCCCTGCATGGGGATCCCTGATCCCCCTGCATGGGGATCCCTGATCCCCCATCCCCCTGCATGGGGATCCCTGATCTCCCTGCATGGGGATCCCTGATCCCCCATCCCCCTGCATGGGGATTCCCTGATCCCCCTGCATGGGGATCCCTGATCCCCCTGCATGGGGATCCCTGATCCCCCATCCCCCTGCATGGGATCCCTGATCCCCCATCCCCCTGCATGGGGATCCCTGATCCCCCATCCCCCTGCATGGGGATCCCTGATCCCCCATCCCCCTGCATGGGGATCCCTGATCCCCCATCCCCCTGCATGGGGATCCCTGATCCCCATCCCCCTGCATGGGGATCCCTGATCCCCCATGCCCCTGCATGGGGATCCCTGATCCCCCATGCCCCTGCATGGGGATCCCTGATCCCCCATGCCCCTGCATGGGGATCCCTGATCCCCCATGCCCCTGCATGGGGATCCCTGATCCCCCATGCCCCTGCATGGGGATCCCTGATCCCCCATGCCCCTGCATGGGATCCCTGATCCCCCATGCCCCTGCATGGGGATCCCTGATCCCCCATGCCCCTTGCATGGGGATCCCTGATCCCCCATCCCCTTGCATGGGGATCCCTGATCCCCCATCCCCCTGCATGGGGATCCCTGATCCCCATGCAGGGGGATGGCGGATCAGGGATCCCCTTGCATGGGGATCCCTGATCCCCCATTCCACTGCATGGGGATCCCTGATCCCCCTGCATGGTGATCGTGGGACCTTCGTTGTGGACTACGTCGGAGGTGATCGAGCGTCGTGGGACCTTCGTTGTGGACTACGTCGGATCTTTTTATAATAAAGATGGAGTCCGAAATTTGTTTTGTGTTTTTTTTCTAATAAAAATATTTTTCTCTGTGTGTATTTATTGACTACTTACCAGAGATTCCTAATGGCGGGTCTAACATTGGCCCAATATTATGAATCTCGGGCTTAGTGCCAGCTGCCAATAAAAAGCTGGCATTAACCCCTTTATTACCCAGTTTGCCACCGGCACCAGGGCAACTGGAAGAGCATGGGTACAGCGCCAGAAAATGGCGCTTCAATGAATGCGCCATTTTCTGGGGCGGCTGCGGGCTGCAATTCGCAGCATGGGGGGCCCAGAACGCTTGGGCCTTTCCATGCTGAGGATTCCAGCCCCCAGCTGTCTAGTTGTACCTGGCTGGGCCAAAAATATGGCGGAGCCCTACGTCATTTTTTTTTCTAGAATTAGTTCTAGAAATAAAAAAAAATGGGCTTCGCTGTATTTTTGGTTGCAGCCAGGTACAACGAGGCAGCTGGGGGTTGCTGGCAGTCTGTAGCTGCCAAGTTGTACCTGGCTGGACCAAAAATATGGCGGAGCCCTACGTCATTTTTTTTTCTAGAATTAGTTCTAGAAATAAAAAAAAGCCTTCGCTGTATTTGTAGCCAGCCATGTACAACTTGGTAGCTGGCTGACTGGAATCCTCAGCGTGGAGAGACTCAAATGTTGTGGGTCCCCCACGCTGCAAATTTCGACCCACAGCCACTGAAGAAAATAGCGCATTCATTAGAGGCGGCATTTTCTGGTGCTGTACCCCAACTCTACCAGTTGTCCTTGTGCTGGTGGCACACGGGTTCTCCATATGCGACATGGTGTCCGCTAACAATTTCAATAGAAAATTACCACAATTGTTAGCGGAAACCATGTCGGGTATGGAGAGCCCCTCCCTGTGTGCCTGAACATTGGAGCTCCCCCACAAGTGACCCCATTTTGGAAACTAGACCCCGAAGGAACGTATCTAGATGCATAGTGAGCACTTTGAACCCCCAGGTGCTTCAGAAATTCATCCATAAAAATGAAAAAGCACGTTTTTTTCCACAAAAAGTTTCTTTTTTCATTTTTACGGATCAATTTGTGAAGCACCTGGGGGTTCAAAGTGCTCACTATGCATCTAGATATGTTCCTTGGGTTGTCTAGTTTCCAAAATGGGGTCACTTGTGGGGGAGCTCCAATGTTTAGGCACACAGGGGCTCTTCATATCCTACAAGGTGTCCGCTAACAATTCCAATTGTTAGTGGACACCATGTTGCGTATGGAGAGCCCCTGTGTGTCTCCACATTGGAGCTCCCCCACAAGTGACCCCATTTTGGAAACTAGACCCCCAAAGGATTATATCTAGATGCATAGTGAGCACTTTGAACCCCCAGATGCTTCACAAATTGATCCGTAATAATGAAAAAAGAAATTATTTGTGGAAAAAAAGTGCTTTTTCATTTTTACGGATGAATTTCTGAAGCCCTGGGGGTTCAAAGTGCTCACTATGCATAAAGATACATTCCTTTGGGGTCTAGTTTCCAAAATGGGGTCACTTGTGAGGGAGCTCCAATGTGGAGACACACGGGGACCCTCCAAATGCGACATGGTGTCCGCTAACAAATTGAGCTAATTTTCCATTCAAATTATTAGCGGACACCATGTCGCGTTTGGAGGTTCCCGGTGTGTCTCCACATTGGAGCTCCGCCACAAGTGACCCCATTTCGGAAACTAGACCCCCTAAGGAACATATCTAGATGCATAGTGAGCACTTTGAACCCCCAGATGCTTCACAAATTCATCAATAAAAATGAAAAAGCACTTTTTTTTTTCCACACAAATTTTCTTCTTTCATTTTTACAGATCAATTTGTGAAGCACCTGGGGGTAGAAAGTGCTCACTATGCATCTAGATATGTTCCTTTGGGGGTGTAGTTTCCAAAATGGGGTCACTTGTGGGGGAGCTTTAATGTGGAGACACACGGGACCCTCCAAACGCGACATGGTGTCCGCTAACAATTTGAATGGAAAATGAGCTCAAATTGTTAGCGGACACCATGTCGCGTATGGAGGGCCCCCGTGTGTCTCCACATTGGAGCTCCCCCACAAATGACCCCATTTTGGAAACTAGACCCCCTAAGGAAGGTATCTAGATGCATAGTGAGCACTTTGAACCAACAGATGCTTCACAAATTCATTCATAAAAATGAAAAAAAACACTTTTTTTTCACAAAAAAATTCTTTTTGCCTACATTTTTTCAGTTTCACATGGGCAAAGGGATAAAATACATCCCAAAATTGTTGGGCAATTTCTCCTGAGTACACCGATACCTTATTTGTGGTCATAAACCACTGTTTGGGCGCACGGCAGGGCTCAGAAGTGAAGGAGCGGCCATTTCACTTTTTGAACGGAAAATTGGCTCTAAAATTCAAATTGCGCTCCCTCCCTTCTGAGCCCTGCCGTGCGCCCAAACAGTGGTTTATGACCACATATGAGGTATCGGTGTACTCAGGAGAAATTGCCCAACAAATTTTAGGATGCATTTTATGCTGTTGCCCATGTGAAAATGAAAAAATTGAGGCTAAAAGAACATTTTTGTTACAAAAATTAAAATGTCCATTTTTTCCTTCAACTTTATTTAGGTTCCTGCAGAAAGCAACCGTGAAGGAACATAACCATGCGTAATATAGTTATGGAGGTTTTGATGGTTTGCCACAGTTTTTTTATGGGGAATTTGTGATTACTTATTCTTTTTTCTGTCGTCTTTGCGGTGATTGACACCCACCTCAAACTTCAAAAGTGAGCTTCCTGAAAGATGTTTTATGCTTAACTTTGCTGTAATGGAGAATTGGCAGCATGGACATTGCCCTTTATCCTGTCTATCTCATTTTTTCTTTTTTTTGCTTCTCCATAATTGTATGGTTAAATGGGCCAGTGAGGACGTGGGTATATGTCGAGACAAGTTATATTAACTATTTGTGGCAGCATAACCAGCCATGGTTTATGCAGAGATCAACATATTCCCTTGACACCTCCGCTAAATTTTCGTTTTTTTCCAATTTTCCAATTTTGTGTTGTTTTTGATAATACGCCAAAATTTATCGACCAAATTTAATACTGAACCCCCTTAAGCCCAAATGTGACAATAAATCAGTCTGATAATTAATTTAAAGGGTATCCAGTGTATAACCTTCCTAAATTGATGTGATTTTGGTTCTCGAAATATAACTAAATGGTCCTTGACATTAACTCCTTACTTCCGTCTCCATAAGTGTTAAAGAGGTTGTCCCATGAACAAAACATCCTCTATATTGCCAGAGGACCCTTTTAAGAAGATAAAGGTGGGTTTTGCGACACAAATCTATTAAGCAACAGTTGAGTTGTGAATATTAATGAAACTTCTCCGCTCGTCTACCTATCCCAAAAATCTGCATAATTTAGCGGAGGAAGAAACTTGTTAGCTTTTCTAAAGACCTGACCTACTTTACCGAGTCAGAATGCTAAATATTCAATTAAAAGATGCGAAAAAAAACCCACAAGCTGCTGCTCCCCTCGTGTCTGGAAGGATCACTGGTTTGTGGATCCGCCGATACCTGGCAGCTGGGGATTTGCATTTTTCACTTCTTCATTTCTTGTCCGACCTCAACAAAAGTTGAAGATCAACTGCAGATCGACTGTGATGTGGGACGTAGGGGTCTGTGGGGGGTTAGGAGTTAATGTTGTATAATTTTTTTCTATCTAGGTTACCACTATTGCACTACATACACCTTGTTTTGCACTGCTATTCAGTATACTGCTTCTTTGTACAGCACAAACTTGTTAGTGATAGTCTGTCTTTGACGCTCAGTGTGTAGATCCAGGCTTGTTCATACATCTTCATGGATTTTGGATGGGTTAGATCTTGTACAGTAGACTGCCTGTTCTTGCTGTACAGACTTGTTTTTGACCCTCTGTCATTAGGCCTCTCAATGTTTAGATCCAGCCTTGTTCATGCATCTTAATGGATTATGGATAGTTGGAAGATTAAAGCTTTCTTGCTGTAACATAGATTGCCTTATCTTGCTGTACAGACTTGTATTTGGCCCTCTGTCTCCAGTCAGGTGTTGTGTAGATTCAATCTTGTTCATACATTTTCATGTATTTTGGATAATTAGATCTTGCTGTACAGTAGAATGCCTGTTCTTACTGCACAGACTTGTTTTTAACTGTCTGTGGCCATGCAATGTGTAGATGCAGACTTGTTCATATATTTTCATGTATTTAGATAATTAGAATTTGCTGTACATTAGACTGCCTGTTCTTGCTTCACAGACTTGCTTTAAACCATTTCAAGACGGGCAATGGGTAGTCGTATGTACAGTATATAGGTAGTTTGAGCTCCAAGATTAGGATTACTCGCATGTCACGTTCTCGCAACAAGCTGGACATGCTTGACCTCATTTTTTTTTTTTTTTAACGTTCAGACCTTGTCAAATATCTCCTCATATTCAGCTTCTTGACCCTTCTGAGGGTGCTATAAAGGTGTAATACCCAAGGTTTTGGTTTAAAGACCTCACACTGGTCTAGGATGTGATTTTCCGCCATTGTCAAATAAATGATAATAATTTTTGTTCTTAAGCCAAATCCGATGTTTGTAATAGTAATGAGTTCCTTGGAGCTCCTTTAATTCTTTTATACTGAGGTAATTTGGCCCCAAAAGTTTCCCGTCGGAGCATGTCGAACCTGCCGCCTCCATGCTGCGTGCATGCAACAATCAGGCTGTAAGTCTTTGTTTCCGAGTGTGTGGTATGCGCGTATCATTTTCCTATGCGGCTGGCTGATATGTTATACCATACAGCGTAATTGGGCATGCCTAATATAACACAAATTGCTGTAATATAAGGAAAAATAAACAGCAATATTACAAATCTGGGTAGCTAAATGACCATCTTAGGGTACTTTCACATCAGCGTTTTTTGCCGATCGCGGGCAGATGCGGTGAACAAAAACGCAATGCCGACGATTACCGCATAACGCTGCACTTACGGCACACTTGCGGCAAGCCCCATACAATGTCTATGGGGCTTGCGGCAAGTGCGGTTTCGGCACTTGCGGCAGGAAACAACGCGGCATACCGCGTTTTTTTTTTTCGCTGCCGCAAGTGCCAAAACCGCACTTGCCGCACACTTACCGCAAGCCCCATAGACATTGTATGGGGCTTGCCAGTGCAAGTGCAACGTTATGCGGTAATCGCGGCAGTTGCGTTTTTTCACCGCAACTGCCGCGATCGGCAAAAACGGCTGATGTGAAAGGGGCCTTACATGGCAGCCCACATTTGGACAGTTACCCAGCTTTCCTATGTTTCAGAATGAAAAATGGAGTCTAGTGACATATTAGGAACATTTTCTGCTGCTCAACGAGACATGTTTCGAAAAAGTCAGGAAAGTGAAAAACTCATCTTCAATTTAAAAAAAAAAAAATCCATTCAGGAACCTTGGAAAGCTGGGTGACTACCAATATGGCTGCTACAGTTTCACACTTCTATGAAACGTGGAATCTGCAGTCTAGTAAAACCCAGTCCGTGAAAATAGACCGTGTGAAACGGCCTAACCCTTGACATAGACATTGTAACTCCAGTTTTTTGAGAATCCTGACCAGGAAAATGTGACTGAACAACAAATACTGCAGAGTTGTATTTCCATATATTTAATTATATTCAGATAGCTTGAGAAAGGACATCTGGTCCGAAACGTCGCCACAGCCACAGGCAATAAAGGTCCAACATTTGGAATCAACTGTGCTGTTTTTTCAATTTTTTTCTATCATATATTTAGACACCTGAAAAAGCTTGGTGACCGCCAATATGGCCGCTGTAACAGTTCCCATCATGTTCTTTTACCAACTTTTTGAGAGTCCTGACAGGAAAATGTGTCTGACTATATTTGAATATAACTCTGCTTTTACTCATTTTTCAGTCACATTTTCCTGTCAGGACTTTCAAAAAGTTGGATAAAAGAACATGGTGGGAACTGTTACAGCGGACATATTGGCGGTCACCAAGCTTTTTCAGGTGTCTTGACTAAATATGTGATACAACTCTGCTCTTACTCATTTTTCAGACGCCTGGTGACCACTAATATGGCCTCTATAAGGTTCCATCATGTTCTTTATCCAGCTTTTTGAGAGTCCTGACAGGAAAATGGGACATAAAAATGAATGGTATACAGTTATATTCACTTATATTTTTAGTCAGACACCTGAAAAAGCTTGCTGACCACTTAATATGGCCGCTAAGACCGTTCCCATCATGTTTTTCATCCAGCTTTTAGAGTCTCCTGACAGGAAAATATGACTGAATATATGAAAATACAATATTTTTTGGTCATTAATTATTGATGGTTAATATGGCTGAGGTAACTGTACCCATAGATATTTTTATTCAGCTTTTTTAGACTCCTGACAAGAAAACGTGACTAAATTATGTGTAAATTCATGACTTTCCAGTCAGCTAGGCTTGGCAAAGCTGGACGAATTGTATTGGCGGCCATATTGATTTTTCAGCTCCCTCATCTTATAAAGCTTTTATGGCCTCTCATCCCCAAACAAAGACCACAGCATAAAAATAGCCTCTGGTTTTATTTTACTTTTCGCAATGAATTATTCAGCACACGTGTTTCGCAGCCGCTACCCGCAGCAGCCGGGGATTCATCGCCTATTTCCATCAACCCCCTCGTAGTGAATTTTTATTTCGCTCCTGCAGAAGACTTTGACCCTTTACTAGCGCATCCGCCATCTATAATCCTCCTTATTGTTTTCGTGGTAATCGTATGCAGATGCGGTATTAATTTATCCGCCGCCACTGTGCGCGCGGCTATTTAAGAACGCTGACACGGTTGGCGACTGCTTCTAAAATTACAACACAGATAAGATTCCTTCCCGGCAAGGTCACAATCCGCTATTTGTTGGTTGTCGTGAAGATTGTGTCACTTTCTTTCACGTTCCGGTAATTGTTACGTTGACATGTGACGATTTGCGATATGTGAGGAATTTTCTAGGGTCGGCACTAAGGGATATCTTAGTAGGGCAGTGCTATCAAATTCCCTGGATGTCCCCTTTAAGTTTCCATGGAAACCTTGCCTTAAAGGGGCTGATCAGTTGTCCTCTTTTGCTTTGTTTTGTATCCAGCGTCACGTTCTCCATCCGTGTATGTCATATTTGCATTTTTATGTTTTGTATTTACTAACCTTTGCTTTTTTGCTTTCTGTTCAGGACTCTTTCTATTCACACAGCCATTTTGTTTTTTTGTTCACTTAGTTTTATACCAGTGGCTAGAAGCAGACCGACATGGCAGAAGCCAAGATGGTAAGAAGAAAGGTAACCTAGGCTCCATACCATAAGTCCTCTCTGCACTTCACCCACTCTCAATCCCTCAGAATCACAATGATTGCTCACTTTTTGATCTGTCGCTTGCTTCACGTCCCTCCTCCCCCCTCCAACCCCGAAGCCTTTTTTTCCGCGCATCCATGACTTTGTCTCGTCAGGCGTAATTGCCGCTATGGTAGAAATGAGTTAAAAGCATCTTGTAAACATTGTTTCAAGCACTTAAAGGAATTTTACACTCAGTCAATAATTGCAGTGGATCGGATTTTTTTTCAAAATCCACTATAGTGTTTTATGAATATTTACGTTGTTTTTTTTATTTTTGCCCAGTTAATCTCCTTAAAGTCAAATTTACGTTGCACATCGCAACCAAACTTGCTGACCATTTCTAAACTGCCTGACGAGATAACTGCCCTTGTTGCCCATAGCTGCCAATCACGGTAAATCTTTCATTTACCGTGCTGAGCTGTGATTGTTGCTATGTGAACAAGCCACTTCTTGGCAACCACTTATCTCACTAGGCCTGAATTTTCTAAAATGGAGCCGCAGCAACCAATCACAGGGCGGCTTTCTTTCCCTAATCGATTCTAGGAAAATCAAAGCTGTACTATGGTTGCTATGAGCAACGAGGCCTAGTTTTTCGGCAATTGTAGTAAATTAGCATGCAACGGCTAAACGGAGTCAGAAAAAAGTGGCCATGTTGCCCAGAGCAACCAATTATAATACATCTTTCACTTTTACCCCAATTTTACCCTTCTGGTGGGAGGGTCCAACATCTGGTGGCAATTAGTTTATAGGTTCCAGTGGTGGATGAACAGTTACGGGCACAATGAGCTAAGTCACAACCAATATGATGGCTGCTCTAAGAGTTATCGCCCATTGCAAGAAAGCAGCCTATTTTTAATTCCGAACAACCCTTTTAAGGCTGCTTTCACATAAGCGTTTTACACTGATCGCGGCAGTTGCGGTGAAAAAAATACAACCGCCGCGATTACCGCATAACGGACTCACTTGCGGTTCACTTGCGGCAAGCCCCATACAATGTCTATGGAGCTTACGGCAAGTGCGGTATCACACTTGCGGCAGGTGCAGCCGAGAAAAACCTGCGACATACCGCGTTTTTTTTCCGCGGGCGCACCTGCCGCAAGTGCTGAAATTGCACCTACCGCTCACTTACCGCAAGCCCCATAGACATTTGTAGGGGCTTGCCGCAAGTGTCGCGATGCGGCTGTTTGCGGTAATCGCGTCAGTTGCGTTTTTTTTCATCGAAACTGCGCGATCAGCGGAAACGCTGATGTGAAAGGACCCTAAGCCGCTAGCCTTACACAACATTTTTTTACTGATCATTTTAGATTTTTGTCCACATGACTTTAATATGGCACCACACCAATGTCTGTTAGCACTTAATTACTACACTCTGTTACTTGGCAGGCAGGATGTGCTGAGACTTGTAATTCCCTCTCCTGAAAACCTGATTTGCAGCTCCTCCTCCTTAATGTGTCAAGATGTTTTGCTCAGTTTCCTGTGGGTAATAAAAAGTTATGATAATCTCCTTTTTCCTCCTCCTTCTTCTCCTCCTTGCGTTTGGTGTTGTTTGGTAGCCAATGATTTTTTTTTTTTAGGCCCATCCCTGGGCCTTTCTCATGCTAGCCACACATTTAAATGATTTGGAGTAACCAAAGTTACTAATTCCACAAAAAGGTTGAACTTACTCCTCATGGGTGGGGCTAAAACCAACTGCATGAAGCTTTGGTTGGTTAGTGGATTCATCTTTTTAAAAATAAAAGTTGAATCTTTGGCTCCTTGTGGGTGGACATTCAGTTGGTTGATGGAGTCACTCCTATAAAACAAATAAATTGTGCTTTGGGCTCCTTATAGGTGAGGCTACAACAACTGGATGAAACTTTGGTTTGTTAGTGTGACCCCCTTCCCCCTCCTATAAAAAAAAAAAAAAAAATCCCCTCATGGGGGAGGCAACAACAAACTGGGTGGAGCTTCATTATGTGTCACCCCTATAAAAAAAAAAATAATTTGAACCCTTGGCTCCTTGTGGGTGGCACTTCCATGTCCCTCCTATAGCATAAGTAGATTCCTTATTTTTGGCGCTCCAACCAACTGGGTTAAACTTTGATGCATTCACCCCTATAAGAGTGGAACCTTTGCTCCTCATGGGTGGGGCTACAACCAGCTAGCATTTTGGTAGGTGGAATGGCCCCATTAAAATATTTGGCTCCTCATAGGTGGGGCTGTGACCCAACTGGGTGGAGTTTTGGTTGGTGGATGAAGTTGCCCCTACAAATTAAGACAGTCCATTTGTGTGTGGCTATCATTACTAGTAATCTGATGGTGGTGGTAGTCGGTGGTGGTGATTTAGATGGTTGTAGTCATTAATTACATACAGACAATGAGCTTCTTTCCTAATTACAAGTTGGGCAGCGTATATTGCCAGAATCAATCATGCCGCCGTATAAATGTCAGAGTTCTATCATTTCTTTGATTAAAAAATTAATAATAATTCTTAACATAACTGGAAACCATCAGCAAGCATGTCAGCTGCCATGTCCTCTCCTTATGTGTTTATCTGAAAATCCGGTTCTGAGTGTTTCGACTATTAATAGATCTGTCGACCTGCCTGCTGATAGTTTCCAGGTAGGAGCAGATGTCAGTGGTGTGTAGAGATATAATGCTATTTGATCTGGTAAGTATTGGTGTTCTCCATAACTTTCTTCACTCCTTTTTGTTTTTATGTTTTTTTTTTTTTTTTTGTCTGCTTTTAAATAACAGTAATCGTTGCTGATTTTAAATAAGCAAATTAGCTATGTTAAGTCCCGCCCACACTTCAACAGGTCGCATCTACATAATTTTTCTTTTGCTATATATATATTTTATTATTCGGTCTTTTTTAGGAGATCGGTAGTTTAGGTCTTTTCTTGTGCCTTGGAGACGAAATTAACTTTTGGGTGACTATACAAGTTAGAGAAAACTCTGCACAAAAGTATGGGGAACGTATAATGACTTTCTTCTAACCGCAGATGTCCGAGCAAGGAGGGATTGAACATGTTGAGTTTAAATATGCCCCATCCTTGATTGGCAGGACTTAAATGACAAAATTTGGGAAATTTAAGCTTTCACAATACACTGCTCTCGCAGAAAAACTGCAAAATACTGAAGTTTAACTTTGTTTGTGAAAGGAGAAGAAAATGTGTTCGTTCACAATCTGGGTATATGTTTTGTTAATAGCGGAGTTTCATGTAATTTCTCGGTTATGGTGCCCCTGAGAGTTATCAAAGCTTTTAACCGTTTATTGACGACGTACCACTCATGTCAGTTGTTACAGTACTGCCGCAGTTGATGAATTAATAAACAAGCTTTTAATATCAACTCGATTAGGGCTGCGAGGATGGATGGACTGCAAGCTGGAGAGGAATTGTGCATGTGCATTACCATTCCTTAGTCTATATTTTCTTTTTTTAAAAATTGCATGTCCTTTATTTTCATTTCATCTTGAATTTTTTTTTTTATTCTATTATTTTTCACTTTTTATTTTTTACTTTTTCACATTTTTAATTTCCCTCATTTTTTGTTTTGTTTTAATTTTTTTTCATACACCCTTGGATCCTGCATTTTACTGAATTGATTCATTAGTATTTTATTTTTCATTTATTGTG
The DNA here is from genome assembly GCA_033576535.1 of Allobates femoralis. Classification (NCBI taxonomy): domain Eukaryota; kingdom Metazoa; phylum Chordata; class Amphibia; order Anura; family Aromobatidae; genus Allobates; species Allobates femoralis. The sequence continues at coordinate 572,259,520 of JARQOC010000004.1, read as the reverse complement.
ATTTTGTTATGCTTTCATTTTTATAACATTTTTGCCCAATTTTCTAGTATTCATCTTATATTTAGTTCTTATTTTGCTAAAATTTTTTATTCTATTTTTGCCTTAATTTTTATTTTTCCACAATAAATTGGTATATATATTTTATACAGGTAAATGCTGAACAACTGGAAAGGAGGGGTTAATCATCCCTGCCACAGAGGAGACTGAGGAGGACACATCTTGGATATTTTATTTTATTTGCCTACTCATTCAGGATAATAGTGATTTGTCAACGTGTTTTGGGGTAAAACAACTTTAGGATAATTGCGGGTCTTCGACTGGTTGCCCTGAAGAAGGATCTGTTGTTACTCGAAACGCGCCAGAAAATCACTATGATCATAAAAAAGGAGTGTTGACAAATCACTATCGTTCTGAAGTTTTGGAATAAGACAACTTCTTCAGGACAAATGTGTCGACGCATTTCAAAGTAAGACAACTCCTTTAGGACCATTGCCGTTTGTCTTAGACTGTGATTGTCCTGATGAATGAGGAGTCTTGCACCGAAACGTGCCGACAAATAAGTGTTTTACACCAAAATGCATTGACAAGTAAACCATTGTTACCATTGTAAGATTTTTGGAATAAGATGACTTCTTCAAGACAATAGTGATTTATTTTCGACACAGTTCAAAGTAAAACTACTTCAGGACAATCGCCGTCTGTCTTAGACCATGATTGTCCTGATGGAGGAGGTGTTTTACTCCGAAACGCATCAAAACATCACTACTGTCCTGAATATGTTGTTCGAAGTCCAAACACGTCGACAAATCACTATTGTCCTGAAGTTGTCTTACTCCGAAACTTCACTACAATAGTGATTTATTTGTCAATGCCTTTCGGAGTAAGGGTCCCGTCACACTTGGTGACGTTTCAGCGATCACAACAATGATGCGACCTGGTAAGGATCACTGGAGCATCGCTACGTGGTCACTGGTGAGATGTCAAACAGTCAGATATACTCAACGACGCAGAGACGATACGACGACCGTTTAACGACCTCGGCGGTCTTTGGGACCCTGTTACACAGCAGCTAGTCTGACGACTTAGACCTACATGGCTGAATTCTGAGTCGCCAATGAAGTCGTTGTTAAGGCGTCAAACACACCGATGCATGCTGCCAGCGGGAGCCCGACTATCAAAAATGGTCGACACGATCGGCGATCTCACAGCTGAGGCCCGGTCGCTGCTACGTGTCAAACATAGAGAGATCGCTGGCAAGGTTACTGTTGTGTCACAAAACCTGTGACGAAACTGTGATCTCGCTAGGTGTGACGAGGGCTTAAGACAACTCCTTTAGGGCAATGCTGATTTTTGCCGATGCCTTTGAGGACAATCAGTCTGTTTTTTGTAATTGATTCAAAGACGTTTTTACTCAAACGTGTTGATAAATCACTGTTGTCCTGAAGAAATTTTAATTTGAAACGCGTCGACAAATTACTATCCACGATTTGTCCTTCTGTCTTTTTCTACGGGAGCTCAGATTAACTTCTTCTAATTGTTCAGCATCCAGTTCATCGTAGGGCTGCTGCCGTATTTTGTCTGTTTAGTGGTTGTGACTCTCGCAACCTTTCCAGCTGAGAATGTTTCTTCATTTATGCACCTTTTTCATCAACACCCTATTTTGCGCTATCTCTTCAGCCGCTACTCAGGATGAGTAGATATACCCAAAATGTAAAAAAAAAAAAAAACACTTTAAAGGGATCCTGTCACCTCCAAAACACCACCTAAGCTACAAAAACATGTCCCTGCCTCATATTATCACTATTCTCACACTCTTTAGTCTACTAAAAGCGTCCTGTCAAAGTAGATAAAAACGATTTTATACTCGCTCATTAGGCATTATAATTAGCAGGGGCTATATTCTTTAGCCCTTATGGCGTGTTTGTTTTGCAGGCTCCAGGATCCATCCTCTCTCTCTCTGGCTGCTTTGCTTGTGCAGGCTTTGTCCTCCCCCTCTCTGTCACTCACAGAATGCAAATCATTAGTCCTGCTGTCAGTTCCACATCACAGCAGCACAGAGAGAGAGGCTGGATACTGGAGCCTGCAAAACATTGCCAAAAGGTAATTGCATAAAGCCCTACTTCATTATCATCCTGAGTAAGTATCAAAGTGTTTATTTCAACATTGAAAGGAAGTATTTAGCACACAGAAGGATGGTTATAATGCTAATGGGAAGGTGCAAGGACATGTATTGATAGGTTAGGTGGCTTCTAGTAGGTGACAGGATCCCTTTAACACTTAATCCCCTTTTATCAACACAGAACACATGCTCCTGTGTACAAATCACTTGTTCGAGGCGTCGATTGTTTCCTGATGTCAGCCCTGGCGTTCTGCCTAGTAGTGAGCTATGTGATGGCAGCTCGTGGACGGACAGGCAGCTGTGTGATTACCGCTCTTGAGGATTCCAATGGGGAATTTTCATGGTTATGTATTAAAGGGGGATTCCATCTCAATTTGATGTAAAGTGACGTCTGGGCACACCTGAGCAAAATCAACTCTCGAGATTCTGGAAATTGAGGGGTCCCTGGTATTCCACACATTTCAGCATTGTTCAAAGTCAAAAGCGCAGATAAAACCTTTAAAGGATCTCCCCTTTCAAGTCCAACTCTTTCTTTACATGATCTACAGATTGGAACGATGGTTTTTATTTTGCACGGACAGGAAGGCTTGGATCGGGCCGATTGATGGAGAATTTTCAATGTTCTATACTTTTTATATTGTTGTTTTGCAATTTAGGTGAAAACTTTGACCAGAGTCCAGTGAGGAGAACCTTCAAGTCCAAAGTCCTTGCCCACTACCCGCAGAACGTGGAGTGGAACCCCTTTGATCAAGATGCCGTCAACATGGTAAGACCTGAGGGATAGTGACCAAAGCTCGGTGGTCTGTACCTCTCCCGAACAGATTTTGTCAAAGTCCTAGATTTACATGAGACTGTTAGTTTGGCTCACAAGACCCGTTTTCTACTTAAGGATGAGAAAATATTTCTGCTTTACAGTTGTGTGAATTGCCTCCAAAACAGAGCGCCAAATCCCCTGCATAGATTTAAAGGGAATGTTCGCTTCCCAAAAAATAAGTTTATATATTTTATTTTCAAAGTTGCCTCAATCTTCTGACCCATTATCGTCAGTACTTGTGACACGTGGTCATTGCTGTGTGTGAAGGCTAGTTGACCCCTTAATCCAGTTTCTAAGCCAGCCCCATAGACTGAGAAGGGGGTTGGCTTAGCCATTGAAGTAGCAGGGACTGGTCATATATCTGTCAAGAATGAGCCAGAAGTGAAGGAGTATCTGAAAATTGACTAACTATTTTTATTAAGTGGACAGTCCCTTTTAAAATATAAATATGGGTATAGTCTCCTTGGGGACATGCTCAGTGCCGCTCTCTCGAATATTGGTCGCACATGCTCAGTATTGCGCTCTCAGAATATTGGTCGCACATGCTCAGTACTGCTCTTTCGAATGGTGGTTGTACATGCTCAGTACCGCTCTCTCAGAATGTTGGTCACACATGCTCAGTTACGCTCTTTCAGAATGTTGGTTGCACATGCTCAGTACCGCTCTTTCAGAATGTTGGTCGCGCATGCTCAGTACCGCTCTTTCAGAATGTTGGTCGCAGCATGCTCAGTACCGCTCTTTCAGAATGTTGGTTGCCATGCTCAGTACCGCTCTTTCAGAATGTTGGTCGCGCATGCTCATACCGCTCTTCAGAATGTTGGCCGCACATGTCAGTACCGCTCTCTTGGGATGTTTGTCGCATGCGTCAGTCGTCAGCGATCTCAACGCTGGCGACATTGAAGGCTGATCGCTGGTGAGCTGTCACACAGGCAGACTCGCCAGCGATCAGTGGACCAGCGACATCATGGAAATGATTTAAGTATCGTTTCCACGATGTCTTGTTCCCGCTGCTGCTGGTTAAGCGGGAGCAGGCTGGTCTCCAAGGTAAACTGCCGCTGCCTAGGTACCCGGTGTATACCTTGGTTACCAGCCTTCTCTGCTCACCAGCTGGTATCCAAGGTACACAGCGGGTAATTGGTGTCCCTAGTTACCCGCTGTGTACCTTGGATACCAGCCGGTGAGCGGAAAAGGCTGGTAAGCAAGGTATACATCGGGTATCTAGGCAGCAAGCGCTGCCTAGATACCCGCAGTTTACCTGGAGACCAGCTCCCAGCGCTTGCAGAGAGGCGCTGGGAGCTGGCTTCTCACTCATCCCCCGGTGTGACACGCAGCGATGCTGTGTGTCCACCGGGCGACCTCGTCGGGTTTTAGAACAGGTTCTAAAACCTGATGACCATCAACCAGCGACTTATCGCTGGTTTAAACGCCTGTCCACTCTTTAATATCGCTGCAACGTCATGTGCAGCAGCGATATTGCACGCGATATTGACGCTTGTGACATCCCCATAATGTTAAATCGTACTAGATTTTGAGCAAAATTGCACCAAATATAAATGTGGGGGATTTTCAGCTTCCAATTTCTCACCATGTCTGGGATTCGAGGGCGATAATTAACAACTTGACAAGAGCAAAAAGTGAGAAAAATGCGTCAAAGCGATGATCGTAATGTATTCTGTTACCGATTACTTTTTACGGACACCCTTCCCTTTTGCCTGGTCTCTCTGCAGCTCTGCATGCCCAAGGGCCTCTCCTTCCGGACGCAGGCCGACAACCGAGACCCCCAGTTCCATTCCTACATCATCACCAGGGAGGACGGCTCCCGGACATATGGCTTCGTGCTCACGTTCTTCGAGGAGGTGACTAGTAAGCAGATCTGTACGGCCATGCAGACACTGTACCAAATGCACAACGCGGAGCAGTGCAGCAGCGTCTATGCCTCATCCTCCTGCAGCATGGACTCCTTGGCCAGCAGCGTAGACGACGGCGATGCAACATCCCTTGCCAAACTGCAGCGCTACAACTCCTAGACATCGGCAGGGACACCCTATACGTGTCCAAGTGCATCTGTCTGATCACCCCGCTCCCCTTCATGCAGTCCTGCAAGAAGTTCCTGTCCCAGCTGTACAGAGCTGTCACCTCCCCGCAGCCACCGCCGCTTCCTCTGGAGAGTTACATCCATAACATCCTGTACGAGGTACCGCTGCCGCCGCCGGGCGCTCGCTGAAGTTCTATGGCGTGTACGAGCCCATTGTGTGCCAGCGGCCGGGACCTAACGAGCTGCCCCTATCTGACTACCCCCTGAGGGAGACCTTCGAGTTACTGGGTTTGGAGAACCTCGTCCAGCTCTTCACCTGTGTGTTATTGGAGATGCAGATCCTGCTGTACTCACAAGGTGAGGCGTCGCTTCTCTTCCGTATTGTTTGGTTCATCGCTGCAGTGTAAAGCATGGGGGACAGGCACACACCAGCCTCTGGATATATTTGTGAATGGGGTATTTCTTAATGTGATCTTAGAACCTGATCAGTGGCCCCAAGTGTGAACTGCTGATCTCCATGAAAAAAAGTGATCAATTTTGCAGCAGAACACTGACTGACATGCTCTCTCTTTTAAGAAGAGTTTTTTTTCAGCAGCTGCAGTGTGTATTGTGTATTATTCTATTTCTGCAGAACCTTCTAACACACCTCAGCTGCTGCAGAACATCAGAACACACACCTCAGCTGCTGGAGAACATCAGAACACACACCTCAGCTGCTGCAGAACATCAGAACACACACCAGCTGCTGCAGAAACACACACTCAGCTGCTGCAGAACAGCAGAACACACACCTCAGCTGCTGCAGAACAGCAGAACACACACCTCAGCTGCTGCAGAACACAGAACACACCCTCAGCTGCTGCAGAACACAGAACACACACCTCAGCTGCTGCAGAACAGCAGAACACACACCTAGCTGCTGCAGAAACACACACCTCAGCTGCTGCAGAACAGCAGAACACACACCTCAGCTGCTGCAGAACAGCAGAACACACACCTCAGCTGCTGCAGAACAGCAGAACACACACCTCAGCTGCTGCAGAACAGCAGAACACACACCTCAGCTGCTGCAGAACACACACCTCAGCTGCTGCAGAACACACACCTCAGCTGCTGCAGACAGCAACACACACCTCAGCTGCTGCAGAACACACCCTCAGCTGCTGCAGAACACACACCTCAGCTGCTGCAGAACACCCAGCGCGAGAACACACACCTCAGCTGCTGCAGAACACACACCTCAGCTGCTGCAGAACAACACACCCTCAGCTGCTGCAGAACAGCAGAACACACACCTCAGCTGCTGCAGAACACAGAACACACACCTCAGCTGCTGCAGCAAACTCAGCGCAGAACACACACCTCAGCTGCTGCAGAACAGCAGAACACACACCTCAGCTGCTGCAGAACCAACACACACCTCAGCTTTGTAGAAGCCTAAACACACCTAGTCTATTGAGACCTCTAATACACACCTCGTCTATTGTAGAGCCTCATAATACACACCTCAGCTGCTCAGAGCATCATAATACACCTCAGCTGCTGCAGAATATAATGAACTTGTCTCTATGTCTTATGCCCTCCTATCATGTAAAGCGCCATGGGATTTAATGGCTCTATATAAATAATAGTATTGAGATGTCAGTTGCTGTGGACAGTATTGGAGCACTCAGCAGCGCGTGCAGTAATGCTTCAGACTCCACTATTCTATTACACATCCTGATATTTCCCAGTCTGTATTATTTACATGATGGAGACACTACAACTCCCAGCATCTCCCGGCAGGTGTCATTGATCACATTGTTGGACGTATTGTTCATCCATCTTTCTCATATAGTGACATTTCCGCTTTTCTTCCCGGCAGATTACCAGCGTCTGATGACTGTGGCGGAGGGCATCACCTCACTGCTCTTCCCATTCCAGTGGCAGCACGTGTATGTGCCCATCCTGCCTGCCTCCCTGCTGCACTTCCTCGATGCCCCCGTGCCGTATCTGATGGGCCTGCAGTCAAAAGAAGGCACCGACCGCTCCAAGCTGGAGCTTCCGCAGGAGGTAAGGTTTGACAATCCTCACCTGGCTTTCCTGCACCCCTGATTTGCTTTTCTGAAGTGCGGGAAAGCTGGGTGACTGGTGATGTCCCGTACTGCTGACTAATGGTGACGTCTAGTGACGCCCGCTGTGACCTCTGCCCTACATAGCTGCTCCGTGGCACATTGAACTCGGGATGGAAGCTCTTACCTAATACACTGATAGGATCACCAGCACAGCTCTGACTCTTAAAGGGGAAGGCCACCCAAATTCCAGATTGTAAAGTGAGAAATAGGAAGTGGGAGTAGCTCTGTTGGCATAGACTGTTGCGTCCAGTGCTGACCTGATGAATGCCATCTGATTCATAGAAGGGGGCGTGTGTGAGGAATCCTCCATTATGGAGTATTACTTTATGGAATCTTCTTTTTATGGACCTTTCCTTTATGGAACCCTCTTCTACGGCAGTATCAGAATCTTGGATCGTCAGTTTGAGTGCTGCAGCATCTCATGTGGGCATCAGCGCCCATGAGTCATGTCACCCGCCTCTGTTTGGTGGGATGACGTATGGATACAATATGCAGATTATGTAAAAGGGGATTAATTTGTATTCTCGTGCCGATGCAAAAGAAAGTGACTCAGCCGCTCTGTACGGCTGCCAGCTCAGCTGCCGCTGCACAGCACTGGGCCTGGAGTCTTAAAGGGCCAGCACCGTGATTTGTAAGATTCATCTTAGGATCCAGATGCTGGATACATTATTCACGCAGACGGCAGATGGTGACTAATGACCATAGGGCCGCTCTCCAGGGAGAGGATGACCGCACTGAAAAGAGATTTGAGACGAACATGCGCAAGGAGGAGCAGATGGACCTACGGAGAGTTGCTGTGATTCAATTACCACCATTAATTGAAAGCTCCCCTAGAGGTTAAAGTTCAGGATTGATTAAATCTGTACTATAGTCAGAGCTGAGGTTTAGGCTGCTGTTTGCAGCTTTTTTTCACAGGTTTTAGAGAAATAAAGATTGATTCTTACTAATCTGTAGTGATTTCCCCTGCAGCGCCCCCACAGGAGATATCAGGTATTATAATTTTGGGTCCTCCAAAGAGAAAGGCTTATCTGATTACCGTATATACTCGTGTATAAGCCGAGTTTTTCAGCACAAAAAATGTGCTGAAAAGTCCCCCCCTCGGCTTATACACGAGTCATATACCATCAGTGGTGTATTCAGGGGCCCCCCTTCCCCCTTGCTGTTAGCCACCTGTAAAGAAATAGATCGTTATACTTATCCCTGTCCTGTCGCCGCCGCTCTCCGACACCGCACGCTCCTACGTCTTCTTCCTGCTGTGACTGGCGGGCGCAGGCAATGATGTCATTGTCTGTGCGTCGGTCACAGCAGGAAGAAGACGGAGGAGCGCGCGGTGTCGGAGAGCGGCGGCGACAGGACAGGGATAAGTATAACTATCTATTTCTTTACAGGTGGCTGACAGCAAGGTGGAAGGGGGGCCCCTGTATACACCACTGGGGCCCGCCCTGTATACACCACTGGGGCCCGCCCTGTATACACCACTGGGGCCCGCCCTGTATACACCACTGGGGCCCGCCCTGTATACACCACTGGGGCCCGCCCTGTATAACCACACTGCTGGGGCTGTATACCTGTGCTGGGGTCCACCCTCGGCTTATACACGAGTCAATAGGTTTTCCCAGATTTTGGGGGCAAAAGTAGGGGGGTCGGCTTATACACTGGTCGGCTTATACACGAGTATATACGGTAATAGATGAGGGTTATAAACTAAATAAAAATTTCTCAAAATTGGATTATTTTTAAAGGAATGTGAGGATCCAACATACAGCAGCCATTATCTCTTCCTTCTCGCATGCCTAAACTTGTCACGGTCCTGTCTGCAGCTCCATCCGTCTGCTTCCCATTTGTTTCTTTCCTGGGTCACCATCATTTCCATGTTTGCCATCATGTAAATCGTACAATGTGGATATTTAAAGGAATTTTCGGAGGGGGGATGGATGATTGCTCAGAGGCCTCAGACTAAGAAATAATACTGAGCCCCAACGATCCTTTCACAACTTTTATTCCGTTTTTGCTGTTTTTGGGTTTCCAATCCCATTTTTGACACATCAAAATGGCTGCTAGGCCAATCACTGGCTGCTCCAGCAAGAATTTTTGGCTGTTTCGGGCCTGTGAAGGCAGGATTTGGCAATTATTAGAACAGGTATTGGTACAAATTAGGTTTTTCTAAAAAAAAAAAAAAAAAAAAAGAAATTCTCTTGAAACCCCCTTTAAGCTCCTCCCTCCCTGGGACCACCCCATCTCCAGAATGGGCAGAGTTTATGTAAATCCTGCTTCTATTGATTTATAGTTCATAGGATCATCAGGACTTTATGAAAGAATATCCTATACAGTAGACTGCTTCTTCTGAGGACGCAGACTTGTTTAGGTTCCTCCCACAAAGGAAAATTAATGAAATGTAGCAGTCTTTGATGTTTTTTGTTTGTTCTCCTCTTTTGGTCGCAGGCGAACCTTTGCTTTGTGGATATTGATAACCACTTTATCGAGCTCCCGGAGGAATTCCCCCAGTTCCCAAACAAACTGGAATTTATCCAAGAAATCTCTGAAGTTCTTCTGAATTATGGGATTCCCCCGGAGGGAAATTTACACTGCAGTGAGAGCGCCACCAAGCTAAAAAGCCTGATGCTGGACGACTTGGTGAACGACAAAAAGAACGGGAACCTCGGAGGTCACAACATCAACATGTACGAGCTGCTGAAGGGGAACGAGACCATGGCCCGGCTGGAGGCGCTCACCAAAAGGACAGGGATCAAGATGGACAAGATCAGCATCAGCGTCCCGCTGACTGAGGCGGAGGACGGGCACAAGCTGCAGTGTGCGGAGAGCGAGCTGAAGGACTACAAGCTCAACGTGCAGATCCGGGAGGTGTTCGCTAACCGCTTCACGCAAATGTTCGCCGACTACGAGGCCTTCGTTATACAAGCAGCACACGATATGGAGTCCTGGCTGACAAACCGCGAGCAGATGCAGAACTTCGATAAGGTGAAGACTATAATAAATCATATGTGTCATACTTCAAAGCTGCACTCACTATTCTGCTGGTGCAGTCACTGTGTACATACATTACATTGCTGATCCTGAGTTACCTCCTGTATTATACTCCAGAGCTGCACTCACTATTCTGCTGGTGCAGTCACTGTGTACATACATTACTGATCCCGAGTTAACTCCTGTATTATACTCCAGAGCTGCACTCACTATTCTGCTGATGGAATTAAAGAATGAGTGCAGCACTGTGTGTATAATACAGGATCAGTAGTGTATGTATACAGTGAATGCACTAGTAGAATAGTGAGTGCAGCTCTGGAGTATAATGCAGGATGTAACTCAGGATTAGTAATGTAATGTATGTACACAGTGACTGCACCAGCAAATAGTGAGTGCAGCTCTGAGTATAATGCAGGATGTAACTCAGGATTAGTAATGTAATGTATGTACACAGTGACTGCACAGCAGAATAGTGAGTGCAGCTCTGGAGTATAAGCCAGTAATACACATCTAATGACTGCTTTTCCGCTCCAGGCCTCGTTCCTGTCCGATCAGCCTGAGCCATACCTTCCGTTCCTCTCCCGATTCATCGAGACGCAGATGTTTGCCACATTCATTGATAATAAAATCATGTCTTTGTGGGAAGAGAAGGAGCCTCTGCTTCGGGTCTTTGATTCCCGCATTGAGAAGATCAGACTGTACAACGTGAGGGCGCCGGCGATCCGGACTTCCACATACCAGTCGTGTTCAACCTTGAAAGAAGCCGGTAGGTCCTGTAGATGCTCTTTTATTGGGTGGAGTTCTCCTTTAAATTGAGGGGGGGGGCCCCAAAGCCTTTTATTGGACGATTCACTGCATTATTTCTCACGCTCCATTGATCATCAGAGTAAGTAACTCAGCCGAAACATCTTGGACGCGTTGACAGATCCTTCCTCGGCCTGGACTCCTCCATAGCTGCTGGGGCCACATATCATCATCCTCTCTGACGGGGGGAAGCGCCTGTTTCTGCAGTGACTTGCCCGTCGGTGTCCTCGTCTAGCTGCTGTCTCCTAATCATACACTTAATGCTTATTTTTAGGCTTCTTACTCCTCCAGCGATTAGCAACTGTTCACATTGAAGCCCCAAAGCCCCGTGCATTGTGCACAGGAGGAAACCAGACCGATTGTAAATGTTTTTATATATATATTTTTTGTTTATTACACCTACTAAATTCACATTTCTTTTCATTTCCACCTTCACATTGTTGCGGGCTGTGCTCACTTTTAACTAAACATGTGTAATGTGTTATGACTGTATAGAGCAAGTTGCTACAAAGGAAAAGAGGATTTTGGGTACTCAATGTAAAATCTCTTTCGGAGACTTCATTGGAGGACCAATGGTTTAAACCGGTGTCCCCCAGTGAAGTGATTAAGTCCCTTATCAATACATTAAAAATGTGAAACTTGTTTTTCGATATCTCAATTCTAGCCATATGTGTAATGTGTCAGGGCTATATAGAGGAAGGTGCTACAAAGAAAGCGGATTTTGGGTATTCGCCTTAAAACCTCTTTCTCTGAGCCTTCATTGGGGACACTGTAAATCACAGTTTTAAGCTTTGTTCCCCAATAAAGTAATAGAGAAAGTCTGTTATCTGTGCATTAAAATTGCCCAAACCCGTTTTTCGATATCTTAATTCTAACCTGAGATATGAGCATTTATAATGACAGGCCTGAAAGAGGACCTGTCGCCAAACCAGGCATGGTGATCTAATTACAGCACTGGATGCAGCATGTCTGCTGCATCCAGGCAAGGGGTCCCCCAGCACTTGAGCCCCCCTGTACCCCGAGATAATACACTTAGAAAACTTACATGCTCCAGCCACTAAGGAGGTGGCTAGGGGCTGCAGCCAAGGGCAGATTCACACCCCCTGCATGTGTAATCTGCCCACCGCTGCAATCATTCTCTCCCTCTTCAGCAGCATTTAAAGTTTTTTTTTTTTCAGAACTTGCCATTTGGCTCTGCCCCTCAGGGGGCGGGCTAAACGGACTTTCTGGGAGAGGAAAAAAAAACCTGTTTAAATGCTGCTGAAGAGGGAGAGAATGATTGGCAGCGGTGGGCAGATTACACATGCAGGGGGTGTTAATCTGCCCTTGGCTGCAGCCCCTAGCCACCTCCTTAGTGGCTGGAGCATGTAAGTTTTCTAAGTGTATTATCTCGGGGTACAGAGGGGCTCAAGTGCTGGGGGACCCCTTGCCTGGATGCAGCAGACATGCTGCATCCAGTGCTGTAATTAGATCACCATGCCTGGTTTGGTGACAGGTCCTCTTGAAGCTTGAGGCTTCACTACTGACGCACAACAATGATTCTAGTCATTTCTGACTTCTGTGACATATAGTTATTACACATATACTGGTTATTTGATCCCATTATAATACAATACATCAGAAGAGGAAATGGTCATCTTGGGTCTCAGTAGTGCAGTCTCAGGCTTTGGGCCTTGGACTTCAAATCATCATATTTCGGCTCAGGAGTAAGATATCAAGAAATAGTTTTCATATTAATCAACAGTAAAATGTGGCTGACGAGCGATCATTCCCAAATATTTAATTGTGATAATTTAATCATAGTTGTCTGTGAGAATGGGGACTGGGCTGGACTCTGAGGTAGACAGCAGAAGACTAATTGTCGCCTGGTATGTTCATTGTTCCAGCTCTGTCCATAGAGCAGCGCCTAACCAAGATGGATCACACGGCCATCCACCCTCACCTGCTGGACATGAAGATCGGACAAGGGAAATACGAGCAAGGCTTCTTCCCCAAACTGCAGTCAGACGTCCTGCTGAATGGCCCGATCAGCAACAAGTAAGAGCCTGTTCTGAGCAGAGGATCAGCCGGGAATGCCTGCAATGCTTCATCTCCGGATTATCCTCCCAGTCCTGTTATGTAAAAAGAGAAAAAAAAAGCTTCAAAGAGAATAATTATATATCACCTGCTCCTGTGTACAAAAATATAACAGCTATAATACTGCCCCTATGTACAAGAATATAACTACTATAATACTGCTCCTATGTACAAGAATATAACTACTATATAATACTGCTCCTACATATACAAGAATATAACTGCTATAATATTGTCCCTATGTACAAGAATATAATACAATACGTCCTATGCAAGATATAACTACTATAAACGCCCTATGTACAAGAATATAACTACTATAATACTGCCCTATAACAAGAATATAACTACTATAATACTGCCCTATGTACAAGATATAACTACTATAATATGCCCCTATGTACAAGAATATAACTACTATATAATACTGCCCCTATGTACAAGAATATACTACTATAATACTGCCCTATGTACAAGAATATAACTACTATAATACTGCCCCTATGTACAAGAATAAACTACTAAATACTGTCCTATACAAGAATAAACTACTATAATACTGCTCCTCATGTACAAGAATATAACTACTATAATACTGTCCCTATGTACAAGAATATAACTACTATAATACTGCTCCTATGTACAAGAATATAACTACTATAATACTGCTCCTATGTACAAGAATATAACTACTATAATACTGCCCCTCTGTACAAGAATATAACTTCTATAATACTGCCCTATGTACAAGAATATAACTACTATAATACTGCCCCTATGTACAAGAATATATCTACTATAATACTGCTCCTATGTACAAGAATATAACTACTATAATACTGCCCCTATGTACAAGAATATAATCTACTATAATACTGCTTACCTATGTACAAGAATATAACTACTATAATACTGCCCCTATGTACAAGAATATAACTACTATAATACTGCTCCTATGTACAAGAATATAACTACTATAATACTGCTCCTATGTACAAGAATATAACTACTATAATACTGCCCCTCTGTACAAGAATATAACTTCTATAATACTGCTCCTAGATAAATTGGGTTTTCTGATAATAATAAAAGTAATTTTACATAATCTTGAGGTTTGCTGCATTTTATATGTAAATGAACTGCAGCCTCATAAATATTAATTAGCCCTGTAACATTGTAGGAAATTGATGCACTTCAAGTAATGAGATGTGTGGTGCGGTGTATATCTGTATATCAGTGCTCGTCTACAGCTGTATGGCGATGTGGTGTGATGCACTGTTCCTGCTGTTTTATTAACTCTGTATAGCAGAACATTATGTAGATGAGTGCAGCGTCCCATCATCCTTCTGTCTTGTTCCTACAGTCGATGGGTCAGCCGGAACGCCACAGCGCAGCGGAGGAAGGACCGCCAGCGGCAGCACTCCGAGCACCTAGGATTAGACAACGACTTGAGGGAGGTAGGTCGTCACCCCGTCGCGAGATCTCCAACTCGAAACTGAGCAGCAGATGGCAAATTGCTCTCATTTATTTTATGGGATAATCATTTTGCCCTCGCACTGCTTCTCTAATTATCCTCTTACCTTCTACCCGCCTCCAAAATATCAACAATGCAGCATGTTGAGCTCTATGTGTTCTGAACGCCATCACCTAACATCTATGTGCTACATCATAGGCAGCAGCTCGGTGCCCCTGTTGTCCTCAGGGACGTATAGTATTGCAGCTCAGACCTAATATAATAGGGTCAGGCTGCAGTACCAGGCTTCACCTAAAGGGTAGAGTGGTGCTATTCAAAGCTTCTGGAGTGAGGTTTATCCAGTTCAATAAAATTGGAAAATTCCTTTAATCTGATTAGAAGTACTTTATTCCAGATTTTATAAAATGTCTTTCATTCAGATTTTTTTCCCTATTTAAAATAAAGTTTCCGAATTTGCTTAATAACCAAAAAAAAATTACATTATTGTACATTTTCTTAAATCTGGCATCTTATAGTCTAGAAATGTAAAAATGAACGTGGATCAGACTCCAATCGATCAGTTGATTAAAGGTACCGTTACACGATACGAGATCGTGAACGATATCGCTGAAACGTCACGGGTTTGGAGGCGTTGAAACGACATCGTTAGGACGTCGCTGTGTGTGACATCGAGATACGACTACGATAAATCATTGGATTGTTAGTCGCAGGTTTGAGAACTGTTCTAAACTCAGACGATCCTCGATCAGCCAAACTGCTGCATCGTTCTGTGTGACACCGCGATAACTATGTCGTTAACAACTTCCCCTATTCACAACAGTGAGCAAGTATCGTTCGCTGGGTTGTGTAAACAATAGCTGCTCGCTGGATCGTTGGTGCGTTGTCTACGATATCTATACGTGTGACATCTAACCAACGATGTCTAAACGATGTCCTAACGACCGTACACCCATGAGATCAATAGTGATATCGTTTCAACATTGAAGCGTGTAACGGTACCTTTAGAGACATGACTGCTGGATCTGGCACGGCGCCGCACATTGTGTAGTGGCCGTGAGCAGTACTGCAAGTTCTGTCCCATACAAATGATAGGAGACGCCATGCGATACCAGTCATGGCCACTACACAGTGTTGTGAGACACTTACTGGCTCCACAGTCTCCTCAATAAGCCATTAGTGTTGGTTCCTCACTGATCTGGTGTTTATGGCACAAATCTTATTTTTTTTATTAAAAATAAAATAAATCCTGCTGTACAACTCTGTTGTGGCATTTGAGTCCAGAATATATTTTTGTCCGGCTGGGTTATATTTTTTTAGTGTTCTTACCATTCTTTCGGGTAGGTTTTACATGTTCTTGTATAAATGTAGAACGTCCAGCGCCCTTCCGGAGTCGTATACCGGATTAAAGGAATTTTCCTGTCCCCAGATGAGCTCTGTGACTGAGGACCTCTTCCCGCCCCCTCCTGATACGCTGGTGCCATCTGCCTGACGGAAGATTGGGAGGAGGGTCCCCTTGTGTTTAGGGTTGTTGAGGTCACAGTCTGGCACCAGCTCCTGATTACGGATGGCGAGTGAATAATTAATGCCGCTCTTCTGCTCCCATATTAATTCTGCTCACAGTGCAACCAGCACGTCATCTCATTTAGACCTGATCATTCAATCATTGCCAAGCGCAGTGTTTAACAAAATGATGCAGTTTACACCTCTTACAGGCATGGTTCACTGTAAAATTATTTGGATTTGCACTAATATCGTACCCTTTGTACTTTTCACTATATAATCCCTTGGCAGCTCTCAGGATGGCAGAAGTGGATAGTATAAATCATGCTTATTCTTCATAGCCACCAATTTGATCTAATTCTAGTTCCCTGCAGTTGCCACTAGAGCGAGCTCTCACCGCACATTGTTTCCTCTGTGTGCAGTGAGCTCCCTCTAGTGGTTTTTTTTTTTCTTTGTATGCAGTGAGTTCCCCCAAGTGGTGTTCTCTTAGTATGCAGTGAGCTCCCCTCAGTGTTGTCGTCTTTGTATACAGTGAACTCCCCCTAGTGGTGGTTTCTTTGTGTGTAGTGAGGCCCCACTGCATACAACGGAAACACCACTAGGGGGAGATCACTGCATACAAAGGAAACACCACTAGGGGGAGCTCACTGCATACAAAGGAAACACCACTAAGGTTAGCTCACTGCAAGCAAATTAAACGCTACTAGGCGGAGCTCACTGCATACACTAGGAAAAATCAGTAGTGGGCCTTAGGATTATTTATTCCATCACTGGTGCTGCATAACCTGTGTTTACTTTCTGATTATTATACTTGGTGTCCTCTCTTGTATACTAACATCTGTACAAGTGTGTGTGGGCTCACAGCAACTTGTTACGTTGTAACATTGCTTTTAATTTTAGGTTTGTTTGGTCTCAGTTATAATTGTCCTTTCTCACAATAAATATATTTTGATTTTTTTTTTTCATTGCAAACAGTGTGCGCTTTTGATACAGAAGCTTTTTTTTTCTCCCCTTATATCCTTTGTATGCGGTGAGCTCCCTCTAGTGGTGTTTCCTTTGTATGCGGTGAGCTCCCCCTAGTGGTGTTTCCCTTGTATGCAGTGAGCTCACTCTAGTGTGTTTCCTTTGTTTACAGTGAGTTCCCAATAGTGGTGTTTTCTTTGTATACAGTGAATTCCGTTCCCTCTAGTGGTGGCTCCTTTGTTCACAGTGAGTTCCCTTCCCTCTAGTGGGGTTTCCATTGTATACAGTGAGTCCCCTATAGTGGTATTTCCTTTGTATGTAGTGAGCTGCCTCTAGTGGTGTTTCCTTTGTATGCAGTGAGCTCCCTCTAGTGGTGTTTCCTTTGTATGCAGTGAGCTCCCTCTAGTGGTGTTTCCTTTGTATGCAGTGAGCTCCCTCTAGTGGTGATTTCTTTTGTATGCAGTGAGTTCCCTTCCCTCTAGTGGTGTTTCCTTTGTATGTAGTGAGTGCCCTCTAGTGGTGTTTCCTTTGTATGCAGTGAGCTCCCTCTAGTGGTGATTCTTTTGTATGCAGTGAGTTCCCTTCCCTCTAGTGGTGTTTCCTTTGCATGCAGTGAGCTCCCTCTAGTGGTGTTTCCTTCGTATGCAGTGAGCTCCCCCTAGTGGTGGCTTCAGGCAGCTGGAATTGTAGCATTTATCTGTGGATTTTATTCTGGGGTTTTGGAGCTCTGTATCATAAAACCAAAGGCTCTGCATATAATATTGGAATAAGTGTCTTTTCCTTCCTGTCATAGATTCTCTCATTCGCTCTGGGCTATGTTGGAGCATGAATGGCTTCCATTGTAGCAGTCAGTGCCTCATACTTGGAATAGTTTTGTAGAGGCATTTCCCAGATTCCTGCAGATAATCCGTCCTCTCAGCTGGTGACATTTCTCTCCTCCGATCTTCATGTCATGTTCACCTCCTGTTTCCTTCCTCTGTCATCAGCTGAGCTGTTTCATCACTGCGCAGGTTTCCTGCTAACAGAATACTGAGACAAAATCATTAAAGGGCAATTCCCCCCCCCCCCCAAAAAAAAAGTGTTCCCTGCCCCTGACCACAGCTTCTACCACAAGAGGCTGGAATTCTAATTTTGACACCCCCCTGCTGCTGTTACCCAAAACAAACAGGCTGTGCTTTACTGCTTGCTGCAGCCTCTGCCTTTCAGTCATCGGTGGGGTCCTAGTGGTTGGAACAAGACTGATCAGATATTTTTCTATTGTGGAGGAACTATATGGGTGTGTACATCTGTTACCAGCGCTGTCCTCAGACACTGGGCAGCCGTGTCTGGAATATTAAAACCGCTAAATCCTATGTGATTGCCACAGGAAGATCTGCAGGAAATTGCTGCCTGAGACAGTGGGATGCTGCTGGAATAATTTAATTTATTGAATCGTATCTGTATGGAGGCAGACTTTTAACACCTTGAGGAACAAGTCGTGTCTCGCAAAGCTTCGCCGGGCCCCCCTTGCGCCACGCTGGGCCTTCCCCCCCCCCCCCCCCCCCTTCTGCCTCGCCGGGCCCCCCCCCCTTCTGCCTCGCCGGGCCCCCCCCCTTGGCCTCGCCGGCCCCTTGCGCCTCGCCGGGCCCCCCCCCTTGCGCCTCGCCGGGCCCCCTCCCCCCCCTTGCGCCTCGCCGGGCACCCCCCTCCTTGCGCCCGCCGGCCCCCTCCCCCCCCCACCCCCCCCCCCCTTGCGCCTCGCCGGCCCCCACCCCCCAACCCCCCCTCCTGCGCCTCGCCGGAAACTTGCACCTCGCCAAGCCCGCCCTCCTCGCCGCCTCGCCGCCGCCCCCCGCCACCCCTTCCCCCTTGCACCTCGCCGGGTGTGCAGAATTTTTAGGCAAATGAGTATTTTGACCACGTGCTACTTTTTATACATGTTGTCCTACTCCAAGCTGTATAGGCTTGAGAGCCAACTACCAATTAAGTAAATCAGGTGATGTGCATCTCTGTAATGAGGAGCGGTGTGGTGTAATGACATCAACACCCTATATAAGGTGTGCTTAATTATTAGGCAAATGCCTTTCCTTATGGTGGGTTTACACGCTTCAATCTTTCCGATATCGCAACTCAATGGCGCGGGAGCGCGCATTTAGTGCACGTTTCTCCCGCATCGCATTGGATGTTTACACGCTGCGATATCGGAATACAACGTCCGTGCGATGTCTACGCCCCCAACCCAGGATCGCACACTTAACATGGGAGTGAATGGGTGACGTTTCAAATCGCATCGTAGTTGGGCGTTTACACAGCACGATCTGGCTCCAATCTCCCTTCAATATCAGCCCGTTGAATAGCACGCTCATTCAATCCCCGATATCGCATTGACATCGTTCCTGCATCGTATTGGACGTTCACACCATACAACGCAGGAACGATATCGGCTCCAACGATCGAACCACGTGACTTTTGATTGAAATCTTACTACGATATCGAAACGTGTAAACCCGCTATTAGGCAACTTGGGTCAGAAGAGAGATTTGACGGGCTCTGAAAAGTCCAAAATTGTGAGATATCTTGCAGAGGGATGCAGCAGTCTTGAAATTGCTAAACTTTTAAAGCGTAATCACTGAACAATCAAGCGTTTCATAGCAAATAGCCAACAGGGGGCGCAAGAAGCGTGTTGGGCAAAAAAGGTGCAAAATAACTGCCCATGAATTGGGGAAAATCAAGCGTGAAGCTGCCAGATGCCATTTACCACCAGTTTTGCCATATTTCAGAGCTGCAGCGTTACTGGAGTAGCAAAAAGCCACAAGGTGTGCTATACTCAGGGACATGGCCAAGGTAAGGAAGGCTGAAAAACCACCACCTCTGAACAAGAAACATAAGATAAAATGTCAAGACTGGGCTAAGAAATATCGTAAGACTGATTTGACAAAGGTTTTATGGACTGATGAAATGAGAGTGACTCTTGATGGATCAGATGGATGGGCCAGAGGCTGGATCAGTAAAGGGCAGAGAGCTCCACTCCGACTCAGACACCAGCAAGGTGGGGGTGGGTACTGGTATGGGCTGGAATCATCAAAGATGAACTTATGGGACCTTTTCGGGGTGGGGATGGAGTGAAGCTCAACTCCTGGACCTACTGCCAGTTTCTGGAAGACAACTCCCTCAAGCAGTGGTACAGGAAGGAGTCGGTATCGTTCAAGAAAAACATGATTTTCATGCAGGACAATGCACCATCACATGCATCCAACTACTCCACAGAGTGGCTGGACAGTAAAGGTCTAAAAGAAGAAAAAATAATGACATGGTTCCTTGTTCACCTGATCTGAACCCCATAGAGAACCTGTGATCCCTCCTAAAATGTGAGATCTACAGGGAGGGAAAACAGTACACCTCTCGGAACAGTGTCTGGGAGGCTGTGGTGGCTGCTGCACGCAATATTGATCGTAAACAGATCAAGCAACTGACACAATCTATGGATGGAGGCTGTTGAGTGTTATCATAAAGAAAAGGGGGCTATGTTGGTCACTATTTTTTTTGTGTTTTGTTTATATTTCTAAATTTTGTGCAGTTATATTAGTTTGCCTGGTGAAAATAAACAAGTGAGATGGGAATATATTAGGTTTTTATTTAAGTTGACTAATAATTCTGCACACAGTGTAGATTAATAGGAAACAAAAAAAGAGTAAAGTGCCTGTAATTGCAGTTGAAGTCATAGTGAAAACCAAAACATTGATATAACGAGATGGCCGCTTCCGGTAAACCATTGTTTGGTTTCACTTGGGAAACACAGATCCACTATGGTTGAAACTGGAATTGCAGGCACTTTATTCCCTTTACTTCCTGATTATCTATAGTTGGGTTTTTTTTCCTAAAGGGGCTCATCAAGAACTGTTAAGCTATAGCTTATGTTCAGTGGGTTTTTCTGGTCATCATAATGGGAGACCCAGACAATGGGGTTTAGGGCACTGCCCTCCGGAGGTCACACTAGGTACTACAAGTTTGTAGACACCGCCTCCTCCGCTTATAAACCCCTACCGCAGGAACATCCTCAGTTTTAAACTTAGTGTGCTCGGAGGATCACGCTTTGCTTGCACTTCACTGCATTCTCACAGCTTGGCTGCCGGTGGCCATCTTTCCCCCTCACTTCCCGGCTGGGATCTGCCTGCAGCGTACGTCTGCACTCTAGGGGAGACCGGAAAACCCTCGCGGAGGCCACACACACACACCGCTTCCTCCACCGCATTACTGCGGTCGGTAAGCCACCAGGATTCCCAGTTGTTTGTCTGTACAAATTGGCTTATTTCCCCCTACTGTGGCCATGTCCTCAGTTAGGAAGCGTGCTGCTAAGGCGGCGGATGCCACCATTGCCTGTGCTACATGCAACGGGACACTGGTTGAGGGGTCCTGCAATAACTGCGGACGCCCAGAAGCCCGGACTGACACTGCTGAGACAGCAGCTCCGGTGCTGTACCCTGAGGTCCAGGTGATCCCAGGGCAATGGGAAACTCAGCATAAGATCAATGAATCTCTGTTGTCCCAGTTATCCTCCATGTCGCAATCCCTGGAGGCACTTAATAGGAGACTGGAAAGCCCAGCTACTCCTCCCAGTTACCCCCGGGTGTCTCTTTCTTCTACTGTGAGACCCCTTAAACGGACTCGTCGTGAGGATTCACCCGAGCTCCAGGCTCTCTCTGAGGAGGAGCGTCCCTCTGACGGTGAGGAGGATGATGGGGGTTCGACTCTCGGGTCTGTGTCTGAACCACCAGAAGGGGTGGAGGATCTGGTGTCCTCCATCAACGAGTCCTTGCGTCTCGTGACACCCCCTGAGGAGGTGAACGTTCACCCGAAGGAGGTCTATCAATGGCTGCGGCCGGAGGCTAGACCGAGTGGCTCCTTTATGGACCACACTAACTTTGGAAGGGTGGTTAGAGCACCCAGGTTACATCCTGGGCGGCGTTATGTCCGCAAAGCTAAGGACAATCGTTTTCCCTTTCCCCAGGAGGTGCTTCAGGAGTGGTCGCAGTCCCCGAAGGTGGACGCTTCCATGACCAGGATTGCTGCACGCTCCCTTTTCTCTGCCTCTGATAGCTCCTCGTTGAAGGATGCGACTGATAGACAGGTCGAGCAACTCGCCAAGTCTTCTTATGAGGCGGTGGGGTCTTCATTTGCCCCTAATTTTGCCACGGTCTGGACCCTACAGGCGATCACCACCTGCTTGGATGGGATAACTGACCTGGCAGGGTCCAGTTCAGAGGTCCTGGCACTTACCGATAGGGCGAAGGCCTATGCGGACTACGCCAGGACGGCAACTTTGGAAACTGCCACTCGCTCAGCTGTGGCTTCGGCCAATGCTATAGCGATCCGCAGGTTGTTGTGGCTGCGTCTTTGGGACTCAGATGCCACGTCTAAGAAGATTTTGCAAAATCTTCCCTTCTCTGGTGACAGGCTTTTTGGCACCGAACTGGACAAGCTGATAAAGGATTCTGCTGAGTCTAAGATCCCGCAGAATAAACCTAAGCCACGGTACACCGTTAAAAGGAACCCAAAGCAGTGGTCCTTTCGCTCCAGCTCACAGTCATCAGCGACGTCCACTCGCCCGGACCGAGGGGGCAAGCCCTCTACTCAGTGGCGCTCCAAGAGTCGTCAAAAGAAGCCGGCGGGGGCAGCGGCTGCCACCCCCAAACCCGCCTCTACATGACTCGCTCTCTCTTCCTGCCTCCCCACAGGTGGGGGGCCGCCTGTCTCGATTTCAGGACAGGTGGCTACTCCACGTCCAAGACCAGTGGGTGAGAGACGTAGTCTCCCGAGGTTACAGGATAGAGCTGAAGTCACAGCCGATACCCCGATTCCATCGGTCGGTCCCATCTCCAGAAAAGGCTCAGGCTTTTCACCTGGTGTTGGAGGGGCTCCGCAGAGACGGAGTAGTGGTCCCAGTGCCTTCTGGGGAGAGGTTCCGGGGTTTTTACTCCAACCTCTTTATCGTCCCAAAGAAGGACAGCTCCTTCCGCCCGGTTCTGGACCTCAAGATGTTCAACCGTCACGTGTTGGTTCGGAAGTTCCGCATGGAATCCCTGCGCTCCGTGATCGCGGCTGTGTCGCAGGGAGACTTCCTGGCGTCCTTAGATATCCGGGACGCCTACCTTCATGTGCCCATTGCACCGGCTCATCAGCGCTGGTTACGCTTCGCAGTGGGGGACGAACACTACCAGTTCGTGGCGCTCCCCTTCGGGTTGGCCTCGGCACCGCGGGTGTTCACAAAGGTGATGGCCTCTATGATGGCTCTCCTGCATGGGCAGGGACACGCTGTCATACCTTATCTAGACGACCTGCTGGTCAGGGCGCCATCGGAACACCTTTGTCGGGAGAGTCTGGAGGTAACCATGAAGTCTCTGGAACAGTTTGGGTGGCTACTCAACGTCCAGAAGTCAACCCTGGTTCCGACCCAGTCCCTGACGTACCTGGGCATGGACTTTCACACAGACTCTGCTCTAGTGTCTCTGCCTCGAGCCAAACAGCTGGCCATCCAATCAGGAGTGCAGGATGTTCTCCTGTCACCACACTCATCCCTACGGGTCTTGATGAAGCTGGTGGGGCGCATGGTAGCAGCAATAGAGGCGGTGCCTTTCGCACAATTTCGCCTCCGTCCTCTCCAGCTGGAAATTCTCCGCAGATGGGACAAGAGGACGTCCTCTCTGACTCGGCTGGTGGTCCTTTCACAGCAGACCAGGGACTCCCTACAGTGGTGGCTCCGGCCGTATCACCTGTCACGGGGCCGGTCCTTCCTCAAGCCGTCATGGTTAGTGGTGACCACCGACGCCAGTCTGAAGGGCTGGGGTGCGGTGTTCTTGCACCACAGGGCTCAAGGCCTCTGGACTCAGGCGGAGTCAGCATTACAGATCAACGTGCTGGAGATCAAGGCGGTCTATCTGGCGCTCCTGGCGTTTCAGAACTTCCTGTCAGGACAGCCCATTCGGGTTCAGTCCGACAATGCGACGGCCGTCGCATATATAAATCATCAGGGAGGGACCAGAAGTGCTCAGGCCCTCGCCGAAGTCCACCGCATTCTATCCTGGGTGGAGGACAACGACTGCCTGATCTCCGCAGTTCACATCCCAGGGGTCGAGAACTGGGAGGCCGATTACCTGAGCCGGCAGGGGATGGACGCCGGAGAGTGGTCTCTTCATCCAGACGTCTTCCGGGACATCTGCAGCAGATGGGGCACTCCGGACGTGGATCTGATGGCCTCGCGGCTGAATCATCAGGTGCCGCGATACATGGCGAGATCTTGGGATCCTCAGTCTCTGGGGGCAGACGCCCTGATCCTGAGTTGGTCCAGCTTCCATCTCCCATATGTGTTCCCGCCTCTGGCTCTGATTCCCAGGGTTCTGTGGAAGATCAGGTCGGAGTGCAGGGTAGCCATTCTGGTGGCTCCAGATTGGCCCAGGAGGTCCTGGTATCCGGACCTGTGGCGACTGTCAGGCGGACACCGGTGGGCTCTTCCAGAACGCGCAGATCTGCTCGCGCAAGGCCCATTCTTCCACCTCAATTCCAGGGCCCTCAGATTGACTGCATGGCTCTTGAGGCCTGGCTGTTGACATCCAGAGGCTTCTCTCCTGCGGTAGTTGCCACTATGACTCGGGCTAGGAAGCCTGTTTCCAGGAAGATGTACCACAGAACATGGAAGATCTTTTTCACCTGGTGTGCCTCGGGTGGCCGGTCCCCGTGGCCCTTGTCCATCCCGACATTGTTGGCTTTCCTACAGTCGGGGTTGGAATTGGGTTTATCCCTCAGCTCCCTGAAGGGTCAAGTGTCGGCTCTTTCAGTGCTGTTTGACAGGCGCTTGGCGCTCCTTCCCAGGGTCCGTCAATTTCTGCAGGGGGTGTCTCGGGTGGTTCCGCCCTATAGACGACCTCTGGACCCTTGGGACCTTAATATGGTCCTGGCGGCACTGCAGAAACCGCCGTTTGAGCCACTGAGAGACGTTTCTCTATCTCGTCTGTCCCAGAAAGTGGTCTTTCTGGTGGCGATTACGTCTCTGAGAAGGGTCTCAGAATTGGCTGCACTATCGTGCAAGTCGCCTTTCCTGGTGGTTCACCAAGACAAGGTGGTGTTACGCCCGCGGCCAGAATTCTTGCCAAAGGTGGTTTCCACTTTTCACCTGAACCAGGAGATTGTTCTCCCATCATTTTGCCCCGCTCCCGTTCATCAGGTTGAGCGCGAGCTCCATACTCTGGATCTCGTGAGGGCTGTACGCATTTATGTGTCCAGGACTGCCTCCTTCCGGAGTTCGGATTCCTTATTTGTCCTTACGACGGGTCGCTGTAAGGGGTCCGCGGCATCGAAGTCAACCTTGGCCAGATGGATCAAGGCTCCCATTCAAGAGGCCTACCGGTCTTCTGGTTTGCCTCTCCAGGTGGGATTGAAGGCGCACTCTACCAGAGCTGTCGGTGCCTCCTGGGCTTTGCGACATCGAGCTTCTGCTCTACAGGTGTCAGGCGGCCACTTGGTCCAGCCTGCACACTTTCTCTAAGCACTATATGGTGCATGCCCATACCTCCGCAGATGCGAGTTTGGGCAGGCGGGTCCTCCAGGCGGCGGTTGCCCACCTCTAAGGGGGACCATGTGTTATCCGTCTTTTGAGGAACTCTTCCCGCCCTGGGGTATTGCTTTAGGACATCCCCATTGTCTGGGTCTCCCATTATGATGACCAGAAAAAAGAGACTTTTGTTTACGTACCGTAAATTCTTTTTTCTTTAATCATCAATGGGAGACCCAGCACCCACCCAGTTGTTCCGTTGCATGTTTTGCATTCGTTCTGTTCCCTGTTGGGACAGTGTTATCCGGGTTGTTGGACCGTCTGTGCACGGTTTTTCTTCCCGACGTTTCGGGTGTGGTTTATTTGTCTCCTCGCAGCTTATGGACCAAACTGAGGATGTTCCCTGCGGTAGGGGTTTATAAGCGGAGGGGGCGGTGTCTACAAACTTGTAGTACCTAGTGTGACCTCCGGAGGGCAGTGCCCTAAACCCCAATGTCTGGGTTCTCCATTGATGATTAAAGAAAAAAGAATTTACGGTACGTAAACAAAATTCTCTTTTTCATTGGTTCAAATATGAATCTTAAGTCTGATATAAAGAGATTGCAGCATACAGTAAAGTAGACTTAATTTGTTTTTCAACCATTGGGACCCCAGTGAACATAATATATAAATTATCAATTCTTTTTGAACCCCTTTAGGAAAAAAATATCTATAGATCAACAGAAAGTAAGGGGAATAAAGTGCCTGCAATTCTAATTTCAACCACAGTGGCGCTGTTTTCCCAAATGAAACCAAAACATTGCTTTACTGTATGCTGAAATCTCCTTAGATCAGACTAAGGGTCCTTTCACATCAGCGGTATTACGCTGATCGCGGCAGTTGCGGTAAAAAAAAAACGCAATTACCGCATAACGGCTGCACTTGCGGCACACTTGCGGCAA
Source organism: Allobates femoralis (assembly GCA_033576535.1). Classification (NCBI taxonomy): domain Eukaryota; kingdom Metazoa; phylum Chordata; class Amphibia; order Anura; family Aromobatidae; genus Allobates; species Allobates femoralis. Next base: position 572,233,171 of record JARQOC010000004.1, on the reverse strand, counting down.
GCCCCATACAATGTATATGCGGGCTTACAGCAAGTGCGGCAGCGGAAAAAAACTGCGGCTGACCGCGGCTTTTTCTCGGCCGCACCTGCCACAAGAGACGATGCCGCACCTGCCGCAAGCCCGCATATACATTGTATGGGGCTTGCCGCAAGTGTGCCGCATGTGCAGCCGTTATGCGGTAATCGCGGCAATTGCGGGTTTTTTTCACCGCAACTGCCGCAATTGGCAAAAAACGCTGATGTGAAAGCACCCTAAGATTAGGTTTTCAACCATTGGGACCCCACAGAATGAATATATATATATACACTTATACACTTATATACTAGCTGGGTGCCCGATGCACATGCATCGGGATTCTAGAAGAGCGAGTCTCTGACTCGCAATGGCCGCTGCGCGGCCAATGCTTCGGGCGTATCCACATGACCACGCTGACTCGCAGCGCGAGCGGACTCAAAAGGGCAAAAAACCCATTCGTGATTATATAATAGATATATATATATGTCATTTATGAGCCCTTTATGGAAAAAAATGATCTATAGATCACCAGGAAATCAAGTCTTATTTTCATTCAAACTGAACCTCAAATTATTTTAGGTGGAGCTGCCCTTCAAGGTGATTTGTTACATGTCATCTGTTTGTTGTACATCCATTGTTTGTTTTGTTTTTTGCCTTTTTGTGTTGCTATTCTGTATTTACTTTGTCTTCTTTTTTTCCTTTTGCTCCGGCCCATGTGCATGCCTGGCTGCCTGTGTCTCTTTTTACTTTTGCTTTCCGTCCCTCTGGCTGGGGGTCTCCTCATTAAGCCGTCAGAGGAGAACTTACTCCGCCAAAACTCTATGGCATTCTGGGAGTGGGATCAGGGCTTCCCCGCTCCGGTACGGCCTCCCAAAAAATCTTTCTCTGAGTGCTGCCTGGTACGTCTGTCTCCTTTGCTCACTCTACAGCCGCTTTGCACCTTGTCGGACCCCCAGAGATGCTGCTTTGTAGTGTCGATCACTTTGAACCTGCCGCTTTTCATCCCATAAAATGCACCCTATAGCCTCCCCAGCCCCCCACGCTTTGATCACAGCTGAGCTTTTATTGCCATTGTGTGCAGTGTTTATTTTATCTCTTATTGTTATTTTATGCCTTTTTTTATGTTCACACACAAAACTGTTAGTTTTTTTTTTTTTTACCAGTAATCCATTCTAAAATATGAGATTTACTATATTAAATTAGATATTAGAGGTATTCGGTTAAAGGTAACCAATTATGTCCTTTTTATTATTAAACCACCCACAAGGTCATTTAGATCATGTAGTGTTCATTATCTTTCCTAAAAAAAAATAATTGTTGTATTCATCCGATAAAATAATTTTATACTTCCATATTGTCATTCGCTAGCTGGGCAAACAGTCATACAGTCATCCGGCTGGTTATTAGTAAAGTCCAGTGACAAAATTCAGAAAATGCTGAAAGGACCTGTGTGATGTCATGACCATGTGACTATTCTAGGTGGAGCTAAGTCTACATAGACCTTAACTGTTTACCTCCTCCCATTAGTCACATGGGCATGACATCACACAGGTCCTTTATTCAGAGCACTCGGCATTGCTACAAGTTCAGTGACATATCTGTTAACTATTAACTAGCCAGATGACTGTATGACTGTTTGCCCAGCTAGCTAATGAAAATATGTAAGTATTGGGATGAATGCAACGATTAAAAAAGTTATTAATGAACACTACATGACCTAAATAATATTGGGGGTGGTTTAATAACCATAAAGGACATTGTTGGTTCCCTTTAACATTTTTACAACAGGATAGATTGATGGGGGTCCAACCGATGAGACCCCTTTTGTAGAGTATGAACATAACGGCAGTGTCGGTGCTCCACCACCATCCTCCTGATCAGTTGGATTGGGCATACTTGATTTCGACATGCCCAACCTTTTATTTTAGAGGATACCATCTGTCAGAAGTGATTGGCAACAGCTTACTCCGCACCACCCATTGAAAAGCCATGCTTTTTTTTTTTTACCTCTAAATTTAGAAGTTTATTTTTCAGGCAGAACCAGTCAAGTTCTTTTTTGTTTCTAAATCTTTCCATAATGTTATTTAGATCATATAGTGTTCATCACTAATCTGGCTTTTAAAAAAAAAAGTCCATAATAAGAATTTTAGATCCTTAGGTGTTTACATTAGGTACCTGCAGAAAGTCATGGGGGTGGGTTCTTCAGCTGGAATCAGTCACATCAATCCTCTTCAGTCATGCAGTTATTTTGAATCTAGTCACACCTCCCCCACAGTGTAATATATTGACATCACTGAAGGTCCTGGTGGTGATGTCACGACCATGTGACTAATGGGTGGAGCTACACAGGCCTGAAGTAAAAGACCCTTTGGGCTTAGCTCTGCCCATTACAGTCTCATGGTCGTGACATCACCACAGGTCCTGGAGTGATGTCAGTCAATTACAATGTATGAGAAGTCCAAAAAATATCATGAATAAACTTGAGAGACAATGGCATTTTGTCCAAAACCTCAGATGTGAAAGGGGCCTTAGTGATTGCACATTGCATCATTTAAAACACCATTGGGAGCAGATTATATCTTTCAAAATGACATGACAGGTCATCGTTAAGGGAAAGTTACTATGATAAAGACCCTTTTGACAGGTCGAAACGTTCTTCTTTTTTATATGGCAGAAAAAAAAGATTTAGTACTGTTTATTTTCTTCACTCGGGATTTGACACAGTCTCTTCTTACCTTAAGGAAAAGGACGATATCTCGGTAAAGGCTGCATCTATTTTGTGCTGTCGCTTTAATAAGGGCGCTCAGTCCTTTATTCTCACCAGCTGCCTTCTGGTGTATTGTTCCTTAGTGAATGGCTGCCAAACGTTCGCCCTGCACACTCCATACTCTCCCCCTTCTCCTATACAAATTGAAATGTCTGATAGTAGAGGTCAAAACAACCCCCCTGATCTAAATATGCAACATATATGTGGAGGACAAGTCATTATTGCAGGATTATACCTCACAGACAATTGTTAGATCCAGAATGTAACCGCTATACAGAAATGTGATGACTCTAGTGATCGACCCCCTAAATTTAGGATTCAATAAACGCTCTCATTCCTCATTGCCTTTGTGTTCTGCTAATTGCAGAAATATATGCAGGAGGCGCGGAGCCTGGGGAAAACCGTGCGGCAGCCCAAACTGTCAGATCTGTCCCCGGCCGTGATCGCACAGACTAACTCAAAGTTTGTGGAAGGATTACTGAAGGAATGTCGGATGAAGGTGAGATCCCGGGATCGTGTCCCCAGCGTGTGTACTTTTATGCTACAGGTGTGGGGGTAGTAAGGCTGCATGCTGTAGGTGTGGGCGATGTGCAGTGGGGGAGGCGCACGCTATAGATGTGTGGGGGACGTACACTATAAATGTGGGGATAGAGCGGGCACACACACTATAGTTGTGGGAAAGGGGAGACATACGCTATAGATGTGTGGTGGGGGAGGGCACACACTATAGATGTGGGGGGATGTACACTATAGATTTGAGGATAGAGGAGGAGGAGTAACTATAATTGGGTAGGGGCGATTGTATACTTTAGATGTGGGGATAGAGGACAGACGCTATAGATTGGTGTGCAGTGGGGGAGGGTGCTTTCTGTAGATGTGGGAGTGGATGTATGCTATAGCTGTGCAGTGCAGTAGGGCACACGCTATAGATGTGGGGGACGTACACTATAAATGTGGGGATAGAGAGGGCACACACTAGATGTGGGAGGGGAGATGTACGCTATAGATTGTGGTGGGTGAGGGCGTGCACTATAGATGTGGGTGGGTGAGGGCGCACTATAGATGTGGAGGGGGATGTACACTATAGATGTGGGGATAGAGAGGACACCTGCTTAAAATATGGTGGGAGAGGGCGCACCTATAGATGTGGGGAGGATGTACACTAAGATGTGTGGTGGGGGAGGGCGCATAGTATAGTTGCGGGGGGGGAGGCGCACGCTATGGATGTTGGGGAGAGAGGGTGCACACTATAAATATGAGGAGGGAGAGCGTGCACGCTAGAGATGCAAGAGGGGAGGGTGCGTGGGGGGGAGAGAGGGGCATGCTATACATGGTCCGGAGTATTCAATGCCTAAATTCTTTTTTTGGGATAAATTCAAAAAAGTTCATTTTTTTCTCAATGTACACTCTGCACCCCCATCTTGACTGAAAAAAAAAATACCAGAAATTTAGGAATTTTAAAAAAAAAAAAAAAAAAAAAATGAAATATCACATGATCATAAGTATTCAGACCCTTTGCTCAGACACTCATATTTAAGTCACAAGCTGTCCATTTCCTTGTGATCCTCCTTGCAATTGTTGTACACCTTCATTGAAGTCCAGCTGTGTTTAATTAAATTGTCTATATAAGACCTCAGAGCTCACAGTGCATGTCAGACCAAATAAGAATCATGAGGTCAAAGGAACTGCCCAAGGAGCTCAAAGACAGAATTGTGGCAAGGCACAGATTTGGCCAAGGTTACAAAAGAATTTCTGCAGTACTCAAGGTTCTTAAGAGCACAGTGGCCTTCATAATCCTTAAATGGAAGAAGTTGGGACCACCAGAAGTCTTCCTACACCTGGCCATCCAGCCAAACTGAGCAATAGTGGGAGAAGAGCCTTGGTGAGAGAGGTAAAGAAGAACCCCAAGATCACTGTGGCTGAGCTCCAGAGATGCCATAGGGAGATGGGAGGAAGTTCCACAAAGTCAACTATCACTGCAGCCCTCTATCAGTCTGGCTCGACGGAAGCCTCTCCTCAGTGCAAGACATATGAAAGCTGCATAGAGTTTGCAAGAAAACACATGAAGGACTCCCAGACTATGAGAAATAAGATCTCTGGTCTGAAGAGACGAAGATAGAACTTGTTGGTGATAATTCTAAGTGGTATGTGTGGAGAAAACCAGGCACTGCTCATCACCTGCCCAATACAATCCCAACAGTGAACCATGGTGGCAGCACCATGCTATGGGAGTGTTTTTCAGCTGCAGGAACAGGACGACTTGTTGAAATTGAAGGAAACATGAATGCGGCAAAGTGCAGGGATATCCTAGATGAAAATCTTATCCAGAGTCCTCTGGACCTCAGACTTGGCCGGAGGTTCACCTTCCAACAAGACAATGACCCTAAGCACACAGCTAAAATAACAAAGGAGCGGCTTCAAAACAACCCTGTGACCATTCTTGACTGACCCAGCCAGAGCCCTGACCTAAACCAATAGAGCATCTCTGGATAGACCTGAAAATGGCTGTTAACCAAAGTTCACCATCCAACCTGACGGAACTGGAGAGGATCTGCAAGGATGAATGGTAGAGGATCCCCATATTTAAGTGTAAAAAAACTTGTAGCATCATTCCCAAGAAGACTCATGGCTGCACTAGCTCAAAAGGTGAAAATACTCAATACTGAGCAAAGGGTCTGAATACTTATGACCATGTGATATTTCAGTTTTTCTTTTTTAATAAATTTGCAAAAATTTCTACATTTGTTCTTTCAGACATTGATGGGGGTGCAGAGTGTACAATAATGAGGAAAAAATTAACTTTTTTTGAATTTACAAAATGGCTGCAATGGAACAGAGTGAAAAATGTGAAGGGGTCTGAATACTTTCCGGTCCCACTGTTTGTGGGGGGAGGGAGAGGGCACGCTCTACAGGGGTGGGCAGAGAGAGTGTGCACACTATGGGGGGGGCACACGCTTTAGATGTGGGTGGGTGGAGAGGGCACATGCTGTAGAATGGGGGGGGTGCACGCAAGCTATAGAGCTGTACATGAGAGTGGAGAGGGCGCAACAGGTCTGGCACAGTCTATTTAAAGACACTGCAGACCACATAGCCATCGGGCTGGTTCCAGACTATAGAGTAATCTCATATTCAAGGTAGGCTGGGTGTAATGATCCTGGAGAGAGGGGCTGTGATGTTTTCGCAGCTCCTGGTATTGGTTGATGCTGATTCTCTCTTTAAATTTGTCAGACGAAGCGCATGCTGGTAGAGAAGATGGGACACGAAGCCGTGGAGCTGGGACACGCAGATGCCAATATAACTGGATTAGAAGAGAACACTCTGATCGCCAGCCTGTGCGACCTCCTGGAGAGAATCTGGAGTCACGGTCTACAGGTCAAGCAGGTAAATCTGGAGAGCGCATGTGTGAGCGTCTCCACCAGACTGCTCCATAGAGGAGATGGTGGGGCTGAGACAGCTAGGAGGGGCAGTGCCCGCCTGTCCACATATTCCACCACCTGGTACGTTCAGCATCATAGAATCAAGACAAATCTTTATACAACTTGTCACATTTTGTCTGAACATTCCATTACTTGACCCTTAAAGTGTCGGTCTTCATTGAGCTCCCCCTGGTGGCTGTAAGAATTCTATCATGCCTGTGACAGTGGGGGATTTAGACTTTCACTTTAAAGGGGTTGTCTGGCTTTTTCTATCATTTACATGTGTATCTAGGCTGCAAAATGTTTACAGTTTGTAATATACATCCTGTCAACATTTTACTGGGTTTCCCAGATATCAATGATTTGAGGCAGCCAGGGAACGTCCAGTTGGCATGTGTAGGAGCTGAGGGCTGTGTGCAATCCTGTGCTTTCAGCTCGTGCTCCTGTGCAGTGTGCAGGTGAGCCGCTCCGCCGGTCCTCCTCTGTATCTCCTGAACACAGCGGGGCACAGAGCCGGCAGCTGGGGAGAGAGGAGGCGCATCGACTCCTGCACAGAGCGGCCACAGGGGAGCACGAGTTGAGGGCACACAGGATTACACACAGAGCGAGGCACAGAGCTGCAGATTTGGTACACTGTGCCAGAGGAGGAGGTAAGCCACTGTGTGCAGAGAGGGTGGGTCGTCAAGCTTGGGAGTGGGGCAGCCTGTAGCAGTCTGGGGGTGGCTGGACTTATTGTAGACTGGGGGAGGGAGCGTGTTTGCAGGAGACTGGGAGTAAACGACCAGTTCTTCATTTACATGCAGGTCCAGCACACAGACGCCCCCTGGATGTTCTCTGGCTGCCGCAAATCCGTGATATCTAGGTAACCCTGCAAAATGTTGACAGGATGTATATTACAAACTGTCAACATTTTGCAGCCTAGATACACGTGTAAATTATAGAGAAAGCCCGGACAACCCCTTTAAGACTGTATTTAGGATGACCGATTTGGTTTTCTACACTTTTTTTTTTTTCTGTTCATTTTAGGGTAAATCTGCTCTATGGTCTCATCTGCTCCAGTATCAAGAAAGAGAGGAGCGACACGAGCATAATCTCGAATCGCCAAGTAAGTCCTTAAAACCAGGTCAGACGCTATCGACAGCCATTACTCTGCTCATAGTAGCTGTTGTTTTACCCATCTGTACTGCTCTATATGTTATAAATATATATTTTTTTATTATTTTTATTTTTCTTATTATTTATATATATATTTTATTCTAAATGTACAGTTGTGCTGGGTCCTGAACGGAGAAAATCCGACACCGGAGCTCCCATGCCGTCTTTACGTGTGTCACTCATTCAAGACATGAGGTACGTGGGTGGTTAAACACCTGGTACGTGAGTGTGTGAATATCAACCATCTAAAATGTTTGGCTGAGTGATATGTTCACTTTTTCTGGCAACGATGAAACTTCTATTCTTCTTATAAAGTGGAGGTAAATGATATCACTCTGGTTGCCACCACTAGAGGGAGCTCACTGCAAACTATCTTGTTAATGGGACACTGTCAGGTCATTTTTCAGTATGATACTAATATTACCCTTGAATAGTGTCTGGGCAGACCTTTTAAAAATATGTAAAATCATTATTCTACCCTTTGTAGTTTCCATTTTATCAGCATCTTCACACCCTGAAAGCAGCTGCTGCATTAGTCATGTCCATTATAAGCAGAGGTGATTAGTCTGGCTGTGTATGAACTGTCATGTAATTATGCACTCCCTCTCAGTAGCTCTCTCCTCCCTCAGCTCTCAGTGCTGTGTGGTTTCACTTTCTGAAGCTACTGTGCTGTTCAGGACACAGAGGAAGAAAGGTACAGGTCTGCCTTATCTGATGTAGACTCCAATTGTTTCTGTAAAAAAGGAATCCCTGCTGGGCTCAGATCTCTGATCTCTTGGTTTTGCTGCAAAGAGTAGACCGGAGGATACAGCCCCCCTGTCCCCACTGATCTCCTGTGCTGTGATGTGAATATGTGACATGACTCCTATGGGGAGTGGACAGCAGAGAACTAAAGGGCCTGTCACACGCGTCAATATCGCCTGCACGATATCGGCTGCACGTGACGTTGCAGCGATATTGACGCGTGTGACATACTGAATCAACCAGCGATAAATCGCTGGTTGATGATCGCCAGGTTTTAGAACCTGTCCTAAAACCTGGTGATTGTCGCCCGGTGGACACGCAGCATTGCTGCGTGTGACACCGGGAGTAGCGATATTCCAGCTCCCAGCGCCTCTCACAAGCGCTGGGAGCTGGTAACTAAGGTAAACTGCGGGTATCTAGGCAGCGCGCGCTGCCTAGATACCCGACGTGTACCTTAGTTACCAGCCTCCTCCGCTCACCGGCTGGTATCTAAGGTACACAGCGGGTAACTAGGGTCCCTAGTTACCCGCTGTGTACCTTAGATACCAGCCGGAGAGCGGAAGAGGCTGGTAACTAAGGTACACGTCGGGTATCTAGGCAGCGCGCGCTGCCTAGATACCCGCAGTTTACCTTGGAGACCAGCCTGCTCCCGCTTCCAGCAGCCTGGCAGCAGGAGCAAGACATCGTGGAAACGATATTTAAATCGTTTCCACGATGTTTCTGGTCAATTGATCGCTGGTGAGTCTGTCTGTGTGACAGCTCACCAGCGATCATCCGTCAATGTCGTCAGCGATCATCTCACTGACGACATTGACGCGTGTGACAGGCCCTTAAGTGATCATTCAAAGTCATTGACAGATGGAGTGATTCTCTTTATTTATTTGAGGTTTACAGAAGATAGGCGGGAAATATAAATAAAAGACATACATGAATAGAGAGAGCTTAGAGACAGGATTTAGAAAATCATAGCAGTTATATATAGATTTTTGGCCTAACCGTTTTCTTTTAATGGACATATCGAGCTCCCTCTAGTGGTGATCGAGTCAGCAAGTTTGATCAACGTCATAAGAGACACTAAATGATCATTTGGGAGATCACATGAGCCAATGAAGATCTGAGAGCGAATAAAAAATGCATTCATAGTTTGTAATGGATATATTGCTAGCTGCTTTAGTCAGTTAGAGGGAGGTTACTGTAAAAAATCTTATTGAACATAGTAGTGTGCTCCCTCTAATGGTGATAAAGTCAGCAACATCAAAATTGAGCCAAAAGGGATTGTCTGGGCTTTTTGTATAATTTATATGTGCTGTGTCCCTCGTGATACAGAGAGGAAGAGCATCAGCTCCACTGGCACAGGGCGGGTGGCTGCAGGAGAGAAGAGGACGTTCCACTCACAGCATGACCACAGGGGAGGACGTGAGTGCACACATTATTGCATACAGCGGTCACCTCCACTGACAGTGTGCTAAATCAGGAGTCCAGTGCACTCAGCGGTCATCTCCTTCACACAGTTGCAGATTCGGTACACTGTCACAGAGGAGGAGGTGACTGTTATGTGCAATGCGGGTGGGTGGTCTTATTAGGGACTGGGGGAGGAGCCATACTTGGGACTGGGGGCAGCTTGTAGCCAGGCATGCTGAAGCCTGTACTGTAGGAGCCTGAGGATGGCTGGGTATGCTGAGACTGGGGGAGCCTGGCCTGTACTGTAGTAGCCCGAGGGTGGCTGGGTGTGCTGAGACTGGGGATGGGGCTGTATTGTAGGACCGTGGGGATGGCCGGATATGCTGTGACGGTGGGGGGCTGTAAGAGTAACAGACGTGTTTGTAGGAAAATGGGCGTAAGCGACCAGTTATAAAGTTTGCCCCCAGGCTCCAAAACAAACACGCCTCTGGTCGGTCTCCGGCAGACACAATATAGTGATATCTTGGTAATGCTGCAAAATGTTGACAGGGTGTAAGTTACAGACTGACAACATTTTGCAGCCTAGATGCACATAAATTATACAAAAAGCCCGGACAATCCCTTTAAATGATTTTTCAGCAAATCACAAGAATCATTAAAAACATGAGAAAGAAGAAAAAAAATGCATTCGTTGCCATTAATGGATACAATGCTAGCTGCTTCAGTCACCACTAGAGGAAGCAGGGAGCTCACTGCACACTATCTTGTTAATGGACATGATTGAGTCAGTAACATCATGAGTGAGCTGAAATCTTTTCAAGGGATCACAGGAGCCAATGACTTGAGAGGAAAAATGTGTCATTCATAGCCTTTAACCCTGCTGTTCTGTTCGCTATACATTTATAATGTTCCGGTCATTTTTGACTGGACCGATTAAAGTCTTGATTTTTTTTTTATTAATAACTCTTCGTTTAATTTTCAAACATTTAAAGTCTTGATTTTTATCTAATTTAGAGTGAACCTGTCCCCCGTCCCCCCCGGGCCTATTAAAAGGAAACTGTCACCAGGTTCTTGTCATCCCATCTGACAGCAGCATAATGTAGAGATAAAGACCCTGATTCCAGCGATGTGTCACTTACTGAGCTGCTTTCTGTCATTTTGATAAAATTAGTTTTTTTCTGCTTTAGATTTAGCAGTAAATAAATATGCTGGACTACTTGATTAGTCCTATAATGTTAATCTCCCGATGATTAAACAGTGATTTTATGAAAACTGCACTGATCAGCTCAGTAAGTGACACATCGCTGGAACCAGGGTCTCTGTCTCTACATTATGTTGCTGTCAGATGAGATGGCAAAAACCTGGTGAAAGAGTCCCTTTAAATTAAAAGTGCTCGAGAACTGAGGGATCTACGCAGGTGCCTATAAAGTAAGAAGAGGAGGAGAATGACCAGCCAGGCCTTCAGGTCTAGGGAAGGGGGAGTATACCTCCTGGACCTAAACTAATTTGTTACAAAGTCATTATTTAGGTGTCCCGGGTGTAGGTGGATAAGGGGCACCTTCACAAAATGCAGCATAGGTGCAGCTGAAGGTGGCATGTTTAGTTTAGTAGGTGACAGGTTCCCTTTAACTGTTTTATGTGAATACCTGTTGCATTATTATGTTGTATGTGAACATGGTTGTTCATAAACAAATTAAATCAAAAACTTCAAATTCGGTCATTTTTGACCAAACAGAACAGCAGGGTTAATGAATGCAATGCCAGGTGCGTCAGTCACCACTAGGGGGAGCTCACTGAGAACGCCTTGGTTTTTATAGATCCCAATAATCACAGTGATCGGTTTTCAGACTCCCCCTAGTGGTTCCCAAAATAACAAAATAAATCTGTAGTGTTCCCTCCTATAGCCGTCTTCTTTGGGCTTGTACGTCTCATTCTTTACTAGATGTTCACATCACAGGACGAGCAATTGGCGTATGAATAATTTACTTTCCCACTCTTTCAGGCATCAAATATTTATAGCGTTGCTATTGCGCATTGATCACAGAGCTGACAGGGAGATTTATGGGATTTTTGCTTCTTCCTTTACTGCGATCTGCAGCATGTTCTTCTTAAAAGGGAATGTACAGTATTGAAGAGAGCTGGCATGTATATGACATTGCCTGCGAAGTAGCGGAGTTTGTGACTTCGTATTTAGGACAGAAGCCTTAGATAGGAAATGTACGACATGTTCAGCTGTGAGGGTTTTAACTATAATATTTGGTGGATTTTTTTGTATTCAATTTTATGGTGGCAAATCTGCTGCATATCCTACGAACTCCCCCTAAGATTGCTGCTCTATTCTATTATCACTTTTTTATTCTAGACATATCCAGAACCTTAGTGTTATAAAGACTGATGTGGGCAGAGCGCGCGGCTGGATACGACTTTCCCTGGAGAAGAAATTACTGTCCCAGCATCTCAAGCAGCTTCTCACCAAACAGATGCTCACAAAGTGAGTGTGACTGCCCACAATGTGCCAAGATATGGGTGTGAACTGTGCTGGCTGCCTGCCTGCGCTCGTACGGGTCCAGTGGTGCTGCCTGCTCTCGTACGGGTCCAGCGGTGCTGGCTGCCTGCTCTCGTACGGGTCCAGCGGTGCTGGCTGCCTGCTCTCGTACGGGTCCAGCGGTGCTGCCTGCCTGCTCTCGTACGGGTCCAGTGGTGCTGCCTGCCTGCTCTCGTACGGGTCCAGTGGTGCTGCCTGCCTGCTCTCGTACGGGTCCAGTGGTGCTGCCTGCCTGCTTTCGTACGGGTCCAGCGGTGCTGCCTGCCTGCTTTCGTACGGGTCCAGCGGTGCTGCCTGCCTGCACTCGTACGGTTCCAGCAGTGCTGCCCGCCTGCTCTCATATGGTATGGTGCTAGCGGTCCTACCTGCACTCGTATGTTTATAGCAGGTGCCTGCCTGGACTCGTACCATATGGTTCTAGCTTTGCCATGTGTGTAGGCCAATGTACTTGTCTTCTGGTTTGCAGCCGGTTGTACAGTTCTAGGCCCCGGATTTACCTGTAGATCATCCCCAGACATTCAGTCCTTATTGTGTTGACTCGGCTTTCCCTTGCAGGAAATTATACAAGCGCTATGCTTTCCTCCGTTGTGAGGAGGAGAAGGAGCAGTTCCTTTACCACCTCCTCTCCCTGAATGCTGTGGACTACTTCTGCTTTACCAGCGTCTTCACCACCATCTGTAAGTGACGTGTGCTTCCCTCTTCTCAGTTTCACTTCACTATCTGATATCTAAGTGGTGTTCCTATATCCAGTGCAGGGCCCGGGGGGCGATCCTGCTGTATCCGGCGGGAAGGGGGGGGGGTGCGATCCTGCTGGGGCCGGGGGGTGGGCGATCCTGCAGGGGCCAGGGGGAAGGGCCATCCTGCTGTATCTGGTGCAGGGGGGGGGGCAATCCTGCTGTATCCGGCGCAGGGCCGGGGGAAGATCCTTCTGTATCCGGTGCAGGGCCGGGGTGTGGGGGGGCGGCGGCGAGCCTGCTGTATCCGGCGCAGGGCCGGGTTGGGGGGGGGGCGATCCTGCTGCATCCGGCGCAGGGCCAGCGGGGCGATCCTGCTGGGGCCGGGGGGGAAGGGCCATCCTGCTGTATCCGGTGCAGGGACCGGGGGGGGGGGGGGGGGGCGATCCTGCTGTATCCATTGCAGGGGCCGGGGGCAATCCTGCTAAATCCCCTGCAGATCGGTTTTGCCTGGCGTCCCCCCTTCTTTCAGCCCTGAGTCTGTTGTCCTCAGATAACCCCTCAGTTCTCAGATCCCAGGCTTGTTAACAATGTGATGAAAGACTTTATTGTGCAATCTCGCTGCTCTAGACCCAATTTGACACTGACCCACTTTTTATACTCTGCGTTCTTCATGTGATATAATGGACTTTTCTGTGTCCCCAGTGATTCCATACCGGGCACTGATCATCCCCATCAAGAAGCTGAGCAATGCCATCACCACGTCCAACCCGTGGGTGTGCGTCTCCGGAGAGCTGGGGGACACCGGGGTCATGCAGATCCCCAAGAACCTGCTGGAGATGACATTTGAGGTTTGTCCCCTGGAAAGGTCTCGTGTCCCCGTCAGTCACAGTCACAGTACGGCTCGAGGGCTCTGCAGTGACATTTCACTAGCCCTTTTTTTTTTTTTTTTTTTTTTCTCGTCTCCAGATCTTACAGATTTGTCTTATTCCTTTGCTAATTCTTCATATAAGATGCCTATAATCTCAAATCTCTACTGAAAATATTCCCTGTGATGGAGACCTACAGAATTCCTTTACAGAACATATTAAAGTGACGCTTCACCGTTAATATCACTCTTAATGGTGGTGGGATATATCTTTAAGGAAACCAACCACCAGGATTTAACTCCGTGTAAATCAGTGCAGTATGACATCACTATTAGGGTTTTTTCCTGTTCCTCCCCTGTGGGTTTGGCAGTCTGCTGTAAGCCAAGTCCCGTCCCTCCAAGCCAAGCCCACAGGGGAGGAATGGGAAAAACATGAACTAGTGATGTCATGCTGCACACGTCAATCACCTGCTGCACTGATTTACAGGTGGTTAAATCCTGGTGGTTGGTTCCCTATAATTTTCTATATGGCTGTTTTTATGTTTTTGCTTTTTTTTTTTTAACTATATTCAACATAAAAACGATCAATATGCCGTTGACGGATTTTCTTTACAATTATTTATTCAATAATCCCTTAAATTGCGCCTTTTAATATTCTCTTTTTAATCTCTTTATTTTTCCTTATTTTTTTTGCAACACTCTTTATCATACAACTTGTTGAAGGTTTCTATCTCCTTTACAAATATTTGTTCAGTTCCCCTTTAAAACAACTCTACACCTTTTAATATCATTTTAATGGTCGTGTTGTCACATATCTTAATTTTCTGATCATCATAATGGGAGACCCAGACAATGGGGTTTAGGGCACTGCCCTCCGGAGGCCACACTAGGTACTACAAGATCTGTAGACACCGCCCCCTCCGCTTATAAACCCCTACCGCAGGGAATATCCTCAGTTTTAAACTTAGTGTGCTCGGAGGTGTCACACGCTTTGCTTGCACTTCATTGCATTCTCACAGCTTACGTGATGGCGTATGAAGACAAGGTAAAAGAAGGTCCCAGTCGGGGACCTCCGGCAGTCTCCCTGTTAACCTTCGGGGAACACGCAGGTCGAGGTACCGGAGGGCCTAGTGCCTGGGCACATTGTGTCTCCCGGTACGCTGCCGCACTCCTTCCCATCCCCCCTGGGGGCTCTGGGAAGTGGGAGATAGGAGCCTTGCACAGCTCCGCTCCGTCCGAGGCCTCCCTAAATGGTGCTTACAGACCGGACTGGAGTCAGCTCTGTCCGAGGCCTCCCTAAATGGTGCTTACAGACCGGACTAGAGCCAGCCCAGTCCGAGGCCTCCCTAAATGGTGCTTACAGACCGGACTGGTGCTGAACCCCCGTCCGAGGCCTCCCATGTATGGTGCTTACAGACCGGACCGGCACTGAGATACTCCGGTGTCTCCGGTGTGCCTGGGGGTAGTGTCTGGCACTAGTGTGTTCATGACACTCGGACCGCGCGTTGCCTTCGGGTCCGCGGCTCTGGCGGTGACCCTGTGCTGGGGTCACCCTGGCTGACCGCCCTGTGTGTCACAGGGGCTGCGGCTGTGGGCTTCAGACTTTGTCTGTAAGCCAGGGTATTTTTGTTTATACCTCCCGCGCTGCGGGCTCCGGCGCTTACATTATTGTAATGGCGGCCGGGAGAGATGTGGAGCGGCCCATGTGACCTGGATGGGCGTGTGTGTGTGCTTCCCGCGTGTTTCGGCCCCGCCCTCTGTTTCTACTGCGGCGGCCATCTTTTCCCCTCACCTTCCTGCTGGGATCGTTGGAGACTGCTCTGCTGCACTCCAGGGGAGACCAGGTCTTCTTACCTCGCGGAGGCCACACACACACCGCTCCCTTCACCACCGCTGTGCAGCGGTCGGTAAGCCACCGGTTTCCGGTGAATATTCTCCTGTTTGATATTCCCCTACCGTGGGTATGTCCTCAGGGAAGAAAGGCGCTGCTAAGGCGGCCAGTACCACCCCTGTCTGTGCTACATGCAAAGGGACACTGGTGGAGGGGTCCTGCAATAATTGCGGACGTCCAGACGCCCGGGCTGTTTCTGCTGAGTCAGCAGCTCCGGTGCTATACCCTGAGATTCAGGTGATCCCAGGGCCATGGGAAAAACAAAGCGAGATTAATGCTTCTATGTTGTCCCAATTGTCCTCCATGTCGCAATCCCTGGAGGCACTAACAAGGAGACTGGATGCTCCAGCTACTCCTTCAAGCTACCCCCGGGTGTCTCCATCTTCCACCGTGAGACCCCTTAAGCGGGCTCGCCGTGAGGATTCACCCGAGCTCCAGATCCTCTCTGAGGAGGAGCGTCACTCTGACGGTGACGAGGATGATGGGGGTTCAACTCTCGGGTCGGTGTCTGAACCAGCTGAAGGGGTGGAGGATCTGGTGTCCTCCATCAACGAGACTTTACGCCTCGGGTTACCCCTCAGGAGACAGCCGTTCACCCGAAGGAGGTCTATCAGTGGTTAGCAACCTGAAGCTAGACCATGTGGTTCCTTTTTGGACCACACTAACTTTGAAAGGGTGGTTAGAGCTCCCAGGGTACACCCTGGACGGCGTTATGTCCGCAAATCCAAGGACAATCGTTTTCCCTTTCCTCAGGAGGTGCTTCAGGAGTGGTCGCAGTCCCGAAAGTGGACGCTTCCATGACCAGGATTGCTGCACGCTCCCTTTTCTCTGCCTCTGATAGCTCCTCACTGAAGGATGCGACAGACAGACAGGTCGAACAACTCGCCAAGTCGTCTTATGAGGCTGTGGGGTCATCCTTTGCCCCGAGTTTTGCTGCGGTCTGGACTCTGCAGGCGATCACATCCTGTCTGGATGGTATTGCTGACCTAGCAGGTTTCAACTCTGAAGTCCTGGCACTTACCGAGAGGGCAAAAGCCTATGCGGATTATGCCAGGACGGCGTCCCTGGAGACTGCCACTCGCTCAGCTGTGGCTTCGGCCAATGCGATAGCGATCCGCAGATTGTTGTGGCTACGTCTATGGGACTCACATGCCACGTCAAAAAAGATTCTGCAGAATCTTCCTTTCTCTGGTGACAGGCTGTTTGGTGCCGAGCTGGACAAGTTGATCAAGGACTCTACGGAGTCCAAGATTCCACAGAACAGACCTAAGCCTAGGTATACTGTGAAGAGGAACCCTAAACAGTGGTCCTTTCGTCCCAGCTCACAGCCGTCAGCGTCTTCCGCTCGCGCGGACCGTGGGGGCAAGACTTCTCAGCAGTGGCGTCCCAAGAGTCGCCAGAAGAAGTCGGCAGGTACAACAGCTGCCGCTCCCAAACCCACTTCCGCATGACTCGCTCCCTCTTCCTGCCTCCCCACAGGTTGGGGGTCGCCTGTCACAATTTCAAGAGAAATGGCGACTCCACATCCAAGATCAATGGGTTCGAGACGTAGTCTCACGAGGATACAGGATAGAGCTGTCATCACAGCCCGCACACCGATTCCATCGGTCTGTTCCATCTCCAGAAAAGGCTCAGGCTTTTTATCTGGTGTTGGAGGGACTCCGCAGAGACGGAGTGGTGGTCCCAGTGCCCACTGGGGAGAGGTTCAGGGGTTTTTACTCCAACCTCTTTATCGTCCCAAAGAAGGACGGCTCCTTCCGCCCGGTTTTGGACCTCAAGTTGTTCAACCGCCACGTGTTGGTTCGGAAGTTCCGCATGGAATCCCTGCGATCCGTGATCGCGGCTGTGTCGCAGGGAGACTTCCTAGCGTCCATAGACATCCGAGACGCTTACCTTCACGTGCCCATTGCACCGGCTCATCAACGATGGTTGAGATTTGCAGTGGGGGAAGAGCACTTCCAATTCGTGGCGCTGCCTTTCGGGTTGGCCTCGGCTCCCCGGGTGTTCAAGAAGGTGATGGCGTCGATGATGGCCCTACTGCATTCGCAGGGACACGCCGTCATTCCTTATCTAGACGACCTGTTGGTCAGAGCGTCATCGGAACACCTGTGCCAGCGAAGCCTGGAGGCGACCATGCAGTCTCTGGAGCAGTTTGGGTGGCTTCTCAATATCCAGAAATCCACCCTGGTTCCAACCCAGTCACTGACGTATCTGGGCATGGACTTCCACACGAACTCTGCTCTAGTGTCCCTACCACGAGCCAAACAGCTGGCCATCCAATCAGGAGTACTCGATCTCCTCAGGTCACCACATTCATCACTGCGGGTGTTGATGAAGCTGGTGGGACGCATGGTGGCAGCAATAGAGGCGGTGCCCTTCGCACAGTTTCGCCTCCGTCCTCTGCAACTGGAAATCCTCCAGAGGTGGGACAAGAGGACGTCCTCTCTGAATCAGCTGGTGGTCCTCTCCCAGCCGACCAGGGATGCTCTGCAGTGGTGGCTTCAGCCGAGTCACCTGTCGAAGGGACGATCCTTCCTGAAGCCATCGTGGTTAGTGGTGACCACCGACGCCAGCCTGAGGGGCTGGGGCGCGGTGTTCTTACACCACAGAGCTCAAGGTCTCTGGACACGTTCAGAGGCAACGTTGCAGATCAACGTGCTGGAGCTCAGGGCGGTCTATCTGGCACTCCTGGCCTTTCGGGTGTTCCTCTCTGGACAACCGATTCGGGTTCAGTCCGACAATGCGACGACTGTCGCCTATATAAATCACCAAGGGGGAACCAGGAGTGCACAGGCCCTAGCGGAAGTCCACCACATTCTATCATGGGTGGAAGCCAACAACTGCTTGATTTCCGCAGTCTACATCCCAGGTGTCGAGAATTGGGAGGCAGATTATCTGAGCCGACAGGGGATGGACGCCGGAGAATGGTCTCTCCATCCGGACGTCTTCCGGGACATCTGCATCAGATGGGGTACCCCGGATGTGGATCTGATGGCCTCCCGGCTGAATCATCAGGTGCCACAATACATGGCGAGATCGTGGGACCCTCAGTCTCTGGGGGCAGATGCTCTAGTCCTGAGTTGGTCAGATTTTCACCTGCCATATGTTTTCCCGCCCCTGGCACTGATGCCCAAGGTCCTGTGGAAAATCAAGACGGAATGTCACGCAGCCATTCTAGTGGCTCCGGATTGGCCGAGGAGGTCCTGGTATCCGGATCTGTGGCAACTGTCCGGCGGACACCGGTGGGCTCTTCCAGACCGCGCAGATCTTCTCGCGCAGGGCCCCTTCTTCCACCCCAATTCCAGGGCCCTCAGATTGACTGCATGGCTCTTGAGGCCTGGCTCTTAACATCCAGGGGTTTCTCTCCTGCAGTGGTTTCCACCATGAACCGAGCTAGACGGCCCACGTCACGGAAGATTTACCACAGAACGTGGAAAGTCTTTTTCGCCTGGTGCGCCTCTGGGGGACACGTACCTTGGCCTTTGTCGATCCCGACCCTATTGGCTTTTTTGCAGTCAGGTTTGGAGTTGGGCCTTTCCCTCAGTTCTCTGAAGGGTCAGGTATCAGCGCTGTCTGTATTGTTCGACAGGCGCTTGGCGCTCCTCCCAAAGGTTCGTCAATTTCTCCAAGGGGTGTCTCGAGTGGTTCCGCCGTATAGGCGACCTCTGGACCCTTGGGATCTCAACATGGTCTTGGCGGCTTTACAGAAGCCACCTTTTGAGCCATTGAGAGAAGTCTCTCTCTCTTATTTGTCACAGAAAGTGGTCTTTCTGGTGGCTATTACGTCCCTGAGACTGGTCTCTGAACTGGCGGCACTGTCGTGCAAGTCGCCCTTTCTGGTGGTTCACCAAGACAAGGTGGTGTTGCGCCCGCGGGCGGAATTCTTGCCAAAAGTGGTTTCCACTTTTCATTTGAACCAGGAGATTGTTCTCCCATCATTTTGTCCCGCTCCTGTTCATCAGGTTGAGCGCGACCTCCACACTCTGGATCTCGTACGGGCTGTACGCATTTATGTGTCCAGAACTGCCTCCTTCCGGAGTTCGGACTCCTTGTTCGTACTGACGGCGGGTCGCTGTAAGGGGTCAGCGGCGTCAAAATCAACCTTGGCCAGATGGATCAAGGCTCCCATTCAAGAGGCTTACCGTTCTTCTGGTTTGCCTCTTCCGGTAGGCTTGAAGGCGCACTCGACCAGAGCTGTCGGTGCCTCCTGGGCCTTGCGACATCGCGCCTCTGCTCTACAGGTGTGTCAGGCGGCCACTTGGTCCAGTCTGCACACCTTCTCTAAGCACTATATGGTGCATGCCCATGCCTCTGCGGATGCAAGTTTGGGCAGGCGGGTCCTCCAGGCGGTGGTTGCCCACCTGTGACGTGGACCGCGTATGCAAACGTCTGTTGAGGAACTTTTTTCCCGCCCTGGGGTATTGCTTTAGGACATCCCCATTGTCTGGGTCTCCCATTATGATGATCAGAAAAAAGAGAATTTTGTTTACGTACCGTAAATTCTTTTTTCTTGAATCATCAATGGCAGACCCAGCACCCACCCAGTGTTCGGTTATATGTTACGGTTGATCTGTCTCCTGTTGGGGCAGTTTATCCGGGTTGTTGAACCGTCTGTTCACGGTGTCTTCCCGAGGTTTTCGGGTGTGGTTTTTCTGTTGTCTCCTCGCAGCTTATGGACCAAACTGAGGATATTCCCTGCGGTAGGGGTTTATAAGCGGAGGGGGCGGTGTCTACAGATCTTGTAGTACCTAGTGTGGCCTCCGGAGGGCAGTGCCCTAAACCCCATTGTCTGGGTCTCCCATTGATGATTCAAGAAAAAAGAATTTACGGTACGTAAACAAAATTCTCTTTTTTTCCTTTTTTTATTTATTTATCTTCATCATCATCAACAAGCTGCCATTGACAAAATCTATTTGCAAAATTATTTATTTAATCAATAAGTACTAAATAGATCATCACCGATTATATAACCTTCATCTTAAATAGTGTTGATATGTTATTATTTTATTTAATTTTTTTTTTTTTTTTACTATTTGCAACATAGAAACAATCAGCAAACTGATGATGGACCTTTTTAGTTTAGACCCCCTCCACCCACATTGTAATTTTGAGTGCTGTCACAGCAGCATAGGGTTAAGGACCTGCGGTGATGTCACGATCATGTAAACTTAATGGGCAGAATGCAGCATGATTGAATTTCAGCAGGACCTATGGTGATGTCATGACTGTGTAACCTGAATTGGTGGAGCTAAGCAGGCCTAAAGTGAGGTACACCTGCTGGCTTATCTAAGCTAATTACTGTCACAAGGACGTGACAGCACCACAGGTCCTGCTGAAATGCAATCATGCTGACTTCACCCATTAAGGTCATATGGTTGTGACATCACCAAAGGTCCTGCAGAAATGCAATCATGTGGAGTTCCACCCAATAAGGTCACATGGTCGTGACATCACCACAGGTCCTTAACCCAGTTCTATATTGCAGTGATGGCACTCAATTACAATGCAGGTGGCGTGAAGTTAAAATAATATTTGATATCTGATATATCTTTAATGTTCCACATGGTTGCTTTTAGTTTTCGTACTGTAGAGACTGTTGTCGCCCTGCTGTTGACAGATCTTGTATTTCAGGGCTTGCTTTTCTCCTCTTTTTAACATTTTGCTTTTATTCTTTTGACAGTGCAACATGTTTTTGTTATTCTATCCTGTGTCCCTGTCACAGATTTATAAGAGGGTTGTATATGTTGTGCTCACGTTTATTTCTTTTCATTTCGCTGCTTTTTCATCAGTGTCAGAATCTGGGCAAACTGACCACGGCCCAGCTGGGGCACGACAACTCAGGACTGCTGGCCAAATGGCTGGTCGACTGCGTCATGGTCAGGAACGAAATAAGCGGGCACACGTACAAGTAAGCCATTTGTGGAATTGGATTTTTCTTTTGTTTATTGCACAGCTATAAAAATCTATATCTTTAAGCGATGAGATCATGTTTTGCAAGATGAAGATCTCCTTGGTGGTGGTGGTGTCTCCGAGCTCGGCCGCTGTCCTCATTATGACCCTATAAGGTGGAGGGGGGAATCTTCAAAATGGTTGGTGTCATTTAGGAGATATCTTACATGTTTACTCTAGATTCCCATGTGGACGTTGGTTGGGAAAAGGAGTAGATGACGGAAGCCTGGAGAGAGTCCTGATTGGAGAGCTCATAACACCGGTGTCTGATGACGATCTCGGGAAGCAAAGTCGGACCCCACCGCTGCAGAAATCCCCCACCATGGCCCGACGGCTGAGCATTACCTCTCTGACTGGGAAGAATTCCAGTAAGTCCATACCTACATTTAAGTTGTTTTGTTTATTCTTTAACCCCTTTATGACATATTACATACAGTTACGTTATAGCCCACTCTTTCCTGGGAGATGATGGCTGAATTTTTCAGCCATCACTTTCCTCTAAACATGTGCCAGTAGGGGGCCAAGTCATTCTTGCTGAGGACCCCCCCCTTGCTGTGTTTTTTTTTTTTTTTTTCTTTTAACCCCATCACGACATATAACTTTTAGTTACATCATAACCTGCACCTTTTATGACAGATGATGGCTGAATTATTTGTCATCACCATCCTCTAACATGTGCCAATTGGGGGGCTAGTCCATTCCTGCTGCAGACACCCACAATGTTGTTTTGTTTAACTCCTTCACAACATATGATGTACAGTAATGTCATATCCTGTATCTTACCCGGCAGATGATGGCTGAATAATTCACCAATCACCTTCCTCTAAAATGCTGGCAAAGGGAGGGGGGTGCATCATTCCTGCTGAAGACACCTGTGCTGTTTTTGTTCATTGACCCCTTCACAGCATATAACATACAGTTACATCATAGCCTGAGTATTTCCCAGGAGTTGATGGGTGAATTGGTTAGCCATCATTTCTCTAACATGTGCCAATATGAAGGAGTGTCACTCCTACTGAAGATTCCCCGTGCCATTTTGCTTTTAACACACGCCACTGGGGGGGGGGGGGGGGGCGGCGCGCATCATTCCTGCTGAAGATTCTTGTGCTTGTCATTATGATTCTACTTTGAAAGCCTATAGCTGGAGTTCATAAGAGATTGTGATTTAGCAGTGAAGATGCATTGTTGTGTATAGAACAAGCGGACGACAAATACAGTAAAAAGTGAACAAAGGAAAGGTTAAATTGCCCTGTTGCTGAAAGATGAGTGATTTACTCTCTCTAACCAGTAGAGAATGGATGGTGCACTTCAAGGTTCCATTCTCAGCAGCGGTGCAGTTGGAGGGCCCTTTGTACAGTATATACATGAAATACTCTGGATCTATGGGGGAGGGACCCTTTGTGCAGTATATCCACCCCATACCCTGGATGGATAGGGTGGGGGGAGGACCTTTTGTGCAGTATATCCACCGCATACTCTGGATGGATGGGGGGAACCTTTGTACAGTATATACACCCCATACTCTGGGTGGATGGGGTAGGGGGAACCTTTGTACCCAACGCTTACTTTGGATGGATGGATGGGGTAGAGGGGAAGGACCCTTTGTACAGTATATACACCCTATACTCTGGATGGATGGGGTGGGGGGACCCTTTGTACAGTATACACTGTGTGCAGAATTATTAGGCAAATGAGTATTTTGATCACATGATACTTTTTAAGCGGCCGTCACACATCTCGATATCGTGAACGATATTGTAAGCGATCACGTGCACGCGCGATCGCTTACAATATCGTTCACATCGCTGGTGAGATGTCACACAGACAGACTCACCAGCGATGTGGACCAGCGAGATCGCTGGTTACTATGGTACACATCGGGTTACTAGGCGCCGCGCGTCGCTTAGTAACCTGACGTGTACCATAGTTACCATCTCCCAGCATAGGCTCTGCCGCTGGGAGATCGTTCATCGTGGTGTTATACACCATGATGAGGCAGATCGTGAAATCGTTCATCGCAAGATCTGAGCTCCGGAGCTCAGATCTCGATTTTGCGATTTTATCATTTCTCGCTCGTCGTATCTTGCCGTCACACAGCACAGATGTTTAATCTGGCGCGTTCAAGCGATATCTTTCAAGATATCGTAGCGTGTGACGGCCGCTTTATACATGTTGTCCTTACTCCAAGCTGTATAGGCTTGAGAGCCAACTACCAATTAAGTAAATCAGGTGATGGCATCTCTGTAATGAGGAAGGGTGTGGTGTAATGACCTCAACACCCTATATAAGGTGTGCTTAATTATTAGGAAAATGCTTGTCCTTAGGCAAAATGGGCCAGAAGAGAGATTTGATGGCTCTGAAAAGTCCAAAATTGTGAGATGTCTTGCAGAGGGATTCAGCAGTCTTGAAATTGCCAAACGTTTTGAAGTGTGATCACCAAACAATCATGGCAAAAAAAGGTGTAAAGTAACTTGCCCATGAATTGATCATCAGGCGTGAAGCTGCCAAGATGCCATTTGCCACCAGTTTTGCAATATTTCAGAGCTGCAACGTTACTGGAGTATATAAAAGCACAAGGTGTGCTATACTCAGGGACATGACCAAGGTAAGGAAGGCTGAAAAACCACCACCTTTGAACAAGAAACTTGAGATAAAACTTCAAGACTGGGCCAAGAAATATCTGAAGACTGATTTTTCAAAGGTTTTATAGACTGATGAAATGAGAGTGATCTTTATGGGCAGATGGATGGCCAGAGGCTGGATCAGTAAAGGGCAGAGAGCTCCACTCGACTCAAGACACCAGAAAGGGAGGTGGGGTACTGGTATGGGCTGGTATCATCAGTGATGAACTTGTGGGACCTTTTCGGGTTGAGGATGGAGTGAAGCTCAACTCCCGGACCTACTGCCAGTTTCTGGAAGACAACTTCTTCAAGCAGTGGTACAGGAAGAAGTCGGTATCGTTCAAGAAAAACATGATTTTCATGCAGGCAAGCTCCATCACATGCATCCAACTACTCCACAGTGTGGCTACAGTAAAGTTAAGAAAAAAAATAATGACATGGCCCCTTGTTCACCTGATCTGAACCCCATAGAGAACCTGTGGTCCCTCCTACAATGTGATATCTACAGGGAGGGAAAACAGTACACCTCTGGGACAGTGTCTGGGAGGCAAAAAACACTCCAACTTCCAAAAATATTAAGCTTTGATATTGAGTCTTTGATCAATAATAAAAAAAATCCTCTACAATACAACTTTCCTAATAATTCGCACACAGTATATACACCCTATACTTTGGTGGATGGGGTAGGGAGGAGGGACCCTTTGTACAGTTTGTACAGCCAATACTTTGGATCAGTGAGTGGATGGGGGGAAGCCTTTGTACAGTATATACATGTGCAGGGTGTGTATATATAGACTTTTTTTGTTTCTTTCCAGAACCAAATGCCGGTCAGATCCAGGAAGGAATCGGAGAAGCAGTGAACAATATCGTGAAACACTTTCACAAGCCGGAGAAAGAGGTAATTTCTCCATAGTTTCCTCTGAAGCCGAACGGGAGTAATGTACATTCAGCATAGACGTGAAGCAGGAGAGACGACGCCGTCTGCAGTGATTCCCCGGTCACAGAGCCGCAGCTCTCTCTCTCTCTATATCTTCTCTCTTTGACCTGGAAATGCCATCTTACTTTAGGAGGATTAACCTACTTTCCACATGATCCTTTATAGCTGTAACATTACATGTTCCTAATCCTCCCGCAGGCTGCACGGGCTGATAACAGAGAACAATAGACTGTATTCCACCACATAACTTATATAGATTGTAATTTAGGAACCTTTAAGGGGAAGATCTAGTTATTTGGACCCAGAGCAGACGGTTCTAGAATGAGAGTCCAGCCTGAGTTTGCGCCATCTATTAGTGACCACACCTCCTTCCAGATAAGCCACTCCTCCTTTCCCACTAGTCCACACCCCTTTGTCACTTTAGTACTACAAATCATATACTTAATTTTTTTGGGGTGCAAATTAAGCTAAAGTTGTCTCTTTTTGTGTTCGTACTCTGTATAGGGGAGAGGTGCCCGATCTTCCCGCTGTGCCTTTTCTATGTCATTGCTGGTCCTGTCGGGCCCCTCTCCGGCTCTTGTTATGCAGCGCAGGTTTTCAGCACTAATCCACGTCTTCTTTTAAAGCCTCTTACACGATTTGTCTCCCCGCAGAGAGGCAGTTTAACCATCCTGCTCTGCGGAGAAAGCGGCCTCGTCTCAGCCCTGGAGCACGTCTTTCATCATGGATTTAAGTCTGCCCGAATCTTCCACAAGAGCGTCTTCATCTGGGACTTCATAGGTAAAAAAAAATAAAAGGCTCGATGTCCTTGTGTGGACCGGAGCAGGCCAAGGTGAACAGAGTAAGGAGGTTTCACCCGTAATTGATTCACAGCGACTGTCACCGAGATAAAGCGCCGATTCTGCAGGTCAACTAACAACAACAAAGGTTTTGCATAATTATTAACAGGTGTAAAGTTAACGTCATGGGAGGACTAGAACCCCAAAGTTTGGATTTAGATGTATGGCAGGTGCAGGACCTGATCCCGCTCTTTATATACAGGGGCATCTCAATGAATTGCAATATCATCAAAAAGTCATTACACAGAGTGATCTATTTCAAGTGTTTATTTCTGTTACTATTGATCATGTATGCTGCATTCAGGGAAGGGGTCCCCCATGGCTCTAGCCCCCCTGTATACCGAGAAATACAACTTAGAAAGCTTACAGATAACTAGTCTAGGGTGTGGGATCTTATTAGCTCTTCGCCGCTGGCACAGTCCTGCAGCCTCCTCCGTGTTTGTTCCTCCCCCTCTATGTAAATGCCGCTGCAGCCTGTTCTGCCCTCCTCTGTCAATCATGCTGCCGCACAGAGCGGCATTGCGTCACGTCAGAGCCCGCGCTGCTTTATTCAAACGGCAGGGCGGGAATCTGCCGCTGACATCATGCAATGCCGCTCTGTGCGGCAGCATGATTGACAGAGGAGGGCAGAACAGGACGCGGCATTCATATAGAGGGGGAGGAACAAACACTGAGGAGGCTGAAGCGGCAAAGAGCTGGTAATAAGATCCCACCCACTAGACTAGTTATCTTTAAGCTTTCTAAGGTGTGTTTCACGGGGTACAGTGCTGTATTTTTCTTTGCCATTCAGCAGGGGGGTGACGGGTCCGCTTTCAATTTCTGAGATAATGACCTTTTGGGTTTTCATTGGCTGTGAGCCATAATCATCAACATTAACAGAAATAAACACATGAAATAGATCACTCTGTGTGTAATGGCTCTATATAATATACCATATATACTCGTGTATAAGCCGACCCCCCCTACTTTTGCCCCCAAAAACTGGGAAAACTTAATGACTCTGCGTATAAGTCGAGGGTGGACCCCAGGACAGGTATACAGCCCCCAGCAGTAAGATATACAGGTCCCCCCAATGTTATACAGCCCCCAGCAGTGAGGTATACAGGCCCCCCCCCAGTGGTATACAGGCCCAGCAGTATAATAATAATAATAATTTATTCATTTATATAGCGCTATTAATTCCATAGCACTTTACATACATGAGTAATGCTGTCTCTCTTGGAGCTCACAATCTAAATATCCTATCAGTATGTCTTTACAATGTGGGAGGAAACCGGAGTGCCCGGAGGAAACCCACGCAAACACAGGGAGAACATACAAACTCCTTGCAGATGTTGTCCTTAGTGTCCTTGGTGGGAATTGAACCCAGGACTTCAAGACCCCAGTGCTGCAAAGGCTACAGTGCTAACCACGTGAGCCACCGTGCTTGCTGGTATACAGCAGGCCCCCAGTGGTATACAGCAGGCCCCCAGTGGTATACAGCAGGCTCCCAGTGGCACTCGCCCTCCATACTGTGCAGAGCCCCCCACACTGTGCAGAGCCCCCCCCCCCTCCCCGCTGCATTATCTTACCATCCAGCGTCTACATCACCGTGGGTCCTCCAGTCCATCCTCGCGCGCTGTGTTCCCGGTCTCATGTGACCCGACGGTCACAGTGGGATGACGTCATCGCGCCGGGTCACATGAGACCCGAACACAGCGAGCAAGGACTGGAGGACCCCCGGTGATGAAGACGCTGGATGGTAAGATAATGCAGCGGCGGGGTTCTGCACAGTGTGGGGGGCTCTGCACAGTATGAGGGGCGAGTGCCACTGGGGGCCTGCTATATACCACTGAGGGCTGTATGCACGGCTCCCCATGCTGCTGTGATGGGCGGGGGGAACCGTCCATATCTAATGAGCGGCACCACATGACGGGCCGCTCAGTCAGCAGCCTCCCCCCACCTCCTCCAGCCTCCCCAGCACCCGAACACAGCCCCCACACACCACATACCATATTGACCCGTGTATAAGCCGAGGGGGGGGACTTTTCAGCCCAAAAATTGCTTATACACGAGTATATACGGTATTTGTTTTCACTTTATGTAATATCTTTTTGATATTCTAATTCATTGAGATGCATCTGTAGCAGAGGCTAGCTGTGTTATACAGCTCATAGCCACATCTAAAAGCTAAAATGCCACTGACGCAATCACTTTAGGTACCCCCATATGGGATACCGGAGGCGTGTAAAAAGCCGAACAAGTCACATTATATACTAAATTTTCCATTTAAAACTACCATTAGTCCCTCAATACAAAACTTCTACGTTCAGCTATATGGACCGAAGAAGTGAAGAAAAAAATCATAGTTTAAAAAAAACCCTGATAATTTGCAGTTAAGTAACACAGATTGAAGGCGTCGTCTCCTGCATCTGCAGATGGTAAATAATAATGGTGAATGTCAAGGACAAGGAGCTTTTGTCATATCTGAGATCTGTAATTTGCCGCCGACTCTGGTCCATGTGACTCAGTGCTACCACCTGCAGGCAGCTGCTAGGCATCACGCCCTGTATGACCTCCCGTCTAACAGCTAAAATGTCACTGTCTGGCTCCTGCTGATGACTGACGCCACGTTCCAGCTTGACATTTCATTAAATGTCAAATTCCCTCAAATCACGATGATGAAAATTGATCAGTTTTACTCTGTCCTGATTCTGGCTAGACAAGGCGTCGAGGCATTTTATGTTGTCACTTCACCTTGTGTCGGTCGCATTATCTTGTACAGTTTATCTCCAGAGCTGCATTCAGAACGTGACTTATATTTGTCTGCCGCGACACCGCTCACGCTCCTGTTGTTTCCGGTCTCATCTGATCGATGTTCTGTTCTTCTTCGCAGAGAAAGCCGTGATATTCTTTGAAGCGACGGATCAGATCGGAGACGGCGAGGAGGACCAGCTGCTGCAGAGATCGTCCTGCAAGACGTTCTGCCGCTACGTCAACACCATCGTCACGGCCCCCAGGAACATCGGCAAAGACGGCAAGTTCCAGCTCCTCGTCTGCCTCGGAGCAAGGTGAGACGCTGTATAACACCAGCAGGGGGCGCTCAGGGCCGCAGAGGTTTGGCGAGCATTGCCCAGTAAGGATCATATGAAGGGATAATATGTTTATGGATATTAAAGGGGTTATCCAAGTCTGTGGCTCATTTATGACGTTTTCCTTTGAACAGGACATAAATGTCTGATTAAGATATTCCTTTAACCCCTTCACAGCCAAGGGTGTATCTATACGTCTTTGGCCGCCTCTTTCCCTTAGATGCAAGCTCAC
Organism: Allobates femoralis; assembly: GCA_033576535.1. Taxonomy (NCBI): domain Eukaryota; kingdom Metazoa; phylum Chordata; class Amphibia; order Anura; family Aromobatidae; genus Allobates; species Allobates femoralis. The sequence goes on along the minus strand of JARQOC010000004.1, from coordinate 572,204,046 downwards.
GTACTGAGCTCTCATCATCCCCCCCATCCCCCCCACATGCCCAGGGGATCTGATCAGCACTGTTAAGCCTTAAGATCGCACTCAGTCAGTGACTGCGGTGGGGTGGGGATCACACCGGCAATAGCAGCTCTGAGATGTGATCATGGGGCCTCGATGCTTTGCCATGACAGCCTGGGGTCAGTGACCCGGAATCACTTGTCAGTGTTGTCGCCGGCAGAAAGTGATAATTTGTGAATGAATGCTGAGACATCTCTCTACATCACACAAGCGATTGCACCGCGCAGCGCCGAGGCGCCCAAAGGGCCCATGTAATCTGAAGGAAAAGTAAAAAAAAAAAAAAAGTTTTAAAACATGAAAACGTAAAAGTTCTAATCGCCCCCCTTTTGCTACAGTGTTGCCATATAGTACTGACCCGAGACATCATGTTGACACGTCAGTATAACCATCTAGTACTGACCCCAGACATCATACCGACACGTCAGTGTTACCATATAGTACTGACCCCAGGCATCATACCGACACCTCAGTGTTACCATATAGTACTGACCCAGACATCATACCGACACGTCAGTGTTACCATATAGTACTGACCCCAGGCATCATACCGACACGTCAGTGTTACCATATAGTACTGACCCGAGGCATCATACTGACACGTCAGTGTTACCATATAGTACTGACCGAGGCATCATACCGACACCTCAGTGTTACCATATAGTACTGACCCCAGGCATCATACCGACACGTCAGTGTTACCATATAGTACTGACCCGAGGCATCATACTGACACGTCAGTGTTACCATATAGTACTGACCCGAGGCATCATACAGACACCTCAGTGTTATCATATAGTACTGACCCCAGGCATCATACCGACACCTCAGTGTTACCATATAGTACTGACCCCAGACATCATACCGACACCTCAGTGTTACCATATAGCACTGACCCAGACATCATACTGACATGTCAGTGTTATCATATAGTACTGACCCGAGGCATCATACCAACACCTCAGTGTTATCATATAGTACTGACCCCAGACATCATACTCACACGTCAGTGTTACATATAGTACTGACCCGAGCATCATACCGACACGTCAGTGTTACCATATAGTACTGACCCCAGGCATCATACAGACACGTCAGTGTTACCATATAGTACTGACCCCAGGCATCATACCGACACCTCAGTGTTACCATATAGTACTGACCGAGACATCATACCGACACCTCAGTGTACCATATAGTACTGACCGAGGCTTCATACCGACACCTCAGTGTTACCATATAGTACTGACCCAGACATCATACCGACACCTCAGTGTTACCATATAGTACTGACCCCAGACATCATACCGACACCTCAGTGTTACCATATAGTACTGACCCCAGGCATCATACCGACACCTCAGTGTTACCATATAGTACTGACCCGAGACATCATACCGACACCTCAGTGTTACCATATAGTACTGACCCGAGGCATCATACTGACACGTCAGTGTTACCATATAGTACTGACCTGAGGCATCATACCGACACCTCAGTGTTATCATATAGTACTGACCCCAGACATCATACAGACACCTCAGTGTTATCATATAGTACTGACCTGAGGCATCATACAGACACGTCATTGTTACTATATAGTGAACATGGTGAATGAATAAATCCAAAAAAACAAATATGTAATTGCACTTTTTTTTTTGCAATTTTACCGCACTTGGTATATTTCTATTCCTGTTTTCCAGTACACTATATGGTAAAATAAATTATTTCATCTGAAAGTACAATTCGTCCCACAAAAAACAAGCCCTCATATGTCTATTGATAGAAAAATAAAAACGTTATGGCTCTTGGAGGAAGGGGAGGGAAAAAATGGATAATAGAAAATTGCCCGGGGGTGAAGAGGTTAAACAAACTTCAAATTAATGAGACAGATGAGGGATTGTTTTCTTTTGAAACCAACATTTCTCATTTGTCTCATTGGGGACATAAACACATGGGATAATCTGCTGCCACCTGGTGGCCGACACTATTATTGTATTTAAATCATTCGGATCTGTGTGTCTTTCCCTTCTGAATCCTTTTCTTCCTCCTTTCCAGGGATCACTTACTCGCCCAGTGGATCCCCCTCTTGGCCGAGTGTCCGGCCATCACCCGGATGTACGAGGAGACAGCTCTGCTAAGGGACAACATGATGGTGAACTCTCTGGTCCGTGTGCTGCAAACTCTACAAGACTTTAACATTGTTCTGGAGGGGTCGCTCACTAAAGGCGTGGATGTGTAGCGCCGCTCCCGGACGCTGTACAGTATTAGATTCCACTTTTTTTGGATTTTTTTTTTCCAGAGTTTTCTCTGAACCTTTATAACGCGCCACAGAGTTCTGTGCTGCGACACACTGAACAGTAGCAAGTCACTGGAAGTGAGCGAGTGGCGGGCCCCCGGTGAGTGGCGAGCCGGCGGACCCCGACCGGAGCCCCTGCTGCTGGTGTCTCTACACTGTTAGTATATTTGAATCAGATATTTAGTACAATAGAGTATTTTCCTGCTGTGTCTGTACATACGGCTGTAGTTTTATAAAGAGGTGGAGGATATTCCAGGCGGATTTCTCTTCTACTCGTTTCTAATTCCTGAACTTTCCTCCTGGACAGTGGAAGGACGGCAGGACGTCTTCTTCTCCCTGACACGGTGCTTCAATTATTTGTTCACCAGACGCTCATTTGTTTCCATTATGTAAAATATTCTGAGCCGTGAAATAACGGGTGAGTGTATGCGGAAGATTGTCAGACATTTCTGGAGCCTCTCACCCATTCATCCTAGTGATGTCACTAGCACGCATCACCTCCCTCATCTGTTCTAGAAATGTCACTGAGCGTGTGGCCGATCCCTTATTCTGAGGGCGCATCATCTCCCTCATTCATTTTAGTGATGTCACTGAGCGCACAGCCTCTCCCTCATTCATTCTAATGATGTCACTGAACGCACAGCCTCTCCCTCATTCATTCTAATGATGTCACTGAACGCACAGCCTCTCCCTCATTCATTCTAATGATGTCACTGAACGCACAGCCTCTCCCTCATTCATTCTAGTGATGTCACTAGCACGCATCACCTCCCTCATCTGTTCTAGAGATGTCACTGAGCGTGTGGCCGATCCCTTAATTCTGAGGGCGCATCATCTCCCTCATTCGTTTTAGTGATGTCACTGAGCGCACAGCCTCTCCCTCATTCGTTTTAGTGATGTCACTGAGCGCACAGCCTCTCCCTCATTCATTCTAATGATGTCACTGAACGCACAGCCTCTCCCTCATTCATTCTAATGATGTCACTGAACGCACAGCCTCTCCCTCATTCATTCTAGTGATGTCACTAGCACGCATCACCTCCCTCATCTGTTCTAGAGATGTCACTGAGCGTGTGGCCGATCCCTTAATTCTGAGGGCGCATCATCTCCCTCATTCGTTTTAGTGATGTCACTGAGCGCACAGCCTCTCCCTCATTCGTTTTAGTGATGTCACTGAGCGCACAGCCTCTCCCTCATTCATTCTAATGATGTCACTGAACGCACAGCCTCTCCCTCATTCATTCTAATGATGTCACTGAACGCACAGCCTCTCCCTCATTCATTCTAGTGATGTCACTAGCACGCATCACCTCCCTCATCTGTTCTAGAGATGTCACTGAGCGTGTGGCCGATCCCTTAATTCTGAGGGCGCATCATCTCCCTCATTCATTCTAATGATGTCACTGAACGCACAGCCTCTCCCTCATTCATTCTAATGATGTCACTGAACGCACAGCCTCTCCCTCATTCATTCTAGTGATGTCACTAGCACGCATCACCTCCCTCATCTGTTCTAGAGATGTCACTGAGCGTGTGGCCGATCCCTTAATTCTGAGGGCGCATCATCTCCCTCATTCATTTTAGTGATGTCACTGAGCGCACAGCCTCTCCTCATTCATTCTAATGATGTCACTGAACGCACAGCCTCTCCCTCATTCATTCTAATGATGTCACTGAACGCACAGCCTCTCCCTCATTCATTCTAGTGATGTCACTGAGCGCGCGGCCTATCTCTTCTCTGAGCATGCAACCTATCACTCATTTATTCTAGTGATGTCACGGAGAGCGCGGTCTATCCCTTATTCTGAGCATGCAACATATCCCTCATTCATTCTAGTGATGCCACTGAGCACTCAGCCTATTCCTCATTCATTCTACTCGTGTTACTCAGCACCCAGAATATCCCTCATTCATTCTAGTGGTGTCACTGAGCGCGCAGCGTCTCCCTCATTCATTCTAGTTATGTAATTGAGAGCGCAGCCTATCCCTCATTCATTGTAGTGATGTCACTGAGCACGCAGCCTCTCCCTCATTCTGAGCAAGCAGCCTCTGCCTCATTCATACTAGTGATGTCACTGAGCACTCAGCCTATCCCTCATTTATTTTACTCATGTCACTCAGCACCCAGCATATCCCTCATTCATTCTAGTGATGTCACTGAGCGCACAGACTCTCCCTCATTTGTTCTAGTGATGTCACTGAGCACGCAGCCCCTCATTCATTCTAGTGTTGTCACTGAGCGCACAGCCTCTCCCTCATTTGTTCTAGTGATGTCACTGAGCACATAGCCTAACCCCTCATTCATTCTAGTAATGCCACTGAGCGCACGGCCTATCTCTAAAGGCCACGGTAACACACACACACACATCTGTTCAGATGTTGGTCACAGATCTCTGGTTGCAGTGAAATCATGGACACATTGTTCTATTTTGTGGCTATGTACAAATGTAACAATGTGTCCATGATTTCACTGCAACCAGAGATCTGTGACCAATATCTGAACAGATGTGTGTGTGTAACGTGGCCTTTACTCTGAGCATGCAACCTATCCCTCATTCATTGTAGTGATGTCACTGAGCGTGCAGCCTATCCCTCATTTATTCTAGTGATGTCACTGAGCGCGCAGCCTATCCCTCATTCATTCTAGTGATGTCACTGAGCATGCAGCTTATCCCTCATTCATTGTAGTGATGTCACTGAGCGCGCAGCCTATCCCTCATTCATTCTAGTGATGTCACTGAATGCGCAGCCTATCCCTCATTCATTGTAGTGATGTCACTGAGCGCGCACAACCTATCCCTCATTCATTCTAGTGATGTCACGGAGTGTGCAGCCTATCCCTCATTCTTTCTAGTGATGTCACTGAGCGCGCAGCCTATCCCTCATTCTTTCTAGTGATGTCACTGAGCGCGCAGCCTATCCTTCATTCATTCTAGTGATGTCACTAAGTGTGCAGCCTATCCCTCATTCATTGTAGTGATGTCACTGAGCGCGCAGCCTATCCCTCATTCATTGTAGTGATGTCACTGAGCGCGCAACCTATCCCTCATTCATTCTAGTGATGTCACGGAGTGTGCAGCCTATCCCTCATTCATTCTAGTGATGTCACTGAGCATGCAGCTTATCCCTCATTCATTGTAGTGATGTCACTGAGCGCGCAGCCTATCCCTCATTCATTCTAGTGATGTCACTGAATGCGCAGCCTATCCCTCATTCATTGTAGTGATGTCACTGAGTGCGCAACCTATCCCTCATTCATTCTAGTGATGTCACGGAGTGTGCAGCCTATCCCTCATTCTTTCTAGTGATGTCACTGAGCGCGCAGCCTATCCCTCATTCTTTCTAGTGATGTCACTGAGCGCGCAGCCTATCCTTCATTCATTCTAGTGATGTCACTAAGTGTGCAGCCTATCCCTCATTCATTGTAGTGATGTCACTGAGCGCGCAGCCTATCCCTCATTCATTGTAGTGATGTCACTGAGCGCGCAACCTATCCCTCATTCATTCTAGTGATGTCACGGAGTGTGCAGCCTATCCCTCATTCATTCTAGTGATGTCACTGAGCGCGCAGCCTATCCCTCATTCATTCTAGTGATGTCACTGAGCGCGCAGCCTATCCCTCATTCATTCTAGTGATGTCACTGAGCGTGCAGCCTATCCCTCATTCATTCTAGTGATGTCACTGAGCGCGCAGCCTATCCCTCATTCATTCTAGTGATGTCACTGAGCGCGCAGCCTATCCCTCATTCATTCTAGTGATGTCACTAAGTGTCCAGCCTATCCCTCATTCTTTCTAGTGATGTCACTGAGTGCACGGCCAATCCCTCATTCATTGTAGTGATTTCATTAGGAGCGCAGCCTATCCCTCATTCATTGTAGTGATGTCACTGAACGCGCAGCCTATCCCTCATTCATTGTAGTGATGTCACTGAACGCGCAGCCTATCCCTCATTCATTGTAGTGATGTCACTGAGCGTGCCGCTTATCACTTTATCCAGCAATCTCATTGACGGATTGGCAGCTATAACATATCACTCATATTTTCATCTTTAGCTCCCAAAAAATGTCTCCAGCTCCCGTATACTGACGCCCTGCTACCTGTCCCCCTACCTGATCAGCATGCCTGGAGATATTGGTGCAAGTTGTAAATACCTGGAGAATCCTAAAGTAACTATTTTCCTATTTGATATTGCAAGAAACCACTGCGAGTATTAAGACGTGGCCATCCCCAGTCCTCTATATTGTGAATGTAATCCCGGTCTGTGGGACCCAGAACATTCCCCGTTCCCTCATCCCGGACTCGTGTGTTTCAGTCCAATCACTGTTTTCCATCTCCATATACATGTAATAGGGGGGACATGACTGGGGGAAACTTCCAGTTTTCACATTGGAAGAGTCATGAAGCTGTGATTATTATGCATTGATTTCATAATGACTTATTCTATAGCAACTACTTGTATTTTTCCAAGTGTTATTATTTTACCTTTTATTTTGTGTGTTCACCTTTACCAGGAATACCTGTCAATCAAATGATCCTTCTACGTATTTTATTCTTTTTAATCCGTTGACCTTGTTTTAGTGTAAATCTACCTATTTATTCTCAAACACTGGGATTTTTGGGGGGACAAGGGGTTGAATAAGAGATATTTTGCACTACTTGTTACATTTGATAAGGGGGTTGTACTGTGTAGTAGTCAGACTTCCGCTAACTGTATATGTTGACCCATTTTTGTTTTTATTTTGCACCTTTTTAAGTCCGTTTCCCTGTTGTCTGCTGAAAACCTGAAATGTGTTGTTGCGGGAGAAAACTGGATTTTAGATTGCTGTATGCAGAATGCCTGTTTTTCTTATTTTCCCCATTATTTTTATTTTTTTGATCGTATGCTTTTATTGTATTGTGAAATGCGTCATATTGTATGTGGATACCTTTAATGGCTCGCTGCGACATGTAGTTCAATAACTCCTCAGAACTGCACAACGTTCATGAGTTTGCAATAGTCACATATGCTGGACACTTCTAAAAAGCAGCCACATTTTTCATCCCGTTAAAGGATTATTATTATTTTTTTTTTTTTTTGTTAATACTTTCAAACTTCTTGGACTTAAAATAACAAAAAAAAAATCCAACAAAGCAGTTGTAATTTTTTCTGCTTAACATTTTGAGTCCAAGTGGTTGATAGTAATTTTTATTTTTTTTTTTTGTTTTTTGAGACCAGCATATCACTTGAGCTCAAAATGACAAAAGAAAATTTCCAAGTGGTTTGTAGGTAATTTTTTTTTTTCTAATTGAAACAAATAAAAGAAACCACTTGGGGTCAAAAGGACAAAAAGCAAAATGACCGACAAACCAAAATGGGATTAAAATGACAGAAAAAAAATCCGACTCTCTTTCTAAAGGCCACGTTACACGTAGCGACGCACCAGCGATCCCGACAACAATACACCTGGCAGGGATCGCTGGTGCATCGCTACGTGGTCGCTCGTAAGATGTCACACAGGCAGATCTTCTCACCGATGCGGTGAACCCCGACTATCGTTGGGATCTGTCACTGTCAGGGCGTAACATGGAGATCGTTGGTCATTTCCCCTGTCACACACACCGATGCGCCTGGCCAGCGGGAGACCGACTATAGAAAAACTGTCCAGGCCATTCCATAACGATCAGCGATCTCACAGCGGGGGGTCGATCGCTGCTACTGTCATTCGCAGCAACATCGCTGGTGAGGTCGCCGCAACGTCACAAAACCTGCGACGTTGCAGCAATATTGTTAGCGATCTCGCTACGTGTAACTGGGCCTTTAGTCTTATGTGATTTGTTGGTCTCAAAATAACAAAAAAAAAATTCCAAACACTTAGACTCATAATGACAAATAAATGTTTTTTGCCTGAGCAATACAGTAATTCAGATGCTGCAACATCAGACTGTCCAGTATATTTATTTAGTGCATTACATGGACTTCACACCCGGGAAACAGTGTTTTTGTCTTTGGGGATTATTTTTTTATCCAGTAAATGTCTCTGTACCATGAAAATGTTGGTTTTGGTCTCCTGTTCAGTCACCAGGGATTCTGCTTCGGGTGATGCTGCTTTTGTTCCCACATCAGTATTAACTTCCTTGTACTGTATGATTTTATGACATCACTGTCTTTATTTTTATTTTATTTTTTTTTTCAGTATTAAAATGTGTTTTAACTCAAAATTGCGTGGTGTTTTATATAGCTGCTTCAGACAAGAGTTATGCTTGCTTTTATTGTCATTCTGTTTACATACAAATGTTGTATGGGGGGTTTGTGTGTGTTTAAACCCTTAAGGGGCCAGCAATTTTTCATTTTCGCTCTCCTTTTTCCTTCCCCCTTTTTTCCAAAAGCCATAATTATTTATTATTATTTTTAATAATTATTATTTTTCATCATTTTCCCGCAAACAGGCTTTTTTATTATAGAACAAGTTGTACTTTTGAATGACCCATCCATTTAATAAACAGGATATTTTGGTTTGGTGCCAATCCGTGATACTCAGATTTTCAAGACAGGAATAGATCTTCCGTACCAAATGATATTTTTAAAAGTACGACTATGTCATATGTATATAAAATTATTAAACAGACTAGTACCACGCATAATGCAATAAATGTTATGGCTATGTGCCGATACTGCGTTTTTCCCTTTTCGCTGTATTTGTGGTTTCCAGCCAGGTACAACAAGGCAGCTGGGAGCTGGACTCCTCAACGTGGGGGGCCCAAGTGTTTTTGAAGTGTTCTGGCGATGTACTCAACTCTTCCAGTTGCCCTGGTGCCTGTGGCAAACTGGGTAATAAAGGGGTTAATGCCAGCTGGCACTAAACATGAGGTTCATAATATCAGGCCAATATTAGAGCCGGCAATTATCAATCTCTTAATTAAATAATACAGCACACCGTGAAAAATTTATTTGTAAGAAGAACACACAGACCACTTTCATTCCCATATTTATTATTCCGACACAAACTCTTCTTGACCCTCTGTGACAACAGTTCACGGCGGGTCGAACATGAAACTGACTGCGTTTCGGTCCCACCTGTAGAGTGGTAATGTCATAATCTGGGTCACCTGAGTTCAGCAAAACCGACATGGCTCTCTGACCTGGGGTGAACCTTCCCTGAAAGTTTACTTCAGGTCAGAGAGCATTGTTGGTCTTGCTGAACTCAGGTGACCCAGACGATGACATCACCACTCTACAGTTGGAGCTGAAACTCAATTTCATGACCTGCCGTGAACGGTCATCACAGAGGATCAAGGAGAGTTTGTATGGGAAAGAGGGCTGTCTGTGTTTTTTTACAAATGAATTGTATTTCACGGTGTAGTGCATTATTTACTTAGAGAGTCATAATGACATTATGGCAAAATTCAGCTGGCGTTAACCCCTTTATTACCCAGTTTGCCACCATGCCACCAGCACCAGGCAACTGTAAAAGTCTGGTACAGTGCCAGAAAATGTCGCCACTATGAATCTGCCATTTTCTGGGGTGGCTGTGGGCTGTAATTCACAGCGTGGGGAGTCCAGAATACTTGGGCCTTCCCATACTGAGGATTCCAACCCCCAGCTGCCTAGTTGTACCTGGATGGAAACCATCGTCCTTTTTTTTTTTTTTTTTTTTTTTTTTAATGATTTCAAAAAATAAAAAGGAAAGGTGACTTCCCTGTATTTTGATTACCAGCCAGGTAAAACTAGGCAGCTGGGAGTGGGTGGCAGGCCGTATCTGCCTACTGTACCTGGGCTAGTGACACAAAAAAAAAATAGCGGAGCCCCACGTCACATTAGGACATCAAGAATCCTTTTTTCTTTTTTTAGCGTTTAGCCTAGCTTTATTCACCGTCACAACAGTGAACAATTGCTAAAAAAATAAATGCAAGAAATAAACGCTGCAAAAACGCACCAAGGCACCACCAACTTAGCTGTGTAGATCTTTGGAACATGGTACGGATTTTGGATGTCAACAATCTGCAGCACACATTCTATGTCGGGACATGACCTAAAAGTATTCACACCCCTTCTAAAATTAGTACCGTATATACTCGCGTATAAGCCGAGTTTTTCAGCCCAAAAATTGGGCTGAAAAGTACCCCCCTCGGTTTATACGCGAGTCAGTGCGGGGGCTGCTGTATACAGCGGTATGCAGGGCCCCCCCAGCCTGACTCCGGTCACCTGTAAAGCAAATTATACTTATCATTGTCCCGCTGCCGTCCGCGCCCGCATCTGCCGACATCGCGATCCTCCATCTTCATGCGTCTTCTTCCTGTTTCCTGTGTTCGTCGCTGCCAATGACGTCATTACCGGCGCCGAACACAGGAAACAGGAAGAAGACGCATGAAGATGGAGGATCGTGATGTCGGCAGCGGCGGGCGCGGACAGCGGGACAGTGATAAGTATAATTTGCTTTACAGGTGACCGGAGCATGAGGGGGGGGGGGGGGGGGCCCTGCATTACTGGGGCTGCCTGTATACTACCACTGGGGCTGCTGTATATAAGGGCTGCTGTATACACCAGTGGGGCTGCAATACCACTGGGGCTGCTGTATATAGGGGCTGCAATGCCACTGGGGCTGCAATACTACTGGGGCTGCTGTATATAGGGGCTGCTGTGTATACCACTGGGGCTGCAATACCACTGGGGCTGCTCTATATAGGGGCTGCAATACCACTGGGGCTGCAATACCACTGGGGCTGCTGTATATAGGGGCTGCTGTATATAGGGGCTGCAATACCACTGGGGCTGCTGTATATAGGGGCTGCAATACCACTGGGGCTGCTGTATATAGGGGCTGCAATACCACTGGGGCTGCTGTATATAGGGGCTGCAATACCACTGGGGCTGCTGTATATAGGGGCTGCAATACCACTGGGGCTGCTGTATATAGGGGCTGCAATACCACTGGGGCTGCTGTATATAGGGGCTGCAATACCACTGTGGCTGCTGTATATAGGGGCTGCTGTATACACCACTGGGGCTGCAATACCACTGGGGGCTGCTGTATATACCAATGGGGCTGCTGTATATACCACTGGGAGCTGCTGTATATCATACTGCTGGGGCCTGTATACCACTGCTGGGGGCTGTATACCTGTGCTGGGGTCCACCCTCGGCTTATACGCGAGTCAATAGATTTTCCCAGGTTTTGGGGGCAAAAGTAGGGGGGTCGGCTTATACACGAGTATATACGGTAGATTAAAAATGTATAGACCTAGTTACTACAAGACCTAAATCGTCATTGTATTTTATCCTGTGTGTAGCATCCATTACCGGTATTTGTCCTTTACAACTCCCAAAAATGTTATAATTTTGGCTTTTCTGAACTATCCACATGAGGCTCCTCCGGAGCAGCGAGCAATGTGAGAGGCCGCATTCTTCACATTCTTCTCCTCGGAGAATGGGAGCGACTCCGGTGAGAAGCAGCATTTATGTAGGAAAAGTGTGATTCCTGCTCATGGCGGACATGTTTCCTTCAGTAAAGCTTCTTATATCGTTCCCTCGGTGAAGCTCCAATTGTATATTTCATTGCATATTCATTTCTTGGTAACATGGGGCAAAGGTGGTCAGAAATATATGTAAAAGTGAGAATGGCTGGACCAGCTATAATCCACTTCTGACCCGGATTTGGAAAGGAGGACGATGTGCGTATTTCTCATGTGCCTCATGGGAAAACTACCAGCCTAGTTCATCTCCGTGATATCAAGAATCCAGTTACCTCTTATCAGAAAGTTTTGGGGGGGAAACTAAAGAAATTGCAATACTAAAGGGGCCTCAATGTGTTGATGACCATAGCCCTCCATTATACCTAAGCAGAGAGGACACAGTTATAATTCAGAATATACAGGTGCATCTGAATGAATTAGAATATCATCAAAAAGTTTATTTCAGTAATTCAATACATAAAGTTAAACGCATATATTATATAGAGTCATTACACACAGAGTGATCTATTTCAAGTGTTTACTTCTGTTAATGTTGATGATTATGGCTTACAGCCAATGAAAACCCTAATGTCATTGTTTCAGAAAATTAGAGAGGATGAAAGGTTTAAAACCACACTGCCATATTCCATGGGTCATCAAAGGGTGAACATAATATTGATTATTGGTCAACGCATTTCAGGGCTCCCTGGCCCCTCCCTCAGGACAAATCAGTGTATTACTGCCATGTTTCTGGGAGCCCTGAAACACGTTGACTACTAAATCAATATTATATTCACTCTATCTCATGGAATACGGCAGCGTGGTTTTCAACCCTTCATCCTCCCTACCTTAATTTTCTGAGATAATGACCTTTGGGTTTTCATTGGCTGTAAGTCATAATCAACATTAACAGAAATAACACTTGAAACAGATCACTCTGTTTGTAATGACTCTATATGTGTTTAATTTATGTATTGAATTACTGATTTTAATTTTTTTATATTTTAATTCAATGAGATGCATCTGTACATTACATTACTGATCCTGAGTTACCTCCTGTATTATACTCCAGAGCTGCACTCCCTATTCTGCTGGTGCAGTCACTGTGTACATACATTACATTACTGATCCTGAGTTACCTCTTGTATTATACTCCAGAGCTGTATTCACTATTCTTCTGGTGCAGTCCCTGTGTACATACATTACATTACTGATCCTGAGTTACATCCTGTATTATACTCCAGAGCTGCACTCACAATTCTGCTGGTGCAGACACTGTGTACATACATTACATTACTGATCCTGAGTTACCTCCTGTATTATACTCCAGGGCTGCACTCACTATTCTGCTGGTGCAGTCACTGTGTACATACATTACATTACTAATCCTGAGTTACATCCTGCATTATACTCCAGAGCTGCACTCACTATTCTGCTGGTGCAGTCACTGTGTACATACATTACATTACTGATCCTGAATTACCTCCTGTATTATACTCCAGGGCTGCACTCACTATTCTGCTGGTGCAGTCACTGTGTACATACATTACTGATCCTGAATTACCTCCTGTATTATACACCAGAGCTGCACTCACTATTCTGCTGGTGCAGTCACTGTGTACATACATTACATTACTGATCCTGAGTTACCTCCTGTATTATACTCCAGAGCTGCACTCACTATTCTGCTGGTGCAGTCACTGTGTACATACATTACAATAGTGATCCTGAGTTACCTCCTGTATTATACTCCAGCTGCACTCACTATTCTGCTGGTGCAGTCACTGTGTACATACATTACATTACTGATCCTGAGTTACCTCCTGTATTATACTCCAGAGCTGCATTCACTATTCTGCTGGTGCAGTCACTGTGTACATACATTAATGATCCTGAGTTACCTGCTGTATTATACTCCAGAGCTGCATTCACTATTCTGCTGGTGCAGTCACTGTGTACATACATTAATGATCCTGAGTTACATCCTACACACGAGGTCAAAATTATTGGTACCCCTCATTTAATAAAAGAAAAACCCACAATGGTCACAGAAATATTTTGAATCTGACAAAAGTAATAAAAAATCTATGAAAATGAACAAATTAAAGTCAGACATTGCTTTTCTGCTTCAACAGAATTAAAAAAAAAAAAATTAAACTCATGAAATCGGCCTGGACAGAAATGATGGTACCAACTTAATATTTTGTGGCACGACCTTTTGAGGCAATCACTGCAATCACACGATTCCTGTAACTGTCAATGAGACTTCTGCTCCTCTCCACAGGGATTTTGGCGACTCCTCAAGAGCAAACGTCTCCAGTTGTCTCGTGTTGGAAGGTTGCCTTTTCCAGACACCATGTTTCAGCTCTTTCCATAGATGTTCAATAAGATTAAGTCAGGGCTCATAGAAGGCCACTTCAGAATAGTCCAATGTTTTCCTCTTAGCCATTCTTGGGTGTTTTTAGCTGTGTGTTTTGGGTCATTATCCTGTTGCAAGACCCGTGAACTGTGACTGAGGCCAAGCTTTCTGACACTGGGCATCACATTTCTCTCTAGAATCCCTTGATAGTCTTGAGATTTCATTGTACCCTGCACAGATTTAAGACACCATTTGCCAGATGCAGCAAAGCAGCCCCACAACATTACTGAGCCTCCTCCATGTTTCACAGTAGGGACAGTGTTCATTTCTTGATATGCTTCATTTTTATGTCTGTGAACATAGAGCTGATGCGCCTTGGCAAAAAGTTACATTTTTGTCTCATCTGTCAATAGGAAATTCTCACAGGAGATTTGTAGCTTGTCAACATGTAGTTTGGCAAATTCCAGTCTTGTTTTTGTTAGTTTAAAAAAAACAAACAAACAAACAATGGTGTCCTGCTTGGTCATCTCCCATGAAGCCCACTTTGGCTCAAACAACGACGGATGGTGCGATTTGACACTGATCAGTTCCTAGAGTTTGAAGTTCACTTTTAATATCTTTAGAAGTTTTCCTGGTCTCTTTTGTTACCATTCGTATTATCCATCTCGTTGATTTGTCATCAATTTTCCTCCTACGGCAACATCCAGGAAGGTTTACTACAGTGCCATGGATCTTACATTTCTGAATAATATGTGTAACTGTAGTCACAGGAACATAAATTATAACCTTTCCCTTAACATGCTTGTCTATAATTTTCTTTCTAATGTCCTGAGACAACTCTTTCCTTCGTCCATGTTGAGTGTGGTACACACCATGTCACCAAACATCACAGTGAGTGTCTGTAGCCTGTGTATATACAAGCCCGCTGACTGATTACAAGATAGTAGACTCCTGTGATGCTAATTAGTGGACACACCTTGATTTAACATGTCCCTATTGTCACATTATTTTCAGGAGTACCATAATTCCCGTCTTGGCCTATTAAATTTTAATTTTTTTAAAATTCTGTGGCAGCAGGGTTCAAAAGCAATGTGTGACTTTCATTTGTTCATTTTCATAGATTTATTATTTCTTTTGACAGATTCAAGTTTTCTGTGACCATTGTGTGTGGTTTTTTTGTTCATTTATTTATTAAATGAGGGGTACCAACAATTTTGACCACGTGTGTATATTATACTCCAGAGCTGCACTCACTATTCTGCTGGTGCAGTCACTGTGTACATACATTACATTACTGATCCTGAGTTACATCCTATATTATACTCCAGAGCTGCACACACTATTCTGCTGGTGCAGTCACTGTGTACATACATTACTGATACTGTACTGATCCTGAGTTGCTTCCTGTATTATATTCCAGAACTGCACTCACTATTCTGCTGGTGCAGTTACTGTGTACATACATTAAATTACTGATCCTGAGTTACCTCCTGTATTATATTCCAGAGCTGCACTCACTATTCTGGTGCAGTCATTGTGTACATACATTACTCATCCGGAGTTACCTCCTGTATTATACTCCAGAGCTGCACTCACTATTCTGCTGGTGCAGCCACTGTGTACATACATTACATTACTTATCCTGTACTGATCCTGAGTTACATCCTATATTATACTCCAGAGCTGCACACACTATTCTGCTGGTGCAGTTGTAACGGAGTGGGTAGCCCTGACTGTATTATTATTGAAATGGACACTGAAGTGAACATTACACAGTCCGATACTGCCCCCTTGTGGACAAGTGCTGAAATGACTGCAGAGAAAAAAACACTGATTGCTGATCCCCTCCCACAACAGCCTTGTGCTGAGGAAGAAAAAGTGCGGGAGAGCAGTGCAGACCCAGAGCTCAACCAGGACAGACCTGTGTGTGGTGTTTCCCGACATAGGGCTCTTTTACAACCGGATCCTTGGGAAGAAATACCCTGTGAGGATCGCTGTTGCAACCCCCGGTCTGCAGGACATTATTTTACCGAGGGTCCAACTCAAATTCAGGACATTGCCACCAGATTACATGTGTAGGGGCTGTGACCGACATAAGGGAGCCATCTGTGCTACCGTGATCTCCCTTCTGCTGCTCGGTGTGCCCCGGGACAGAGAGAGAGACTAACAAAAATCTGTTACCTGCGGAAGAAGACCAAAGAAGAGGACTGAGGAGTTTCCCCTTCATCGCTGCACCGGGACCCGTCATCGTGAGATCCCAGGCCTGCCACGTGGGAGCGACATCTTCTTCTGTGATAGACTGGTACGTGCTTTGAGGGAAAGTTAGGGAAAGATATCTCCATTTTTGTTTTTTTCTTTTTCTTCTCCTTGCTGCGCACCCGGATAAAGGGAAGATCCGGGGACTCCACCATATACATGTGTACAGCTAGACCAGTTGACTGTGTTATAGATATGTTTTACAGTAAAGAGATGTTACTACCGGTTAAATCTGAGTATGGAGATTCTGTTGAAGCAAGACCTATACACACACCCGCGGCCTTACCACCGGTCATTACACAGTCACTGTGTACATACATTACATTACTGATACTGTACTGATCCTGAGTTGCCTCCTGTATTATATTCCAGAGCTGCACTCACTATTCTGCTGGTGCAGTCACTGTGTACATACATTACATTACTGATCCTGAGTTACCTCCAGTATTATACTCCAGAGCTGCACTCACTATTCTGCTGGTGCAGTCACTGTGTACATACATTACATTACTGATCCTGAGTTACCTCCTGTATTATACTCCAGAGCTGCACTCACTATTCTGCTGGTGCAGTCACTGTGTACATACATTACATTACTGATCCTGAGTTACCTCCAGTATTATCCTCCAGAGCTGCACTCACTATTCTGCTGGTGCAGTCACTGTGTACATACATTGCATTACTGATCCTGAGTTACCTCCTGTATTATACTCCAGAGCTGCACTCACTATTCTGCTGGTGCAGTCACTGTGTACATACATTACATTATTGATCCTGAGTTACCTCCAGTATTATCCTCCAGAGCTGCACTCACTATTCTGCTGGTGCAGTCACTGTGTACATACATTGCATTACTGATCCTGAGTTACCTCCTGTATTATACTCCAGAGCTGCACTCACTATTCTGCTGGTGCAGTCACTGTGTACATCCATTACATTACTGATCCTGTAATGATCCTGAGCTACCTCCTGTATTATACTCCAGAGCTGCACTCACTATTCTGCTGGTGCAGTCACTGTGTACATACATTACATTACTGATCCTGTGTTACATCCTATGATATACTCCAGAGCTGTATTCCTTCTTTTAAGACAAGTAACACTGCAATTTTCTTTAGACCCAGCGTCCTTGCAAGAAGGATTATCATTTCTTATTGCCATTTGCCATAGAGGCCAAGGAATATTTCTGTACCTATTACTACAGTACATGTAAGGCTATGTTCACACGCTGTGTATTTTCTGCTTCTTTTCACGCCAGCTTTTCCCCAAAAGCGTATCTGCATCTGTGTTTCCCAGCAAAGTGAATGGCTGTTCAGACGCTGCATACTTTTCGGCCGCACTTTTGGGGCTTTCCTCTATTTCCTCATTCAGACAATGCTGTATCCTGGCGCCTATAATCACGGGCGCAGGAGAAGCAGGATGTGATGTTCCTCCCATGTGACATTTCGCTTGGGCTGCATATGTGCGGCAGCTTCTGGCTGCTGGTACATTTGCTGCTAAAGTGAAATCTAAGTGAAAAGTCTAATAACAAAAAAACGGCATACTCACCGAGACGTCCTTTCAGCTGCTGGACCTGCCGGTAAGTTCGACGGTAAAGTTATGGTAAAGGTAAGTTTAAGTTCGACGGTAAACAGCCGGCTTTTTACCGCCCAGCCGGTTTAAACGATCAGCTGATGCTGTCAGGTGACAGCATCAGCTGATTACCAAGCAGGTCCTGCAGTTGACCGGACGTGTCCCGGGAGTCTGCAGAGAGGTGAGTATGTTTTGTTTTTTTCTACTGATCTAATGATGCATCAGCTGATTGTTTTAACCTGCTTTATACAATCAGCTGATGTGTCATCTGATTCAGGCCATTAAACCTGACACATCATCTGATCGGTTTGCCATCCGGCACACCGATCAGATGATAATGGCTCCAGATTAGATATCGCGGGACCCTTGACCCTGGAGCGGGGGGGTTCTTTTTTTTTTTTTAATACAGATGGAGTCACTAATTGTGTTCTGTTTTATTTCTAATAAAAATATTTCTCTGTGTTTGTGTTTTTTTTTACTAGAACTAGGAATTCATGGTGGTCATGTCTAATATTGGCGTGACCCCATGAATTTGGGCTTAGGGCCAACTGTAAATACAAAGCTGGCCCTAACTCCATTATTACCCAGCGAGCCACCCGGCACCAGGGCCCTGGAAGTACCAGAAGGTGGCGCTTTTATGAACGTGCCAATTTCTAGTGCGGCAGCAGACTGTATTTCATAGCGGGATGGGGGGGGGAGGCCAGAAAGCTTGTGCCACCCTGCGCTGTGGATTCCAGCCCCCATCTGCCTAGTTGTACCTGGCGGGACACAAAAATAATAGGGCAAAGCACATGCTGTTTGTTTATTTTTTTAATTATTTCATGAAACAATTAAAAAAAAAGGGCTTCCCTATATTTTTGGTTTCCAGCCAGGTACAAATGAGCACTTGGAGGTTAGGAGCAGCCCGTACCTACCTGCTGTACCTGGCTGGCATACAAAAATATGGCGAAGCACATGTCATTTTTTTGGGTGAAAAATTCATTAAAAAAAATAAATAAACACACAAACACATTTAGGGACTGCATTTTTATTAACTCATCGACACTCATCTCTGTTATTAACACTCTCTACTCTGCTTCATCAGAGACCAAGTGGACGAACAAAGCTTCTTTTGCCTTGGTCCCTGAAGGAGAGCCTGGAGAGCTGTGGCATCGGTCACCTGAGGACAGCTCAGGTCATGCCACCTGAGCTGTCCTCGGGTGACCCCAGTGTCTCCCTGGCTACAATGCCGAAAAGGTCTCCTCTGAGAAGACCCGACATGACATCAGGGACCCTTTTTTTTTTTTTTAAATATCTTTCTTCACTGTCCTAGTGGACAGTGCAGAAAAAAAAAGCATGCATAAAAGAACGCAGCAAAATACGCAGTGTGTGAACATACTGCATTTTTTTTACATGCTCAAAAATACACATCCTCAAAATGCAGGAAAAACGCATGCGTAAAAAGAAGCAGAAAGTATACAGCGTGTGAACGTAGCCTAAAGGTTTGTTACATTTTTTTAAGTTCAGGTCTTCAGCTCCATCTACTGGTAAGTGTGTGTATCTCCTCTGACTATTATATACCATACTTCCTGCTTTTGCACCTCTTTAGTTGAGATTTTACCGTTTACCATTTTGGGTGTTGATTATCTATTGATCATTTTTTATTGCACTTTTTGAGGGTGAGCTGCAGGGACTGAAAAATGTGGCTTTTGCTTTTTGGCTTTCAACATTTATTTTAAACAAACAATTTTATATTTTGATGGACCTGTTTTTATGTTTAATGTTTTTATTTATTTTTTTTTTTGCTTAAAATTGAATTTAAACTTTTAGTTTTTTATATTTTGAAAACTTTTTTTATTCTCCCTGTGAAACGTGAACTTGATCGTTTGATCGCTTATGCTACAGCTGCATCTGAATGAATTAGAATATCATCAAAGTTTATGTATTGAATTACTGAAATAAATTAAGTGAAACACAAGTTATATAGAGTCATTACAGAGTGATCTATTTCAAGTGTTTATGTTAATGTTGATGATTACAGCCAATGAAAATACAAAGGTCTTTATCTCAGAAAATTAAAGTAGGGAGGATGAAGGGTTAAGAACTGCGCTGCCGTTTTCCAGACATCAAAGGGTGAATATAATATTGATTAGTCAATGCGTTTCAGGGCTCCCAGAAATGCCCTGTAACGTGGCAATATGACATTGATTTGTCCTGAGGAAGGGGCCAGGGAGCCCTGAAATACGTTGAGTGATAAACCAATATTGGTCACCTTTTGATGTCTCGTGGAATACGGCAGCACGGTTTTTAACCCTTCATCCTGTCTACTTTAATTTTCTGAGATAATGACCTTTGGATTTCATTGGCTGTACACCATAATCATCAACATTAACAGAAATAAACACTTGAAATAAATAGCTGTAATGACTATATAATGTTTCATTTTATGTATTAAATTACTGAAATGAAGTAACTTGTTGATCTAATTCATTGAGATGCACCTCATTATATTGCACTACTATTGTATTGAAGTATATAGTAAAAATAAAATGTGTCTCCTTTGAAGCTCAACCTATAAAATCTAATACAAAGTTGGCAGCAATGGACGGCTTTCAGCAACCCCTCAGCTGCCATTGCGACCCATTTGCGTCGCGATGGGAGGCAACAGGAGCCATTGATTGTGCCATTTAAAGGGGATATCTAGGATTAATAAAACTTTACAGCAATCTTTCAAAAACAGCACCACCCCAGTCTACAGGTTGCATGTGATATTACAGCATAGACCCATTCGCTTAAATGGAGATGAGGTGCAATATCGCCCACAACCTGT
The DNA here is from genome assembly GCA_033576535.1 of Allobates femoralis. Lineage (NCBI taxonomy): Eukaryota > Metazoa > Chordata > Amphibia > Anura > Aromobatidae > Allobates > Allobates femoralis. The sequence continues at coordinate 572,183,267 of JARQOC010000004.1, read as the reverse complement.
AGACAGGGGTAGCGCTGTTTTTGACAGAAATCTGGACAACCCCTTTAAGTGCTGCTGTCAGTAATTGACGGCAGCATTTAAATAGTTAAATGGCAGTGATTGAGGCTTGAGCCATCTGCTGCTATTATGGGGCCATCACACGCGTCAATATCGCGTGCACGATCACTGCTGCACGTGACGTTGCAGCGATATTGACGCGTGTGACAGGGCGCATCAACCTTATCGCTGGTTGATGGTCGTCAGGTTTTAGAACCTGTTCTAAAACCTGACGACGGTCGCCCGGTGGACATGCAGCATCGCTGCGTGTGACACCGGGAGATGCGATCAGCCAGCTCCCAGCGCCTCTAAGGAAGCGCTGGGAGCTGGTATCCAGGGTAAACTGCGGGTAACTAGGCAGTGCGCGCTGCCTAGATACTCGATGTAAACTTTAGTTACCAGCCTTCTCCGCTAACCGGCTGGTATCTAAGGAACACAGCGGGTAACTAGGGTCCCTACTTACCCGCTGTGCACCTTAGATACCAGCCGGTGAGCGGAGAAGGCTGGTAACTAAAGTATACATCGAGTATCTAGGCAGCGCGGGCTGCCTAGTTACCCGCAGTTTATCCTGGATACCAACCTGCAGACATCGTGGAAACGATATAGAAATCATTTCCACGATGTCGCTGGTAAAATGATCGCTGACAACATTGACGCGTGTGACGGCCCCATTAGAGGTCTACTCCATAATGACCGCCCTGTGACGTAGTAACATTAGGGTGTGCAAATGGGTTAAAGTCAGTATTTTATGTCTGATTTGTTTTTGTTTTTTTGTAGTTTTCCACTGAAAAAGTCACAAAACAGATAAAATGTTTTGTTTTGTTTTTTTTGCAACCCATGAACTATATGCTCCATTTTGGTGTCCTCATTAGGTGTAGAAAGATAGCAGAACTTATGTATTACACACATGTTTGATCTATATAGCCAGTTTATCCTACATTGCTGTGGTTTCTTTTGACCCTTGATATCCTGAAGTTGAGATTTTACACCACAGTAACCCAATCATGTTCATGCCAACAACAGATAACGGCCTGGGCTTCGTGCCAAACTATAGCCAAGGCCAACATCCTAACTAAAATTAGAAAAGAAAAACACCACTGTCAAAAAGAAAGCTTATGAGCAATCTCAAATAACATGTTTGAAATGAAACAAGACCTGATACTTGGTCAAAATAAATTTAGTTAACTGCCTTGTATAATTCCCTGAACTCCCCTGATTCTGCCACTCTTTTCCGTTTTGCTCTGTGTCGTTCCATTGCAGAGATGTTCATGCTTGTTTGATTTCTGGAGAGCAGTATGTGAAATCTCTGCTTCTAGTACAACTGGGTGGTTTCTTCAGCCTTTTCTCTGGGGACATGTCATGTGCTTTCACCACTCCCTCCCAGATGTTTCCAATCATAGCTCAGCATTATATCAGACTGCCAGATCAACTGCCGAGCTGTTATTTGCAGTGACTGGGAGAAAGGGGTGAAAAAACACGCCCCAAGAGAAAACTTAGTACAACTGGGAGGTTCCTTCAATCAGCAGAGATTTCACATGATGTGCTCCAGGAAAAACAAATGTGAATATCTCTGCAATGGAATGTCCATTTTTTTTTTTTTTTGCTGAGCCATTAAACCGATTATTGAAAAAATAATTCAGACAGATCACCTGATTCAGTGAAAAATAAAAGCTCATGAGGAAATAAAATGGAAGCAACTAGGATGACACATGTAAAAATGTGTATATATATGTGTATATATGTATATAATATATATATATATATATATATATCGGTCCATATCTCTCGGATGAGAACACCCACGCTGCTGTCAACGTAGCCTAAAAATTACTATTGCTGCATCTGTAATTAACAGATTCATAATATTATCACTTTATTCTCTTTTTTTTTATGAGGTTTGATGTCCAGGATAGATCAAAAAAACTGGCTTTTTTTTTTTTTTTTTATTTACATCATCTCCCAATGCTTTTTTTTTTTTTGGCCCCTAGCTTGATCTCGAGCCATGGCGACTTGATGGATACATGCTCTGTAGCAAGATCAATCTTGTGCAGCCTAGGTAGATCCACCAGGGTCTTCTACAAGCCTAGTTTGGTCCTCCAGGGTCTTCTCCAAGCCTAGATAAGCGCACCAGGGTGTTTCCCATTATCTTGACAGTATCAAGCCATTGAGTTGCTGCTCTTCCTCTTCCCCTTGTTCCTTCTATTCTTTCAACCATGATGTCCTCCTCAAGTGATTTCTCTCTTCATATTTGTAGACAAGTCATAGTTCGGTGATCCTTGTGTGGCACCCCGCAACGAGTGCGTCACAAGAGTGTATTGCAGCCCAGACTGAAGCTGTAATATGCTCTGACTAAGCAATGACATGGTTAACTCAGAGCTCCATACCCTACATGCATCACCAGCATAGAGGCCAATCAGGTCCTGGTGGGTGTAGTGTAGAGGTAGTGTGTAGGAGAAGTTTAGTTTTACAAACAGTCAGTCAAGTCTGCTGCAGAGATGTAGGAGCAGGAGAGGGGCTCTGCACCATCCCGTGCAGCCCCTGGACCACCCCCGGTCGGTGCCCATGCTTGGCACCCTGAAACCGGACTCTGGGCATCTACATGCGGGTAAAAACATCCCGTGCCCATCTACAACCGGTCTACTGGAACCGAAGCTAGTAGTTGTTCAGCACTGCTATGCGAACCAGAGGAATGGAAGGGACCGCTTTAAAGGAGCACCCCACCACCGCCACACACAGTCATCTAGCAAGCGGAGTACCCACCAAAAGGACCCAAGGCTCCCCAAAACACCCGGAACATATACCCCGGGTAGGTCATTGACGCAGCCTCCTTGTACCCGATCTGGCATTCCTGGGCGACAACGGAACACAAGCTTAGTTAGAATGGAGGAACACCGCGGAGCTCTGAGAAACACTGGTCATTGCTGAGTCCACCCGGTCCGTTACCTGAGAACTTTATGCCATGTATCTGTGGCACCCCTGCGTCCAGATGGCCACAAAAGGGAACTGCAGCCAGGCAGGGAGGACAATTGTTGCACATCAACACCCTCACAGCCCACACAACCCACGTGCAGTAGATGGCAGCATCCAGCCCTAAGATTGGAGACTCTAGGCAAGCGAGGGGTGGTGGATTTAGAGGAGTGGGTTGGGCACACACGTAGTCAGGTGACTTGACAGTAGAAGTAGGGGTAGGAGGAAGGAGTCAGTAGGCTCTAGATGTCGAGCAGCAAAGACCAAGAGTAGGCCGGAGTGAGCCGAGCAGCACAGATCAGCAGCAGGCTGAGGAACACGGCACAGGCCAAGAGACAGGCCCTGAGGAAGGTGCTGGGACAGCACCGAAACGCGTTGGTGTGATGAAATAAAGAACTTTTTATGGTAATAACCTCTTGTGGATTCCTTGGATAAAGAGCAGCAGCGCGGACCGTGGATACCATTCCAGTTTTATCTTCTTATTATATAAGAGACAGCAGAAGGTTGAGCTAAGCTGAGCAGGAGAAAGACACACACATCCTGGAAGAGTGAAGGTGTAAAGAGCGCAGAATCTGTACCGAGCCAGGGTGAGCCGGAGGAGAGAGAAAGCCTATCCGGAGCCAGATCCCCAGGAGTGTGAGAGGACAGAGAGGGACGGCGATACCCGGGCCCTAGACGTACAGCTGAAGCAACCGACTGCAGGCGGAGTAGCCCTGCTATCATACCGAGAGACGCAGAGGGAAAGAGCCTGGTAGAGCCTCACACTTGAGGACTGCTGGAGGCTGGGCTGAGTAGAGTGTTGGCTCTAGAGGGGACCGTAGTTTTACCTGGAATCCCCAGATTAACCGACGGGGGACCATAGCTGCATGTTCGGGTCCCTACCCCAAAGGACAGGCAGCTCAGTGACGACCAGGAGGACCCACAGGGGCCCGAGTCACTGCCATACTGTCCGGAGACACCCACCAAGTGTATACAGAACGTCAACAGCCCCGGAAGGACACAGAGAAAGTGTGAGGGGTCAAAGAGAGAGGCCTGGCTGCAGAGATTAAGGGAACCCCGGAGGGAAGAGTGTGCCTGTGTACTTGAACAGAGACTTGTAAGAACTGTACTGAACTGTAACTGAAGTGTAAAGTGCCTTGAAGAACTTTGAGAGTAAACACGGAGACCCTGAATCTGCCTCTTTTGTCTGCTTCCATCTGCTTGAGTGCAATTTCCTCCATACAGGACTACAGCAAGCCCTCCACCTGCAGAGCCACAGCCTGTCAGCCACCAGCACTGAGGAGAGATTCCTGCAGCGTCTGCACAGTAAGTGTACCGAACACTCCACAATAGACTTTAACCCTTACTGCCCCGGGGAACACAGTTCTACCCACTGGAACTATCCCATCTACGCTGCTATTCCATCATCCCCGGAGGTTCTGCAGCAGCGGCGGCCCCATTATTGGCCGCATATAGTGGGTGGTGTCACGACCGACAATCCTCTGTAAATATTCCCTTATTATTGTCGAGCCAGGGACACGGTCCGGACCAGGACCACCCGTGACTTCCCCAGTAGCAGACCGGTCCGGTACCGAGTACCCCTGTCCCAGTGGGCCCGACATATCACCTGCTGGTTACAGTAAAATACCCGTTACAGAGACTTTCAGTGTCCGTGCTTTCTTATGAACTGTCCATCTCCGCAGGTAACCGCAGCTGCCTCAGAACATCTTGTGCAGCTTCTGGCTCCGGGGATTATCGCTCAGCCTGTGGGGAGCATTCCATCTTGCTGCATTCCATCCCCCGGAGGCCCCGCAGCGCCGCTACAGTTACCGGAACTCTCATAGGTGGCGTCACGAAAAAATTTAACCCCTAAACTGTTCAACCGACGACGTCTTTATTGATCTGGACCACCGGGCCCCACTACCGGCAGGCGCGGTCCATCCGTGACAAGGAGGAAGAAGAAAACGCCTGTCCCCCGGAGTCCCGGCCACAGTGAGTCACTTGCTTTCAGTGAAACGTCTGGCTTGATTTGGTCCAAAAGTAATTTTTGTTCTTCTTGCCATCCATGGTATTGATAACCACATCTTTCTCCAGCACCACATTTCGAAGGTATTGATACTTCTTCTATCTTGTTCCACCCTTTGATAAGTGTCTTGAGGTGTGAAGTTTCCAAAATGAGGTCATTTTCAGTGTTTCTTTTTTCTATTTCATCTCAAAGTTCTTACATTTTCATACTATACACTGTTAGTGACTAAATTTGGCCTCAAATGCTTGTTTGTGGTGCTGTTTAACGACTCAACTATTTTATACATCCAGGTAACTATCCCTCTCTCAGCTAAATGCTTGCTTTCAATCTGCTAAAAAATGTTTTTATACTTACTCATTAGGATGATAATGAAGTGGGGGCTATATGCAATAGTCCCCCTATGCATGTTGTTTAGCAGCCTCCATGATCCTTTATCACGCCCCGATGGGCATGATATATTGTAATAAGATTCATCTCTGACCCAGCCTGTGCTGCTTCTGCTGTGATTGCTCTGCCCTCCTCCTTCGCCTCCTCTCTGTCACTCACAGCATTCAAATCATTTGTCCTGACATCAGCTCCAGATTTCTGCCCTGACAAAGCATAAACTGCACAGTAGGAGGTGGCATGCAGAGAGGCAGTGGGGGATAGAATGGCCACAGTCAATCAAGCTTCCTCCAGCCACAGTGACTGCCTCTGAGTCGGTCGACAGGGTAGGGAGTACTCGGATACCGGGACATGGGGGTTCACTTCGGTGGGGGACTCAAGGCTGGTCGGTTCCCGGTTCAGCGCCCTGGACCCTCAGTGGCGGGGGTGGGGGTGATGATGATGGGGGAAATGGTATCATGACGCCACCTGTGGTACCTGGTAATAGGGTTACCAGTGCTGCAGCTGGCCGCTGAGGTGATGGGAATGCAGCTTTGGTAGTACAGATCCCCACAGGTGGAGCTTTACCTCAGGGCAGCGGGATAGAGGGGAGTAGTAGTCCTCATCTCCGGTGATGATGCTGTAGCCCTCTGGGCGCCAAATGAAAGGAGGACAGACACCACTTCAGCTCAAATTGTTTTTTTTTTTACTTGCATCAGATGGAAACAGGTACATGGTACATTCTGGGTTAATGGGTATTGTAACCGCAGGTCGTGAGGGTTTCTCCAGAGTCTGACAATGATGCCCTCAATGTGGCACTTGTGGTCCTGGTACTCTCTTGCTCGGTCTGTATTTGCCCCTCTTGAGCCAAGTCTCTAGTCTTCGGGGTCTGTTACCTAAAAGTCTCTCACTTGTCGGTGTCATGGACCCAGCTGCGGGACTGATGTTGGGCTTCTTTAGGGGTGCTGTGGCTCCCTGTATGTGTCGGGCCCTCAGCTTGCCGGTCTGTAGTTAGGGTTGAACCTTACGTCTATCTACCTCGGCTCCGGTATGCCGGTGGTGACCTGGGCCTCCAGCTGGCCCCAACCAGTCCTGGAGTAACCCCTTTCCAGTCTGGGTTGCTCCTCTCCTAAGAGGCGCCCTCCACTGTAGCCGCAGGGTCCCCTGCGTCCTTCTTCCTCGCTCTCTCACACCAACCATCTGACTCTGTCACTCCCCGTCTCCCACTCTCTAGGCTCCACCCCCTAGGACCTACTAAATATACTGTCCCCTACACTACGATGCTGCAGAGGGTTCAGAAGGATTTAGGAGACTATGGACGTAAGGGATTGTCTTGGTTCAGGAGAATAAACGTTTTAAAGATGGACATTCTCCCGAAGCTTTTATATCTTTTCCAGACCCTCCCGATTGCGGTTCCCAGAGCCGTTTTTTAAGTCTCTGAGGTCACTTTGCAGAGATTTCATTTGGGGCACTTCTAAACCGCGTCTGGCCCATGACATACTGACTCGAACTAAAGGAGACGGGGGGATGGGTCTGCCCAATTTCCGCCTATATCATACAGCGGCCAATCTGACGAGGATTGTGGAATGGTTCCATGGGACCTCTTCTCAACAATGGGTGACTCTGGAGAATATTCTGGAATGGCCATTGACAGCATTGCCGTGGATCCCGAAAAATAAGCGTCCACCTAGTGTGCTCCTGTCTATACTGACGAGTGATATGTTGCGGCTGTGTGACAGAGTGAAGGAGTGTGCGGAACTAACTTCGTCCCCCGGACCAATGACCCCATTGTTTGGCAATCCCGATTTCCCTCCGGCAGTACACGCCTCTAAGTTCCTGTTATGGAAATCTGACTCAAAAACTAGGCTAGCTCAGGTCTTATTGGGCAGGTCGACCTTTCCTTCCAGAGCGGACCTTTGCTCCTTGGACCCGGAGGGATCAGTTCCCTGGTACCAATATATGCAGCTGAGGTCTTTTATCTTATCCCTCTCTCCGCTCTCTGTCTTATTGACGGAGAATATGGGATTCAAGTCGCTCTTGTTGCAAAGCCTGGCCCCCTGCCATACGCTTTCTCGTATATATGTTTTGCTGGCACCGGGTGGAGATTTTCGATCCTTGTGGTTTGTCAAGGAATGGGAACGAGATTTGGATGCTACCTCAGGATTGGCAAAAGACATTCTTGTGCACACATAAGATGGCAATGGCATGTATAAACCAGGAGACAAATTATAAATTGGTCTCCAGGTGGTATCGATGTCCTCAAACAATTCACAAGTTTTTTCCAACGGTTTCGGATCAATGTTGGAGATGTGGAGCGGAAGTTGGATCATTCTTGCATGTCTGGTGGCAGTGTCCCGCTGGACACATTACGGGCGAAGCCATACCCTGTTCTCCACAAATCGGACTGCTCTCGATGATACCGGGTTCTCCCAAAACCATAAAGAGACACCTGCTCCGACACTGTCTTACGGCAGTGCGGACCATAATCCCGAGGAAGTGGAAATCTCAATCCTCTCCGACTATCCTTGAATGGGTGAAGGAGATGGACTTCCTATGCAGGATGGAAAGACTCTCGGCACACACTGGTGTCCTGACCTCCAAATTCTATTGTGCATGGACGGGTTGGATAATGTTTAAAGAAACCCATGAATTTACTGAGCTCTTGTTATAGTACTCCTTCGGGTTGACTAACAATATATTTTATCAGAAACCTGACCGTAACCTGACATCTCGGATTACTGCTCTCTAACCGCCCTTCTCCTGTTACACCTTATCCCCACCCCTTCCCTTTCTGGTCTATTTCCCTCTTTCTCTATTCTTTCTCTCCTGAACTCTCTTTTGTGTGCATTGGACCTCTCTCTAATAGGTCCCTTTACAAGTTTCTCAGGCCTTTATTGTTGGGAAGCTACTCGTTCCTTGTCCCGGTAATGGGATCAAGGGTTGATACGTGCAGGGACGTCGCTATGCATTAAGAATCGGGGCTGCAGCCCCGATTCTTATGCATAGAGCCCCGAATCTCGCCGGCTGTCAGGGCCAGGGCCACTTTCTGTTAAGTCCCGGCCGCTTTACAGCACAGCTTGGCAGGGGGCGGTAACAACATCACGGAGCTGTGCAGAGCGGCCGGCAGACACAAGCTGAGAGGAGACTGGAGCAGCTCACTGAGGACTGAGGAGAGAGAGGTGAGTATTTATGTTGTTTTTTGTTTTCTACACTGATGGGAGACTATGGGAGTGCAGTGCAGGGGAGATCATATGGCTGGTGCACAGTGCATCAGAGACCAGAGTGGCAAGGGGCCCCGGAGCTAGGGAAAGTGGATGCCGAGACAAAGTCAGTGCTGACAGGAGGAGATGCAGGGACAATGTGCTGCAGATGAGTATGCTGCTGCTGCTGCTGCTGCCTGCTGGTTGTCTGTATAGTCACTCACTGTGCTGAGGGGGGAGGGAGAGGCACCCCACTGCTCTCTGTGCTGCTGCTGCTGATCCATGGAGAGAGGGAGCAGGACATTAACCCTGTCATACCCTCCATAAGAGGGAGGGGGCTGTGCAGTGTGTCCCCTGCTCCATCCATATTACTGCACACAGGGACATCTGTGCCTCATCTCCTATCAGCCAATCATAGATTTCACTTTATAAGCACATCTGTGATTGGCTGCCAGCAGATGATAGTGTCCCCTGTGCCCTGGAGCTGCAGATCGCAGGAGCTGGAGCAAGAGACATCTATGGCCCCTCTGACACCATAGAAAGACTCACAGCCTCTGGGGAAAACTGTGTAAGAATATTTTTTTTAATAATTTCTCTAAAACTTAATTTCTGTATGTGCATGTTGCAGTAGTAGTTGACTTGCCCCGTGGGGGCTGTGGGGTACTCTGAGCCGGGCACCTCGATGTCTTCAAGTGTCTGGGGTGATGTCACAGTGGCGTGACCCGGTCTGTGGCCACCCGGATGGGCAGTCAATAAAAAGGGGGTTAAAGAATTAGGGAGTAGTTTGTCATGACGCCACCCATGGTATGCAGCTGTAGTGGCCGCTGCTGCAGGCTGGGACCTCTGGGGATGATTTAATGGCAGCTGGTTTGGTGTCGCTCCCCACGGGTGGAGCAGATGCCCAGAGCATCCAGAGTAATGGAGTGTTAGGGTGTTGGGGAGCCAGCGGGGCTGATCGGGCTGCAGGGAAGGATCGGGACCAGTGGCGTAGCATGGGGGGGGGCAGCGGTCCGCGCCAGGCGGCACGTGTGTGGGGGCGGTAGCAGGGCTGTATTTAAACGGCAGGGGAGCGCAAGCTTTTTTTTTTCTTTACCTCCCTCCCCCAGACTCCATATGAAAACTGAAGTCTTTGTGGGGGAGGGTGTTGCCGCTGGTAGTGCATTGCCGCCCAGCCGCGGCGCCCGCATGTACTGTGCCCCCTCCTGGCCCCCCAGCGCTGAGAGCGATCACGCTGACAGGAAGCCGCTGGGAGCTCTGCTGCTTCCTGTCCCGTGATGGCTCCAAGTGCTGGTGCAGTGGAGGCGGCTGCGGTGCTGGCGGCTTCTCCACCCAGCTGGCCCCCCATGGACCCGGAGAGGTGAGGGAAACTGTGCAGGGGATAGGGGACAGGGGAGCAGAGGAGAAGAGGACAGAGGGGCAGAAGGACAGAAACAGAGGGACAGAGAAGAGGACAGGGGGCAGAAGGACAGGAACAGGGAGACAGAGGAGAAGACGAGCAGCTGCAGGGACAGAGGAGAGGAGGACGGGTGTGCAGCAGGACAGTGGAGAGGAGGACAGTGGTGCAGGAGAACAGAGGAGCAGCAGGAGGGACAGAGGAGAGGTGGACGGGGGTGCAGGAAGGCAGAGGAGAGGAGGACGGGGTGCAGCAGGACAGTGGAGAGGAGGACAGTGGTGCAGGAGGACAGAGGAGCAGTAGGAGGGACAGAGGAGAGGAGGACGGGGGTGTAGGAAGGCAGAGGAGAGGAGGACGGGGTGCAGGGGGACAGAGGAGAGGGGGACAGAGGAGAGGAGGACGGGGGTGCAGGAGGGACAGAGGAGAGGAGGACGGGTGCGCAAGAGGAGTGGGGCTGTGTGGTGATAATGGCAGCTGTACCAGGTGTCTCTGCCTACATGCGGCAGCCTCCACCTTCCTGTGTTGGCAGGGTGTGGCATGCTGGGAATTGTAGCTCTCCTGCCTGTTCTGGCATTACTGTATGGTTTCTGGGTAGTGTGTTGGGTGCTGGGTGTTGTAGTTCTTCTGGGTGGGCTCAATGTTCTCCCGCCTCCTGTCTGTGGTTATTGTGCCTCTTCTGGGATGTCCTCGGCTCCGTGCTGTGCATAGACAGTGTACCGTATATTGTCTGTGCACAGCACGGTGCTGGGGAGTTGGTGGTACAGTCTCCCACCGCCTTAAAATCGGTCTGTTTCTCATCCAGGAGAGTCGGATGAGTGTCATCTGTTTTTTGGTCTGTTTGGCAACTGCTGTGCGAGTGTCCGACATTTTTCTCAGATCACATCTGTGTGCAATCTGTTCTTTCCTCAGCAGCTATTACTGTAGAATCATTTACAGGAACATTTTACAGTTGTCTCAGCTACAGAATGAGAATGTATCAGTGAAAAAAACTGATCCCTCTCGGATGGTCCGTGTGCGGTCCGTGATTTTGTCGGACTCATAGACTTGCATTGGCGAGTCTAGGTGTGAATCACATACTGTCACAGCATGTTGCAACTTTTTTCTCATCCTGAATCTGGATGAGAAAAAAGTGTCCAACACACGTCAGTGTGCTCTCAGAAATTGATTGCAATGCGAGAAAATCACACATTGCACTCATCAGAGTTTCACACCAGTGTGTCCGTACCCTAATACTAAAATCCATATAGTAATCCTACTGGTATGGGGAGGATTTTTGGCTCAGTTAGTGCACACTCCATACTTCTTGTTATTAACCAATTAATGTTCTTTTATCCACCGCACTGCAGTGTCAAAAGAGGAAGACAGCGACACATGCAGCAACATGGCGTCAGAGAGCCCCTGACCTCCAAATAGAAGATCCTCAGATCCTGGTATTGTGACATAATATTAAGAATAAAGTTTTTTGCATTTTTATTACACTATGAACTCCACAGTACAGCGGTGAAAATTGCTCTGGCCCCGGGTCCTCCTTGAGTCCTGCTTGTTGCCATATACTGGGGTTGTGCAGAGGTGGCGGTGCACAGTGACAACCCCAATAGGCGAGTGGCTATTTGGCCCAATACTTACCCCCCAATTGCACCCCTTCTCTTTGTGTTTTAGTATAGTAGTTATATTCTTGTATATAGGGGCAGACAGTGTATACTATGTATACTTCCGGATTATCAACAACCAAAGGGGCGGCAAATTTTTCGGCCCCGGGCGCCACAAACAGTTGCTACGCCACTGATCGGGACATCTCCCAGGCAGGCTCCTGCTGCCTGCGCGGTGTTTCAGCCTACCGCTCCTCAAGTAGGAAAGGAACAGTCTCACACAATTCTGAGTTCCCAACCCGGTTTACTTAAGTTTTCTCTGCATGTACTACAGGTCACAGTTCAAGTACATTGGCGGTGCGGGTAGTCTGCTCTCCTCCTTCCTGCAAACGCCTCTGCGCACAGAGCCCCAATCCAGCAGTCACAGGCCTTGTCAGGCTACCGGCTGTTTCCCCTGACCCTAATACAGCTGCCTACTCGGCGGATGTGCTGGGAGTTGGCCACAGCTCCTCTGGACCTCGTGGCCACCGGTTCTGTAGTTGGAGCTCGGAGTCTACTTCCTATCTTTCAGGGTCGGGTCCCTGGTGCTCGCCCTGACCCTCCACTTCACTGCAGACTCGGGCGCACAGGCTCCTTCCGTCTCTCCACAGTCTTGTCCCGGGACGAGCCTCATCTTTGCTCAAGTCCTCCGGGTCCTTTCTCTCTATCCTCCATTATAGAACATGTTCTTTAATGGCGTTTTTTGACAGCGAAATTCATGCACTTTAAAATCACGGTATTATCGCCAGAAAAGCGCTCATGTGAAAGAAGCCTTAGGATTACTTGGATGTTGGCCTAATACTGTTATATTTTGTGTATTTATTGAGTGCATGTTGGCAATCGCTATAATGTTTTAAAGCATTAAATCTGTTAATATTATATATGTAGAGTGTCACTGGTTATTAAAGTACATTTTACTTGGGTTTTATTTAAATTTATTCCGAAAAATGCAGCTCAGTGGGCCCGAGCCCCGGATGTTTTTTGACCCTAGCAACGCCCCTGGATACGTGTATAGGGCAACAAGAAGATGTGAACTTATGATCGTTTCCGTTTGTTAACTCTTCTTTTTGAGAATTACTTTTTATTCGGTGTATTTGACACGCTAATAGGGTGCCTTCACATTAGCGTTCCCCTCCACAGGTGCGGGCGAGAGTGTGTGATTTGTGCGCAGGCATCCGCCTGCGCACAGATCACATGTGGCAGTGAATGGGTGCGCACGGTCATGCGCAGTCAAGCGCAGCACCGTGCGCTCCCATTCTAAACATAGGAGCTTGCGGTGCTGCGTTCACATTGCGGATCCCCTCCGCAGAACGCTGCGGAGGGGAACACTGATGTGAAGGCACCCATATTGATACCAGCGATGGACTTCCCCTGTTAATTCACTGTTTTCACTAACTGCAACTGGTCTATGAGATCATATAACGACTCTTCATTATTGATTGTTACTGTTTGTGTTATATATCAATAAAACAGATTTGTTGAAAAAAAATATACTGTCCCCAGTCTTAAAGTGGCCTGTGTATGGGTGTTGGGGTGCAGACTCTGAAGATTTCCCCACGTCCACGGTTACGGAGGCACCATAACTTTAATTGGGGTGCAGTACCTCTCTGTGGCGCCTTGCCATAGGGGCGCCACACCTCCTTTGCTGCTAACTGTAAGTTCTACAAAGCCTATATCTCAGGGTACACCACACACAGACACATGGGAGACCCCTTTCCTGAATGCAGCAGACATGCTGCATTCAGTGCTGCATTTAGATTACCCTGTAGCAGGGGAGTGACAGGTCTTCTTTAACTCTCTCCTTGCTTTAACAGGCCGGTCCTGCTACCGAACACATGGATAGAAGAGAGGTTCCCCCATGCCTCTGCCTTTGACTGTGTGAGCTGAAGATGTCCCTGGGCTTCCTGAAGCTTCTTTATGCTTGTCCTTTTAAAGCTGCAGTGTATCCCTGTCCGTGGTGTGTGGAGGTGAGGGGGTGTAGCACAAGGCTGATTGAGGAGCTGAGGGCAAGGGTGGTGCCCCAGACCACCTCGCCATGTGATTTACCTCTGGGAACAGGGCTAGCCAGGGACCCCAGTCCAGGACCAGACTAGCCACCCAGGTTTCCTTGTCCATTAGTCCAATCCTGCTTCTTTCCCACATCCGCTTAACCACTTGTGTGACAAAAACTATATGTGAGGTCAAAACGCTCGCAACAACCCTATAATTTACAGATGATAAAGTTTCCAAAATGGTTTTTGCTTTTTTATTACTTCAGGAGTTCCCAAAACCAATTCCAGCAAATCTATGCTTCAAAAGGAAAATAGCGCTCCTTCCCTTCCGTTAATTTTATAATGGTTATCTCCAGTGGCGTAACCAAAGTCTTGCGGGCCCCAATGTGAAACTTAGACCTGCCCCCCTGCATGTTTATGAAATGTACGGGCCTCATGTAACATTCTAAATCCTTTAAAGACTCACAAATTGACCCCTCTCCCCCTTCATTATGTATTAATGTTCCTAATCCTGTTATATATGGTCCTCCTCCTGGAATATGGCCCTTATCATGTTATATATGTCCCCCATCTTGGTTTATATGGTTCACCTCCTCCCATCACCATAGTTGTCCAATTATTATAATGCATCCCCATATTCCTCCATATATTACAACGTATCCCCATAGTCCTCTGTGTATTATAAGGCATCCCATAGTCCTCCATTCATAAGGTAGCCCCCAAGGTCATTCAATTATTATAATGAACCTCCATTGTCCGCCATATAATATACTGCAGCCTCACATCCCTCCATATATTATAATGGAGTCTCATAGCCCTCCTTATAGCATAATGCAGCCTCATAGCCCTCCTTATAGCATAATGCAGCATCATATCCTCTTCATATAGTATAATACAGCCTCATAGCCTCCCCATATAATATAACGCAGTGTCATAGCCTCTCCATATAGTATAATACAGCCTCATAACCCTCCATATAGCATAATACAGCCTCATAGCTCTCCATATAGTGCAGTCTCAATACTCTCCATATAGTATAATACAGCCTCAAAACGCTCCATATAGTGCAGCCTCTAAACTCTCCATATGATGCAGCCTCAAAACCTACCATGTAGTGCAGGCTCAAAACTCTCCATATAGTGCAGCCTTATATATGCAGCCTCATATCTCTCCATATAGTGCACTATTATATATGCAGCCTTATAGCTCCCATATAGTGCAGTGTTATATATGCAGCCTTATAGCTCCCACATAGTGCAGGTATTACAGTGCCTTGTGAAAGTTTTCGGCCCCCTTGAACTTTTCAACCTTTTGCCACTTTTCAGGCTTCAAACATAAAGATATAAATTCTAATTTTTTTGTTTCATCTGACCAGAGCACCTTATTCCACATGTTTGGTGTCTCCCAGGTGGCTTGTGGCACACTTCAAACAAGACTTTTTATGGATATCTTTGAGAAATGGCTTCCTTCTTGACACACTTCCATAAAGGCCAGATTTGTGCAGTGTACGACTGATTGTTGTCCTATGGACAGACTCTCCCACCTCAGCTGTAGATTTCTGCAGTTCATCCAGAGTGATCATGGGCCTCTTGGCTGCATCTCTGATCAGTCTTCTCCTTGTTTGAGATGAAAGTTTAGAGGGACGGCCGGGTCTTGGTAGATTGCAGTGGTCTGATACTCCTTCCATTTCAATATGATCGCTTGCACAGTGCTCCTTCAGATGTTTAAAACTTGGGAAATCTTTTTGTATCCAAATCCAGCTTTAAACTTCGCCACAACAGTATCTCAGACCTGCCTGGTGTGTTCCTTGCCTTCATGATGCTCTCTACTCTTGAAACAAAACCCTGAGACTATCACAGAGCAGGTGCATTTATACAGAGACTTGATTACACACAGGTGGATTCTATTTATCATTACCAGTCATTTAGGACAACATTGGATCATTCAGAGATCCTCACTGAACTTCTGGAGTGAGTTTGCTGCACTGAAAGTAAAGGGGCCGAATAATATTGTACGCCCCACTTTTCAGTTTTTTATTTGTTAAAAAAGTTTAAAATATGCAATAAATTTTGTTCCACTTCACGATTGTGTCCAACTTGTTGTTGATTCATCACAAAAAAATTTGAATTTATATTTTTATGTTTGAAGCCTGAAATGTGGCAAAAGGTTGAAAAGTTCAAAGGGGCTGAATACTTTCACAAGGCACTGTATATATGTAGCCTTATATCTCCCATACAGTGCATTTATTATATATGAAGCCTTATAGCTCACATACAGTGCAATATTATATATGCAGCCTTATAGCTCCAATATAGTGCAGTATTATATATGCAGCCTTATAGCTCCCATATAGTGCAGGTATTATATATGCAGCCTTATAGCTCCCATATAGTGCAGGTATTATATATGCAGCCTTATAGCTCCCATATGGTGCAGTATTATAAATGCAGCCTTATAGCTCCCATATAGTGTAGTATTATATATACAGCCTTATATCTCTCATATGGTGCAGTGTTATATATGCAGCCTTATATATGACCCCCCCTCCCCCCAATCCTCTGGCCATACTGCACTCACTTATTAAAAAATAAATCTGTACTTGCCTCTCCTGGTTCCCTCGCTGCTCCGGCAGTCTCCTCTTGCAGAAACAGAGGATTGATTCAGGAGGAGATGCAGCTGGCCTGCGTTCTACTGTGCACTGTATAAAGCAGGAATTGGGAGGAGGCGGCACAGTGGAACGCAGGCCACGATGCCGCCACGTCAGAGGAGGTGAGGGGCGGGAGCCGCAGCAGGAAGTAGGAGGCTTCCCTATCCTCCTCTCCCTGACACACCGGCCCTATAACGGCCTGTGCTGCCACGCTTGGGGATGCACATGACGCGCCCCAGGGGTTCGGGGTACTCGGCTCTCAGGCTGTTTCAGTCAGGGAAGTCACGGGTGGCCATCCCGAAGCCGTGGCCCTGGGGGTCAACTGAAAATAGGGAGATATTTACAGGGGATTATTTACAAGATGTCTTCGTGACGCCACCTGCTGACTCTGGTGATACTAACCAGCAACGCCACAGTCCTCTGGTGGTCGGTGGCACTGCGGCTTGGATGGAATAGTCCCCGCAGGCGGGACTGGGCCACCGGGTCAGTGATGCTGTAATTAAAGCAGTTTATATTTGAAAGGATGCAGCAGAGTCAAAGCTTCACTTCACCATGTAATTTTACTTGAACACTCTCATTCAGCTTTACAGTTCAATGGTTTGTCAAATGGTAAACTGGTGAATGCTCTAAGGCTGCAATTGGGATTTCTGGCTCAAGATGGAACCCTCCTTTATGTTCCTTTCCTTTCCTTCTTTTCTGTTCCCAGTGTTATGAAGCCTGATCTCCTGTAGATAATCTGGCCTCTTGTTGCTTCCGATTCTCTTCTCCTCCCTTGTACCCGTCGGGTCAACCTTCTGTCTGGACTGCAGTGCCCTGCTAGTCCTGGCTTCCCTCTCGTGGGATCTTTGGGAGTCATGGCCGTATTTGCAATATCCCTGTTATACGGATTTTCTGTGAGCCTTGGAGAACTCACAGGTGCAGGCTCCGGTTCCCGGTTACTTTCTATGGGTCAAACTCTATCCGTTACTTCCCCACTCAAGTTAACTTTGCGTTTCTGAGTTTCCTTGCTTTCTTTCTCTTCTCTTTTTGGGATCTTTCCTTTCTCAGGGCCCCTCAGCCGAGATGGCCCTCTTGGTTCTTTCAGGCTGGCTGCCTGGTTCCACTTTCCACCTCTCCTCACTCTCCGACTCAGACTCCAGACTGCAGACTGCTCTAGTTCCCCCTAGAGGCCACTATCTATATCCTCCCGGGGTCCCTCCCACCTACTGTTCTAGTGTGTGGGTGTCAGCTCTAGGGTTCCATCTAGTGACCATTGTCCCAATTGCAGTGGAGTACTACACTGCTTTTCTGGGTGCAGTACCCCTTTTGTGGCACGTACGTAGTGGGGTGCCACACACATCCATGTGAAGCGGGTGCCCAACGCTGCGATTGGTTATTGGCGCAGACCGGGCCCCTTATAGGTCCGGGCTCGTCGCTACTGCGACCCCCTGCAGCCGTGATAGTTACATCACTGATTATCTCCCTAGAAACAAAAAATATTGTGATTTGCTAATTAAATTTAGCTAGGAATTTATTATGACATTTCCTTTACTTATTTTTTCCCTTTAAAGGACGTGGTTTTCAAAATGGGTTTACTTTTGAGAGTGCGCCAAATTGTGAGGTCCATTTTCTGTCACCACTTGGAAAAAAAACAAAGTATTTGAAGATAAAAAAAAAAAAATTTTCATTCTAATTTTGTGCAAATTCCTGTGAAGCAACTGAATGGTTAACAAACTTCTTGAATGTATTTTTAATATTGTGGTGGGTGCATTTTTGGAAATGGGGTCTGGTTTGGGGTTTTCTAAAATTTGCCCCTTTTCACATGTAAAGTTCCATGGAATACATGGCGCTATAACAAGAAATAATATAGAATTAATTTCAAACGTGAATAAAGCAAAACAAGAAATCACACTATGAATGGAATCCACTTATCTGTACGCCTGGAACAATGTGACAAAAGAAGGCGCATAAAATAGTGAGGATACTCATATACTTGATAAATATTTTCAACCCTTTTAGATTTGTGTTTTTACCTAATAAAATGTTTTAGGTTTTTTTGTTAGTTTTTGTTAAAAATTGTCTTTTTTTCCCCAGTGAGGAAGTGGACGAACTCCAGTGCCACCCAATAAAGGTAGCAATCCTCAAAGTCATAATAGACTCCCTAACAAGCCTTTTAATATGACTTAAGGTACCGTCACACGGAACGATATTGTGAACGATATCGCTGAAACATCACGGTTTGGATTTCGTTCAAACGACATCGTTAGGATGTCGTTGCGTGTGACACCGTGATACGACTGCGATAAATCGTTGGATCATTGATTGCAGATTTGAGAACAGTTCTGAAATCAGACGATCCTCGATCAGCCAACCTGCTGCATCGTTCTGTGTGACATTGTGATAACAATGTCGTTAACGACTTCCCCTATTCACAACAGTCAACAAGTATCGTTTGCTGGTTTGTGCGAACAATAGCTGCTCGCCACATCGTTGGTGCGTCGTTCACGATATCTAGATGTGTGACATCTCACCAACAATCTCAAAAAGATGTCCTAATGACTGCGCTCCCGTGAGATCACTGGTGAGATTGTTACGACATTGAAGCATGTAATGGTACCTTTAGGATTTGTGCCAGATTAGAACCCCAAACTATGGTGGGACCGAAACTGACTGAGTTTCGTCCCTTGCTGTGAGCGTGGTGATGTCACGGTCTTGGGCATCTGAGGTCAGCTAGAGCGACGCTGCTCGGCTCTGACCTGAGATGATCTTTCCCTGTCAGAATGGGACCGAAACTCACTATTTTTGGGTCCCGCTGTGACACAGGAAAGTTCACATGAGGTCATAGCTGAGCCGCATCGCTCTAGCTGACCTTAGTTGACCCAGAACGGAATTCACCACACTCATATCGAGGGCCAAACTCAGTCAGTTTCGGGTCCCGCCATGAATGGTCGTCCCAGAGGACCGTGGAGGGTTTCTGTGAGAATAATAAAGATGGAAATGAGTTAGGTGTTTGTGTATTTTGTTCAAATTAATGATTTTTCTCTGTGTGGTGTATATTTAAAATTCACTAGAGATTCATAATGGCCAGGTCTAACATTGGCCCTACATTATGAATCTCGGGCTTGGTGCCAGCTGCTCATATTCAGCTGGCATTAACCCCTTTATTACCCAGTCTGCCACCACTACACGGCAGCTGCAAGAAGTTGGGTAGAGCGCCAGAAAATGGTTGCGTCATTTTCTGGGGTGGCTCTGGGCCTCAATGCGCAGCGTGAGGGACCCTGAAGCTTGTGCCTCCCAAGTATTCCAGCCCCCAGCTGCTTAGTTGTACCTGGCTGGAAACCAAAAATACAGCGTGGCTCCATGTCATTTTTTTAAGGTAAAAAATGTTTGTAATGTGTTAGTAGATAGAAAAATATTACAATGTGTTTGCTAAGAATGTGCTATTATTAAGCCTGAAGAAGAGACCTGAGCTGTCTCGAAAGCTTGCTATTTTATATAATCTTTTCAGTTAGGCTAGTTTCACACTGCAGTTTTTTCCCTGATCAAGTTTGATCAGGTTTGTGTGCCAAAACCAGGAGAGGAAAGTGCAGAGAAAAACTATAATTGAAAGATTGACACCTGTTCTGAGTTTTGGAGACACTCCTGGTTTTGGCACACAAACCTGATGGATCCTGATCAGGGAAAAAACTGCAGTGTGAAACCAGCCTAAGGCCTCATTCAAATGTCCGTGCCTCCAGCACGTAAGCAGTATGTGCCAACACATGCCGGAGGCACGGACATACGGGGACACATGTTCCCCTGTGGGCAAATTCACTCATCCGTGTTTCCGCACGGACCATGTCTCCGTGTGGAGCACAGTGTGTCCGTGTGCTCCACACGGCGACAAGTCCGTTTTTATGCAGAGCCACGGACCGCATTTACGTCCAAACGTCCTGCACACGGATGTTCACACTGTGACATCCGTGTGCACGGACAAACCAAAAATGCCTGAAAATAAAGAATTTCATATTCACCTCCCTCCAGCGGTGTCTGCTCCTCTCACTTCCAGTGCCGCTAATGAATATTCACTTCACTGAGCCCAAGAGCGGCCTGGAAGAGAGAGGAGCAGCGGCGCTGGAGGGAGGTAAGTATGCAGGTGACCGGCTGTCCGTGTGCTATTCACGGCCACACGGATAGCACACGGACTGCACACGTGTCATACGTCTGTGACACGTGTGCACACCCCGCCCCCAAACGGCCCACACGTCCGTGGTGACACGGATGTGTGAAACCGGCCTAAGGGTGGCTTCACACCACGACTTTTGCCCTGTCAGGCTGAGTCCGGTCCTTTGCAGGAGGCACGACACACTGACAGCTCTGGAAAATAGACCAGAGAGTTATGCCTCGATCCTGTTTGACCGGAGTGAGGGTGCAGCTGCGGGAGCTCCCTGCTGAAATGATGCTGAACCACTTCACAGGAGACAGCTCCCTGGTGCTGAAGTTCAGCGTAGCTCACGCTGAACTTCAGCCGCCGGTGTCCTGTTCCCGGATACTCCTGGATCTGGGCAATCCGGCTGCCATAGACTGCCATGTTAGGGAGCGCCGGATTGCCCCGGATCCAGGAGGATCCGAATTGGGCAGATTTTTCGCCCCAGACACAAAAATGTTGCTATGCAACATTTTTGTGTCCGGGAGAAAAATTGAATAACACCCGGATCCTGCTGGACAGATGGAAACCGGATGGCAGATAGCTGCCATCGGGCTCCATCCGGCCCAAAAGAAATACTATGGGTCGCAAACCGGATCCGGGGCTGTCCGAATCACACCGGACAGACCCGGATCCAGAAAAAAGTGGTGTGAAGGGGGCCTAAGCCATTAAAAGGTGTCAACCACTGAGGATTCTCAGATTGTAATAGATTTCTGTCATTTTTTTTTTATTTCAAGAAATCATTAAAAAAGAGGGCTCCCCTGTATTTTGATTATCAGCGAGGTAAAACTAGGCAGATTGGAGGTGGGTGGCAGTCCATAACTGCATGCTGTACCAGTGCTGGTAACCAGAAATCTAGCGGAGCCCCATGTCACATTATGAGGACCTTGAAACCCTTTTTGCTGTGCATTATGTCCATTTTGTAGGCAGTTTTGCCTCATTTTTTAAGCCGGAATCCTCCTGACAAAAACATTGTCTGATCAGTCGAATTGTTTCACCTCAAAATAAGGCTGTGTGCCCAGTAGTCTTTGGTGAATTTTTGATACAGCCTATTTCCATCAGGTAAAAAAAAGTAGCGTCTTAGGCTGCGCTCACACGTTGCGTATTTTTACGCGCGTAAAAATACGCGACTGCCTTTTTTTTACGCGCGTATTTACAGTGCTTATAATGGGGCCTATGGAATTGACATGTTCATTTTTTTTACGCGCGTATTTTTACGCTGCGTAAAAATACGCGACGTGTGAATGGCAAAAGTGAATGTCCATTGACTTTGCTGGGAAATACAGATGCACATTCTTCTGGAGAAATACGTGCGTCAAAATATGCACTGTGTGAACGCAGCCTTACTGTTCCAGCAACATAGATGTGATTTATAGAAATCTCCTGTCCATTGTGGTTAATTTTTACTCAGCGTAAACTATTTAAACTCCACAATACGTCCATTTTCTCCTGCGGGAACGCTGAGTTTACTGTGCAGATTTTACTCATGGATTTGTTAGATTTGGAAAATCTGCAGGTAAAATGTATTTTAGTGTGTTTTTACTGTGGAAATGCATCAAAAAACACAACTAATCTGCACCAAAGGATATAAAAAAAAATGTTGTCAAAACCAAATATCAGGAATTATCAAGAAGAAAACCGCTTTGTTTAAAACATGACACCCCAAAGAAAAAGATTTAACAAAAGCGGTGTCAAAAATGCAATAAAAACACACGTAAAAAATAAAGCAAGTAATCTAATTTACATAATAGGTGCAGAAAATCTGCAACCTCATTGTGGGAACGTAGTGTGCTCTCAGGAGACACAAATACTGAGAATAATCAGAGACATGGCACAGAATTTTTGTGGGAGGGAGTGTGGGGGTGCGGGGGGTGATTTTTGGGGTGGCCAAGGGTGCGGGTTTGGGGGGCGTCTTTGGTGGGCTGTGAGGGGCATGTTTTTGGGGTGCAGGTTTAGGGTGGCAGGGGTGTGGCTTTTTTTGGAGGGGCATTTTTTGGGGGCAGGGGTGTGAATTTTGGGGGGGTTGCATTTTTTTGGGGGTGAATTTTTGGGGAGACGCATATTTGGGACATTACAACCATATATGGGCATTATGCCAGGCAACGCTGGGCTCTATAGCTAGTATTGTATTGTACATAACATGAAAATAAGAGGCTATAAACGCGTCCTCAAAAGTTATTACCACATAAAGTGACACCAATCACTGACTGGATTCACTGACAGGAGAGTTAAGGCAGGGAAGGAGTGGGCTATGTCTTTCTACAACCCCTGGCAAAAGTTATGGGATCACCTGGGTCGGAGGATGTTCATTAAGTTGTTTAATTGTGTAGAAAAAAAGCAGACCACAGACATGGCACAAAACTAAAGTAATTTCAAATGGCAACTCTCTGCCTTGAAGTAACAATAAAACAAATCTTGAAAAAAAAAATGTGCTAGCCAGTAACAGTTACTTTTGTAGACCAAGCAGAGGGGAAAAATTATGGAATCACTCAATTCTGAGGAAAAAATTATGGAATCACCCTGTAAATTTTCATTCCCAAAACTAACACCTGCATCAAATAAGATCTGCTCATTAGTCTGCATCTAACTAATGGTACCTTTACACGCGGCAACTTTTCTAGGAATTTCACTGGCAACTTACTGGTTGCAGTGAAATCATGGACACATTGTTCTATCTTGTTGCTGTGTACAAATGGAATAATCTCTCCATGATTTCACTGCAACCAGTAAGTTGCCAGTGAAATTCCTAGAAAAGTTGCCGCGTGTAAAGGTACCTAAAGAGTGATCACACCTTGGAGAGCTGTTGCACCAAGTGGACTGCATGAATCATGACTCCAACATGAGAGATGTCAATGGAAACAAAGTAGAGGATTATCAAACTCTTAAAAGAGGATAAATAATAACGCAAACTTGCAAAAGATGTTGGTTGTTCACAGTCAGCTGTGTCCAAAATCTGTTCCAAATACAAACAACACAGGAAGGTTGTTAAAGGGAAACATAGTGGTAGACCAAGGAAGACATCAAAGCATCAAGACCGGAAACTTAAAGCAATAGGTCTCTAAAACAGGAAATACACAACAAAACAAATGAGGAACGAATAGGGGGAAACTGGAGTCAATGTCTATGACAGCACTGGAAGAAACCGCCTAAAGGAAATGGGATTTACATACAGAAAAGCTAAACAAAAGTCATCATTAACACCTAAACCGAAAAAAACAAGGTTACAATGGGCTAAGGAAAAGCAATCATTGACTGTGGATGACTGGCTGAAAGTCATATTCAGTGATGAATCGCGGATCTGCATTGGGCAAGGTGATTATGCTGGAACTTTGTGTGGTGCTGTTCCAATGAGATTTATAAAGTTGACTGCCTGTAGAGAACATGCAAATTTCCACAGTCATTGATGATATGGGGCTGCATGTCAGGTAAAGGCACTGGGGAGATGGGTGTCATTACATCTTCAATAAATGCCCAAGTTTACATTGATATTTTGGACACTTTTCTTATCCCATGAATTGAAATGATGTTTGGGGATGATTAAATAATTTATCAAGATGATAATGTATCCTGCCATAGAGCAAAAACTGTGAAAACATTCCTTCAAAGAACACACATAAGGTCAATGTCATGGCCTGCAAATAGTCCGGATATCAATCCAATTGAAAATCTTTGGTGGACGTTGAAGAAAGTGGTCCATAACAAGGCTCCAACCTCCAAAGATGATCTGGCAACAGCAATCAGAGAAAGTTGGAGCCAGATTGATGATGAGTACTGTTTGTCACTCATTAAGTTCATGCCTCAGAGACTGCAAGCTGTTATTAAAGCCAGAGGTGGTGCCATAAAATACTAGTAATGTATTGGAGTGTTCTTGTGTGTTTGTCATGATTCTATCATTTTTCCTCAAAATTGAGTGAGTCCATAATTTTCCCCTCTGCTTGGTGTACAAAAGTAACCGTTACTGGGTAGCACATTTTTATCTTGATTTCTTTAGTGTTTCTTAAAGCCATAAAGTTGCCATTTAAAGTGACTTTAGTTTTGTGCCAGGTCTGTGATCTGCTTTTTTTTTTACATTAATTGTTGATTCTATAATTTTTGCCAGGGGTTGTATTACTGCTGGTCCAGTACAGGACTGTGTTGCCCTGTCAGCCATTGTCTCAGTCAGCTGGCCCTGGCTCCAGTACTGGGCCTGTGGACCAACCACTGCTTTTGTTATGAAGCCGGTGGCCATTCCTCCTCACACACTTTCCCGCCCAGACCCTCTGCCATAAAAGGACAATAGGGAAAGCGGGAAGAGTGACGTCACCGCCCTTATGCAAATGAGCTTGATTGAAGAGTAGTTGAGCGTGGGAACGGCGCATGCGCAGTAGACGCGGGAGCATTTTGCTTCATTTTTCATCCACTTTGTGACCGGGGACGCTGCAAACTGCAAAGATAAAGCAAAGTTCTGGTGAGTGCACTGCGACATGCTTGTGTCGCGACTTATCGCGCGTCTGTGCACAATGGTGCATCGTGCAAATCTAATGTTGTCACTTTTTGCTTTGGTCGCACCGGGCAGAAGTCGCTGCAGTGTCGGTGCCATGTGTCAGCGCTGCACGCTGCCTCCATTGTTCACCTCCGCCTGTAGTGATGCACGAGGTGGGGGGCTCTGACACTCAGGAAGCCATGCAATGCAACACATGTCAGCCACTGAAAAGAGTGCATGTCTCCAAAAGTATGGACACCCCCTCATAGTCGGGGTGCACTGACTTATTGAAGGGGGGGGGAGTGCAGTTTTGCAAGGGTTTAGGGGTGCAGAAGGGTGCTGTGTGGGGGTGGGGAGCCCTGTGGGTGGCAGGGCTGCACGTAGGCAAAACAAAGACTGCACAGAGCCCGGCATGTCATCCCTGCCATGTCCTGCAGGCCCTGGAGAACCCCTGAGAGGTGCCATGTGCTCTGCAGATAACCTGGACTGGCTGCACTGGAATCCAAGTGTGGCCTTTAAAATCCATCAGAAACACCTAAAAGTGGGGAGGAGGGGGGCATCGGATCTGAATTTAAAGGGCCGTACATCAATGATTGTGTACAACCTCCAGCCCCATGCAAGACTGTTATGGTGCCCATAGGAAGACTCGTTGCTATCCAAGGCATCACATCTGTTTGATCTATCCAGTGCACTGCAAAACTGTTGCTTCTATCTGGGGCATCACATCTGATTGATTAACCCCCCCCCATCCCATGCAAAACTGTCATGGTGCCCCTAGGTAGGCTCATTCCTATTGGGGGCATCATATCTGATTTATCCTCCCGCACCCTGTGCAAAACTGTTATGGTGCCCATAGGTAGGCTCGTACTTATCCGGGGTATGATGCCCATAAGTACGGTCGCACATATCCAGGGTATCACATCTGATTGATTACAACCCCCCTCCCCAATCCTATACAAACTGTTATGGTGCCCATAGGTAGGCTCGTACTTATCCGGGTATGATGCCCATAGGTATGGTCGCACATATCCGGGGTGTCACATCTGATTGCTTACACTTACCCCCCCTCCCCCCCCCCCCCACACACCACACCACACCACATCCTATACAAACTGTTGTGTGCCCATAGTAGGCTCGTACTTATCCGGGTATGATGTGATGCCCATAGGTGCGGTCGCACATATCCGGGGTATCACATCTGATTGATTACACCCCCCCCCCCCAATCCTATACAAAACTGTTTGGTGCCCATAGTAGGCTCGTTTCTATCGGGTGCATTAGATCTGAATGACATATCGTGCCATTTCCCTCTTCCCACCTCCCCCCCCCCCCCCTACCTCTTCCTTCCATCCAGAACTGTTCATTCTTATCGGGTGGGCATTAGATCTGATTGCACCCCCAACCCCATGCAAAACTGTTACAGTGCCCATAGGTAGGCTCATTCCTATCTGGGGCATCTCTTCTCATTGATAGATTATGCCCACCCTGTCTCCCCAATCGCGTGCCCATCTTCCAATTGGCCTATCTAGAATAAAAAGTCCCAACGATCGCTCAATGAAGGAATATAAAACGTTGGTGTAGAAATAATCATTGTTACCGACTGACTGTAAACAAGTAGATAACATAGTCAGGGTTGCCAACCATCCAGAAATTCCTTGACAGTCCGTAAAGGCCCATCTCACACTACGATATCGGTAACTATATCGTTAGTACGTCACAGGTTTTCAGTCGTAACGATGTCGTTCAGTGTAACATGTACAAACGATCAACGATAATCGGGCAGATCGTTGATGGGAGGTTTGTGAACCGGACCTTAAACCAAACGATGAGCGTTCGTTCAATCTGCAGCATGCGTGTGTGTGACACCTCGATAACGATGTCGTTAACGACCTCGCCTATTCAGAACTGAAGGACGTAGGCGAGCTACCGACCACAAGTATCGTTTGCTTGTAGAGGGAGCGTTGCTGCGTCGTTAACGAGATCTATACGTGTGACATTTAACTAGAGATCATTGAACGTCGTTCTAGTGATCTAGGTCAAGTCGGATCGTTGGTCGGTTCGTCGACACATTGAAGCGTGAGACGGGGCCTTAAAAATAACTTGTTAATTTTATTTTTTTCATAGAGTAAAGGCATCCATGATTTTTATTTTGTTTTTGCGGCTAAAGAAATTTATACCGGTTATTTTGACTGTCGACATCTTTTTACTGTAAATGCAGCTGATGTCTCATATCAGAATTATGGTCTGTGGATTCACAGATGACTTATCATAATGGTTTTATTATGTTTTATTTTCAATGTGTCCATAAAAAATATTGTCTGTCCGTGATTTATTGACAAGATGTCCAAAGAAAAAAAAGACCTGTCGAAGCCTGAGCACGATGCTGTGGGAGGGGGGCAGAATGTTGGCGATCAGAGAGCGTAGAATGTTCTTCTAAAGCAGGGGTGGGGATGTTGAGGATATCGCTATATCCAGGCCTCAAGTACAGGTTTTCAGGATTTCCCCAGCATTGTACGGGGGTTGGGATAATCACCAGTGCAGGTGATTATATTCTCACCTGTGCAATACTAAAGCTTCCGTTACCCTAAAGGGCCTGTCACACGCGTCAATATCGCCTGCACGATATCGGCTGCAGGTGACGTTGCAGCGATATTGACGCGTGTGACATACTGCATCAACCAGCGATAAATCGCTGGTTGATGATCGCCAGGTTTTAGAATCAGTCCTAAAACCTGGCGATTGTCGCCCGGTGGACACGCAGCATCGCTGCGTGTGACACCGGGAGCGAGCGATATTCCAGCTCCCAGCGCCTGTCACAAGCGCTGGGAGCTGGTATCCAAGGTACACTGCGGGTAACTAGGCAGCGCGCGCTGCCTAGATACCCGACGTGTACCTTAGTTACCAGCCTCCTCCGCTCACCCGGTGAGCGGAGGAGGCTGGTAACTAAGGTACACGTCGGGTATCTAGGCAGCGCGCGCTGCCTAGTTACCCGCAGTGTACCTTGGAGACCAGGCTGCTCCCGCTTCCAGCAGGCTGGCAGCGGGAGCAGGACATCGTGGAAACGATATTTAAATCGTTTCCATGATGTCACTGGTCAATTGATCGCTGGTGAGTCTGTCTGTGTGACAGCTCACCAGCGATCAGCCGTCAATGTCGTCAGCGATCAGATCGCTGACGACATTGACGCGTGTGACAGGACCTTAAGCGAGATCGCTGCTAAGTCGCATGTTTTGTGATGCAACAATGACCTCGGCAGCGATCTCGCTACATTTGACATGTCGTCTGTCTCCCGCTGGGCAGCATGCATCGCTGTGTTTGACAGGGACAACGACCAACGTTCTCAATACTATGCCCGAGAGTGACAGGGTCCCAACGGCCGCCGTATCGTTGCTGCGTCGCTGGTGAGATCTGACTGTTTGCCATCTCACCAGCGACCACGTAGCGGCACACCAGTGATCCTTACCAGGTCGTATCATTGTCGGGATCCCTGGAGCGTCGCCAAGTGTGATGGTACCCTAACGAAATCCTGAAAACATGACCTGTTCGCGGCCCTCGAGGCCTGGAGTTCTCCACGCCTGATCTAAAGCTGCAGTGTATTTATCATTTTGTTTTTGCGGCTCTGCCTCTAAAAACCACGTGTAAGAGTATATATTCCAGTTAAGAGTCGGCTCACTTGTATGAAGTGCACGGTCAAGAACTCCAGGAAATGGAAATAACAATATGATCAGCACAGTCCCATCTGTTAATTACGGTGTTTTTGGTTTTTTTTAATTTTAATTTTATTTTCTGTTCGTGGGGTTCCCACTTTTTGCAGGACCCCACGGACAAGGTACTGTAGCGGATGTGGCCTCCTGGTGCCATTTCTGTGCCCGGGTCTGTGATTTTCACGGACCCGCACACAGAAGGGCACTTTCGCAATGTATAATATACATTGCGGAAGTGAAGCAAGGGCTAAAAATAATAAAATGGGGAAAAAAAAGCATGGTCGCCTCTCTGGCGCAGGATCAGTTCATGCCATGTTTGGCATCTCCCGACGCTTCTGGAGTTGGGAATCAGCTGACTGGGAAGGGGCAGAGCAAACCTGGTCAGCTGACCCAGTCACATGACCGCATAGGTTTGAATCTCCCGCCGATCGGTTTTGGCGGGCAGGTGATTTAAACCTATACAGTCATGTGACCGGGCTGCTCCACTGCTTCCCTGTCAGCTGATCCCCAGCTCCGGAAGCATCGGGAGATGCCGAACATCGCGGGGACCTGCACCAGAGAGGTGTGTGTGTGTGTGTGTGTGTGTGTGGTTTTTTTTTTTTTTTTAGGTACAGGTACAGAGCAGTATCAGTGTAGTGAGCATGCTCAGTACACTGAAAATCGGGTCCGAGAGACGATCGGCTGTTTTCTCGAACCCGTACTCCATAGGCCCCCATGTTATCTCCCGCGGATCGGATTGGATTGGATTGTGTTTGGTTTGGTTTGCTGTGCCCAGAATTGGAGCAGTCTCCGATTTTGGGTACAGCAAAAAATCGTATCCGACACAAATCGGATGCCACTAAGGGCAAATCTGATCCGTTGCCCATAAGGATACATGGGGGGCCAAATCGTATCCGTGGCTGTCCGTTTGATAGGCTGTAAAAGCAGCCTATCAAGTGTTTGTTTCCTTTTAACTGCAAAACCTCCTGTGAGGGCTCTTTCAGATATCTGCCATTGTTTTAATAGTGTTATCCATGGTTTTCACGGATAGCTGTGATAGGTGGCCGTCACACGGTGCAATATCTTGAACGATATCGTTTAAGTGATCTGATTTTTGATCGCTTAAGCGATATCGTTTGTGCATCGCTACGTGTGATCAAGCGATCTTACAATGTAAAATCGCTTGATCGTGACATCGCAGATATGAGAGCCAGAGCTCATATCAAGCGATGAACGATTTAACAATCTGCTTCATCGTGGGGTGTGACACAACGATGAATGATCTCCCAGCGGCAGAGCCTATGCTGGGAGATGGTATCTATGGTAAACGTCGGGTTACTAAGCGCCGCGCGGCGCCTAGTAACCCGATGTGTACCATAGTTACCAGCGATCTCGCTGCTCCACATCGCTGGTGAGTCTGTCTATGTGACAGCTCACCAGCGATGTGAACGATATTGTTAGCGATCGCGCGTGCACGTGATCGCTAGCAATATCGTTCAAGATATTGCACCGTGTGACGGCCGCCATAGTCTTTTAAGCCATTCAAATGTCGGTGACTTTTCGCTGTCTACTGAATGTCCAATTTTTGATCCGAAGATCGGTTCAAAAGTGGCAATGCAAGTCAAAGGGTTTGTGAAAAAATCAGACCACGCTCAGATACAGTCATGGACTGTCAGAGAAAGTGGAGAACTTTTTTTTTTTTTTTTTTTTTTTTTTTGTAGGAGTATTTTGAATTGCATAAAATCTGTGTGAAACTGCTTCAAGACCTCTTACAACAAATTTAAATGAATCCCCGCCTTACCCCAACCACCTACTTGAGTAAGTTGGGAGTCGTACATATGGCTAAAGGTACCGTTACACGCTTCAATGTCGTTAAAATATCACCAACGATCTCACGGGAGCGCGGTCGTTGGGACATCTTTTTGACATCGTTGGTGAGATGTCACACGTCTAGATATCATGAATGATGCACCAAAGATGTGGCGAGCAGTTATCGTTCGCACAACCCCGCGAACGATCCTTGTTCACTGTTGTGAATAGGGGAATCCATTAACGACATCGTTATTGCGGTGTCAAACAGAACAATGCAGCAGGTTGGCTGATCGAGGGTCGTCTGATTTGAGAACTGTTCTCAAATCTACGATCAACAATCCAACGATTTATCGTAGTCGTATCTTGGTGTAACACGCAACGATGTCCTAACTATGTCTTTTGAACGACTCCAAACCCGTGACGTTTGAGCGATATCATTCACGATCTCGTACTTTGTAACGGGGCCTTAAAGCAAGGTAAAATGCTGCCCCATTTGACAAGCTCAAATAAAAGATCAAAAAAAGCAAAATGCGCCAAGTAAAAAAAAAAAAAGCCAATCAAATTACTTCCCAGCTAGTGGGATTACTCTGGTGGGGTCCCCGCGGACCAGGGCATTGGAACTGGGTGCAGAGCCAGTAGCTACTACATACAGCAATATGGGTGAGTCTGACTGGTGGAATGTCTGATACTATGCAAATTCCATGTAATTGAATGTAGCCCTTAAAGTGAGAAACGTATATCAGTAAAGGCCCCGTTCCACGCTGCGATATCGTTGAAACGTCATGGGTTTTGTGATGTAGCAACGACGTTATTACAACGTCGTTGCGTGTGACGGGTAGATACGACCAACGATACTGACCTGACCATAAGGGCCACTTTACACACCAACCTCTGTGTCCCAACTTTTGAACAGATCTCTGGTTGCAATGAAATCATGGACACATTGCTCCATTTTGTACACAGCCACAAAATGGAGCAATGTGTCCATGATTTCATTGCAACCAGAGATCTGTTCAGAAGTTGGTGTGTGTAAATCGGCCCTAACAACCTGACCATAAATCTGTCATCCTTCGTTCCTTCAACATGCAACATCGTTTTGTGTGACACCTTTCCAACGATCTTGTTTACGACTTTGCCTATTCAGAAATGAAGCATGTAGACGACCAAACGACAGTAAGGCTGGGGTCACACACACAGATATCTGGGCAGATATTGTTCACAGATCTCTGGTTGCAGTGAAATCATGGACAGATTGCTCCATTTGTACACAGCCACAAAATCGAACAATGTGTCCATGATTTCACTGCAACCAGAGATCTGTGAACAATATCTGCCCAGATATCTGTGTGTGTGACCCCAGCCTAAGTATCGTTCAATTATCGGTGAATAGTTGCGTCGTTCACGATATCTGTATGTGTGACACCTCAGCAGCGATCATTAAACGATGTACTAGCGATCTCGGCCAGGTCGGATCGTTGGGGAGATTGCTGGCACATTGAAGCGTGGAACGGGGCCTTTACTGTGTCTGAGCCCAATCCAGTGTTACTGCCTTAGGGCTCGGACATACTCTGCTACTTGCATCCGAGTTTGACAAACGACACTCGGAACAGGCTGGAGCAGTGACCCTGAACGGCCTCTCGCTCTCTGGACAGGGAATGTGATACTGCACAGAAACACAAGCGGCTAGCATTCCCGTCCAGAGAGAGAGGAGCTGTTCAGGGTCACTTCTCCAGCCTGTTCAGAGTGTCGTCCGTCAAACTCAGACGTAAAGCTGCTTTCACACTGTGTATTTCTGGGATCCGTTGTAAAACGGACAGCCACGGATCCGATTTGGCCCTCATGTATCCCTATGGGCTACGGATTGGATCGGATTTGGCCTAATTGCCAACCGATTTTGTCAGATCCGATTCTTCTTTTTTTTTTTTTTTTTTTTTTTCGTTCCCCCACCCGACGTCTCCAGCAAGCTCCGAGTGACTACAGGACCTGTGGTTACGTCACAACCCGATCAGCTGATCGGGTCACATGACCGCTTACCGCGGTAACTGTGGACATGTGACCCGTTGACGCTGCTGGGTTGTGACGTAATTGCAGGTCCTCTAAGCATCCGGAGCTTGCTGGAAGCATCGGGTGACTCGCTGGACAGGTGAGCATACATATTTTTTATTTTTAACCGTTTCTTTTACTACATTTCACGCCAGTGTGTCGGAGCCCTTAACGTGGTACTAACCTAGGGATCTCCTCATAAATTGTGTGTTACCTTGTTGTTATATGTATGTGTGTTTTTGTTCTAATAAAGCGTAAGCTATTTTTTTTTTTTTTTGAAACATTAACTCTTGAGTGGTTTCCAGTTATTTAACGTATTATTGGAGTGTTCAATTACTTGTCCTTATAATCTTTCTAGAACAGAGTAGGACAGTTATGAACCTTGTACAGTTGTTCTGGTGGATTTTTTTGTTGGAACATATTGATAATGCTCATTAAGATCAATGCATCGTTTTGACACATTGGGCCGCAGCCAGACGTATCAGGGTTTTTAATGCACCGCAAAAATGCAACATGATGGGGAGGTAGCTCAAAATGATGGACTCATCCGCATCTGTCAAAAACTTGATGTCCCTGAGGCCCCTTAAGTATAGGGACGCATGCCTGATCAGGATTCCTCAGGATTTCGACGGATACACATGCAAGACAAAAAAATGCAGGTGTGAAACCACTCTAAATTTCGCAAGCAATATCTGGGACTTGATAATTGCCAGATCATTGGAAGTATAAGATTATTAGATATCACAGTTTCTGTAATAAAATAGGAAAATTGTATTTTATATTTACGTTTACTATAGGTAGAAAACTAATTTCACCAATTTATCCACCATTTTGCTTCTTAAACTGGCATGAAGATCAGCTCTTACTTAAATCTAATGATCATCACTGGGTCATATTAGGATGGCAATGCTGCAATCACAAACTAAATCCTGTCCTGTAAATCTGCAGCCTGTTGGATATTTGGCTGCAGATTGATCGATAATTTCTGGCCTGAGCTGGGAACGTCCTGTGTGTGCTAGGAGATATCTCATGTTTCTGTAGTAATGGCTCAGTTACTGGTATTAGGTGATGTCTTGCTGTACGATTTGTACGTTGGTTGCCATCTTTTCTGGGCTGGGATTGATGGTAGTCACATCTGAAGATGTCAGGTTTTGACATCTGTGGTTATCTTGGTCATATCGCATGTGACTGTGGTCAGAACCATGAGCCAAACCAAACACAAATCACTTGCCGTATCCTGCTCCGCTGATTCACAGCCTATTCTCATTGTCTGGAGGCTGACATGGCTACCACATTCTTGTGGTCTGAGTCTTACTGGCCTCGATGTATGAAGGTAATGACTAGCATGCTGCTCTTAACCACATAAACCTAAGGCGGCCGTCACACGCTACAATATCGTGAGCGATATCGTTAGCGATCACGTGCATGCGCGATCGCTAACAATATCGCTCACATCGCTGATGAGATGTCACACAGACAGACTCACCAGCTATGTGGAGCAGCGAGATCGCTGGTAACTATGGTACACATCGGGTTACTAGGCGCGGCGCTTAGTAACCCGACGTTCACCATAGATACCATCTCCCAGCATAGGCTCTGCCGCTGGGAGATCGTTCATCGTGGTGTCACACACCACGATGAGGCAGATTGTTCAAGCGTTTATCGCTTGATATGAGCTCCGGCTCTCATATCTGCGATGTCACGATCAAGCGATTTTTACATTGTAAAATCGCTTGATTGCACGCAGCGATGCACAAACGATATCGCTTAAGCGATCAAAAAGCAGATCGCTTAAGCGATATCGTGCAATAAATTGATGCGTGTGACAGCCGCCTAACTGAGATGATCACAAATTCTTAACATGGATCCTCCATTTTTTTTGAAAGCACATCTGTGGTTGGAATGGAAATCTATAAGAAAATCCCTGGTGGACTAAGTTAGTGGAAAGGTCATCAGCATTGATGATCTAGGACAAGGATCTCCCAGCCTGTAGCTCAGGAGCCACGTGTGTCTCGTGGGACTGTGATATGTGGCTTGTCTCTGTCTTCCAGCTTGTTGCAAAAGCATCAGGTCTAGCAAACTGCTATAAAGAGCGGGTCTCTTTTGCTGTCATTATACTGGTAATGGGGGTGCTGTGTGACATTACTGTGAGTGTGCAGAAGGTGCATGTGCTTCGCGACCCTCTTTCAGACCTAAATGTAGCACTCAGGATTAGAAAGGTTTGGGACCACTGGTCTAGGATATGCGGGAAAAGGTGTTAAAGGGATCCTGTCACCCCCAAACCACCTCCTAAGCTATTAAAAGCTGTCCCTAGAGCATAGTAACACTTGCCCTACACTCCTTTTAGCTCCTAAATGCATATATTGAAACTGAATATAAACGTTATAAAAGTACCTCTCATTACTGATGTTAATGAGTGACTATGGTATTCATAGTCACCCAGCCAGGCTGTCCCTCTTCATAATATCACGCCTGAATAGGCGTGATCTTCATCATACATTCAAATGCGCGCCTCCCCGCTCTCCTGTTCGGGACCGCTGCTGTGTGGGGGCTGTATGACGCGATTCGCGTCATTTCCGGCGCCGGGTGACGTATTTACACCCGTGCCGCTGTTAGCTTCAAGTCCTGCACTGCGCATGCAGTGAAATCATGGACACATTGTTCCATTTGTACACGGCAATGTGTCCCTGATTTCACTGCAACCTGCAAATTGCCAGTGAAATTGCTAGCAAAATTGCCGCGTGTGACGGTACCTTACGGGCTTCTTAAAGTTCTATGGAGAAATTCCCTGGTGATCTAAATTGGTACAGTGGGTTAATATTTGGATCGCCAGGGGTCCAGAATAACAGAATTGGCTAATCTATTTCCTGGTGGTACAATAATATTCATATTAAATTTGGTATAGAGTAGAATTAGTTACTTAAAGGGGTTGTCTGGGACTTTAGCATTGACCTATTCTTAGGTGAGAGTGCGGCACCCTCGCTGATCAGCTGATCCCGCTCCTGCCGCTGGTTGGAACTGTGCGGTTGTGGAGCTGCACAGCTCCATCAACTGTATAATGTTCACTGCTGTGTACTGCATATTCGCTCCCTATTCTGGGGGAAAATAAATAGGGTGGTGTTTATGCAGTACCTGATCATGGCCTCTATTCTGTTGATGCAGCGGTTATGTACAGCTTCGTAACTGATTAGTCTCGGCAGCGTCAGGAGCAGCTGATCAGCGAGGCTCCTGGGTGACGAACCTTCACTGATCGGACATTCTATGGATATATCATCCATGTTAAAGTACTGGACAACTCTTTAGTTTTTTTCTTTAGGAGTAGGAAGAGCGGGTTAATACCTGGCGACCTAGACTGTCCAGACCCATCATCAATTCCCCTCCCCTCGCCGCACAGAAAGCACACCAACAACAGTTACTTTTCAATACTTTAATGAGGGGTATCAACATAACACCTTACTCATGACTTGTTGTAAAACACTTTCATTGTGTATTACTTTTTTCTTTTGTGGATAAATCAAAGGCCGCAGCTCAAGCAAGGCACAAATCCGCCAGATCACGTGAGTGCAGGAGTCGTCTGCCACTGGCCGTCCAGCGCAGGATAACTCTCAAATCACTCTCTCCACCGCCACGGAGGAGCGAAGGCAAAGCCTGAGCTGCGACCCCCACCCGGAAAGAGCACAAGGCTTGTTCAAAACCAACCCGGAGCACGGACAAGAAAATGTCGGTCCAATACCATGCAGATGTACTCCGTTAGACAGCTTCGAGAAACTAGGGTCAGATTCTAGCCGCAAATGCAATACTGATGTATACCAATGCAGTTGGCAATGATAAGTATTACATCCCCTTGAATTAACGAAAAATTAGAAAGCGGCTATCAAGGTACGCCAATCATATACTGGCACAAAAATCCATCCAGACGCCTGGCTGGACTATGCTGGGAACGACCATGCGAATAACTGACTCCAATTCAAAAATAAAAACGTGGAATTTAACCATAATAGCTCTTGTATATTACAACAGCTCCACAGAGTAAAACAAGGCCGAGGATGCCATAACCCATGTGGATGATGAGGGCGAGCAGGCTGGAAAGGGGCCTAGCAATTACACTACTTCGAGTGTCGTTCAACACCATTTTATCTCCTTCCTTCCTCATGAAACTTCGAGCCCAAAAACCAAATGATCTTCCTCCGGCGGAAATTTCTACCCACCAAGCGGCCCAGATATAGAAATACACCGTATACACCATGGCACAAGATCTTCTTACTAAGGACCGACACCATCTGAAAAGAAACAACAGTTAGCAATCTCACCATCGCACAAAACATTATTGTAAAGAAATGCCTCTCGTTCTTCCACTTTCTTTTATTTTTTTATTTTATTTTTTTTTTATATTTTTTTTTTTTTTTTATTATTATTTAATACATTCTTTATGATTCACTTTTCCGAGAGAAGGATTGTGTACGTAAGGATCATCAGTGCAGCAAAAAGCAAGTCAAATGCCAACCATCCATCAGTGAAAAACTAAACACCACTAAACACATCACCACCGTTGGCAGGCAACCCAACTTCAATTGAAACACCTAAACAACCAATTCATAAATATACATCAGCAACGGGGTGACAACTATACCCATACACATTATTATACACGCACAAACCAAATACACGCATCTTATATCCGTGTACTCCCGTACACACCTGAATACCCATATGAACGCGCGTCACCCACACCCGTACCCACTACTTATACATACCATACCAAAATATTCCCCACAATTACTCCAATAATAACATTCGCTAACAGATTCACACCTTAGCAATTCGCCCCAATATCAGAAACTCAAAGAAGGATGCTGCGCAGACCACACACTAGCTCTACACATTGAATCACCCCTGCATGCGCGGTTTAGTAACAACTCCTACCCAACTGAATGGATTCCAGATTCCTAGGGAAGAAAATGACACCCCCATCAACATGTATGAGGGTAGAAAACGTGACAGTGGGGGGTCCGTAGAAAGCGCCCAATTTCGAAGCCGTAAGTCGTGGCCAAAAGCAGCCTGGTAATAACACTGTAACAATACTTCCGATAAATAAATAGCAAGATATGTCATTCACACCGAACCTGCTACCTCCCCTGCCATGCCTTTATTGTCAACAAACTGCTAATGAATATTTAACGCCGAGCTGGACAAACCTGGGGTTGCCGGCATGCAATGGAACGACCAGTAGCGTCCAATATTAAGGAATCCTAGAACAAACTGGATAAACCCCACTATGTATCCCGTGTAGAGCAGATCTTACCCTAAGTTCCGCAGTAACAGATCACTGGCAATATCCGGAGTATGGCACCCTCCAGATAAAGAACAGGTAATCAAGCAGCTTCCCTTTCAGCATCATGAAATAGATCCAGAATGCCATAAGCTCCACAGTATCAGGAAAAAACTGCCCATGACCACAGATGGGTTCCAGCACCTTCAGAGAGAAACCGGTCAATAAACACTTTCCAGTTTAGCAGTAGTACACAATTCCCGGAATTCTGAAATGAAACAAACACAAATCAGGTACCACATTTCTGATAACCCAAGCATGACAGCCCCTAAACGTAATGTCAAAGGTCATCATATTACATCTACAATCTTGTCAGATCCTTGACCCAGAGCGACAAACTAGGTGTTATCCAGCAGACCTCACACCTGACGTATCGGGATACAGCTGAGGTGCTCCAGAAACCAATACCAATGACTAGAATTAGACCGAGGTGCATATGCCACTCGCCAGAATGAAATAGACCAGCATTTTATGAGTTCAAAATCAACTCTAAAACCTAAAGAGCCCTCAGAAAAAAAGTGAAGTGTGCTTTTTTGCGCTTTTTTTTTTTTTTTTTTTTTTTTTTTAAATTTATTTATTTATTTATTTATTTTTAAATAATTCATTTTACCAGTCCCAAAAGAACAGATACGGACACTTGACCAAGCAAAGCTCATTCAGCAATGTACCATACCTTGTTTTCATGTGAAAAACAACTTTCGACCTGGCGCACCGGCTGTGCACGTATTTTTTTTTTTTTTTTTTTTTTTATTTATTTATGTAATTAAATTAATTATTTATATAACTTTTATGGTATGTCCTATGAACAATATCCCGTAGGATGGGTTTAAAGTTTTCCAAGTACATCTTGGTGTATAACAACCGCTTATGCAGTGGGGCGCAAGACGCCCCCATGCTGGCTGGTGATGACTAATGGGAAAATTCTACGCATTAATCAACCGGCGTGCAGGGCATCTACCCCGAGGTAGTTTAAATGGGCAAGAGAAACAGGGAATCACCTGCGGAATATTATTTCATTTATCTATATATATATATTTATTTAATTTATTTTTTTTTTTTTGATTGAAAAACAAACCACAAAAACTATTATCGGAGATTATCTTCTGAACCTGACAAATTGGTTTGGCTTCGGGAAGAATTGCACCGGGCACGACATGACCCAAAATTCCTATGGGAAGTGCAGGCATGTGATTGTCTCTAAGAAACATCAGGAATCGTGATAACGTGTCAATCGCCCGATGGATGAAGCAGGAGGAGGGCAGTACAGGCGCGTTGGAGGGTCAAAAGGAGACCGGATTGGTCACCAGTGGCTGGACAGCCTCAAATATAACGAATTGCGTGGCCTGGGGTGAAAAAGAACTACAGAACGCCTCACCGGGATACTGCTAAAAATGACTGGACCGGGTGGGTTAAGGGGTGCGAATAGCCTGCATATCCCATAGTAAAATGGAAACCGCAATAAGAGGGGAGGGCTGTCCTAAATATAACTATTTAATTATGCATGTAACATATATATACATATCTGTAGTCATACACACACATATCATATATATATATTTATACACACATACACATGTACATATACACATATACACCCATACATATACATACACATATATAAGCATACATATGCGTACACATACATCGGAATTTGGGAGGGGGGGGTTGTTACAAATTTTGAAAATCATCTTAAGTTTATCATATCTGCATGTCACCATTCATAACCATTCCTCTATTTGTTCTCCATTAAACTCCATCGTGCATCTCATGCTACATAATCCAGCTCTGCCCCTACCCCACTATATTACTACTTACCAACAAGACCAGGACTGGAAGCTTGATAAATCCTCCGCCAATGAGAGACGCGGGTAGAAATACGGATCAGTCCTGAGACACCACGGAAAACCCTGCAAAGGAATAAATCTCCACAGCGAAGAACAGGAAAGATGGATCCATCCATCCTCTCTGGAGCAACAGCTACTGAGGTACAATGAAAGCTGAAGTCCCTAATGGAAGGCTCCTCTCACTACTGTGTAATAAAGAGTACCTTGAGGACCGGGTGCTGCACCCATGCTTTTCATGGGCCAGAGATCCATCTCCTCAGAAACTAATAGAGGGATACAGTAGCTGGATGTGTACATCTGCACTCACATGTCTACCTGCTCCACAAGTCATGGCTGGGGCAGGGGATACTGTGTCATGGGCTGCAGGGCCAGGGAGCTTAATGCCTCACTCTAGTTACAGAGGTGGCTGATTATTGAGAGGATGGGGGAGGGGGGGGCAGAGGGCAACTGATTTATGTGTAAAATCACTACCTGCTTACATATGGAAGGAATTGAATGCCCCAACTAAGTTCTCACAAGCACCTGTACAGCCCTCTGCATAGATACTTCATGTACAGTGGAGCTGCCTTCTCCTGGAGGAGGGGCTGGTAGTCTGTGTGAGACTCAGTGTAAATACGTGCTGCAGCTCCTGACCCAAATCTCCTGTGTGAGGCCAGGTCGGGGGAGGGGTGATAAGAGCAGGCACTATGTGTAAAACATGAATACTGCAGTGAATCTAGCTGCTGTGTCCTGAACTACCTCCCTCTCATGCAGCCAGGGTGAGTGCAGAACATTCCCAGCAGCATGAGGTGCACATTATGTCACCTGCTGCCGGCCAGCTGCACCGCGCTACCCAGTCTGACGATGGGCGTGCAGTCACACTGGGCCCAAAGTGGGGGTGGCTGACCCCACCGCAGAGCGAGCGCAGGGTCTGCGCCTGCTCTGTTCACTAAATATCCCCTGGCTCAAATGCTGCCGCAGGCGGGAAGGTTTGAACGATTCCTGTCAGCCATGCTGCCGCCTTTGTGCCTCGCCAGAGAGGACACCAAGGACGCTGAAAGCCCAGCGAAACCGGCGGCCTCCTCCCTCACGATTCTCTCCCTTACCACAATTCCAGCGGATCCATCTGTTCCAGCAGCCATTCTGCCCTGGGTTAAGATGGGAGGAGAGACAAAACTGCTCTTTGGGCAAGCAGCAGGGGAAAAGACAAGATGGCTGAAACCCAGAGCATATATAACAGGTGGGGGTGGTTAGGCAAATAAGGGGTGTGTGACAGACAAACAAATCAGCCACTGTAAGGCGAGGAGGAGGGGGAGAGAGGAATTAACCCCATGAGGGCTGGACAGTCAGGTGGCAGTGGGTAATCCACAGTGCCACACATTCTTCTTGCCAGGCTCCGCTTTCTGAGTGGAAGCCAAGAGCGATGTTCACATTGGCCCCAATTAATCAGTGGGATCCATTGCATATCCTTTGTGGATACTCGGACAGTGCAGGATTTTCTTGCACATATTTCTCATCTGTGATCTTCAATTACCCCATTAACTCAAAACCAAAGAAACCCTCAAGGCTCAGGAGCTCATCCAGTCTTACTGCTCCTCTGATCCGTGGCATTTATCTCCTCCAATGATGCCATATAGAACTTCTGTGACTTATATCCTCCATTATGTGATCTATGTATTGAGACCCTGAAGCGCACATATATCCTACACCTGGTGGTCTGGAGAGTACCAAATCCCTAAAGTTTATACCTATTGTTATAGACTGCCTTCAATGAGTCACCTTAGAACTACTGTTTTAAGCCATATTTGACTTTCGTGAGGTTGTTTCCCATCATGAGGTCCTGCCTCCAGGGCTGTGGAGTCAGTAAGCCAAACATCCGAGTCCCACTCCACCAAAATGGACGCCGACAAAGACTTCACGACTCTGACTCCACAACCGTGGCTGTGAAATCCGTAGCATGGCTGTGCAGTTGGCAAGTCAAACCTCCGACTCCTGAATTTCCCTGATGCTGACTTGTTCGACTCAGACTCCTTCATACATGGCTCGTGTTTAAGTGATAAATTTATTATTGTAGTGCAATGGTAACATTAGGTTTTAATCATTATTATGATACAATAATCAGGATATTTGGATAGAACATAAAAATATTTCATAATAATATTCAGCACTTCTGCATGAAACAACTGTACCCAATTTATTATATGTTTTAGGAGTCCGAGTTGGTCCATTTTCTACCGGCTCTGACTCCAAAACACCGACTCCATAGCCCTGGTCAGTAGGCCAAACATCCAAGTTCAACTCCTCAATTTCCCTTAACCCGACTCAACCAAAATGTACACTGATTCCATGGCCCTGCTCATTTCTCCCTCTTTGGTTCTTCCTGGCAGTTCCTTGCAATTAAGGGAACATAACATAATTCCATGTATGTAGATTCTACGATTTAGTTGAATTTAACTCTTTGATTCTTTTTTAGGTTGTCCCTTTCCAGGAGAGAAAAAAAAATGATTGGATTTTACAAACCAAAGACTTACCGAAGCTCCAGAGGCTGCTGCATCTGCAAAGCCAAATCCTCCAGCAGCCGATTTACAGACAGCAATCGCTATGAGGGCGATTTCGAGAATTGTTTTGGGTAAGAACTTTCACCCTGCTGGTTTTGTATGTATGTTTGTAGACTAAATGTGGCTAAGGCTGAGATTTGTAGCTCATCTTTATAAATGGACATTGTCAGATAGTTCTTGTAATCATAAGCAATTGCTGCTTATTAAAATGTAAGCTCTTCTTTCAATGTTGCAATTTACTGATTTATATCTTGGTGCCTACCACTGATAGACAGCAGAACGCACAA
The DNA here is from genome assembly GCA_033576535.1 of Allobates femoralis. NCBI lineage: Eukaryota > Metazoa > Chordata > Amphibia > Anura > Aromobatidae > Allobates > Allobates femoralis. Next base: position 572,140,875 of record JARQOC010000004.1, on the reverse strand, counting down.
TGCTTCTAATGTGTGGTGTTTTTTTTTTTTTTGTTTTTTTAACTTCAATAGCTTGTGACGACTGCATTGAAGCTTGCCATGATCTCTCAAGTGTGTTGTTGCCTTCTAAACTCAGCTAGCTTCAGCACTACTTGCAAGCTTGACCATAAGTTCTCAGGCTGTTAGCCAACAAGCTGTCAATACAAGGAAAGTATTAATATTTCAAGAACAAATAAAAATTTTAAGGATTAAGGTTGGTTTGACGCAGCCGTTTTTTTTTTAATCCAGGGGGATGTGGTAAACTCCTGCATTCCATCCCTCCCGAATCCTCCCCACCCCGGATTCCCCCACAATGATGCAACTGGATGCGTCTCGCGAATCGGTGAGAATTTCGGTGCGGGTGCCTCCGGATGTGTACTTTTTTTTTTTTTTTTTTTTTTTTTTTTTTTACACTGATCCAGTGGTAAATAAATGCACCCTAGGGGGCGTGTCCATTTAGAACTGCGTTCTGGACATCCACAGTTCAATCCAGCGGGATCTGGGGTCCGCCAGATCTGGGTTGCATCGAGCCCCATTTTAATTCATCGAGGGTTGCCCCTGGATCCGGGTATTCACGGTTTTTGACACTGACACCAAAATTGGACTCGATGCATAGACTGTGCACACCCGGATCAGGGGGAAAGGAAACAGGAAGAAGTGGATGCACCCGCAAGTAGCTGCAAGGCCCGTTCTGAAAACAGATGCGGGGGCATTCGGTTAAAGCTGGAATCACACGGATTCAAAAAAAATTGCTAGTATGAAAGCAACCCAGTTGAGAGATCAAGTTTCTCCAAGCATTATCTGACAGTGGCCATCTATGAAAACAGTAATGACATTTTTAAATTTTCTCAGATATTGCTTTAACCCAATACAGTTTGATTTTTCCTTTTTTATTTATCGTCTTTCCTCTTTGTGTTATAGACTTCATGAAACACGTACTGGTGATATTTGCAACGCGTGTGTCCTTTTGGTAAAGAGATGGAAGAAACTTCCCTCAGGCTCCAAGAAAAACTGGAATCATGTATGTTTTTTTTTTTTTTTTGTTCCCCCCCCCCTCTTTGGCATTCGACACTGCTAGTGTAGCCATAGTGTCTGAAAGTTTTGCTGACACACAATTTTGACAAGTATGGTGACACTCATTTGTTTGTTCAGACATTTCCAGGGGGAATTACAGGAACATGTTGTATAATTTTTCCTTAACTATTTAGGACTGTTTTTTAAAGTGGAACACTGACTGTCAGAGGTTGTGTTCTGTACTTTTGTGTTAGGTTTACATAGAAAGATATTGACCACCTCCTTAAAGTTGTGTTGCATGTAATGAATTGTACATATGAGACAACCTCCATATGCTGATGCTTTTGTTTTTTCTTCTTCTTTGCAGGTAGTAGATGCCCGTGGCGGGTCCAACCTGAAAGCTCTGCGGATCAGGCCTAAACGGATCCGAGCATTGGCAGCACGGAGGGTGAAGAATAGGCAGGCTCTGAAGATTAAGAAAAACCTTTGTAAGAATTAAAATTTGTAAAATGACGCTCTCTGGCATGTTGCAATCTGCATTTTAACTCGCCAGATGGCGCTGCAGCTTAACTTTTTTTTGGGGGGGGATAAAACTACTTCATTTTTCAGTTTGTACTTTAATGAAATCTTGTAATGTGACCGATCTTCATTCCTTTTTTTTTTTTTTTTTTTTTTGCAGACTCTGGGGCGCACAGCACTGCTTCCAGCACTTCACCTACACACTCCTCCTCCTATAGCAACCACTCTGACACAGACACTGACACAGAGCTCCGCACCGCTCCTAGCAGGAACTCCACATTCTCCTTCCTGGATCCAACATACTGGAAAAGGTAACTGGTTCCTATTCTTATACTACTTGTCGACAGTGATTAGCTGCAACATCTTGTCCAAGAACAGCGCCACACCTGCCCATGGGTAACATGGAATTGCATCGCTGCTTTGCTCACGTCAATGGAGCTGAGCTGCATTACCCAACACATTTGGATTGGCGGGGCACTGTTTTCTTTTTTGTAGTGGTTACTGTTGTTTAAAGGTAGTTGTGTGAGTGGTGGTGGTAATATTTTGTGTGATTTCCCTCAATAACCTTAAATATGTGTTTATAATTATGATTAATTTTTTTTTACTTACTCCACCCCCTTTTTAGGCAAAAAGTTTGCTGTGGGATTATCTACAAAGGCCGTTATGGCGAAATTCTCATTGACGCCAAACAATACAAACCGTGCTGTAGTAATAAGAAAACAGAAGAAGGCGACACAAAATGAGGAGGATGTCCGATGTGTAACACTACCTATTCAGGGGCAGGGTCTAAACTGTTAATGCACCACTTTTCTTGCTAAATTGTATTTTTATGCAGTATTTTGTGTATGTAGATACAAAATATATTTAAGACATTTATGATGTATGCGTGAGGCCTCCCAGTCCCCCATTTTCCCTGTTATTTTTATATAATGGTTTGCCAGTTACTGCAGATTAAATAATTACTGAAGGAACGTTACCTTCCAGATCTGTACAATCCCCCAATTCATGTGCGATTTGGAATTTATGTTTAGAGAGCAGTAGTATTTCTATATGTATATTGATTGTCTTTATTTCGCTGCATTTCCTAATATACAGGATTGAGTTATTTTATTATACTTTCTGATATATACCACTTTTTTTTTTTTTTTAGTTTATTTTTTATGGACTGTGATGCAAATCTCCCAAGCTGGATCATGTGTGTAACAACCGGCAATACTTTGTATAGCATGTACTGGGCTTTCGCTGTATGTTGCCGAGTAACTTTTGGTGATTGTCTGTTTAAGGCTATGTACTGGTGTTGAGCATTTGGTGACTAACAAATACTGAGGTAAAAAAAAGCCAAAGCCAGGAGTGGAACAATCAGTGGAAAAGTATAATAGAAACATGTCCCACGTCTGTATTTATCACCCACTCCTGGTTTTGGACTACAAATCCTGAGGTAAAAAAACTCACCAAATACTGAACATGTGCACATGGCCTAACTCTTAGATCAATTGTGTCTTGGGCCACTGCACACATTTAAGTATTTGCATTTTTTACCTCACAATTTGTAGCCAAAACCAGAAGTGGATGAAAAAATACAGAAGTTGTGACTTGTTTCTATTATACTTTTCTTCTGATTTTTCCACTTCTGGTTTTGGCTTCCAAATCCTGAGGTAAAAAAACTAATACTCATATATGCACATGGCCTTATAGACTGGACTACTCAGGATGACATTGGACGTGCCTTTCCCTCGTTGCCTTAGGCTGGCTATGCATTCCTAATTGATTTTGTGGATGAAATTTTTGTACAAACAAAGTCTGGATTGTGGAAATTTAGACTGAACTTGTTTTTGAATAAAGTTTTATAAGGCGGGGTATAGCATGTCCAAGAGCCTATCCCAACATGAAGTAGTGGTAATGAAATTTGCAATTAGAAATGTAGTATAGTTCTCCTGACTAGCCTTGTCACTTGCCTTAGAGATCCATGGTTATGACCACTAGCAACTAATTAACTGTCCCTATGAGTGGTCATAACCATGGATACTTCAGTTACTGCACATGAGGTAAGTGACACAGCTAATCAGGAGAACTATACTACATTTCTATATATATTACTACGACATTGAGATAGCATCTTGGAGATGGGATACCCTTTTTTTAAAATAAAATCCTGTGTGACTATAAACACTTATTTTTTAATATTTTATGTAATTCCTTTTGTCAAAGCTTATATGAGAAGGCGATGACTGGTATGCCTCTAGCAATCGTTACTATATGCAATAATTTGGCCTATAAGGCTATTTTCACAAGCAGCGGATTTGGAGCAATAGAAAAATGTCTTTAGGGGGGGACATGAAATAAAAGTTTAACTTTTGCAACAAATTTACTGCATGTGTAGCCTTATAGTATTATGGTGTTTTGTTTTTCAGCAGGAGACAAAGTGCTTTACTGCTTAATTATGGCTCCAGACATGCCATCCCCCTCCACCCAACCCCATGGTTCACATGAGCTGATCTCCATAGGTTTAAATGGTGATCTAGGTTTAGCCCACTTGAATCATGGGGGTGGATCCGGATTTGTTTTTGGCATTATTACGGTTATCTAAATAAAACTACGAGAGACTTGTGTATAGACTGACTGAGCGAGTGATGGAATGCATTTCCATCTGATAAATATGTATATATGTTTGTTTTTTTTTGTTTGTTTTTTTTACCCCTGATGTTCAGTGGGAGCAATAATATGTTGGCCTGCTTCAGGTCAGTAAGCTACATGATAATAATGTTGTCCTTTAGGGTACCGTTACACGTGCAACATTGCATGAAGTTTCACTTGCAATTTGCTGGTTGCAGTGAAATCATGGACACCTTGTTCTACTTTGTTCCATTGTACACAGCAATGTGTCCATGATTTCACTGCAACCAGCAAATTGCAAGTGAAATTGCATGCAATGTTGCAACGTGTAACGGTACCCTTACTGACATAAACTTGCATCTTTTAGGCTGTGATGGCAGACAAGTTTGTGCAGGCCCTATGTGACAAAAAAAAAAAAACAAGTCTGCCTCTTCTGTGTAAAGGTCTGGTGTCGGAGTCTATATTACCATGTTTTCTCCATAGGGAGAGACTGCTCTGTAAGGCTGCTTTCACATTTGCGTTCCCCTCCGCAGCATCCTGCGGAGGGGATCCACAATGTGACCGCAGCACCGCAAGCGACATGTTGTGTCCAGGGTGCAGCAGAGAGTGCGGGATTTGTGCGCAGGCATTCGCCTGTGTACAGATCACATATGGCAGTGAATGGTGCGCACGGTCATGCGCAGCACCGTGGCTCCCATTATAAACATAGGGGCTTGTGGTGCTGCGGTCACATTGCAGATCCCCTCCGCAGGACGCTGCGGAGGGGAACACAAATGTGAAGGCAGCCTAATTAGCTCGTTTCTACTATGAACTAAAGGATTGGGCATGTGGAAATCCAACATGTCCAATCATTATCTCCCTTGACGACTGTTGGGGACGAGCCGTGGGACGTTATCCTCTTATGTGGCCGACTTCTGGACTACTTCAGGCAGACTGACTCTACATTAACTCTTTATCCTCTGATACCTCTAGCAAACTGTATAGTTTGTGGGCAGCTATTGTGAATATAGCGAACTGGAAAAAGACTGAATCTCTATGTTGATGTGATGCTTTGTGTATTTATAATACCTGTAGCATTTTATGTGTTTTTTTTATAATCTTTGTAATAAAATGTTTTTGTTATTACTTTGGTGCCATTTGTGGATGGGGAAAGTGGATTTTATACATTGTCGTCGAACTGTCAGTTTGGCTTTGATAAAGGGAAGCAAACACCAGGATTTAACCACTTGTAAATCAGTGTAGCAGGTGATTGCTGTGTGCAGCATGACATTGCTATTTAGTTTTTTTTTGTTTTTTTTTTTCTTCTTTTTAATTCCTGCCCTGTGGACATAGCAGTCTGCTGTAAGCTAAACCCCCTCCAGAGTGAGTCTGGATAAGATGGAAGGCGTTTGGCTTGCAGCAGACTGCCAATTCCACAGGGGGGAATAAAAACCCCCCAAGTAGTGATGTCATGCTGCATACATCAATCACCTGCAGCACTTATTTATAGGTGGTTAAATCCTGGTGGTTGGTTCCCCTTAGATATGGCTATCTTGCAACACCACACACCACCTGTGGACAGGTGGGGCGCTGTCTCTAGAAGCCAGTGGCTGCAATTCTATTCGGTGGTCAAGAAAGGGCAACATATCTGCTTTCATTTTCTAGTGGGATCTAAAAAATTAGATATTCCGGTTTACATTGGGAAGTCGGAGTCTCAAGCTTGAGAGAAATAACATTAAAAGAAAATGATTTGTCCTTATGTTTCCAAAAAAAACATCTCTCTTGGTTATCAGATAACATGGCTGACAGAGACATGCCCAGAAAGGAAGAAATGTTACAGGTGTTGGACATGATATGAGAAGATTTACTAAGAATCAAAGGGAGACAATTCACAGACAATGGAATGTCAGATTTCGACCATAAGAAATGATCATGAGCTGATTTACTGACACGAGCAAATGTTTTTACCGATCATTCCGAATTAGTAGTGATGAGCGAGCACTTCAGTGTTTTGCAGGAAGCATCGGACAGAACCTGACCGCTCCGGACAAAACATAACCAGACCGCACACTGACAGCACACGGACCATCCAAGAGGCATTTGTTTTTTTACTGATACATTATCATTCTGCAGCTGAGAACACTGTAAAATGCTAAATAATTCTACAGTAAATAGCTGCTGAGAAAAAAATGCTCACAAGCAGCACACAGATGTGATCTGAGAATCCGAGGAAAATGTCGGACACTCGCAGAGCACTTGCATGCCAAATGGAGCAAAAAACGGATGACTGTACCCAATTTGTTATATATTTTAGTAGTTGGAGTCGGTCCATTTTCTACCGACTCCAACTCCGACTCCACCAAAACAGCACAGAGGGGTACACCAAGCCCCAGAGTAACCCCTCCACTGCCAGGTACATGACACAGAGGGTACACCGAGCCCCAGAGTAACCCCTCCACTGCCAGGTACAGCACAGAGGAGTACACCAAGCTCCAGAGTAGCCCCTCCACTGCCAGGTACAGTATGACACAGACGGGTACACCAACTTAGTTCCACCTCCCATCTCCCATGCACATCCCAGCCTCCCCGTCTCCCATGCACATACCAGCACCCCTGTCTCCCATGCACATCCCAGCACCACACCCTGCCTGCCATGCACATACCAGCACCCCCACTGCCTCCCATGCACATCCCAGCACCCCCTGTCTCCCATGCACATCCCAGCACCAACCTCCGTCTCCCATGCACATCGCAGCACCACCCCCTGTCTACCATGCACATCGCAGCACCACTCCCTGTCTCCCATGCACATTCCAACACCCTCCCTGTCTCCCATGCACATCCATCCCAACACCCCCATCTCCCATGCACATCCCAGCACTCCCCCTGCCATGCACAGACATCCTAGCACCCCCCTGTCTCTCATGCACATCCATCCCAGCACCCCCCATCTCCCATGCACAGCCCTGCACTCCCCCTGCCATGCACATCCTAGCACCCTCCCCCGCCATGCATATCTTAGCACTCCCCACTATTCCCCATGCACATTTGATCCCAGCATCCCGTCTCCCATGCACATCCATCCCTTCAACCCCCCCCCCCCCCTCTGCTTGCCATGCACATCCTAGCACCCTCCCTGCCATGCACATCCATCCCAGCTTTCCCCCCCCACCGCCTGCCATGCACATCCCATCACTACCTCTGCCTGCCATGCACATCCCAGCACCCACCCCTGCCTGCCATTCACTGTGATGCACATCCCAGCACTTCCCCTGCCATGTGCATCTCACAGTACATACAGGGCCCAAGGCCGCACTGTGCACACCCTCCTCAGTCCCTGGACCCTAGCCTCACTTGCTTGTGCTGTACTGTGCACAGTACAGCAGCACAGACATCCACATCCCCCGCCGGACCCGGTAATTGCCGCTCACAATAGCATACCAGCAGCAGCGATAAGCTGCCTGGTCCTCCGCGGTCCTCCACTCAGCAGTGCCTCGCTCGCCCTCCACAGTGCTGACAGTGCGGGATCCTGAGTACCCCCACAGGCCCGCAGCAGCCGGTAAAGACTGAGGTGGGTGGGCGGGCCGACCATGGACCAAAGTAAAAAAAAAAAAACTTGCTCATGTGCCGCCCTCCCTGTATTCTGGTGCCCTAGGCATATGCCAAGAAGTGCTTAGTGGCAAAACGGCCCTGGGCCAGGGCAGGCACACCACCGAGAATTTTATACCTGCTACCCCAGTGTCTTAAAAACTACACAGGCTGGAGCTTATCTGAGAGACTTAACATCTATGACCTGTTGAACTTCATGCTTGCTGTGAGTAAACCCGGGTACAGAATTGAAGAACAGTGTGAGACTGTGTTATTCCTGCGGCAATTGCCTGTGAAAGCCATTGAACAAGGTAACGAGGCCTTAGTTAATTCCTGCCTGCAAGAGAACCCAAATACTCCTCTGCTGCCCTGGGGACCCGCTCCACCCGTGGGGAGCCACTCCATCCCAGCTGCCCGTCCATTGTCCCTAGAGGTTCTGCAGTAGCGGAAGCTACCCAAGCCGCAGATCGCGGGTGGCGTCACAAACAATTCTCCCTTTAAACCACCCTATCCCTATATACTCTCTCTAGAACGCTTTAACACTGAACCCAGGGTCACGGAGCTGGGTCTCCACCCCCAGAAGAAGCATTAAAGCCCAGTTCTGAGTACCCCAGGGCCCTGGGGCGCATCACTTAGAGGTCACCAAACAGTTTAGGAGAACCCAGGTCTTATTTGTTTCCTTCCAGGGAGCTTCCAAAGGTAGCAGTGTAACCAAAGGTACTATATCCAGGTGGCTGATCTCCATTAGGCCCTTAGCGCGCCATTCTATCAGAGCAGTTGCTACTTCCTGGTCGGAATGGGCTGATGTACACTACCTTCAAAAGTTTGGGGTTATTTAGAAATTTCCTTATTTTTGAAAGAATAGCACATTTTTTTTCAATGAAGCTAATATTAAATGAAATACACTCTATACACTGCTAATGTGGTAAATGACTATTCTAGCTGGAATCGTCAGGTTTTTAATGCAATATCTACAGTACATAGGTGTATAGAAGTCTATTTCCAACAACCACCACTCCCGTGTTTTAATAGTATTATTGTGTTTGCTAACTGTGTAAGAATGCTAATGGATGTTTAGAAAACCCTTATACAAGTACGATGTTAGTGTCACACCCAGGGGACAGGGGTGCTCAGAGCTGGGCACTCTCGTCCTCTAGGGCTGCTGGGTAGTCATGGCGACGTGACCCGGCTCCGTGGTCCCAGGCGCGGAAATAAAAGGAGATTAATAAAGAAAATGGGGGAATAGGGTATAACATTTGTGTAAATTGTCTGTGACGCCACCCGTGAGTCGTGGCCAACATGGCCACCGCTGCCGTTCAGACTTCTGGGTGATGTTGATGGTGACAGCCGAGATGGTGAGCCCTCCACGGGTAGGGCTTTGTCCCCAGGGCAGGTGTAGGTAAAGGTCAGTACGTACCACTGCTGCCAGCAGAGCTCAGTGTCACTTGCTGTCAGGCTGCGTCTGCCTGCGCAGTGATTCAGTCGGCAGCTCCGCAGGTGAACTCCTGCTGCAGACGTACTAATGAGTCTCACACAAAGTTCAGAGTTTGACCGGGTACTTTACTCAACAGTTCACAGGGTACAATCAGTTCACTTCAGGTTCCATACACAGCCTTGCAGTTGGGACGGTTCGCTAAGGGCACCCCCTCTCCAGTTCCCTTTTGGGCTTCTTTCCTCTTTCCAATGCACATCCTCCGGGCCAGCGGTTCGCAGGCTTCTTGTGGACGTTCCATTCCAGGACTCCTAGCCCTAGCGTGACGGCCTTTCCATCGTTGTGCCGGGGGTTGGGTTCTGGGTTTACAGTCCCTTCACCCTGCCAGTTAATTTATGGCTGGGGCATACAGATTCCTACTATGTCAACAGGGCTGGCTCCCTGGTGTCGGTCCGGTCCCCACAGTGTCCCTTCTGGTTCGGGCCCACCATGGACCCCTCTGCTCTTCCTCGGAATGTAGCCTGGGACCCAGACCAGCCATACGATGGCACAGGCCGGCGGGTGTATCAGGGTGTCTCTGCTTAAGAGTTCTGTTCCTCTCCTTCTACAACACGCCAGGAACTCGAGCCTGAACCTCTTGTTGTCTCTGTCACTAGGCAGGGCTCTCCTAACTTGGTGCTCCTGGGTTTTACTCCAGTTCCTCCACCCTTTCCCGGGTTCCTTCTCTGCTCTCCACCCTCCACCTCGCTCCCCCCACTATTCCCTGTCTGACAAGAAGTAATAGACTAGATCTAGGGATTGTGGGATGTGTTGGGTGTTGGTGTGGGGCGACTAGCTTACCTGTCCCAGCTGCTGTACCTCACTGTGGCCACCAGTCCACAGGGGTGCCACATTAACATAGCTGAAAACGGTTTGGCTGATTAGAGAAGCTATAAAATGTGACCTTCCTTTGAGCTACAGTAGTTGAGAATCTAGAGCATTACATTTGTTTGTTCTATGAAACTCTCAAAGTGGCCAGAAAATAGAACTTTCATGTGAAATTTGATAGTCTATTCTTGTTCTTAGAAATTAAGGCTATTCCATGCTAGAGGTTGCCAAGAAACTGAAGATTTCCAACAACGGTGTGTACTACTCCCTTCAGAGGAGAGCACAATCAGGCTCTAACCAGAGTAGAAAGAGAAGGGGAGCCCCGCTGCACAACTGAGCAACAAGACAAGTACATTAGAGTCTCCAGTTTGAGAAATCGACCCTTACAGCTCCTCATCTGGCAGCTTCATTAAATAGTACCCACCAAAGATCTGCCATGCTGTAACTGCTGCAAAGGGAGCATTCTTTGACGAAAGCAAAGCTTGAAGGAGAAAATTATTATTTCAAATAAAAATCATTATTTCTAACCTTGTCAATGTCTGGACTATATTTTCTATTCATTTTGCAACTCATTTGATAAATAAAAGTATGAGTTTTCATGGAAAACACAAAATTGTCTGGGTGACCCCAAACCTTTGAACGGTAGTGTATCTTTAGAGTTCATCTGTAGAGCTGCTACTTGGTCTTCTCTTCATACCTTTTTCAACCATTACCGGCTTGACTTATCTTCCAATTCTGAGGTGACCTTCGGTAGACGGGTCCTTGAAACAGTATATCCCTCCCTAAGTTTGTCCTTGTCTCTGGAATCTCTCAGGTGGTGCTGTCATGGCGATGATGGAAAAAGCTAAATTACTTACCGGTAATGTTTTTTTCCGAGCCATGACAGTGACACTCTCCTCCAGGGCCTTAGGATACTTGGAACCAGGCTTTGAGGCTTCTTGGGAGTCACAGGGGTCGAGACCCGGCTCCATGACCCTGGCGGTGTCATTAAAAGTTCAGGGAGTGTAGCTCTCTTCTTTAAGGAAGGTCATAAGGATAGGGAGTTTAATCTGGGAGTGGATGACCGGACCTGGGGATATCTGTTTTTACATGACGCCACCCGTAGGTTGCGATTATAGATGGCCATCGCTGCACTACAGTTTCTCTGGGGCTAATGATGCAGCAGAGTTGTTATGTCCTCTACGGGTAGGCTGACCCCTAGGGCAGCAGATGTTACTGAGTGAGTTGGTAGCTATGTTCCAGCGCAAGGCTGTTGACGCGTTAAGCAGGTCACAGACACAGCGGGTTGCAGTCTTTAGATGTTTACTCACAGTCACTGTGCAACAGCCCACTGAGCACTGAGTTCTCGGAGGAAGGGATCCAGCTACTCCCCGGTAGTGGGATGACACTGATGACACTCAACTGGTACCCCTGCTCTCTGTTCTTTCTCGGTCGTCTCACACTGCACTTACTTCACCCTCCTGCCTTGCGCCTCGCTCACACAGAGCCCCGAGCTGTGACCGCGGGTCCCTCCTAGGGCTACTTCACAGTCTTTCCCTGAACCCTTTTGGACACCTTTTCAGAGGATGTGGGCGGTATCGGCTGCGGCACCTTGGAAATATCGCAGCCTCCGGGTTGCTAGCTGAGCCTGGTCGTTCTCCACTAGTTTAGGGGTCCCGGTACCCCTGTTCTGTGGTCTGATCCCTCCACTGGCTGCAACTGGCAATGAATGTGAGCCCCACAGGTGGATTGCTCACTGCCCGTGCCTCTGGGACCCCCTCATCCTCCTAGAGCACCCTGGATCTCTCCTTCTGCTCCCCAGTCAGGCCTTAGGATGAGCTCCTTGGTCTCCAGTCCTCTAGACATTTCTCTCAAGCTCTTACTCCTCTTCTGACAGACTTCCTTTCACTAGCTTCCCGCCAACTCGACTGACTTCCAGATCTTTCCTTGTTCTACTTTTACCCTCTGTCACGTGTTCCACGTCATCTACGTGTGTTCTCCTTGACTTCACTCCTTCCTGGTGCTTCCCTAACTACTTCCTCTCCACCCATCCCCACTACCCTGGTTCTTCCTTCCAGACAGGATCAGGGACTGTGCTCTCCCATAGGAGCAATCTCACCCTAACCTGACCTGGACTAGTGTAGTGCGTGGCCTGGGTGTCCCAATACTGGTCTGTGCAACCCCTTACCTGAAAGTGGGGTACTACACTTCAACAGGGGTGCAGTGCCACTGTGGCGACTGATCTGCAGGGGCGCCACAACAACACCATAATTTCCCACCTTCTCTTCTTCATAAGTGTTGTTTGCATGTGTGGGGTGTTTTTGTTGTTGACAGAATTTTTTTGGTGGTGGCATGTACTAATGATTTTTTGGTAGTCCTCTCCATGCTCTTAACCAACTGAGGCAGAGAGAACTGACCGCCCTTTTTATTTCAGGGGTTTCCTGCCTGGATGGGTGTAACCTATCTCTCAGGTGGTGGTATCATGGCTCTGGAAAAAAACATTACCTGTAAGGCTGTTTCACATTGCATTATTTTCCTGTCCGTGGGGATCCTATTTTTTACAGGACCCTGCAGACATAAAAAGACCGGATTGGATATGGCCTCTGGATGCCATTTCTGTGTCCAGGTCAGTGATTGTCACGGATCCGGACACAGAAAGAGCTGGGAGGAGGCAAGGGGGCACTTTCACTTTCCCAATGTATATACATTGCAGAAGTGAAATACCGTAACTAAAGCAAGTGTTAAAAATAAAAAATATATATCCTCACCTCTCCGGTGTGTCCCGCAATGCCGCCATCTAGTCCCGAGGGTTTAAGGACCTGGTGGGGTGGGGCTACCCAATCAGCTGATCAGTCACATGACCGGTCACTGCGGTCATGTGACCGATCAGCTGATCAGGTAGCCCCGCTAGGTCCTTAAGCCCTCGGAACTAGATGGAGCGCATCGCGGGACACTGCCAGAGAGGTGAGGATATATATTTTTTATTTTTCACATTGCTTTAGTTAATTTCACTTCCGCAATGTATGTATATACATTGTGTAAGTGAAATTAAACAGGAACAGAGCAGTTTTAGTGTACTGAGCATGCTCAGTACACTAAAATTGGGTCCGGAAAACGATCCGATGTTTTCCCGGACTCGTGCTCCTTAGGCCCCCATGTTAATTGCCGCGGACCGGGTCGGATCTGATTCTATCCGATTTGGTACCTGTGCTCAAAATCGGATTCTGGGTACAGCAAAAAAATCGGACAAAATCGGATCAGTGACAAATCGGACGGCAATAGAGCACCAATCCATGCTATAGGGATACATGGGGGCCAAATTGGATCCGTGGCTGTCAGTTTTACAAGGGATAGCCACAGATGCCCAAAAAACGCAATGTGAAACCAGCCTAAGTAATTTAGCTTGTTGACAAATTTACTCCCCTGAGCGCCTCCTTTTGCAGAAGTTTGTCGCAAAATGTATCATGTAAAAACTGTAGCAATCTTTTCAATCAGGATATGTCAAACCCTTTAATTAGGCCCCACACTGATTCTATTAGCTATTCTTGCTTACGACCACATGGTGGTACTGTTTCGCAAAAAAAGGTAAAAAACACACTTTTTCTGAAGATCTTTTTTTGGTTTTGTAACTACGACCCAGCTTTGCATGGTGCCAAATTTAGGCAGATGTTTATATAAAACTAGATGGTGGCCCGATTCTAACGCATCGGGTATTCTAGAATATGTATGTAGTTGACATACTGTGACTGACAGAACTTGTTCAGTCAACGTGAGTGAACTACATACAGTCATGGCCAAAAGTATTGACACCCCTGCAATTCTGTCAGATAATACTCAGTTTCTTCCTGAAAATGATTGCAATCACAAATTCTTTGGTATTATTATCTTCATTTAATTTGTCTTCAATGAAAAAAACACAAAAAGAATTTTCCTAAAGCCAAACTGGATATAATTCCACACCAAACATAAAAAAGGGGGTGGGCCTTGGCCTGTGTGGGAATTTTCAAAGTGGAACTTTTGAAAGTGGACGGCAGAGATACACCAGAGACTTCTTACCTACACTTCTCAATGCGGTGATGCCCTGTTGTGACAATATTTCTCCTTCCTTTGCAGGTATGAAAACATTGATTCAGTGGTATATATAATCTCTGCTGCAGTTTCCAGCCATTGTATACATTGCATATATTTCAGGGTATGAAAACATTGATTCAGTGGTATATATAATCTCTGCTGCAGTTTCCAGCCACTGTATACATTGCATATATACAAAAGTAGAGCTTTTTGGGCAAAGGCATCAACATAGAGTTTACAGGAGAAAAAAAGAGGCATTCAAAGAAAAGAACACGGTCCCTACAGTCAAACATGGCGGAGGTTCCCTGATGTTTTGGGGTTGCTTTGCTGCCTCTGGCACTGGACTGCTTGACCGTGTGCTTGGCATTAAGAAGTATGAAGACTACCAACAAATTTTGCAGCATAATGTAGGGCCCAGTGTGAGAAATCTGGGTCTCCCTCAGAGGTCATGGGTCTTCCAGCAGGACAATGACCCAAAAATGGTTTGAGAGAAAGCACTGGAGACTTCTAAGGTGGCCAGCAATGAGTCCAGACCTGAATCCCATAGAACACCTGTGGAGAGATCTAAAAATGGCAGTTTGAAGAAGGCACCCTTCAAATATCAGGGACCTGGAGCAGTTTGCCAAAGAAGAATGGTCTAAAATTCCAGCAGAGCATTGTAAGAAACTCATTGATGGTTACCGGAAGCGGTTGATCGCAGTTATTTTGGCTAAAGGTTGTGCAACCAAGTATTAGGCTGCGGGTGCCAATACTTTTGTCCGGCCCATTTTTGGAGTTTTGTGTGAAGTGATCAATGTTTTGCTTTTTGCTTCATTCTCTGTTGTGTTTTTTCATTGAAGACAAATTAAATGAAGATAATAATACCAAAGAATTTGTGATTGCAATCATTTTCAGGAAGAAACTGAGTATTATCTGACAGAATTGAAGGGGTGTCAATACTTTTGGCCATGACTGTATATATATATATATATATATATATATATATATATATATATATATCAAATTGAAACTTTTGAGCAGCACCAAAAACCGGGTGCAAATCTGTCCAACAAGCCACTCCTTGTAATTATATACGAAAAAATGACAGCAGCACTCCAACAAATCTTCAATAGCCTTTAATCGGCCTACAGGGCCCTGTAGGCCGATTAAAGGCTATTGAAGATTTGTTGGAGTGCTGCTGTCATTTTTTCGTATATATATATATATATATATATATATATATATATATATATATATATAGCAGCACTATGGTATATGGCGGTACATTACAGCACATGTATAGCAGCGTTCTGGTATATGGCGGTACGTTACATTACATGTATAGCAGCACTATAGTATATGGCGGTACATTACATTACATGTATAGCAACACTGTGGTTTATGGCGGTACATTACATTACATGTATTGCAGCACTATAGTATATGGCGATACATTACAGAACATGTATAGCAGCACTATAGTATATGGCAGTACATGTATAGCAGCGCTATGGTATATGGCGGTATATTACAGTACATGTATAGCAACGCTATAGTATATGGCGGTACATTACAGCACATGTATAGCAATGCTATGGTATGTGGCGGTACATTACAGCACATGTATAGCAGCACTATAGTATATGGCAGTACATTACAGTACATGTATAGCAGCGCTATGGTATATGGCGGTACATTACAGTACATGTATAGCAGCACTATAGTATATGGCGGTACATTACAGCACATGTATAGCAGCGTTCTGGTATATGGCGGTACGTTACATTACATGTATAGCAGCACTATAGTATATGGCGGTACATTACATTACATGTATAGCAACACTGTGGTTTATGGCGGTACATTACATTACATGTATAGCAGTGCTATGGTATATGGCGGTACATTACAGTACATGTATTGCAGCACTATAGTATATGGCGATACATTACAGAACATGTATAGCAGCACTATAGTATATGGCAGTACATGTATAGCAGCGCTATGGTATATGGCGGTATATTACAGTACATGTATAGCAACGCTATAGTATATGGCGGTACATTACAGCACATGTATAGCAATGCTATGGTATGTGGCGGTACATTACAGCACATGTATAGCAGCACTATAGTATATGGCAGTACATTACAGTACATGTATAGCAGCGCTATGGTATATGGCGGTACATTACAGTACATGTATAGCAGCACTATAGTATATGGCGGTACATTACAGCACATGTATAGCAGCACTATAGTATATGGCGGTACATTACATTACATGTATAGCAACGCTATAGTGTATATCGGTACATTATAGCACATGTAGAGCAGCACTATGGTATATGGCGGTACATTACAGCACATGTATAGCAACGCTATAGTATATGGCGGTACATTATAGTACATGTATAGCAGCACTGTAGTATATGGCGGTACAGTACAGTACATGTATAGCAGCGCTATGGTATATGGCGGTACATTACAGTACATGTATAGCAGCACTATAGTATAGGGTGGAACATTACAGTACATGTATAGCAGCGCTATGGTATATTTACAAGAAAAAATTTCCAGCACCAGACCAATCTTCAAATATTCTGTGTCGTTATTGGTGCCTCATGAATAAAATAACATTCTGGGGTACGCAGCCCCCTCCTAAACGCCAGACGCGTTTCAGACGGATGTCCTTTATCAACAGCATAAAATTATTCCCATACTGCCTTTCCTCATATAGAGAAGCCCTCCTACAAAATAATGCACCCAAGTGAACCCAATTACTGATGGGCTGAAGATACACCCACTGACAATACATATAATACTTTTTACAATAAAGGAAGGAATCACTAACCAACAGAACAGATAATATGATAACAAAATACATGATCTTAATACAGTACCCATAAGTTATCAGGCATTTTTTTGTATTCCATACATGAATTGCAAAAAACATGGTACATGTATAATAAGCACAGAATATCAAACCATTACTTTACATCTTTCATCATGATATTCTATCACTTTTATTTTGTTAGTCTCAGAAACCATATAATTATACACTGAAAAAAAAAAGAAAAGGAAACATTTTTTTTTTTCCTTTCTACTTTTTCTTTTGTAGCTTCAGTAGACATATGCTAGGTCTGTGCGTAGGTTTAACCCTTCGGGCTGTCTTGTATACAGAGTAAGTATCCACTTATCTTCCCTGGACAAGACATCCCGACTTTTGTCTCCGCCTCTCCTTGAGCCCGTGACTCGTTCTATGCCTTTCACTGTCAAACCTGTCATATTGCCATTATGGGTTTCCAAGAAATGGCGTGACAAGCTAGACATGCCACATCTACTAGCCTGTAGCCCCGGATTAGACACGGAAATATGCTCACTCATGCACTTTTTTAATGTTCTTGTAGTGCACCCGATGTAGTCTTTTGCACAAATTTGGCACGATGCCATGTACACAACATGAGTCGTGTTACAGTTAATGTACGCACAAATGTCATATTTCCGCTGTGTCTCTCTATTGGAAAAAACCTTTGTGACCTCCATATGTTGGCATAATCCGCATCTTACTCCTCCACAACGGTAATTTCCTTTAGTTTGCAACCAGGTTGGTTGCTTTCGTTTGCTCATGAAGTCAGATGGTGATAATATATTACCAAGTGTTAGAGACCTTTTGGGAACACATTTATACCCCGCGTTATAATTTTATGTAGTATTGGGTCTTGGTGTAAAATCGAGATGTTTCTCTTTAAGGCATCTGCGATTTTATCATAATCTACACTATAAGGGCCCTTTCACATCAGCGTTTTTCATAATTCGCGGCAGATGCGGTGAAAAAACCGCATCTGCCGCGTTTGCCGCATAACGGTTCCACTTGCGGCACAGTTGCGGTTTTTTCAATGTAAAGTATAGGCGTACTTGCGGCAGGTGCGGCAAGTGCGGTTTTGCACTTGCGGCAGGTGCGGCCGCGAAAAAAACCGCGGCTTACTGCGGTTTTTTTCGCGGCCGCACCTGCCGCAAGTGCAAAACCGCACTTGCCGCACCTGCCGCAAGTACGCCTATACTTTACATTGAAAAAACCGCAACTGTGCCGCAAGTGGAACCGTTATGCGGCAAACGCGGCAGATGCGGTTTTTTCACCGCATCTGCCGCGAATTATGAAAAACGCTGATGTGAAAGGGCCCTAACTAGTGGAAAATACAGGTAGGGAGTTATAACAACCACTCTTTTTTCTTACAGCTGATAATTTGTTGTCCATCAATAATGTGGTTTGCGAGAGGCCGGCAGCTCTTGTTAAAGCTCTGTTCAGATAATGAGCATTGTAAGCGGTGTGATAGACAAATGTCATCAGATACCTTCCCATACGTGACTTCACTAGAGCAGGATCTCCTTGCCCTCACAAACTCACCGTAGGGAAGATTATTAATCACATGCCTGGGATGACAACTTCTGGCATGTAAAACTGCATTTCCGCTTAGCGGTTTGCGGTATAGAGCAGAGTGAATAACCCCTGTGCATGCATCACCTATCAATTCTATATCTACATATGTTGCCCTCTAGCCATGAATCTCATAAGTAAATGTTATGTTATATGGATTTGAATTCATGTATTCAATGAAATCTATAAACCTCAGAGATGGTGGGGGAGGTACAATGTCACCCGATGACCATATCATGATGACGTCATCTATGTACCTCCCCCACCAAATCATCCGAGCCAAAAAGGGGTTACCCGAATTGTGAATATATTTACTCTCCCAATACATCATATAAATATTTGCTAATAAAGGGGAAAAGCTAGCCCCCATAGGGCATCCACAACACTGCAAATAGTATGAATCCTCAAACATGAAAAAAATTGTTGTTAGAGATGATGTACACTCATGAGAATAAATTCACACACTTCAGGGGAAAACAAATGTGTAGTATCCAGGTAATACTGTAAGGTTTGCAAAGCAAGTTTATGGGGGATACAAGAATACATGGACACCACATCCAGTGTCACCCAGACATAATCCCTGTTCCATTTCAGCTTTTGTAGACGTCTCAGCAAGTGCTTTGAGTCACGTATGAATCCTATAGATGTTTTCAGGATCCTTAGTAGTTTCTCATCAATCCACAATGACAATTTTTCATTAGCACCACTTATGCCTGCCACTATGGGGCGTAGGGAAGAGGAAAGACTGCTTTATGAACTTTGGGGAGTGCATGGAATAAAGCGCATAAAGGTTTTGAAACCAAAAGGTACTCCGCTATATTTTTATTAATGACTCACAACGCCACTCCCTCATCCAACAGTATTTCCAAATCCCTCACAACTCCATTTGTAGGATTGGTGGTCAACTTACGATATGTTGTGGCATCAGACAGCATCCTCATAACCTCCATGTGGTATAAGACGCTGTCCAATATCACAACAGAACCTGAACCGCCTTTATCCGCGGCAGTGGCGTAACTACCGACCCGCGGGCCCTGGTGCAAGATGCACCCTGGGGCCCCTTTGGTGAGGACTGGGGGGGGTGCTATCGGTGCCGGCCGGGTGAGAAGCGGGGGGGCAGTGCTATCGGTGCCGGCCGTGTGAGAAGCGGGGGGTGTACCTGCCTGCCTCCCGGCTTGTGGAGCAGTGAAGGGGTGGGCACTGTTGCGCGACTGCAGGAAGTGTCTTCTGTCACTTCCAGTCCTCCCTCCGCTCCTCTTCCGGCGCTAACGCGGTCGCGGCGGGGCGGCACGGGCAGCGGGGCCCTCCCAGGGGCGGGCCCGGTCTCAGCCGCGACCGCTGCGACCGCGGTAGTTACGCCACTGATCCGCAGCACGTATTACTATGTGCGGATTATCCTTCAATTGTTTTAGTGCTGTTCTTTCCGAATCAGTGAGATCATTTTGAATAGTTGGGTTAGATTTCAGAATGGTTTTTACCTCATTTTCCATAGTCTGCTGAAACTGATCATAGCTGGAACCCTTGCATTTAATGGATAAAAAAATGGATTTGGAGCTCGCTGAAATGGATCAGTTTTCATCTGGCTGATTTTCAAAATCACCGTCCAACACATTTAATTCTGATAAGGTTATCTGTTCCCTTAATTCCAAATATAGTGGAATACTCTCATTCACTGAAGAAGTGTCATGTACAGTGATGGTTTGAACACTACTATTTGGGTCATCACAATAAAAATGTCGCTTAACTGTTAATGCCCTTGTGAATTTATTTATATCTAGCAGTGTATCAAACAATTTACCTCTACAAGTCGGAACAAAATTAAGTCCTTTTTCAAGCACCTTTTTTTCAGAGTCCGAGATTATACAACTGACAAGTTCACCACAGTAAACTCGTCACATGACACATTTACCTTCGGTTGCCGCCGGCCTTCCCTCTTCCTCCCCTGTTTTTTGGGGGTAAAGGTTGGGAGGTAAACTCCATAGATGAAACACTGGATCTATTAAGGTACTTTACACGCCGCAACTACGGTGTAGCAACTGAGAGGCAATCGGGATTTTCGTCACCATTGCCTTGAAATTGCTACGAATTGCGGCGTGTAATTGGGGAAAGTGATGATGATTTTCGAAGTTGCGGTTTCAGAGCATTGTTCAAAAAGCAGAGGCAACCCTGAATGTGAATTGCCCTGGTTTTGGCGTGTGAACGGGCGATAGGGATGGAATCTGCGTCGCCTAGTGATTTCCCAGAGGCGTGCCACAGCATGCTGGATACCGCGCCCCATCAGCGATGATTGGTGGGGGCTACTGTGTTTCCATTGGCTGTCCCTTCACATGGCGCCATATTTGATGAGCTGTCCATTCACACTACACAATTGCAATGGCGTCATGTATTAGCCAGCCTTCCTGCGCAGGCTGGCCAGTCATGATGCTATTGCGTTGTCTAATCAGCGTGTTTGGGCGCGCGGAATACACAACTCTGTCACGCCTATGTTCTTGCGGCGCTATTACATGCTACTTCTTCCCATCCCCGATTCGTGATCAATTCAGTACCAATTGGCCAGTTCTTACGCTTACGCAGAATATGTTCACGAGAGGATGACTTTGGCACTCAGACAAAGGTTTTTGGAAAGAGGATATAGCAGGAGATCTTTGAAAAAACTTATCATAGGGCCAAACATTCCTCTATAGATAAATTGTTATATGGCCCTAAAGAAAGAAAGCCCGAAAATGTTGTAAGATTCATTACTGGGTATAATTGTGCTTTTGATAAGGTGAGACAAGCCTTAGAGAAGTCGTGGCATAGTTTAAGAGCTGATCCAACACTTGAAAAAATACTTCTTGTACGTCCACTTATGTCCATGAGACGTAGCAGGAATTTGAAATACATACTTGTACATAGTTTTTATGACGCAGGTAAAAAAACTACATTTTTGGATAATGTTACACCAGTGAAAGGTTGCATGCCTTGTGGCAAATGCGTGGCATGTCCTAATATTGAAAGGAGTGTGATGTTTACAAACTCATTAGGCACAAAAAGCTTTCAGATTAGGCCTGTGAAACCAAATTTGTTATATATTAAGCGACATGTCCTTGTGCCAAAATCTATGTTGGCTTAACAAGTAGACAATTAAAAATTCGTGTACGTGAACATGTCTTAGGTATTGAATCTGCTCGTGAGGTTGAAGATGATGAAACCTTAAAAAGTATACCAAAACACTTTAAGAGGTTCCATCAGTGCGATAGCGCAGGCTTTAAAGTCCGAGGCATTGATTGAGTTAATTTAGAATCACGAAGTGGCAATATGACACGACGGTTGGGTCAATTGGAAACTCAATGAATTTGGAGGTTGAGAACTACTTATCCACATGGTCTAAATGAAAATATTAGCTTTGTTCCTTTTTTGTAGCTGTAGCCACACAAAAGGTTGATACATAAAATGAGAGCAATGGGGATAGGGGAAAATATGTGTAAGTGGGTTAAGAACTGGCTTAGTGATAGGAAACAAAGGGTGGTTATTAATGGAAGACACTGAGAATGGGTCACATTTAACAGTGGGGTACCACAGGGGTCAGTATTGGGCCCACTTCTATTTAATATATTTATTAATGACCTTGTAGGGGGCATACAGAGTAGAATCTCAATATTTGCGGATGACACTAAACTCTGCAGGGTAATCAATACAGAGGAGGACAATTTTATATTACAGGAGGATTTATGTAAACTAGCAGCTTGGGCTGCTAAATGGAAAATGAGCTTTAATGGGATAAATGTAAAGTCATGCACTTGGGCAGAGGAAACAAAAGGTATAATTATGTGCTTAATTGTAAAACACTGGGCAAAACTACCACTGAAAAAGACCTGGGTGTATGGGTAGATGACAAACTCACATTTAGTGGCCAGTGTCAGGCAGCTGCTGCAAAGGCAAATAAAATAATGGGATGCATTAAAAGAGGCATAGATGCTCATGAGGAGAACATAATTTTACCTCTATACAAGTCACTAGTGCGACCACACTTAGAATACTGTGTACAATTGTATAAGAAAGACATAGCTGAACTAGAGCGGGTCCAGAGAAGAGCGACAAAAGTCATTAGAGGATTAAGGGGTCTGCAATATCAAGACAGGTTATTAAACTTGGGTTATTTAGCTTGGAAAAACGAAGGCTTAGAGGTGATCTTATAATAATGTATAAATATATGAGGGGACAGTACAGAGAACAAGCGTCATCCATACATAAAATGGATGAAGCCCTGAGGAAACGAGCGGCACTGCGAGGGTTAATTCAGCCAGTAAGCAGAATATCATGCGTTGCCACGGTGATGACGTCACTGGGCAGATGCTCAAGAGCGGGAAGGTGCCCGCCAAAAACCGCTTTGATTTGATTGGCTCTCGCCCCCAAGATGGGCTATATAAGGGGAGCGACTAACACTGGGGCCATTGCAGCACAAGGTTGCTGAAGTCCCGCCCGCCCGCCCCAGAAGCTTTCATTTTACAACATGTTCAAAGTTTAGCTGGCGTTTATTAGAGGGAGGGTCGCCCAGCTATGCTGGGTGGATCGGTTATGAATTATATCAATACTACTTGAAGTTATATGGTTTACGTTTCAAAGTTATGAAACAGGAATTTAAATGGTTTACGTTTCAAAGTTATGAAACATGAATTGGACTATGGAAAATGTGGAATGATCAATTTTCTGTAACGAAAGGTACGCAGTAACACTTAATAAAACCCAGCATGTTTTTCCACCACAATGCTCTGTGTCTTTAATTCGTTAGTATCTAAGCTAGATAATAATAATCGCTCTGTTGCCTCACTTTCTAATGATCTCTTTACTCTTAGGCCTGAGACTGGGACAAGGGGCCATCCTCTACGTCTGGAGGAAAGAAAGTTTAATCATAATCACAGACGTGGATTCTTTACTGTAAGAGCAGTGAGACTATGGAACTCTCTGCCACATGATGTTGTAATGAGTGAGTCACTACTAACATTTAAGAAGGGCCTGGATGCCTTTCTTGAAAACTATAATATTAACGGTTATATATACTAGATCCTTTGATAGGGCGTTGATCCAGGGAATTAGTCTGATTACCGTATGTGGAGTCAGGAAGGAATTTTTTCCCCCAATGTGGAGCTTAGTGTTGCCACATGGTTTTTTTTTTGCCTTCCTCTGGATCAACATGTTAGGCTATGGGTTGAACTAGATGGACTTAAAGTCTTCCTTCAACCTTAAAAACTATGTTACTATGTTACTATATATATTGGTATGGGGATTTTTATTTTATTTGTTTTTAATTTTTTTATAAATGTATTCTAGTACTGCCCATTCATTGGAGTCACGTTACCTGGACCTATGATGTTACATAGAACTGGAATGATCACCATGAGAAGGAAACTGGAATGGATTCACTTGGGATATAGTGATATGTGGATATATTTGTAGATTAATATGTGTATTGCGTGGAATTATGTCCTGGAAGGATATATTATTCTATTATTCAATTATATACGGTATATTATAATTTGCCTTTTATATATGGCTGTATATATATCCCGGATACCTCTAGGGGATTAATGTCTCTTGATACATATGGATTATAATTGTTTCCACATATATAGTGGACTTTTGTGTATATTTCCTAAATATAATAACTTAGGTATTTAATGAAATCCTCTATATATAATATTTCAGGCATCAGGGAATATATGTTCATAATATGTGAACTGTGATGCATTAATGTTCTATGTATATGCTGAGGATTTGTATGAGTTTTGTGTATAGTGATTAATATATCCAGACACCGCTGTAAATATTTCACCGCAGTGCTGTACGAGCGATCCCCTGCCGTGAATCCGGCATTGGTGCTAGATGTCTCCATGGGGATAGATGCAGCGGGTTATGTGACCCGAGGTGTCTCCTCCCCATGACGCTGACCGCCGACGTGGATCCGGAAACAGGGGGAAGCGCCCGTCGCCTAGCAATAAGCGGAGCCGTATGATTGGTGCATTACTCCTTTTAAACCTCCCCTTCCTGCCCTTAGCCACGCCCCCTGACGAAGACAACAGTTGAAATGCGCATTGGCGTGTACAACTAGCACATTTCAGTCTCTCCACACAGGTAAATACCGAATGCCGTATTAATTTATCTGGTGCACCAACCTGAACACAGGATAGTGTCAATCATACACTCTTGACACTTGTGTTTAGGAGACATAACACTGACTACATTAATCTCAATGGGTATTATTCCAATGTAGGTGGTGTCAGTTAACATACAGTGGTTTTCCACATAGGTAGACACCTAATGTTATATTAATCTATCTGGTGTAGTTACCTAAATACAGGGTAGTGTCAGTTTTACTATCTTGGCACCTGTTTTTATAAGAGACATTTAACTTCACCACACTAATCTCCAAGGGACAACATGTGCAAGGAGTTTGTATGTTCTCCCCGTGCTTGCGTGGGTTTCCTCCGGGCACTCCGGTTTCCTCCCACATTGTAAAGACATACTGATAGGATGTTTAGATTGTGAGCTCCAAGAAAGACAGCATTACTCATGTATGTAAAGTGCTATGGAATTAATAGCGTTATATAAATGAATAAATATTATATATTATTATTATTGGATATCATCTTAATGTAGTTGGTGTTAATTATATACCTCTGGCACCTTTCCATTAAGGACATGTGTGGCGCCCCGCAACGAGTGCGTCACAAGAGGGTATTGCAGCCATAAATGCAGCCGCAATATTCTCTGACACAGCAGTGACCTAGTTAACTTTGAGATCCAACCCTGCATGCATCACCTAGAACAGAGGGCCAATCCAGGGTCCTGGTGGCGGAGTGCTAGGGAAGTGTGTAGGGAGAACAGACACTTAGTCTACGCAGAAGAGTCTAGAACAGAGTCTAGAACAGAGAACTTGAACTTGGAGTAGGAGCGGGGTCTCCGCACCCCGTGCAGCCCCCGGGCCGTCACCGGTCGGGTGTCAGCACCTGAGGCCTCCACAACCGGGATCGGGCATCATTACCACGGGTTCCAAAAGACTCCCGTGCCCAAAACTCACAGCCGGTTCACTGGTACCGAAGCTGGCAGCAGTTCACCTCTGCTACGCGAACCAGAAGCGTGGAGGAGCCGCTTCACAGGAGCACCCCACCACCAGCCAACTTCTAGTCGTCTAACCAGCGGTGTACCCACTGAGGGACCCAAGGCTCCCCAAAACATCCACAACGTACAACTTGGATAGGGCATTGAGGCAGCCTCCCCGTACCCGATCTGGTATTCCTGGGCGACAATGGCGAAATACTTAGCTAGAATGGAGGAACACTTGCGGATCTCTGAGGGACACTATCACTGCTGAGTCCACCCGGTCCACTACCCGTAACTGTATACCATGTACTGCCTGCTGGTTACAGTAAAGACCCGTTGCAGAGACTTTCTGTGTCCGTGCTTCCTTATGAACTGTCCTTCCGCACTACAAGGTAAACGCAGCTGCCGCACAACATCTTAAGCAGCTCCAGCCTCCGGGGATCACCGCTCAGCCTGTGGGGAGCGTTCCATCTTGCTGCTGTCCATCCCCCGGAGGTTCCGCAGCGTCGGTAACGATTACCGAAACTACTCATAGGTGGCGCCACGAATAAAATAAACCCCTTTAATCTGTTCCTTACAAGACGTCTTCAACTTTTGATCTGCACTCCACCGGGCCCCACTACCGGCATGCGCGGCCCACCCGTGACAAGGAGGAAGGAGCTACAGGCTGTCGAAACCGGAGTCCTGGCCACGGTGAGTCACATGTTTAGAATATTAGCAAGATAGCAGTGGGTTATAGTGGGTATAGATGTAAATTTTGATAAAATGATACATCAAGTAGTCATACCCTTATGAGTAAGAGTTCAACAAATTTGGTAGCTTCCATATATGCACCATATGTGACACTGATATGATTATCAATTGATATTGATTATATATGGTGTTATGTTATCAGACCCTGCATCCACTGCAGCTTGGTCGAAAAGGAATCTGTCCAAAAGAAATGGATATAATTAATTATGTCTGATTTGAACCATACAATATTGAGTGTATTGCTAAGGGCCACGTCACACACACAGATAATTGTGCAGATATTGGTCAAAAATCTCTGGTTGCAGTGAAATCATCGACACATTGTTCCATTTTGTGGCTGCGTACAAATACAACAATGTGTCCATGATTTCACTGCAACCAGAGATTTTTGACCAATATCTGCACAATTATCTGTGTGTGTGACGTGGCCCTAATAGATATATTACTCTGTGTGGTTTGAAACATTTATTCCTGCCTTGATGCTAGTAAACAGAACAACAAAAAAACTGTTATCATCATGTACTAAATTTTAATGAATTTATATGAACTTGTCCAGCACATCTAAAAAATAAATTTTTTTTCACTTTTGATAAATCTGGGCTTTGTAGATCGTTTTCTCCTCTTCGCACAACCGCGTTCAGGACTTCGCCCGGGCATCTGCCATACTCTGGAACTCCCTGCCCCAACACGTCAGACACTCTCCGACCCTGAGAAGCTTCAAGTGTCACCTGAAGACTCACCTATTCCGTCAAGCCTACAACCTGCCATGAGACCCAGGCGACCGCCCCATACCTGACACTCCCCCATCCTACTGTATCCCCACCCGCCCCTCATAGACTGTGATCCCTTGTGGACAGGCTCCCCTCCCCTCCTGTACATCACGATCGTCTAGATTTAGTGTACTTGTGCTTGTGACTCACCGTTACCGGATGCTCACGTCTCAGGCGTTGATTCCCTCGTCACGGTTCCGCGCCTGAGGCTGTGGGGCCCGGTGGTCAGATCAAAAGGGATTAAAGGATGGGATTGATTCTTGTTTGTCGTGACGCCACCTGTGGTAGTCCGGTGAACGCATCGGCGCTGCTTGGGCCTCCGGGGAATGTGCGGCAGCTAGATGGGATGCTCCCCACAGGATGAGCAGGAGTCCTCGGGGCCAGGAGCTGTACCGGATGGAATACGGCAGCTCGGCTAGTTGCTGTGCAGAGTTAATAACAGTTCTGAAGAAAAGCACGGACACCAGATTCCTCTGTAACAGGTCTTTACTGTAACAGTCGGTGTGGTACAGGGTATACAGTCTTAGGTAACGTACCGGGTGGTCCCAGCGATGACTGGTCTTAGTCCAGAGCTCCACTGTGTCCCTCCTTTTATACCTGTCCTTTCTAGTTGCCGTTGTCGCCTTAGTGTACCAGATCAGGGTACTAGGGAAACTTCTAGTGGGTTCTCTAGCCAAGCTACGAACGGCTGTAAAGTCCTGTATCCCAGTGGTGGGTACCCTGACAGCTTGATTGTGGCTGCAGTGAGGTGCTCCTAAGAAGCGGTTCCTTTACTCCGGTTTGCTAAAAAGCAGTGGATGTCTGTTCGCCTCGGAACCGGTGATCCGGTAGTTTTGGCACGGGTCTGTTTGAACCGCCCTGTAGCTGCCCGTGTTTCGATCTAGGTCACTGCTTAATGGTGCCCAGCCGGTAAGTTTAGTTTCAGGGCTGCACGGAACTGTGCAGGTCCTGCTCCTTCTTCTCCTACGTTACTCCACAGACTCCTTTCACTCCTCCCACCAGGACCTTATTGGCCCTCTACCTCTAGGGTGTTGTGTGGTGTATGGAGCTCTGGGTTTAACCATGTCATTACTGAGACGAAAGATATTACATCTTCTGTCAGGGATGCAATACCTTCCTGTGATGCACTTGTTGCGGGGCGCCACACTTGTCTCCCTTATCGTCATGTAAAGCGCCATGGAACCTAATGGCGCTATATAAATAAATAATAATAATAGTTTTTCTCTCCTTCAGTGCTCTCTTGTGATTTAACGATTAGCCCTACATATACATGTCCAATATTTACACTATGACAGATGTATATATACTATATCTAAAATGAAGTCAATGTGTGAATTTTTACTGTGCAGTTTGTTAATTCTTCTTTTGTAAAGTGTAACAGCGCCACCACGGTGCACAGGTTGTTTGTGGTATTGCAGCTCAGTCCGAATGGCTGCAATACCAGACACAAACTGTGGATAGAGGTGGTGTTCTTGATCCTGGATTATCCGTTTAATTCCACACAGATGCTTCAAATTGCAATGTTAATTATAAGCCACACTACTATGCTGGCCCCCAGCCCATTGTCCCCTACATGCCAGGGATCATAGTTGAGGGGTCCAGCTTCATCCCACCCCAGCTGTGGTAATAGCGGCCTCTTTGTTGATGCTTTGTACATAGATTCTTCCCTGTTTTGTGCACCTGGTAAAACATTCCTCAAGCCGGAGGCTGAGGATCCTCCTCCATCTTCCCCAGCTGCCCATGGCCGAAAGATATCAGGGCAGAAGGTGGACCTCCTGAGGGCTGCTGAAATACCTAAAAACTCAGAAAGCAGCAATTGTAGTTTTCTTCCCCTCAATTCCAAAAATGTTAACCCCTTCCCATAATACATTGAAAGGAGCCACATTTTTGTCACCATGTAGGGGCCAAATTTTTCCTACATACATGTCACCATATTCCATTCGGACTGTTGCTTCTTGGTCCATGTAAAGGCTCCTAATGAGGCTGATCGGTTGGTTTGGCACCCATGTCCTTCATGGTACTCCAAAGTTTCTGGTGATTAACACAGTCGAAGGCGTAGTACCTGCTCCAAAAACTCCTTGAAAAAAGCATTCAGACTGTTTGTTTTTTTGTTGTTACTAGTGATGAGCGAGCACTACCATGCTCTAGTGATTTGTACTCGAAACGAGCAGTTGGGCGCTCAAATGGGTGTGACCCGAGTACTGAGTATACTGGGAGTCAATGGGAGTTCCTCATTGACTTCCATTATACTCAGTACTCGGGTTACGCCCATCTGAGTGTCCAACTGTCCATTTCGAGTACAAATCAATCGAGCATGGTAGTGTGGCGCCCCACTGGTCGGGACGCCACATAGGGGTACTGCACCCACAAGAGAGTGTGTGGTATCCCTGTGGCCAGGGAAGATGGGATATCACACAAGGGACCCTCATTACACAAATCCACACACCTTAGAACAGGGGACCAATGGGTTTAACCTGTTGCTTGGGAACCGATCCTGGTGGGAGGAGCTTATGTGGGTAGTGGAGACGGGAATGTCTGGTATCAGGTTCGGTGGGTGCTTTAGCGGGGATGTCACGGGTGGTGGCGTCTGAGCCCGTGGCCTGGGTGCAGGGGTGCATCAAGCACCACCACCGCCTGAGCCATAATTGAGGAGGGGAGGGTTCTGTCAGCTCCCCGCCATAGGTGAGGAGCGGCAGGGGGTGCTTTCAGCTCCCCCGTAAGTGAGGTGCGGGGGGGAGTTGTGCTATCAGCTCCCGCCGTAGGTGAGGACCAAGGGGGGGTGCTGTCAGCTCACCGCCCGGGTGAGCAGGGCTCTTTAACTTACCACTCCGGGGGGCCCGGCAGACAGGAAGCGGCTGTGTGGGGATAGCGCCACCCCCTTCTACACAGCCGCTCCCCCTGCTTGTTGCCGCCTGAATATGAGGGCTCACACTGTCCAATGGACGGTGCGGCCCTGCCTGGGTGACACTTCAAAAAGGGGTTATTTACTGGGGATAAGAGTTTGCCATTTGACGCCACCTGTAGTAACTGGTGATGGGTAACCAGCGCCGCCACAGTCCGCTGGAGGTATATGGTAGTGCGGCTGAGATGGCAAAGCTCCCTACAGGTAGAGCTGGTCCTCTGGGGCAGCGTTCCTGAAAACAAGCAGGTTGATGGAGAAAACCAAAACAGGCAAAGTCACTTTCTCCCGGGTACTTTACTGTAAACCTTTAGCAGCAACATACAAAGTCCACAGCTCAGCATCTGATGTTAGAATAACAGGTAGCTCAACGGTGGCTGCAAGTGGATCCCGGGTGGTATGGTGGGACCCGTGGTGTACCTTAGTTGACGAACCCGTGTCCTTTCTTCCCCGCTTAAGTCTATACCCAATGGCTCCGTGTAGGTAGTATTGGGGGTCCTCTCCCTCGTGGTGAGGAAGCAGGCAGACCGCTCTGTCTGGCAGGGTGCTGCAGCTCATAGACAAACCACAGCAGCCGGTTGCCGACTGCAAAGATAGACTTTGGCCGGATCCTCTAGCCCGGCATTCCTGTGGTGGACTGGAGAATCCCCTGGAGTATGGTCACTCCACGCTGGGGTTCTCCCTTGCTCTCTAGGGCCCGGACTCCTCGCGTTGGGCGCCCTCTTTCAGGATCTCCTCAAGAGCCTCTTTCTCCTTTCCTCCGGATCAGCGTAGAGCTATCTGGGTAACCTTTCTGCCTCGTTCCACACTCTTTTCTAACTGTCCCGACTTCTCTCCTCCTCCGACTGGCCACTCTTAGTTCCCTCTTAGGTGAATATATTTCCCTCCCGTGTAACCTCCCACCATTCTGCTAATGTGAGAGTGCTGGAATGGGGCCCACCCACCAATATAGGGTCCAATTGCAGCTGGGGCAATTACACCTCTTTTACGGGTGCAATACCCCTCTGTGACGCCTGACTATGTGGGGTGCCACAGGAAGAAGAGTCAGGGGAGAAGTGGGTTGGAGAGAACCCTGTGAGGAGCGCAACGGCGGGCACCTCAGGAGAGGTGGCCCAGACAAAAAGGGGATCCTAGGATGTTGTGGTGCTCCGGAATCTGGACCGGTACGACCACCGGCCTTAGGGACCAGGTCTAGGAACGGAGCGGTGCGGGCGTTCAGCTGCCAAACAGTAGGGCCACGAGCTTCTTAGGGGAATTGTGGCCGACACCTGGCGTACTCCCCAAAAGGTCCCGTATAGGGTCCAGAGGCCTAGAACAGGAACTTTTCCAAAAGGATCCGTGGGAGCCGGCTGAGGGCTCTGCGCGCGGGAGCATTAAAGGGAGTAAGAGAGGGAGAGCGCAGTGAGGGACAAGGATAGAAGCAGAAGACAAACCACCGATGGTCTCAAGGGAAATGTCCTAGTCCCTGGCGACTACCCAGGCCAGCAATACCCATGAAGTGTGAAGGTACCTTCACACACAGCAATTTTGCTAGGCAATTTCACTGGCAATTTGCTGGTTGCAGTGAAGTCATGGACACATTGTTCTATTTTGTTGCTGTGTACAAATGGAACAATATGTCCATGATTTCAATGCAACCAGCAAATTGCCAGTGAAATTGCCTAGCAAAATTGCTGTGTGTGAAGGTACCTTAACAAGTGAATGCTGCCTGAAGGTGTCAGAAAACCCGTGCAGAGTTTAAGACAGTGTGACGTGTCTCATTTGCCTGTGCCTGAGGAGCTGCACACTTGTTCCCTCAACACAGACTGTTTGCCAGCGCCTCTACCTGCAGAGCCACCTCCCTGTATAAATCCCTATCATCCACAACTGCCCCGGGGATCCCGCTCCACCTACGGGGAGCGTTACCAGCTAGCGGCATCATCATCACCCCGGAGATCTGCAAGCAGCACCGGTATCATTACCGGGAACCGTAGGTGGCATCACAAACAATTTTTATTTTTGTTTAACCCCTTTTTTCAGGCCACCCATGACATCCCAATGAAACCAAACGTCTGGCACTGGGTACCCCACGGCCCTGGGGTGGGTCAGTAGTGCTCACTCATCATTGAAAATTAATTTCTTATTTTTACTATGTCATTTCAACCCTGGGAAAACATTTTTTTCTTGTTGGTTATTCAAGTTAAGTTTTTTTTTAAATATTGTTATATATTTTAAGTTTTTCGGGGTCTAATGCCAAAAATGTTTTTCAGATTTTTTTCCCCTGCATGTTAATGAGTATGTCATTCCCGGCTTGAGGGAGAATATTTGTTCTGTGCTCGGTTTTCAGATCTGTTCCATTCCCAGTAACAAACATCCCCTTGTTTTGTTGTAAGGGGCAGTTGTCCCCCAGGGAGATTATAATTGGCGGAATACAGAACCCGCTATGTGGACTCCGGGCTGCGCGTCCCTCTTTCCAGATGGTTGGAGTAAGATGCACAAACATGAAGTGACCGGGAAACACTAACATGAAGCTGTTGTCACACGGAGCCTCGGTGGCCCCACTGTTCACGGGAGCAAAATTAATCTGTGTATCCAGAACAGATTTCAGGAATCATCTAATATCCTGAGATGTGGCAGAGAATGATGACAACTAACATGGCCGCCATTATTCTTTAGAGATTGTCACCCAGCTTTCTCAGTCCAGTGTACCTACCGTAGCTATGGTTGAACGAGGCGCACCGAATGAATAGAACATTAATATACTTTGGTATCATGATTACAGGATCTGACTACAGGGTTTGTTTGTAGTCTGTTACCATGGGGACACACATATGAACGCATGAAAGGTATATATGCAGAACAGTCGGACGTTTTTAATACAGATTAAGTTGCCTTACTTTATATGCATATTATCTATAGTATCTGGTTCAAATGCCTATAAAACCTCACTTTGTTTTGTTGATATAAGATTATAAGATCCTGTTCTTTTAAAAAAACAAGTGGCCAAAATGACCCTTCATGAGCATTGTGTCATAGGTTTCTACTAATGAGAGTAGTGAGAAAATGAGCATATTTTGCTAACATATGTCATTAGTAATCAGTGAGGGCCCTTTAAAGTGTGGCCTGCAAACCTCCTGAAATGGAGTGAAAAGGGAGGAGGAGCACCAAAAGGTGTCTATGGTGAACTACCTCCATTGACAGGCAGGGTTTTTCTAGTAGGGTGTATCAGGCTCTATTGATGCTGTAAAAAATTCAAATGAAATGGTCTATGGGGTCCAATTTTGTCAAATGTCTGTCTGGATCCTTCTAAATTTTGTACAATAAAGTTGTCTTTTATTCACAAATATTCTAGTTTGGTATTACTCTCCTAGCAACCAATTCTAATAATACCATATATATACTACAATCTATATGCTAACATATGTCATTAGTAATCAGTGAGGGTCCTTTAAAGTGTGGCCCGCAAACCTCCTGAAATGAAGTGAAAAGGGAGGAGGAGCCCCAAAAAGGAGCCAGTGTCCTGAGATACTGCACCACAATCCTCATAGATGACTTAAATGGGGTATCTTGTGGGGCGCCGTTCATCCAGTGGTGCAGAAGCATCGTACTGTGCGGCCTAATGCTCAGGCAGCGGAGCGGTTGGGTAGCTTTCAGACACTCTGCATCATATGTATCAGTGTGAATGGTGCTCTATGCAGGCCTAGTGTATGCATGGCAGGTCGCCTCCCACATTTTGCTGGTAGAGGCGACTCATCAGCCAGCAGCTGGGCTTGCTCCACAATTGGGCTCTGACTGCGTCCTGTAAGTGCATTTGGTTTTCTGTCTTTGGCATGGATGGTAAGTTTTTCTGATGCTGCTTTTTTTCTAGTAGTTTTTGTACAATTTTGTTAGGACTGGTGAGCATGGGATCCCTTGATCGTGGGTCATCAGCTTAAATGTCTTGGGCCAACACATGAACCAAAATCCCATCTATAAAGGTTTTTTATTTATCATATAAAAAACTTTTGCACTTTTTTATCCATCCAGGGCGCAGGTGGGCCCATAGGGGCGCCGTTCATCCAGTGGTGCAGAAGCATCGTACTGTGCGGCCCAATGCTCAGGCAGCGGAGCGGTTGGGTAGCTTTCAGACACTCTGCATCATATGTATCAGTGTGAATGGTGCTCTATGCAGGCCTAGTGTATGCATGGCAGGTCGCCTCCCACATTTTGCTGGTAGAGGCGACTCATCAGCCAGCAGCTGGGCTTGCTCCACAATTGGGCTCTGACTGCGTCCTGTAAGTGCATTTGGTTTTCTGTCTTTGGCATGGATGGTAAGTGTATCTTGTGGGTCCCATTCAAGTCATCGGGCATTGTGAACAGTAGAGAGGCTCCTAGAGTTAAAGGAGTGCTATAGGAGGCAGTAGCTGGTGAGAGTAGAGGATCCCCACCTAATGCCGGTGAGATCACCTGTAGGAAGTGATGCCTTGCAGAGGTGAGATGTTCTGTAGGGAGAGATGGCCCACAGATGTGAGATGACCCGCAAAGGTGAGATGGCAATAGGAAGAGAGTCTGTTGAGAAAGATGTCCCACATAAGAGAGATATTCTGGAGAGAGAGAGAGAGCTGGCCCACATAAGAGAGATATTCTGGAGAGAGAGAGAGAGCTGGCCCACATAAGAGAGATATTCTGGAGAGAGAGAGAGCTGGCCCACATAAGAGAGATATTCTGGAGAGAGAGAGATGGCCCACAAAGGAGAGATATGTTATGTAGAGAAAGATGGCCCACATAGGAGATATGTTCTGTAGATAGAGATGGGCCACAGAGAAGTGTTGGCCTGTAAGGAGAGATTGCACCAGAAGTGACGTTACCTGCAGAGGTGAGATGGTCTGTGGGAAGAGACAGTCTGTAGAGGGAGATAGCCCACAGAGGAGAGATGTTCTGTAGAAGGAGATGGCCCACATAGGAAAGATTTTATGTGGATAGATAGCCCAAAAAAGAGAGACGTTCTGTAGAGAGAGATGGTCCACAGAGGAGACATGTTCTGTAGAGAGAGATGGCCCACAGAGGAGTATTGGCCTTTAGGGAGAGATAGACTACAGAGGAGTGACTGTAGAGGTGAGACAACCTTTTAAAAGATGTCCATAGAGACAAATACTACTTGCCATGTGAAAGCCATTTTGGAAGATGCGGTATCAAGAGAGAGGTGTAGCTGAGGAAGACTAGAGACAGCACAAGACCTAAGGCCATGGCCATCTATGATCTGGTGGAGGTAAACAGACTTTCCTCAACCAGGGTTAGTAACCACTTGGCCACAAATGGCGCCGATCCTTGAAGACAGAGCTGATAGATCCACACCTGCGACCCCTGAAACCTACGTAATATGTCCTCCTGACATTTTTTTCGCACAATACCATAGTTAATACCTACAGATTGCCTGATCCTTAGATCAGAGGAGTCATTGTGCCTCTGTGCAAAAGCAATGCTAATGAGGCCTTTGTTCCTTTGTTCTCCATGTCATAGTTTTAAAGTGTTCCCAGTGGTCACTCCTCAATGATAATGTTATTGCGTATCACAATTTTAGGTCATAACATTAAATTATAGAAATACCCCTTAAAGCTTTATAAAGCTTTCCACAAAGACCCCTCCTTTGTGTTATAGGTAATATTTACAGAGAGTAATGATATCTTGGGCCTGGGATTAAGAAGGGGTCTGGATGTGGCTTCTATTTATTTAAGTAGGATATCTGACCCGAGGTTTGTTGTGCTTGTCTTAAATTTTAATTTATGAAGTGTAGGTATGCAATTATTTAAAGGCGTTGTCTTGAAGTCTTTACGTATTTAGGGAGATGGCTTACATTCTTTACTTATGTAGGAGGATGGCCTACATTCTTTACTTATTTAGAGGGATAGCCTATAGTCTTTACTTATTTAGGGGGCTGGTTTACGATCTTTTTATTTAGAGGGATACATACAGTATAGGAGAAAAAAGCCATGGTTTGTCGGTGCTAGACAAAGCACGGACATACCCCAGCTTTTTTCTCCTATACTGTATGTATCTGCATCCCGGGATCTGCAGCCGCCAAAACTTCTACAGGTGGTTGTGACTCTCACAATCATACCAGGTGAGTGGATTACCTTTGTTAATAACACGCTGGTGTCCCTCATTTACCGCCTTAGTGCGCTCCCCCTCTCTCTAAATTTTTTGCAGTTGTATTTAGAGGGATGACATACGATTTGTACTTATAGAGGGCGATGGCCTACAATCTTTACTTATTTAGGGTGAAGACCTATGGTCTTTACTTATTTAGGGAGAGGGTCCAAGGACTTTACTTATTTCGGGGGATAAACTAAGGTATTTACTTATTTAGGGGGCTGGCCTGCAGTCTTTATTTAAGGGGATGGCCTATAGTCTTTACTCAATTAGGGAGAGGGTTTACCGTCTTTACTTATTTAGGGAATGGCCTATGGTCTACTTATTTAGGAGGATGGCTACAATCTTTACTTATTTAGCAGGATGGCCTACAGTCTTTACATATTTAGCGGTATGGCCTATGGTCTTTACTTAAATAGGTGGGTGACCTATTATTTAATTAGCCTTTAATTAGGGGGATGGCCTACTGTCTTTATTTGTTTGGGTGATATGTGAGGGTCTATATTTCTTTTAGGGTTCAGGTCTGAGGTCTGCATATATTTAGGGCTATAGATTAGTTGGGAGGTCTGGTCTGGGGGTCAGTACTTGTTTAGGGGGTGTGGTTTTAGATTTGTGTTAGTTTCTGTGGCTGATCTTGGGTCTTTTTTATTCATAGAGTCCGGGAGGTCAGAAATTATGTAAAGGAACTGACCTGGGAAGCCTATATTTGTGTAGTGGGTTTCGTCTGGGATCTGTATTTTTTTGAATGTATATGGTCTGGGGTCTGTATTTATATAATAGATTCTCTATTAGTTGAAGAAGTCTGGTTTAGGTTTATACTAGTTTGTCAGGCTGGTTTGGGGTCTGTATTAAGGGGGTTCAGGCAGGTCTTTATTTAGGGGTTATGGCCATGGGTCTGTGTTCTTTTTATGCTTTTTGGGGTAGATATTAATTTTAGAGTCTTGCTCTGAATCTATATTTGATTAGGTGTACTGGTATGGGGTCTATATGTATTTAGGGGGTATTTGTTAGTTGAGATGGTGTGGTCTGGGGTCTGTAAGTATTTAGGGGGAGGTTCTAAAATTTTAAGGAGTCTGTTCTGGAGGCTTCATGTTGAAAGGGTCTTGTCGGGGGTCTGTATTTATATAGGAGGTCTCTGCAAGTTGTAGAAGTCTGTATATATTTAGGGGGTCTATATTAGTGGAGGGAGTATGGTCTAGGGTCTGTATGTATTTAGGGGCCCTCTGTTAGTTAAAGGGGTCTGGCTTGGGGTCTGTAGTTCTTTAGGAGTCTGTTTTAGTTAAAGGGGTCTGGTCTGGGGGTCTAAATATTTAAGGGGTCTTTGATAGTTGAGAAAGTCTGGTCTGGGGACTGTAAGTTAAAGGGGTTTGGTCTAAGGTCTGTACATGTGTAGGAGTTCTCTGCTTGTTGTAGGAGTCTAGTCTAAGGTGGTCTGTATGTATTGAGGGGGCTCTGTTAGTTGAGGGGGTCTGGACTGGGGTCTGTTGTTAGGGGATCAAATTTAGTTAAAGTGGTATGGTCTGGGATCTGTAAGCATATGGGGGATCTCAGCGTTGAGGCTGTAAGTTGAAGCTGTCTGGTCTGGGGTCTTTCTCTATTTAGGTGATCAATGTTATTTGATGGGCTCTGGTCTAGGGCCTGTATGTACTAATGGGGGCTTTTGTTAGTTAAAGGGGTTGGTAGTTATTTAGGGGCCTGCTTTAGTTTAAAGGGGTCTGGTTGAGGGTCTTAAGCATATAAGGGTTCTCTGATAATTGATAGGGGTCTGGGGTGGTATGTTGAAGGGGATTGGTCTGGGTTCTGTATATATTTAGTGGTCTAAGTTAGTAGAGGGGTCTGTATGTATGTATGTAGCTTCTGTTAGTTAAAAGGGTCTGTAGTTATTTAGGAGTTTGTTTTAGTTAAAGGGGTCTGTATTTAGGGGTCTATTTTAGTTAAAGGGGTCTGGTCTGGGGGCTGTAAGTATTTAAGTGTTTTCTGATAATTGAGAGAGTCTGGAAATTGAAGGGGTTTGGTCTGGGGGCTGTAAGTTGAAGGGGTTTGGTCTGGCGGTTATAAGTTGAAAGGGTTTGGTCAGGAGGCTGGATATATTTAGGAGGTCTCTGTTAGTTGAGGGGTCTCATCTGGGTTCTGTATTTGCTTGGTAGATCTTGTCTGTATTAGTTTGGAAACATAATTTGATGTCTGAATTATTTTTTAAATCTAATTAAAGGGGACATATGAATTTTTTGTGGCTAAAATGATATAGTTTCGGTGCACAGGGTATATTAGAAGTTAAGTAAAAACTTTATATGACAATTTTCAGATTCTTCTTGATTTCCTTTTCTAAAAGTTGTCGAGTCTGGACCAGACTGAGCTTAAGACAAGTTCTCCACCCATGTGGGAGCAGCTGTAAGGTGGAATGAAAACATTCTTATGAATGACTGGACCCAGCAGTGAGACGTCCCGCGATATGAGGGCTGTGACCAGGGGCCAGGGTTACACAGAGAGGAAGCCTTGTTTTTAATCCATGACTATTACACTGAGTCTTCACATCCAAAACACTGAGGACCTGAACAGAGAGTGGAGAGCTCTAACTGTACACAGGGATGGGGGCATCTCAGGAGATTACTAGAGACGGGGATAAGAAGACAGGAGATGGGGCCGTATACCTGAGGAAGAAAATTACCCTCCTTCGTGCCATCTCTTGACCATTGGGACTATTATCGGAAGCGGCATCTTTATATCCCCTAAGGGGGTCCTGAAAAACTCTGGCAATGTAGGACTGTCCCCTGATCTGGGTGGCCTGTGGTGTCCTCTCCATGTGTGGTGAGTATGTGCCACCCTGTCTCTATGATATCTGCTTAAGAAAATAGGGACCCTCCTTATGAGGCACAGATAGACCTAGCTCCTGGCCCCAGTGGAAATTTTTCCACAAGGCTCTTTCTTCATGAATTGTATCCCATGGACCTGTAAGACACCTCAGGCATCAGAGGCCTAAGTGCAACTCCCAAGATGTGTCCCACGGTTGCACCATGAACCTTTTTCGATTAAGGTTATATAGGTGAATGGGCTCCATGCGGATAGTGTAGAGTCCTACAATGGTAAATGAACTCTGTGTCCAACATATTACAATTAATAATTAGGAGTAATCTGTATTTGTGTATTTAGTTGAATTACTTTTTATATAGATTATGTACTTATCCTGTTCTGATCCTGAGTTACCTCCTGTATTGTACGCCAGAGCTGCACTCACTATTCTGCTGGTGCAGTCACTGTGTACATACATTACATTACTGATCCTGAGTTACCTCCTGTGTTATACTCCAGAGCTGCACTCACTATTCTGCTGGTGCAGTCACTGTGTACATACATTACATTACTGATCCTGAGTTACCTCCTGTATTATACGCCAGAGCTGCACTCACTATTCTGCTGGTGCAGTCACTGTGTACATACATTACATTACTGATCCTGAGTTACCTCCTGTGTTATACTCCAGAGCTGCACTCACTATTCTGCTGGTGCAGTCACTGTGTACATACATTACATTACTGATCCTGAGTTACCTCCTGTATTATACTCCAGAGCTGCACTCACTATTCTGCTGGTGCAGTCACTGTGTACATACATTATTGATCCTATAGTGATCCTGAGTTACCTCCTGTATTATATTCCAGGTCTGCACTCACTATTCTGCTGGTGCAGTCACTGTATAAATACATTACATTACTGATCCTGAGTTACCTCCTCCTGTATTATACTCCAGAGCTGCATTCACTATTCTGCTGGTGCAGTCACTGTGTACATACATTACATTACTGATCCTGAGTTACCTCCTGTATTATACTCCAGAGCTGCACTCACTGTTCTACCGGTGCAGTCACTGTGTACATCCCTTACATTACAGATACTGTACTAATCCTAAATTACTGTACCTCCTGTATTATACTCCAGAGCTGCACTCGCTATTCTGCTGGAGGAGTCACTGTGTAAATATTTTACATTACTTATCCTGTACTGATCCGGAGTTATTCCTGTATTATACTCCAGAGCTGCACTCACTATTCTGCTGGTGCACACACATACATTACATTACTGATCCTGAGTTACCTCCTGTATTATACTCCAGAGCTGTGCTCACTATTCTGCTGGTGCAGTCACTGTGTACATCCCTTACATTACAGATACTGTACTAATCCTAAGTTACTGTACCTCCTGTATTATACTCCAGAGCTGCACTCGCTATTCTGCTGGAGGAGTCACTGTGTAAATATTTTACATTACTTATCCTGTACTGATCCGGAGTTATTCCTGTATTATACTCCAGAGCTGCACTCACTATTCTGCTGGTGCACACACATACATTACATTACTGATCCTGAGTTACCTCCTGTATTATACTCCAGAGCTGTGCTCACTATTCTGCTGGTGCAGTCACTGTGTACATACATTACATTACTGATCCTGAGTTACCTCCTCTATTATACTCCAGACCTGCACTCACGTTACTGCTAGTGCAGTCACTTTGTACACACAGTGCTTATCCTGAGTTACCTCCTGTATTATATTCCAGAGCTGCACTCACTATTCTGCTGGTGCAGTCACTGTGTACATACATTACATTACTGATCCTGAGTTACCTCCTGTATTATACTCCAGAGCTGCATTCACTATTCTGCTTGTGCAGTCACTGTGTACATACATTACATTACTGATCCTGAGTTACCTCCTGTATTATACTCCAGAGCTGCACTCACTATTCTGCTTGTGCAGTCACTGTGTACATACATTACACTACTGATCCTGTGTTATATCCTGTATTATACTCCAGAGCTGCACTCACTATTCTGGTGCAGTCACTGTGTACATACATTACTGATCCTGAGTTACCTCCTCTATTATACTCCAGACCTGCACTCACGTTACTGCTGGTGCAGTCACTTTGTACACACAGTGCTGATCCTGAGTTACCTCCTGTATTATATTCCAGAGCTGCACTCACTATTCTGCTGGTGCAGTCACTGTGTACATACATTACATTACTGATCCTGAGTTACCTCCTGTATTATACTCCAGGGCTGCACTCATTATTCTGCTGGTGCAGTCACTGTGTACATACATTACTGATCCTGAGTTACCTCCTGTATTATACTCCAGAGCTGGACTCACTATTCTGCTTGTGCAGTCACTGTGTACATACATTACATTACTGATCCTGAGTTACCTCCTGTATTATACTCCAGGGCTGCACTCATTATTCTGCTGGTGCAGTCACTGTGTACATACATTACATTACTGATCCTGAGTTACCTCCTGTATTATACTCCAGGGCTGCACTCATTATTCTGCTGGTGCAGTCACTGTGTACATACATTACTGATCCTGAGTTACCTCCTGTATTATACTCCAGAGCTGGACTCATATTCTGCTTGTGCAGACACTGTGTACATCATTACATTACTTATCGTACTGATCCTGAGTTACCTTCTGTATTATACTCCAGAGCTGCACTCACTATTCTGCTGGTGAGTCACTGTGTACATACATTACACTACTGATCCTGTGTTACTCCTGTATTATACTCCAGAGCTGCACTCACTATTCTGGTGCAGTCACTGTGTACATACATTACTGATCCTGAGTTACATCCTGTATTATACTCCAGAGCTGCATACTTCTTTTAAACTCTACCTTTCTTGTTCACTGTCAGTACACACTTTGTAGTAAGTTACTACTGTCTAATCAGATTGGCTTTAGAAGTTTCCAAGAGATCATAGTCATCCATTCCCCAGTTTATCTAAAATGTGAGACAAAAATGCGCATAGGGTCTTATCTCTAGGCAGAGTGGGACAATAGACCGATGAAATTTGCTCTCCTGGCCCTACTTGTGTGAACCACAACCAGTATTAGCGCTCAGACAGCTACCGCTGAAACCACACCTCCATGTGCAACGCGGCAAACAACTGGAAACAGGACAAGTGCCGTGCCGGTGCTGGATGGACGAACCAGAACCCAAGGAATCTGGTGCAATGGTGTAATTTTATTCTGACGCGTTTCGGAGCAGTGTCTGCTCCTTCCTCAGGGATTAATCCCTGAGGAAGGAGCAGAGTCTGCTCCAAAATGCGTCAGAATAAAGTTACACCATTGCACCAGACTTTTTGGGTCCTGGTTTTTAATCCAGCAGCGCAGATCACCGGCACTTCGTCCTGTTTCCATTCCCTAGTTTATGGCTGTCATAATCATTTGTTAATTAGGGTTATTTATTATAGACACAATTAGGTGACACGTTGAAAAATCGCAACAATTTTGCGCAATGTGAAGTTGCACCAAAATGTTACAACTTTTGGCATTTTTACGCCAGCTCTGTCAAAGTGGGTGAAGCATGGGTGGGACGGGTATGAAGGCGCCCATCAAATTCGTCATAAGTTATGCCAATTTAATGTCATAACTTATAGCAGAAACGTTACTCCACTCGCTCACTGGAGTTGAATTTCTGTCCAAGAGTGCGCAACTGAGAAGATACGCATCATTTATTTAGTGTTGCATGCCTCTTATTGAAATTGGCACATTTTACCGCACCACGACC
Organism: Allobates femoralis; assembly: GCA_033576535.1. Lineage (NCBI taxonomy): Eukaryota > Metazoa > Chordata > Amphibia > Anura > Aromobatidae > Allobates > Allobates femoralis. The sequence goes on along the minus strand of JARQOC010000004.1, from coordinate 572,098,201 downwards.
CATATTCAACACCAGTCTTAATAATCGGCCCCGAGGATGGATTTTATACTAAAAACAGGGATGTAACTACAACAGGTGCAGGGGTTGCAATCGCACCCAGGCCCTGGAGCCTGGGGGGCCACAAATGTCCCTTTGGGCTATAGGAAAACACTAATGCTATTAAAGATTTGCAATAATTGGGGGCCCGTTGGATCAGGGCCCATGAGCTTCAAGCTACGCCACTAAGTGTTTGTGAGGGAAATATTCTTGGCACAAGCAGAACAGCAGCTGTTTGACCCACAAGTGAAAAACAAGAATTTTGCAGGGAGAGAAAACACGACATTTATCAACATCTTCAGCAAAACTCCTCAGTATATACAGCACTGAGCAAAGGTTTTAGGCCTCTGCAGGGTAAGAAGATGTCAAAAATGGAAGTGATAATAGTTTATGGAAAGTGAATGATCAAAAAATTAATCTAAATTGCAACAATATTTAGTGACAGCCCTTTGCCTTCATCGGTTCTTCCCGGTCATTTACACAGTTTATGAAGGTGTGGCGCCCATGCAGACTGGTCGCCACTAGATGGCGCAGCAGTTGGGATTGGTAAGTCGGGCACCCCCCACACACACACCCAACACATCCCCCGATCCCAAGTCTAAGTTACTCTATGTCTAGCAACGGGATAGCAGGAGGAGCCAGGTGGAGGGTGGAACGTCAGGACAGAACCCGGTAATGGGTGGGAAGACAACAGCAAAAAGGAAGGCACAACACCAAGTTGAGGGGAGTTGGTCAGAGGAGTTTGTTGAGGGAGAAGGAGTGAAAGAGAGAGAAAGAGTTGAAACCTGTCAGCCAAGTAGTCAGAGAGACCAGACGGAGAGAACCCAGGACCTGACGGCCTGTGCCACTGTATGGCTAGCTCAGGTCCCAGGCTGAAAACCGAAGAAGGACAGAGGGGGTCCAAGGTGTGTCCGAGTCAGCAGGGACACCGAGGGAGCGGGCCGGAACCAGAGTGCCGGCTCTGCTGAATTGGCAAGGAAGCTGTATGCCCCAACCACAAACTCCACGAGGTGAGGGGTCTTTATGTCCCAAGACCCAACCGTCGGCACAGTGAAAGGAAAGTTATCAAACTAGGGCTAAGAAACCCGAAGGGGTGCCTCCTGAAAGCCTGTGACGCTGGACCGTAGCTAGTGTGCGGAATAGCCTAAAAAGGCCCGAAAGGAGCATGGAGGTGGGTGTCGCAAATGAGCCGTCCCAGCTGCTAAGACCACACCGGAGCCGCTGTTGTACTGAACTGTGTGTGTTGTAACATCTGGCGAGCAATGAAGTAAACCTGGTAAAGCTCAGAATTGTGTGAGACTTTGATTGTGCGCCTGAGAGGTGGCAGACTGATTCTGCGAGCCCAGCAGCAGATTGCCTGAGGGTACTGAAAACTTTGCACTACACGTACACTTTCTACATGGTAGCCCTGGGACCAGGCCTACCCATAGAGGGTGCAACATCTCTGCTGCAATCCCCATCATCCCCAGAGGTCCCTACTGCAGCGGTGGCTATGTGGCGCCCTGCTAACCACAGGTACCCACAGACTCACCCCAGCATGGATGGGTTTCCACAGCGGGTACTCAGCTCACGCAACCCCTTGCACCCCAGCACAGTAGGGGGAGCTCAACCTGCTGTTTTTAGGCAGGATCCCCTATAAATACTGGTGCTGGGAGCGGAGTTAGACAGAGTGTGGCAGACGCTACAAGAGCTGCAAAGAAGTGCTGGTTTCCGGTGCTGCGGTAGGCCCAAGGCAGTCACCCTGACCAGTCTCCAGTAGCCCTGCAAGGCCCAAGAGTGGGGTCGAGAGGCAAGGAGAAGAGGCAGAACAGTGGGGGACCGTGGAGCCAGCGTTAGGTTCACCCCCGAGCAACCACCGGACACCGGAGTCCGCGTCCGCTGGAGTGCACCAGGCCCAGTGGAGAACACCAGAAAACTGTGGAGACTTCAGTCTCCCAGATCCCTGTGCAGTCACATACCGGGGAGCCAGGCACCGTGAGGAGAGAACCAGCAGTAGTCAGCAGAGGGTATCCCGACGACAGCACAGGAGGAAAACGAGAAAGCAGAGGAGGCCAGCCAATTTCTACACAGGCGGGGGCTTCACACACATACACACACACACACACACACACACATATGAGGAAAGTAATGAGGAGGCCTTATACCCACTCGCTGTGGAGACCCAGAAGTGCATCCTGAACACCCGGTGGTACTCTGGACGATTTACCTGCTTCAACACCAGTAAAAAGGTAAAGAGCGACCAGTGGTGTGTGTCAGTTCCTTCCCCGCCCCCCCAGTCATCCGGCCAGGCCCCGGCTCATCCATTCATCCATCCATTACCAACACCCTTACCATCACCGGTGCATCTCTGCCCCGGGGGGTTAGCTCCACCTACAGGGTGCTGTACCATCAAGCCGCTATACCATCACCCGCCGGAGGACTGAAGCGGCGCTGGTGCTCAATCTCCAGAAGCTGCGGGGGGCGTCACGAGAACTACATTATAAACTTTATTCCCGTGTATATATTTACCCCTTTTCTAAAAGTTCGGTCTCCGGGGCCATGGGTCTGTGCAGGCCACCAGTGAAATCCCCCCGACCAGAGCGGAAAAGGGCCCGATACCCGAGTCCCCACTGCCCCGGGCGACACAGCTACCTTTAGCGCAAACCACGGGTGGCGTCTTGATATATTACAAAGAAAACTGTTTCCTTTCCCCCTTTTATTAACTCGCCCAGGACCACAGAGCCGGGTCACGACACCGTGACATCCTGCAGCCCCACACGACAGCCAGAGGGCCCGATTCCGAGTACCCCACGGCCCCGGTGGGCGACTCAAAGGAACTTGGCAGGAGGTTGCTCCAGACATGTTCAAGAACTAACCACTGATCTTCTGTGGATTTCCCTTGTGTGGATCTTTCTGTGTCTTCATGTAATCCCAGACAGACTGTATGATGTTAGATCAGGACTCTGTGGGGGCTGAACCATCACCTCCAAGACTCCTCCTTCTTTTTTTTTTTTTTATATATAATCTTTATTAGCTTTTGAAGCCATTTTACAACATGACAGAATAACTAGAATTTCTGCTTTACAATGACAGTCATTAGCTCTCAAGCAACAATCATATAGAAGGAAAAACAGGTGAAAAAATAACCAAGTCCCTGTGCCCACCCTCCTCCCTTCCCCCCTCTGCCATTTAGTCATATGTGTCTACTGGTCTGAGCCATATTGTTGGCCAAGGTTCAACGTAGACTGCTTCTGTGATCATTAAATGAATGTCTATTGTTTGTGCCTCCTGAAGGGTACTGAGGTATTTTGATATCTCTTCTGTGTCTTTACGTCCCGTCCACCACCCTATCTCATATTTTAGGTTACCCAAAGTTCCTTTTAAATCTTCCATGTTGTACCAGGAAGAAAGCGAGAAGGGGGACATAATCTGTCTGATCTCCTCCGGGGACGACTCTTATTTCCACGTAGGAGATTTAGTGTTTGTCCAGAAGTTATTTAATGGAAGAATTGCAGCCAAACCTCTCTGACCAGTGGACTGATGCAGCTGGTCCCACTCATCGCCGCCAGTAGTGAACTGATGGCACGGCTAGACATCTTCTGATTAGTATGGAGTGTCTTTCAAGTCTCCTTGGCTGACCACTGTGTCTATGGTCCTCATTGTTGCCCATTTATTGGTGCTTGTACAAAAGAGTTTGAACAGCTCATCATGAAACCACAGTCTACTGTAAAACTTTGCCTGGGAGTGACCTGACTGATGCAGTATAACTACCTTGTGTATTTTTTTTCTCTTCTCATCTTGCTATGGCGTGTGCTCTGTGACATGAAACTCTTTCACTACCTCACAATTGTCGGAGAGATTGGCTGCTCCTCACTCAGCTTAAAGTCTCCTACACAGCTCTTTCTGTTTCTGTTAATGACTGTGTTTCAACCTAACATGATGATCAATATCACCTCTTGGTGTAATTGGTTACTAACACACCTGACTATAATTAGTCTGTGTGTGGCGCCCCGCAACGAGTGCGTCACAGGAGGGTATTGCAGCCATAAATGCAGCAGCAATATTCTCTGACCCAGCAGCCATATGGTTAACTCAGAGATCCATACCCTGCATGCATCACTTAGTCTAGAGGGCCAATCAAGGTCCTGGTGGGCGGAGTGCAAGGGTAGTGTGTAGTGGAAGTCAGTCTTTAGAAAAGAGGAGAGTCTGAAGTCTGGGGAAGCAACAGCAACCTAGAAGACCTCTGCAGATTCCCAGCTCTGCAACCCAGGAGAGGGGGTTGCACAGTTCCGTGCGAGCCCCCTGGCCACCCTCGCTGGCCGTCTCCCTACTAACTACGGGCATCATCATGCGGGTCCAAAACCATCCCGTGCCCATCTACAGCCGGTTTGCTGGTACCGAAGATAGCAGCAGTCCAGCTCTGCTATGCGAACCAGAGGAGTGGAGGGACCGCTTTACAGGAGCACCCCACCACCGCCAAATCCAGTCGTCTAAACCAGCGGTGTACCACCAAGGGACCCAAAGCTCCCCAAAACATCCGGAACGTATACCCCGGATAGGGCATTCAAGCAGCCTCCCTGTACCCGATCTGGTATTTCTGGGCGGCAACGGCAACTTACTTAGATAGAATGGAGGAACACCGCGGATCTCTGAGGGACACCTATCACTGCTGTGTCCACCCGGTCTGCTACCTACAGCTGTATACCATGTATTGCCTGCTGGTTACAGTAAAGCACCCGTTACAGAGACTTACAGTGTCTGTGCTTTCTTATGAACTGTCTGTTCGCATTTCAAGGTAACCGCAGCTGCTGCACAACAACTTAAGCAGCTCCAGCCTCCGGGGATCATCGCTTAGCCTGTGGGGAGCGTTCCATCTTGCTGCATTCCATCCCCCGGAGGCCACGCAGCGTCGGTAAGACTTACCGAAACACTCATAGGTGGCGTCACGAAACAATTAACCCCTTAATCTGTTCCAACAAGACATCTTCATCTTTTGATCTGCACTCAACCGGGCCCCACTACCGGCAGGCGCAGTCCACCCGTGACAAGGAGGAAGAAGCAAACGCCTGTCTAAACCGGAGTCCCGGCCACGGTGAGTCATGTGTTCATGTGCACCTATAAAGGTACCGTCACACGATGCGATATCGGTAACAATATCGGTGAAACGTCATGGTTTTTTGATCATTCAAACAACATCGTTTGTGCATCGTTGCGTGTAAATGAACGATGTTGAAACGATAAATCGTTGGATCGCTGATCAAAAATTTGCGCTCCGGACCTGAAATCCATCGTTCGGCGTCCAATTAATGTTCTGTCAAACTGCATCGTTGTGTGTGACGTCGTGATAAACGATGTCGTTCACAACTTCAGCGATGCAGAAATCAATTCCGTAGTCGTGCTTTGTCTTTGTGGTTTCCCGCCCCCTGAGCGCCGATTTGTGGTTGTGCTTGCGTTCCGATTGGCTGTTGTGTGTTTTCCAACCCAAGGCGCCATATTTAATCATCCGTGCTTGGATGTTGTGTGTCAATGACTTGGTAAAATTAAATTCAAACCTAAATTAACCAAGCAGACTGATGGAAGTCGCCCTCAAAGTTGTCTAGGCGTTGTTAAACGCTCGTGCGGCTGCAAATGAGACTTTGTGATCCTCAAAGAAAACTGTGGAGTTGCACACATAATAATAATAATAATATTTATTCATTTATATAGCGCTATTAATTCCATAGCACTTTACATACATCAGTAATGCTGTTCTCTCTTGGAGCTCACAATCTAAATATCCTATCAGTATGTCTTTACAATGTGGGAGGAAACCGGAGTGCCTGGAGGAAACCCACGCAAACACAGGGAGAACATACAAACTCCTTGCAGATGTTGTCCTTAGTGGGAAATCAGCAAAACATTACAATGTTCAGTGCACATTTTATATGTGGACTGCACTCTATATTCGCTCCATGCTCCACTTTTCATACATAAAATATATCTTTATATACACATATATAAAACTCTAAGCCCCCAATTACAGTGTCTCCAGGTAATGTGAATGGGTGTTTGGTGGTTATATCTATTTAGCTGGAGGCACACTGGTGATCTAACTTTATATGGTTTCAGAATAATAACAACTGCTTGGTTAGGAGTGGATACATTTAACCCGAGCTTAACCAGGAAAGAAAAAAGGAAAATGCACCTTAACTCCTCGCTACCTCATGATAGACATATAAAGTAAAAGAGTTATGAACCATGATAAAGTTCTTACCATAGTGAAGGACCTAAAAGAAACTTTGTAGTGGTTGTACATGTCTACTGTCAGCATTTGGCATCAGCTGACCCAGCAATCCTCGAGCTTGAAACCCCTCACATGTACACCGCTATGCACTCGACCATTTTGTTTCAGTAAATTCGCTTAACTCAATCCTGACCTAGGGAAGCATTCATGTCACTGTATAAACACCGTATGTCCCACAGCCTGGTTCCAGAACGCATGCTCAACAATACCTACTTTACATTCCATTGATTGACCACCTGGCTACCAGATTTGCAACCGCCGCTATTAGGTACTGGAGTCATGTACAATTAATTTGTTAGTATATTGCTAAACAGTCCAAAACAAGTACCGACAATTAGTCTCTATATATTGCCTACGTATCTCGTTTTAAATTGTCTAAACTGTAGTGCCCAGCTCTGCTTCCTCATGTAGGAGGGTAGGGACAGTACAAAAATTGTTTTACCTACCTGGAGTTCCCCCTTAAAGCTGCTGTATTGCTGTCTATTTGTGAAGTGGCTCTGCAGGTGGGATGTTGTGGTTTTGTCAGGTGACTTCACCCCTGGCCTTTAAATAGTTCCCTCTTTCACCAGCAGATGTGGCTGATAAGATTAGTCTTTGCAAGATCTGGAGCTGAGAAGACGTGTTCTTTCTGCTGCAGCCTTCTTGGCGTTTTCCTTCTTTTGTGAGAGTTGCTGTGCTTCCCAGTCCATTGGTGGAGGTGAGGTGGTCTTAGCCTATGGCTGATCAGGAGCAAAGGGTGAGGATGGCAGCCAAGATGTCCTCACCATCAGAGGTCATTCCAGGAACAGGGTGGGCCACGGACCTCCTGTCTAAGGGTCAGACTAGTTTCCCCGATTGCCTTTTACCCATCTTTCCTTTCTTCGTTACCCCTTACCTTACCGTTATACCACCCAATACCATCTTTCCTAAATTTAGATCCCCGCAGTCCAAATGGACAATCGATATTTTGCATATCACAGTCATACTCTACTGATGTAGTGTTCATTAGTGGCCTTCTCCTTCCCAGACGGCTCTGTGTGAAGTGCTCAAAGCGTTCAGATTTCTTCCAGGTGTAATAGTGACTCATCGCGGCCGGGACTCCGGTTTAGACAGGCGATGCTTCCTTCCTCTTGACACGGGTGGACCGCGCCTGCCGGTAGTGGGGCCCGGTGTAGTGCAGATCAAAAGTGAAGACGTCTTGGTGGAACAGATTAAAGGGGTTTTTAATTTATTCGTGACGCCACCTATGAGTAGATTCGGTAAGGGCTACCGACGCTGTGGAACCTCCGGGGGATGGACAGCAGCAAGATGTTACGCTCCCCACAGGCTGAGCGGTGATCCCCGGAGGCTGGAGCTGCTCAAGATGTTGTGCGGCAGCTGCGGTTACCTTGTTGTGCGGATGGACAGTTCATAAGGAAGCACAGACACAGAAAGTCTCTATAACGGGTCTTTACTGTAACCAGCAGGCAGTACATGGCATACAGTGGTTGAGTAGTAGACCGGGTGGACTCAGCAGTGATAGTGTCCCTCAGAGATCCGCAAGTGTTCCTCCATTCTACCTAACTTGTTGCCAGTGTCGCCCAGGAATACCAGGTCGGGTACGGGGAGGCTGCTTCAATGCCCTATCCATGATGTACGTTCTGGATGTTTTGGGGAGCCTTGGATCCCTCGGTGGGTACACCGCTGGTTAGACGACTGGAAGTTGGCTGGTGGTGGGGTGCTCCTGTGAAGCTGCTCCTCCACGCTTTCTGGTTCGCGTAGCAGAGGTGAACTGCTGCCAGCTTCGGTACCAGTGAACCGGCTGTAGGTTGTGGGCACGGGAGTCTTTTGGGGACCCGTGTAGATAACGCCCAATCCCGGTAGTTAAGGCCTCAGGTGCTGACACCCGACCGGTGACGGCCCAGGGGCCCGCACGGGGTGCGGAGCCCCCGCTCCTCTCCAAGTTCTAGTCCTAGACTATTCTCTCCTACTCCACTTCCCTAACACTCCACCCACCAGGACCTAGGATTGGCCCTCTGTTCTAGGTGATGCGTGTTGGGTTGGATCTCAAAGTTAACTATATCACTGCTGTGTCAGAGAATATTGCGGCTGCAATACTCCCTTGTGACGCACTCGTTGCGGGGCGCCACACTCCCCCTTGGTTGAATACGCTTGTCCCCAAGCGTCACACTACCCACATTACAGAGGTTTTTGTATTTTTATAACATATATGACACACTTTTATTAAAATGAAAAACAGATAAAGGTATGCTTTGGTGACATAAGCAAAGAAACAGGTAATCACTTTGTGCGGACCCGGCGGGCGGTCGGCTGTCCTTTAGCTAGAGTCCAGGCTGTAGCCGCAAGATCTCACAGTTAGTGATCAAACAGAAAGCAGAGTTATTGAGTGAGTCCAAGTCTTTTGAATCACTGGCACGGAGCATGATGGCGCACCCGGATAGCGAACCACCCATCTGCACAAGCGTAGCGCTCATAGGTGATAATATCGCCCCGGTATAGGTCGCGATCGGGATGTCCTCTTGGCAAGTTTGACTCAACGTCCCGGCATCCCACAAACACCTCCTCATTCAAACCCACCTCCCAAGCGAACCCCCACCCGGTATGTAAGTTAAAGGTGGAAATTCTACCTTCACGGCGGAGTTCAGCAGGCAGCGGCGGCTGGCGGCGAGCCTCGGCACGGGCTTGCATATTGGCGCGTTCTCGGGCTTGCCACTCCTCTCGTCGTCGCTGGAGTACATCTCCGTCGTTACGGCTCGGGGTGTAGAGATGAGTGGTGGAGCTGGTGGTTTGGCGGGAAGCTTGAACTTGGCGGGCTGTCTGTATCGGCACCCGGTGGAACGGCACAGGGGAAGGTGTCGGCATTGCACCCGACCAGTGTACCCGAGCTGTATGCCCGGTAGGAAGTTCCTCGGTATCTCCCCAAGCGAACCCGGTGTCGAGATCCTCAGCGGTGCTGTGGGTCTCGTCGTCATCCTCTCCGACCTCTTCCTCGATGACCACATCAGGCTGCTCGATGGTTGGAGGGGTTGAAGCTAGTTCCGTTGTACAACGGGGCGGTGGTGCTGCGGATCCTTCCATAGTGACGTCCTGCAGGGCTTCCAGGCTGCCTGCCTCTTCATCTGTTTCCGCAGGTAAAGGTGTTTCAATCCCGGTTACCAGGTAGGCCTCGGCAATTGCAAGGGAAGCCTCCGGTACGGGAACGAAACAAGCGACTGTCTCTGTAGTGGTGAAACATGTCGTGGGTTCCTCGGTGGGAACCTGGTAGAGATCAAGTTCTTCTGTGGAGTGTATTATGAGCTCCGGCTCAAGAACGGGGTCGGTTGCGATATTAGTCGCTGGAACGGGTCGAGTTGCGGCCTCCACCGGAATGATGCAGTCTATGGGCTCCGGTGACGAAGCAGGACAGGTGGTAGGCGACGGTGAGGCAGTGGAGAAGCTGGTGACGTCGTCTGGGCTTGGAGTAGCGGTACCCGGTCGGCTCTGCTGCATCGCATGGTGTAGTCGTCTGCCGAGGGTCGCGCTCCAGCTGCGAATCGTCCAATCTACAGTCTCTAGTAACCGCACCCGGAGGTCTTGTAGAGCCTCTAGCCAGAAGTCGGGGCTGCCGTCTATGGTAAGGGCAGGATCCGGACCCGGTTGGCTAATGGCTGCTCTGGCCTCCGCCTCGACCTCCCGCATTAGGTCTTGGAGTCTCGTGCTGGACATTTTCTTCCTTGGAGGGAAACCACACCCGTTCAACCGGTAAGACGTTCTGGTAGAGCTGGTGAAGAAGTTCTTTTTTACTCCCATTTCCTGTGGGCTTTTGTAGTCCAATCGTGGGAAAAGTCTTTGGGGTCCGCCCCCATGGTTGATTCGAGCAATCAGGGCGGACAAAGAGTTTGGCGCCTTTTGTCTTTAGCCCTCCCACGATGAGGGGGGGTTGACTCACTCCTGGGCTTGCACGTGGCGGCTTCTTGTGGCGGGAACGCCATCTTGGGCGCCATCTTGACCCTCAGTGAAAAGGCGGGAAAGTTCTTTTAGGGACGAACAAAGTCCAAATTGTAGACAATAAAGTCCATTTTAAGCACATTATACCCGTTGGGTAACGGGCCTGCTCGTATCCTGTTCGTGACGCCATTTTCTGACTCACCGCGGCCGGGACTCCGGTTTAGACAGGCGATGCTTCCTTCCTCCTTGTCACGGGTGGACCGCGCCTGCCGGTAGTGGGGCCCGGTGTAGTGCAGATCAAAAGTGAAGACGTCTTGGTGGAACAGATTAAAGGGGTTTTTAATTTATTCGTGACGCCACCTATGAGTAGATTCGGTAAGGGCTACCGACGCTGCGGAACCTCCGGGGGATGGACAGCAGCAAGATGTTACGCTCCCCACAGGCTGAGCGGTGATCCCCGGAGGCTGGAGCTGCTCAAGATGTTGTGCGGCAGCTGCGGTTACCTTGTTGTGCGGATGGACAGTTCATAAGGAAGCACAGACACAGAAAGTCTCTATAACGGGTCTTTACTGTAACCAGCAGGCAGTACATGGCATACAGTGGTTGAGTAGTAGACCGGGTGGACTCAGCAGTGATAGTGTCCCTCAGAGATCCGCAAGTGTTCCTCCATTCTACCTAACTTGTTGCCAGTGTCGCCCAGGAATACCAGGTCGGGTACGGGAGGCTGCTTCAATGCCCTATCCATGATGTACGTTCTGGATGTTTTGGGGAGCCTTGGATCCCTCGGTGGGTACACCGCTGGTTAGACGACTGGAAGTTGGCTGGTGGTGGGGTGCTCCTGTGAAGCTGCTCCTCCACGCTTTCTGGTTCGCGTAGCAGAGGTGAACTGCTGCCAGCTTCGGTACCAGTGAACCGGCTGTAGGTTGTGGGCACGGGAGTCTTTTGGGGACCCGTGTAGATAACGCCCAATCCCGGTAGTTAAGGCCTCAGGTGCTGACACCCGACCGGTGACGGCCCAGGGGCCCGCATGGGGTGCGGAGCCCCCGCTCCTCTCCAAGTTCTAGTCCTAGACCCTTCTTCTCCAAGTTCTAGACTATTCTCTCCTACTCCACTTCCCTAACACTCCACCCACCAGGACCTAGGATTGGCCCTCTGTTCTAGGTGATGCGTGTTGGGTTGGATCTCAAAGTTAACTATATCACTGCTGTGTCAGAGAATATTGCGGCTGCAATACTACCTTGTGACGCACTCGTTGCGGGGCGCCACAATAGTACTGTACACACTCTCCCACTGACCGAGTACGGACCTTGTTGGCCTGAATAAGATGGAAGTTTTTTCCATAGACACGAATCCCTTGCTCAAAACTTCTACACTCATCCTCACTCCATGCACACTGATGACCTTGTATAACTTTGACATTAAAAGATAGCCTTCGCAGAGCCTCATCCGTGTTAAGTCTACATTTCACCAATTCATAGAGAGCCTGCTCATTATCCTTGATAGTTCCTTCATCTTGGATATATGTTCCACCAACTCGGTGTTGGTATTCTGCTGCGTGACTGAGGTAATTCTCCACTTCTCTTTCTGGTAGGATATTAGGATCCCAAAGTAGCTGGTCCTTTTCCTGAGAATCTCTTCCTCCTGTTGAAGTGTATCTTAGATATGGTAGCTGAGGCTCGCATCCAAACATGGCCTCCTCAGCCCTCATTTCAGACTCCATGGTCCAGTCATCAGGAGAGTCGGCAAAGCGTGGGGAGTGATCAGTGGACCCTCCTGAGGTCAGGGAGGGAGACATCTGTGCAGATTCAGACACTTCCTCCGGCTGTAGAAAACCAATAGTCTGCGTGGTTTCAGGCTGCGTGTTATCTACTTCACTGTCTGATAGATATGTTGTGATGGGTAGTTACTACATTATTGTGAGTGTTCCCAAATTGGTTGACACATGAATGGCGTGATGTTGACAGTGGTTAAGCGTTAAATCTACTGCCCATTTTCCCAATCAAGGCTCACCAATGGTAAACGCAGATGTGGCCACAATTCAGAGTTGTAGGGGCGCGGTACAACACAACCTGGCACGCCTATATCCTGCTTTTTATCAGATCCGATTTAAATAGCTGGGGGAGGGCTGTGGGAGGTTTTGGGAGTGGTCTAGGATTTTGAGCATACTCAATACAGAAAATCAAATCCGATATCAGATCCGATTTTCTATCCGATCCGATCCCCTTAGACTCCCATATCCGATGCAATCCGATTTTTCCAGCGGACTCCAAAATCGGAGCAGTCTACGATTTTGGTTCTGAAAAAAATCGGACAGAATCGGATCGGAGGCAAATCGATGCCATTAAGTGCAAATCCCATCCGATCCGATCCCCATTGGAAAACATGGGGGCTAATTTGGATCCGATGCTGTCCGATTTTCATCGGACAGCATCAGATTTAACAAAATTGCAATGTGGAACCAGCCTTAGACTTCCCCGCCGCTGCATATTGCGGCGGGGAAGCGCAAGCCGAGCGCAGACACCGCGCGTCCCTATGTTTAAAAATGGGAACGCACTGTGATGCGCCGCTCGATGGTGTGTGCATCATAGACTCCTGTGTGATTGTAGCATGCGGATGCTTGCATACAAATCACACATTCTGTCGCACCATGAACGCATGTGTGCAGGTGTGAAGGCACCTACAGCTGAAACCAAATCTCATGACTATAATAAAGGGGAACTCAGGATCAGTGCAGGATCAGTTAATACAGTAGTAACTCAGGCATATGTAATTATGAACACAATGATGCACAGCAATAGTGATGCAGCTCTGATATAATACAGGAGGTAACTCAGGATCAGTAATGCAACATATGTACACAGTGACTGCACCAGCAGAATAGTGAGTGCAGCTCTGGAATATCATACAGGAGGTAACTCAGGAACAGTAATGTAATGTATGTAACAATGACTGCACCAGGAGAATAGTGAGTGCAGTACTGGGGTATAATACAGGATGTAACTCAGGATCATTAATGTAATGTACTGATGTACACAGTGACTGCACCAGCAGAATAGTGAGTGCAGCTCTGGAGTATAATGCAGGAGGTAACTCAGGATCAGTAATGTAATGTATGTACACAGTGACTGCACCAGCAGAATAGTGAGTGCAGCTCTGGAGTATAATACAGGATGTAACTCAAGATCATTAATGTAATGTACTGTATTATACAGTGATTGCACCAGCAGAATAGTGAGTTCAGCTCTGGGGTATAGTACAAAAAAAAACATTGATGTATAAAATTTGCAGTAGAATTATGGACTTCTTGTCCGATTCTTTTCCATATTATATCTGATCCCTGTAATCCACGGCAGTAGGGCTTGCTGTTATCAGCCTATTTCCTGGGGAAACTTCAAAGACAATGGAGTTTCCAAAAAGGGTCCTCTTTAAGGACTGTACAAAATAACTTAGGCTGCCTTCACATTTGCGTATGGGAAGGCAGCGTATTGCGTGCGTTCCCATACGCAGTCAAACGCATGCGCACTGCGTTCCTATGTTTAACATAGGAACGCATAGTGCCTGCGTTTGCTGCGTTCGGGTGCGGATGCGGACGATATCTGCTCCTTCCGGTGTCCAGCGTCCGCACCCGGGACGCAGCATGTTGTTTTTTTTTGTGCGCTTGGGGACCTTGGAAAATCAGCAAGCGTCCCCAAGCGCACAAAAAATGCATTGGTGTCAATGGGTCCGCAGTGTTCTGCGCTTCACAGCGCAGGAGAACGCTGCAGACCCATTGAAAAATCTCCCGGTGGCCGGCGGTGATGTCACAGGAGCTCACCGACGGCCACCGGGAGATCAGCTCAACCTCTGCTGATCTCTTCCTCCCCGCCGCCGATAATCTGCTAGCGATGTCGGCGGGGAGAAACAGCTGATGTGACAGCTGTTTGAATCTTCCCGCGCCGACATCTCCTCTCGGTGTCGGCGTGGGAAGATTCAAACAGCTGTCAAATCAGCTGTTTCTCCCCGCCGACATGTCCGGAGTTACCGGTGGCCGGAGGCGGAGATCTCCGGCGCTGATCTCCGCCCCCGGAACACCGCTGATTGGCTGCCGGGCTGCACAGTGATGTGTCCGCAGGCGGACATTCTCCGCTGCGGACACATCAAAATGGCCCTGCTTTACACTGCGTTTGTGTCTGCATGCGATCAGCATGCAGACACAAACGCTAATGTGAAGCCAGCCTTATATATCCACCCATTGATCTCAGAGATTTCTCTGCTTGCGTTTCAGGAGCGTTGTCTTATGCAGACCTAGGCACCTCTATCAAGAAGTCTGGAGGCCACTATATCTACTTACTGGAGACCCTCGGCCCTGTTCCAGCTTCCTGAGACTATGGGCCGAATTTGTGATGATCCGGTGACGCTCTCCTCTTTTTTTTTCATATTTCTGAAATTATGTTTATATAAAAAGTTTCAAATTAACAACTATTATTTATTTCTATTATTGCTTGTGTTTAATGAATGGAAATATTCTACTACATACATCACAATAAATGTATATCACCTGTGTGCTTGATTTCAGGCCGGCAAATATTGCAGTTGTATGTTTAGCATTTGGACGATACTGTATAGAACCTCTATTTGTACCTTGCAATGCTCCGGCCATCGCTGTCAAACTAGTCAGCGCCATCGGCATCGGTAAGTTCGCGTGTATATGACCATATTATAGTACTTAAATTCTTGTACATAGGGGCAGTATTATAGTAGTTATATTCTTGTACATAGAGGGGCAGTATTATAGTAGTTATATTCTTGTACATAGGGGCAGTATTATAGTACGGTAGTTATATTCTTGTACATAGGAGCAGTATTATAGTAGTTATATTCTTGCACATAGGAGCAGTATTATAGTAGTTATATTCTTGTACATAGGGGCAGTATTATAGTAGTTATATTCTTTACATAGGGGCAGTATTATAGTAGTTATATTCTTGTACATAGGGGCAGTATTATAGTAGTTATATTCTTGTACATAGGGGCAGTATTATAGTAGTTATATTCTTGATATAGGGGCAGTATTATAGTAGTTATATTCTTGTACATAGGGCAGTATTATAGTAGTTATATTCTTGTACATAGGGGCAGTATATAGTAGTTATATTCTTGTACATAGGGCAGTATTATAGTAGTTATATTCTTGTACATAGGGGCAGTATTATAGTAGTTATATTCTTGTACATAGGGGCAGTATTATAGTAGTTATATTCTTGTACATAGGGCAGTATATATAGTAGTTATAATTTTCTGTACATAGGAGCAGTATTATAGTAGTTATATTCTTGTACATAGGGCAGTATTATAGTAGTTATATTCTTGTACATAGGGGCAGTATTATAGTAGTTATATTCTTGTACATAGGGCGTATTATATATAGAAAAAGTTATATTCTTGTACATTGGGCAGTATTATAGTAGTTATATTCTTGTACATAGGGCAGTATTATAGTAGTTATATTCTTGTACATAGGGGCAGTATTATAGTAGTTATATCTTGTACATTGGAGCAGTATTATAGTAGTTATATTCTTGTACATAGGGGCAGTATTATAGTAGTTATATTCTTGTACATAGGAGCAGTATTATAGTAGTTATATTCTTGTACATAGGAGCAGTATTATAGTAGTTGTATTCTTGTACATAGGGGCAGTATTATAGTAGTTATATTCTTGTACATATGGGGCAGTATTATAGTAGTTATATTCTTGTACATAGGGGCAGTATTATAGTAGTTTATATTCTTGTACATTGGAGCAGTATTATAGTAGTTATATTCTTGTACATAGGGCAGTATTATAGTATGTATAATATATTCTTGTACATAGGGGCAGTATTATAGTAGTTATATTCTTGTACATAGGGGCAGTATTATAGTAGTTATATTCTTGTACATAGGAGCAGTATTATAGTAGTTATATTCTTGTACATAGGGGCAGTATTATAGTAGTTATATTCTTGTACATAGGGGCAGTATTATAGTAGTTATATTCTTGTACATAGGGCAGTATTATAGTAGTTATATTCTTGTACATAGGAGCAGTAATATAGTAGTTATATTCTTGTACATAGGGGCAGTATTATAGTAGTTATATTCTTGTACATAGGGGCAGTATTAAGTAGTTATATTCTTGTACATAGAGGCAGTATATTATAGTAGTTATATTCTTGTACATAGGAGCAGTAATTATAGTAGTTATATTCTTGTACATAGGGGCAGTATTATAGTAGTTATATTCTTGTACATAGGAGCAGTATTATAGTAGTTATATTCTTGTACATAGGGCAGTATTATAGTAGTTATATTCTTGTACATAGGGGCAGTATTATAGTAGTTATATTCTTGACATAGGCATATTAATGTTAATCTACATAGAGCAGTATATATAGTAGTTATATTCTTGTACATAGGGGCAGTATTATAGTAGTTATATTCTTGTACATAGGGGCAGTATTATAGTAGTTATATTTTCTAGGCATATTTAGTTTATTTCTTTAATAGGCATTATATGTTATTTCTTGACTAGGCAGTATTATAGTATTATTTGTAAAGGCAGTTTAAAGTTATATTCTTGTACATAGGGCAGTATTATAGTATTATATTCTTTACATAGGCAGATTATATAGTTAATTCTGTACATAGGGCAGATATAGTATTTATTCTTGTAATAGGCAGTATTATAGTAGTTTATTCTTGACATAGGGCAGTATTTAGTATTATATTCTGTACTAGGCAGTATAAGTATTTATTTTACATAGGGAGTATTATATGTTAATTCTTGTACATAGGCAGTATATAGTAGTTATCTTGTACAAGGCAGTATATATAGTTATATTCTTGTAATGGCAGTATATAGTAGTTATATTCTTGACATAGGCAGTATTATAGTAGTTAATCTGTACATAGGGCAGTAATATAGTTTATTCTGTACATAGGCAGTATATAGTATTATATTCTTGACATAGGGGCAGTATTATAGTAGTTATATTCTTGTACATAGGCAGAATATAGTAGTATATTCTTGTACATAGGATATTATAGTAGTTATATTCTTACATAGGGCAGTATTATAGTATTATATTTTACATAGGGCAGTATATGTGTTATATTTTGTACATAGGCAGTAATTAGAGTTTATTCTTGTACATAGGCAGTATATAGTAGTTATATTCTTGTACAAGGGCATATTATGTAGTTTATTCTTGTACATAGGCATATTAAGTAGTTATATTCTTTACATAGGGCAGTATTATATAGTTTTCTTGCAAGGCAGTATTATAGTAGTTATATTTTGTACATAGGGCAGTATTATGTATTATCTTGTACATAGGCAGTATTAAGTAGTTTATATTCTTGTACTAGGCATATATATAGTTATATTCTTGTACATAGGGCAGTATATAGTAGTTATATTCTTGTACATGGGGAGTATTATAGTAGTTATATTCTTGTACATAGGCAGTATATTGTTATATTCTTGTACATAGGGCAGTATATAGTAGTTATATCTGTACATAGGCAGTATTATAGTAGTTATATTCTTGTACATAGGCAGTAATATATATATATCTGTACATAGGGCATATATGTATTATTTCTTGTACATAGGCAGTATTTATAGTAGTTATATTCTTGTACATAGGCAGTAATTAGTAGTTATATTCTTGTACTAGGCAGTATATAGTATTATATTCTTTACATAGGGCAGTATATAGTATTATATTCTTGTACATAGGCATAATATAGAGTTATATTCTTGTCATAGGCAGTTATAGTAGTTAATCTTGTACATAGGCAGATATATAGTATATTCTTAATAGGGCAGTATTATAGTAGTTATTTCTTGTACATAGAGCAGTAATATAGTAGTTATATTTGTACATAGGCAGTATTAAGTAGTAATTCTTGTACATAGGGCAGTATTATATAGTATATTCTTGTACATAGAGCATATAAGTATTATATTCTTGAATAGGCAGTATTATAGTAGTTATATTCTTGTACATAGGCAGTATATAGTAGTATATTCTTGTACATAGGGCATATAGTATTATATTCTTACATAGGCAGTATATATAGTTTTTTACATAGGGCAGTATTATAGTAGTTATATTCTTGTACATAGGGCAGTATATAGTAGTTATATTCTTGTAATAGGCAGTATTATAGTAGTTATATCTTGTACAAGGGCAGTATTATAGTAGTTATATCTTGTACATAGGACAGTATTATAGTAGTTATATTCTTGTACATAGGCAGTATTATAGTAGTTATATTCTTGTACATAGGGCAGTTTAAGAGTAATTCTTGTCCATAGGCAGTATATAGTAGTTATATTCTTGACATTGGAGCAGTATTATAGTAGTATATTCTTGTACATAGGGCAGTATTATAGTAGTTATATTCTGTACATAGGGCAGTATTAAGTAGTTATATTCTTGTACATAGGGCAGTATATAGTAGTTATTCTTGTACATAGGGGCAGTATTATATAGTTATATTCTTGTACATAGGGCAGTATTATAGTATTATATTCTTGTACATAGGCAGTATTATAGTAGTTATATTCTTGTACATGGGCAGTATTATAGTAGTTATATTCTTGTACATAGGCAGTATATAGTAGTTATATTCTTGTACATAGGGCAGTATTATATAGTTATATTCTTGTACATAGGGCAGTATTATAGTAGTTATATTCTTTACATAGGGCAGTATTATAGTAGTTATATTCTTGTACATGGGCAGTATTATAGTAGTTATATTCTTGTACATAGGGCATATTATAGTAGTTATATTCTTGTACATAGGCAGTATTATAGTAGTTATATTTTGTACATGGAGCAGTATTTAGTAGTTATATTCTGTACATAGGCAGTATTATAGTAGTTATATTCTTGTACATAGGGCAGTATTATAGTATTATATCTTGTACATTGGGCAGTATTATAGTAGTTATATTCTTGACATAGGGCATATTATAGTAGTTATATTCTTGTACATAGGGCAGTATTATAGTAGTTAATCTTGTACATAGGAGCAGTATTAAGTAGTTTATTCTTGTACATAGGCAGTATTATAGTAGTTATTTCTGTACATAGGCAGTATTATAGTAGTTATATTCTTGTACATAGGGCAGTATTATAGTAGTTATATTCTTGTACATTGGGCAGTATTATAGTAGTATATTCTTGTACAAGGGCAGTATTATAGTAGTTATATTCTTGTACATAGGCAGTATTATAGTAGTTATATTCTTGTACATAGGGGCAGTATTATAGTAGATTTATATTCTTGTACATAGGAGCAGTATTATAGTAGTTATATTCTTGTACATAGGAGCAGTATTATAGTAGTTATATTCTTGTACATAGGGCAGTATATAGTAGTTATTATTCTTGTACATAGGGGCAGTATATTATAGTAGTTATATTCTTGTACATAGGGCAGTATTATAGTAGTTATATTCTTGTACATTGGAGCAGTATTATAGTAGTTATATTCTTGTACATAGGGGCAGTATTATAGTAGTTATATTCTTGTACATAGGGGCAGTATTATAGTAGTTATAGTCTTGTACATTGGAGCAGTATTATAGTAGTTTTATTCTTGTACATAGGGGCAGTATTATAGTAGTTATATTCTTGTACATAGGAGCAGTATTAAAGTAGTTATATTCTTGTACATAGGAGCAGTATTATAGTAGTTATATTCTTATACATAGGAGCAGTATTATAGTAGTTATATTCTTGTACATAGGGGGCAGTATTATAGTAGTTATATTCTTGTACATTGGAGCAGTATTATAGTAGTTATATTCTTGTACATAGGGGCAGTATTATAGTAGTTATATTCTTATACATAGGGACAGTATTATAGTAGTTATGTTCTTGTATACATGAGCAGTATTATAGTAGTTATATTTTTGTACATGAAGGCAGTATTATATTAGTTTTACTCTTGTACATAGTTGGCAGTATTATAGAAGTTACAGGGGTGTAAAACAGTATTTGAACCCTTCCTGATTTCTTATACTTAAATGCTTCAGATCAGCAAACAAATGTACATTGTAGACAAAGATATCGTAAGAAAACACAAAATGCAGTTTATAAATGCAGGTCTTTATAAATACCGTATATACTCGTGTATAAGCCGACCCGTGTATAAGCCTACCCCCCTACTTTTGCCCCCAAAACCTGGGAAAACCCATTGACTCATGTATAAGCCGAGGATGGACCCCAGCACAGGTATACAGCCCCCAGCAGTGTGGTATACAGACCCCCCAGTGGTATACAGGCCTCCCCAGTGGTAGTATACAGCAGCTTCCCCAGTGGTAGTATACAGCAGCCTCCCCAGTGGTAGTATACAGCAGCCTCCCCAGTGGTAGTATACAGCAGCCTCCCCAGTGGTAGTATACAGCAGCCTCCCCAGTGGTACTATACAGCAGCCTCCCCAGTGGTACTATACAGCAGCCTCCCCAGTGGTAGTATACAGCAGCCTCCCCAGTGGTAGTATACAGCAGCCTCCCCAGTGGTAGTATACAGCAGCCTTCCCAGTGGTATATACAGGCCCCAGCAGTATATACAGCAGCCCCAGTGGTATACAGCAGCCTCCCCAGTGGTATATACAGGCTTGCCATTAGTGGTATATACAGGCCCCCCCAGTGATATATACAGGTCCCCATAGTGATATATGCAGGCCTCCCCCCAGTGGTATATCCAGGCCCCCCGCGGTATATTCGGGACCCCCCCGTTTTCCAGTGGTATACAGGCCCCCCTAGTGGTATACAGGCCCCCTTAGTGGTATATACTGGCCCCCTTAGTGGTATACACTGGCCCCCTTAGTGGTATATACTGGCCAGCCGCAGTATATACAAGCCCCCCCGTTTCCCCCCGCCCCCCCCAGTGATATACAAGCTCCCGGTTGCAGCCACAGACCTGTAAGAGGATAGCGCGTCCTCGTCTCCTTCCCGCTTCTACCCGGCGTCATGTGACCGCGCACAATGATGTCATTGTGGATGCGCCGGCCGCCGGGTAGAAGCGTGAAGGAGACCGGAGGAGCGCGGGTAACAGCGAGGAGGGTAAGTATGAAAGCACAATTTTTGTGCTGAAAAACTCGGCTTATACCCGAGTATATACGGTAAGTGAAAAAGAAATCCAAACCTACAGGGCCTTGTGTGAAAAAGTTATTGCCCCCTAAACCTAATAAGTAGTTGGGCCGCTCTTATCAGCAACAACTGCAATTAAGCATTGTGATAATTGACAATGAGTCTTTTGCTCTGGAGGAATTTTGACCGCTCATGTTTGCAGAATTGTTGTAATTCAGCCACATTTTGAGGCTTCCGAGCACCGAGCATCAGCCACCTATTTAAGATCACAACACAGCATCTGTCAGATTAAGGTCAGAACTTTGACTCATCCACCCCAGACTCTTAATGTTGTTTTTCTCCAGCTATTCAGAGGTGACTTTCTGTTTTGGATCATTGTCCTGCTGCACAACCCAAGTACGTTTTCAGCTTGAAGTCACGGACAGATAGCCAGACATTCTCCTTTAGCTTGAGGTCACAGATGGACTTTCTGCTTCAGGATTATTTGGTGACAGCAGAATTCATGGTTCCATTTTCCACATCAAGTCTTTCAGGTCCTGAGGCAGCAAAACATCATACTTTACTGTTGGTATGGTGTTCCCTTTCTGAAATGCTGTTACTTCTACACCAGATGTAATGGGACATTCACCTTCTAAAAAGTTCAACTTTTGTATCATCAGTCCACAGAGTAATCTCCCAAGAGTCTTGGGATCGTCAAGAAGTTCTCTGGCAAAACTGAGACGAGCCTTTATGTTCTTTTTCCTCAGCAGCGGTTTTGTCTTGAATCTCTCCCATGCAGCCAATTTTTGCCAGGTCTTTTTGTTATGGTGCAATCACGAACATTGACCATAGCTGAAGTAAGTGAGAACTGCAGATCTTTGGATATTGTTGTGGCGTCTTTGGAGAATTCTTGGATGAGTCATCACTGTGCTCTTGGGGTAATATTGGTCAGTCGGTCATTACTGGGAAGGTTCACCACTGTTCCATGTTTTCACCTTTTGCAGAAAATTGCTCTCACGTTTGTTCGCTCGACTTCCAAAGCTTTTGAAATGGCTTTATAACGTTTTCCAGACTGATAGACCTCTATTACTTTGTTTCTCATTTGTTTCAGAATTTCTTTGGATCATGGCTTGTTGTTTAGCTTTTGAGGATCTTTTGGTCTACTTCACTTTGTCAGGCAGGTCCTATTTATGTGATTTCTTCATTGAGAACAGGTTTGGCAGTAATCAGGCATGAGTGTGACTAAGGAAATTGAACTCAGCTTCTCAAAGATGTGATAACCCACAATTAATTTATGCACTTTTTCACACAGGGTCCTGTAGGTTTAGATTTCCCTTTTCCTTAGTAATAAATACCTTCATTTATAAACTCAGATTACTTGGGAAAGGTGTTTTGCGATCCGCGCTGCCAGACTGACTCGCATCAAAGAAGACACTTGTAGATGAAGTGTTGATCAAATTCTTCCTTTATTCACCGACGCGTTTCGGTGCCCACCTGGCACCTTCATGATGAAGGTGCCAGTGGGCACCGAAACGCGTCGGTGAATAAAGGAAGAATTTGATCAACACTTCATCTACAAGTGTCTTCTTTGATGCGAGTCAGTCTGGCAGCGCGGATCGCAAACACCTTTCCCAAGTAATCTGATGCTTCTCCACGTCTGAGTGGTCGGTGAAGGTCCAGCAGCAGCCATCAGGATATAATTCCTAACACGTCTTCAAACCAGTTGTGGGTGACACAACTGGATCAGGTGAGTGAACCCCTGTTGCTCACTGAGTTTACAATTTAGTGTCTAGTGATAAGGCACTATTGCGCCTCTTGTTCCCCAACCCCCCCTTTTTGTATTCATTTATAAACTGCATTTTGTGTTTTCTTGTGTTATCATTGTCTACTATTTACATTAGTTTGTTGATTGGAAAAATTTAAGTGTGACAAACATGCGAAAGAATAAGAAATAATGAAACACTTTTTCACACAGGGCTCTCTAGGTTTGGATTTCCTTTTCCCTTAATAATAAAGACCTTCATTTATAAACTGTATTTTGTGTTACTTGTGTTATTTTTTTTCTAATATTTAAATATGTTTGCTGATTTGAAATATGTATATCTGGTGCTCAGACTCACTTTTATTTTCTGCAGCCTTCCTCATTGCTCTGAATTGTTGGAGTGTTAGTTGGTCAGCAAATCTCCAGATGACCTTTACAGTTCTGAAGTTATTGGCTATTGTTATGATTATTATACCTGGGATGGTGGCATTAACAGGAGGTAAGGCACATGTGTATATAATATGAAATGGGTGATCTTTGCCTTAACCTCAAACTTTGCCTGAATTTGACTCGACTTTACATTTCAGGAAAGACTGAAAACTTCCAGAATGCATTTGATACAAGTTCTTTGGCTTTGGATAAAATCCCCCTGGCATTTTATTCAGGAATGTTCGCCTTTGGGGGCTGGTAAGTGATTGTTCGGCCATATCTTGCTCATTACTCATGTTAGAGCCCCCCAAAAAAGTAAACTGGGCCAGAGGGTGTGAATACTTTGCAAGACACAGTCACTTTTGACATATTTATTCCTTTATTTTTCAGGTTTTACATTACTTTCGTTACTGAAGAAGTTGTTGATCCAGAAAGGTAAAAAAATTTAAAAAAAATCCTGAAATACAACTTTCATTTTTTAATTACAGTATTTTTTTTTTATCTCAGGAATATCCCGATCACTGTGATTGTCTCACTTATCGTCGTCACAATCTGCTACCTCCTCACTAATGTCTCTTATTACACCATCCTGACCACCAGTGAGGTTCTGACCTCGGAGGCCGTGGCCATGGTAAGTGACAGCTCTTTGATTAGCAATTGTGACAATAGAGTCAGCCATGCTGGGCCATACATGATGACATTCTGTCTGCAGCCACCACTAGGGGGAGCTCCCTGTATACAGAGATACAGGATAAGATTATGTCTGCAGCCACCACTAGGGGGATCTCCCTATATACAGAGATACAGGATAAGATTCTGTCTGCAGCCACCACTAAGGGGAGCTTGCTGTATACAGAAATACATGATAAGATCCTGTCTGCAGTCACCACTAGGGGGAGCTCCCCCTGTAAACAGAGCTACAGGATACAATTTAGTCTGCAGCCACCACTGGGGGGAGCTTCCTATATAAAGAGATGCATGATAAGATCCTGTCTGCAGTCATCAGTAGGGGGAGCTCCCTGTATACAGAGATACATTATAATATTCTGTTTATAGCCACCACCAGGGGGAGCTCCCTGTATACAAAGATACATGATACGATTCTGTCTGCAATCACCACTAGGGGGAGCTCCCCCTGTAAACAAAGATACAGGATAAAATTCAGTGTGCAGCCACCACTAAGGGGAGCTTCCTGTATAAAGAGATACATGATAAGATTCTGTCTGCAGCCCCAACTAGAGGGAGCTTCCTCTGTAAACAGAGATACAGGGTAAAATTCAGTCTCCAGCCACCACTAGGGGGAGCTTCCTGTATAAAGAGATACAGATTAAGATCCTGTCTGCAGGCACCACTAGGGGGAGCTCCCTGTATACAGAGATACATGATAATATTCTGTCTGCAGCCACCACAAGGGAGAGCTCCCTGTACACAGATACATGATAAGATTCTGTCTGCAATCACCATTAGGGGGAGCTCCCTGTATACAAAGATACATGATAAGATTCTGTCTGCAGTCACCACTATGGGGAGCTCCTTTTATAAAGAGATACATGACATGATTTTGTCTGCAGGCACCACTAGGGGGAGCTCGTTATATATACAGAGATACATGATAAAATTCTGTCTGCAGTCACCACTAGGGGGAGCGCTCCGTATGCAGAGATACATGATAAGATTCTGTGTGCAGTCACCTCTAGGGTGGGCTCCCTGTATACAGAGAAACTGTACATGATAAGATTTTGTGTACAGTCACCACTAGGGGGAGCTCCCTGTATACAGAGATACATGATAATATCCTGTCTGTAACCACCACTAGGTGGAGTTTCCTGTGTACAAAGATACAATATAATATCCTGTCTGCAGCCACCATTATGGGGAGTTCACCGAAAATAGATCCTAATAATATGTATACAGTGAGATCACCCTAGTGGTAGCTGCAAGCAGCTGAAGTTTTCACGATTTTATATTTTGACTAAGCAGGGAATTTGGTGCTCTGTACCAGAAGATTTCTTGAAATGAATAATATTAAAGATGGACATTGTAAAAGCATAATCCAGTGTCAATAGTACAAAACATTAATCTTTTTCCCCTTTAAGAGCTTTGCTGACTATACTATGCCTGTAATCTCTCCCGTGATCTCCTTACTGGTGTCCATGTCATGCTTTGGGGCCTTGAATGGCGGAATTTTTGCTTCTTCAAGGTACGTAAATTAAAGTCTCTGGACATTTTTACTTTTTACCCATTCATAACTCCCACTGACCATGAGCCATACCCTTGTGAGAATGAACCATGACTTGAGCTCCGTTCACTTCTATAGGTGTTACCACCGCCACTCTTATGGGTGATGAAGGGGTGAAGGCAGAAATCTTATTAAATGCTGTTTCTTATAACTAGGATGCTGTTTGCGGCCTCCAGAGAAGGACATTGGCCTATTTTGTTCTCTATGATCCACATCAGAAGACACACGCCTCTTCCATCCCTGTTACTAATGGTACGATATACACATTTTTATATTAAAAAATATAAATTAAGTTATAGTTCAGTGCAGTGATGCTTCACTTTCCAGAGATAGAATTATTTCCTAAAGGGTGTTGGTCTGAGGGTGCAGAGGAAGAAGTTGCACCAAGGACTTGGTTTCTGAGGAACATGGCTATAGAGATTGCAGTTACACCTGAGCATAGGTTCCTCAGGGGCGGTGCTATAAGGGTTCATAGGTAGCAGTCACGCCAGGCCTTGGTTCCTAAAGGGTGTAGCTTTAAAGAATTCAGGCGTAGCAAACAGCCTTTGTTCCTAAGGATCATCACTATAAAAGGGTGTAGAAGCACCTGCCACTCATAGCTTTGGTTCCTGGGAGGTGGAGCTTTAACAGCTGCAGAGGAAAAACATGACCCTTGTAATTGAGGGGCATATAAGTAAAATTTAAGCTAGGCCTTGCTTCCTAAAGGGTGTAGCTTTAAATAATTCAGGGGTAACACATCATAGGGGTCAACACTATAGGGGTTATAGAGGCTCCTGTCAATCACAGTCTTTGTTCCTGGGGGGTGGAGCTTTACAGGCATAACTAGTACAGAGATAGCAGTTATGCTTAGGCTTGAAATTTAAAGGGTTTAGCTTTAAAGAATTCAGGGGTAGCAAACAGTGTTTATTTGTAAGGGTCACTACTATAGGGGGACAGAGGCACCTGTCACTCAGTCTTGGTTCCTGGTGGGAAGAGCTTTAAAGGGTGCAGAAAGAGAAAATGGTCCTTGTAACTGAAAGGCATAGCAAGTGAAGAGGTAGCAGTTACTCTAGGCCTGGAATTCTAAAGGCTGTAGCTTTAATGAATTCAGGGGTAGCAAACAGTGTTTATTTGTAAGGATTACCACTCTAGGGTTGTAGATGCACCTGTCATTCACATCTTTGTTCCTTGGGGGCGGAGCTTTAAAGGGTACAGATAAAGAACATGGTCCTTGTACTTGAGGAACAAAGTAAGTGCAGACATAGCGGTCACAGCCCTCCCTTTGTTCCTGAGGGGCTGAGCTATAAAAGGTGCAGAGGTAGCCATCCTGGCTTTCCAAGAGATATAACTTTAAAGGATGCAGAGGTAGCACACAGCCATTGTACCTCAGGGGCGTAGTTATAGACGATAGTGTTAGCACACAGTCACACCCAGGCCTTGCTCCTTAAAGGGGCTCTACACACATGTATTTGGTCCTGGAGGCTTCTAGTTATACATCCTGATCATAAATATCCTCTGCATTAATATCTTTCTGCAGATGCCACTGGTTTTCTTAATGATTGGTATTGGGGATCTCTATGGACTTATGAACTTCTACAGTTTTTCTCGTTGGCTTTTCATGGGATTAGTCACCATTGGCCTAATCATTCATCGGCGGAAAAATCCTGATCTCCCCCGACCCTTCAAGGTTTGATGCTTTCTACCACTTACCACAGCATTTCCACCTTTTCTTGGTTGGGCATTAACCATCTTTGCCATTTTATTTTATTCTTTTAAAGGTCCCGCTGATTATACCCATTGTGTTCAGCACTATGTGCCTTTTTATTGTGAGCCTGTCGCTTTACTCTGACCCAGTGAACACCGGCATTGGCTGTCTCATCACATTAACCGGAGTGCCAGTGTATTACTTAACCATCCACAAGCAGGAATTACCCCCGAGGTGGAGGGAAACCATCAGTAAGTAGAATATGGTTCTTAAGGGGAACCAACCATCAGGATTTAACCACCTGTAAATCAGTGCAGCAGGTGATTGTGTGCAGCATGACATCACTATTTGGGTTTTTATTTTCCTCCCCTGTGGGCATGGCAGTCTGCTGCACTGATTTACAGGTGGTTAAATCCAGGTGGTTGGTTCCCTTTAATCTTGCAGAAATGGATCAATATTGGCAGTTCCCCCTCCCACCTTTTAGGGGAGGAAAATAGGTGGAACCTAAGAATGGTGTAAGTTCTTCAAGAATTCCTTGAGAAAACCAAGCATCAGTGTTCATATAATACTGCCATACAGAGCACACAGTACCATAACTAGAGTCCAATGGACCCCAGTGCAAAATTTGGATCTAGACCTCCAGCTTGGTATACATGCCCCTTGGTATATATCCCCATTCTGATAAATATGGTCCTCATTCTGTCTCAAAGGCATAATTAAAAAAAAAAAAAAATGCTCTACTCACCTTCTTTCTGATCCCATATTGCCTGTTGTCCTGCGTAGCCGGTTGCCGGCAGCTGACATTGAAACCGGTGCCGTGACATCATGCACCACCCCCAGTCACAGCTAAACTGAAAAATGGCATTTTAATGGGAAAAAGCGAATTATGAATGCAGCTCTGAAGAGTGATCCAAGTTGTCTATGCCTATTATTTCTGAAATGTTTATTTGTCTTAAATCAAAATTTTTCAGACCTCCTGACGTTGAAGATGCAAGTATTGATGGAAGTTATCCCTCAAGAAATAAAAACCTACTAAGATGTGAAATTCTGCTGCCATAGTAGTCCTCAGCATGCAACTTTGTACATAATAAAGAAAGTAGAGTATAAAAGCAGTGTCATTTGTAAGGCCGCGATCCCTGCTGAACCACACTAGGTCCTGGTTGTAGCCTGAGGCAACCAAGGAGGTTAACCAAGAAGACAGCCCCTCTGGCCTATAGTGCTGTGAGTGACATGATAGTTGAGGACCCTAAAACAGACTTTATATTGAACTACAATTGTCAACTAGACATAAAGATAGCCACAAAGACTAAAGTAAAAGAGCCAGCTGAGTAAACAAAAGCTGACCATAAACTTTAGATCGCTGTCAATCAGTGGTGTAACTTAAAGCACATGGGCCCGATGAGAAAGCTCCAACGGGGCCCCTAATTATTGCAAATCTTTAATAGCATTAGTGCTTTTCAATAGGCCAAAGGGACTTTTGGGGCCCCCTAGGCTCCAGGGCCCGACGTGCGATCACAACCCCTGCACCTATTGTAGTTACGCCCCTGCTGTCAATCTAATGCTTGTGATGGAAATTACTCTTGACACTACCATACACATTTCGACTTATCTCAGGTGAGCATGCATGTGATCTAAACAGCAATTCTTATCTTTACTGAGAACAAAAAGATTGGACATGTTAACCATGGTGTAAAGCCGGTCTTTCAGCTGTCAGGTTCTGCCTGGTGTTTTGCAGGATCCACCGGACAGAACCTGACAGCACAGGATGAGCAGCATGTGTGGGCAAATATACCCTCCGATCTTGTTTTTTTTTTAAAGGATTTGGTTTCTGCTGTACCCCACGGTCCTGAACTTTCAGACCCGTATGAGCAGTGCTGCTCTCCATGGTGCTGAACGTTCAGCCGTGTCTCTGAAATGCTGCTGTTCATGGTGCTGAATGAGCGTGGCAATTCAGAGACTGCTCTGTGATGTACACCGGAGTCGGGAAACAATTTGATTTTTTTTAACGGATTCCCATAGACTCCCATGTTATGGGCACCAGACCGCCCTGGATCCAGGAGGATACGGTTTTGTTCGCTTTTTGCATCGGCCAAAAAAAATGATGCAGACTCCTATTTTGTCCGGTGCAATACATGATAGGCCCAAACAGGATCCAAACAGACCAACGAACACCATAGGGCAAAACCTGATTAGGTTCTGTCCGGTTCAAACCGGACAGAACCTGTTAGCTGAAAACCGTGGTGTGAAGCCGCCTTAAAATCCAAGCCGCCAATATTTTCTTCCATAAGTAAATGCACAAGGTGTGTACGAGCATATAATTACCAACACTTTAGTCACAATAACTTTAGGCCACATGGGTGATACTTATGCGAAGACTCTAAGGTACCGTTACACGCTTCATGGTCGTAACGATCTCACCAACGATGCCACGGGAGGGCGCTCGTGACATCGGTAATTGATCGTTGGTGAGATGTCAGACATATAAAATCTCATTCATGACGCACCAACGATGTGGTGAGCAGCTATCGTTCACACAACCCAGCGAACGATACTTGTTCTATGTTGTAAATAGGCGAAGTTCGTTAACGAGATCGTTATCGTGGTGTCACACACAATGATGCAGCAGGTTGGCTGATCGATGATCGTCTGATTTGAGAACATGTTCTCAATCTGCGATCAACGATCCAACATTTATCGTAGTCGTATCTTGGTGTCACACGCAACGACGTCCTAACGATGTTGTTTGAATGACTCCAAACTCGTGACGTTTGAGCGATATCGTTAAGTATATCGTGCCTGTAACGGTACCTTTAAGCGTTCTTGATGATATCCAAGAACAGAGGCAGATGGCCAAGATTAATAATTATGGGGCTCATTTAGGTAAATACAGCTATGTAAAGACAAAGGTTGATTATTTGTATACAACTGCTGAATCGTCTAAAAAAAAAGCATGTAAATTTAACTTTAGTCACAAGTAACTTAAGAACACATGGGTGAGACTCATGCAAAGACTCTTGGCCTTCAAGCAAAAGTAAAGAGTCTTTGCATAAATTTCACCAATGTGGCCTTAAGTTACTTGTGACTAATTTAAAAAGGAACCAAAAGGAATTGATATTCCCCCAAAACAAATTTACATTTATTTTTATGCAGTGGTGGCCTTGTAAACTTGTAAATGAGGGTGTTTGTCCCGAGGGTTGCACTTAAGGCCCTGTCACACAAAGAGATCGCCAACGAGATCGCTGTTGCGTCAGGATTTCGTGAAAAAACAGAGATCCCAATAGCGATGTCGTTCTGTGTGACACGCACCAACGATCTGGCCCCTGCTGTGAGATCGTTGTTACACACTGCTCTGGGTCATTCCTTGCGTCGTTGTGCTCCCACTGGGAACGCTACATCGTTGTGTTTGACAAGATAATGAGCAACGATTTCAATGCTGACGCTATGGAGAGAAAATTCACAACTACCTCGGTATAATTCTGGATCGCTAGTGCGTCGTCTTTCACATCGCTGGTAAGATGCCTATTTGGCATCTTACCAGCGATGTGAAAGACGCCGCATCAGCGATCTCTGCACATCATATCGGGATCGCTGGTGCTCGTTATGTGAGACTGGCCTTTAAAGTGCTGGGCATCCCTTCTAATTTAATAAGGGGATAATGTGTCACTAATAGGCTTTAAACTAGACACTGCACTACATGTGACCAATGCCCTATACAAGTCTTACCTTCTTATCTGTGTGCAATTTCAATACTAAGCATCACCCCTCCATGCAGTGGTAGGTTGTAAGTGGTTGTCTCATCAGTGTTGCTTCCGCATTTATCAAGGGGGGCCGCTGCATCCTGCTTTTCGTAAATACTGTTGCCTACTGTGTTATACTTGTGACTAAAGTACACGTACAGTACTTCCAACTCAAAAAAAACATCATCGATGAACCTTTCTTTTTACATAACTGAATTTACCTAAATGGACCCCTGAGCTAGCTACACAGGTATGCAGACTAAAATTGTTTGAAAAGTATTTGATTTCTAGTGATGAGCAAGCACTACCATGCTAAGGTCTTGTAACAAGCAGTTGTGCTCGGATGGGTGCGAGGCGGTACTGTGTATAATGGAGGTCAATCAGGAACTCGAAAAATGCTCAAGTTTCCATTGACTTTCATTACACTCAGTACTCGATTCATGCCCATCCGAGCGTCCAACCTCCTCATTACGAGACCCGAGCATGGTAGTGCCAGCCCATCACTAGCGATTTTTATGTACTTTTGTTCATTGAAAAAAATTACATCACCTAGTTTTTTTCCACATAAACACTGACCACATAGTTTTTTTTTCTTGCACCATACTTTGACCCCTTTTCTGGATGATTTTGGTGTCATTAGATCTGTTACAAATTAATGGACGTTGTGCTATGATTGGCTTCTTAGCTCAGAGATTGTCAGCCTAGCTTCCAAGAATGTGGTGTTGTCCATACGGTGACGTAACGAAGCTCATGGGCCCCATTGCAAAAGCTCCCACCAGGACCCCCAATTATTGCAAATCTTTAATAGTAATACTCTTTTTCTATAGGCCAAAAGGGCTTTTGTGGCCCCCCTACGCTCCAGGACCCGGGTGCGATTGTAACCCCTTCAGCTGTTGTAGTTATGCCCCTGTGTCCATACCATCTAATCGTATATCTTTCATTGTACCTCAGCAGTAAAGAAATGAAAGCTGCACTGTGGTTGGTTGTTATCAGCAGTAAAGACAAATTTATTTTTAAGTCACAGTTCATAATGGTGGTGGTGTCCATAGCAGCCAATCAAAGCACAGCTTTCATTTTACCTCAGGAGTATAAGAACTGAAAGCTATGCTGTGATTGGTTGTTATGGGAGTAAAGGGTAGATTTTAGACAGAGTTCATGAGTGTGGTAGTGTACGACTATTCCTTTCAGTGTTTATTGGTTATGGTGGATTAGGCTTCTGTTTATAACGATGCAAACAAAATGGCTACAAAGGGGGGTGGGGAGGTGTCATAATTCACCTTACTTCGGCTGTTTGTGGTTGTTCTGTAATAAAGAAGCAACAAAACATCATTACGGACTTCATTATTAAAGTGCATTATCCAACTTTGGTGCAGAGGTGTGGAGTTGGTAACCAAACCTCCGACTCAAGACTCCCAACTCCTCAATTGTGCTGAGACTCCAACAAAATGGACTCCGACTCCACAGGCCTGCTTGGTGTAAAACTAGGGGATCAGGACAAGTCATGAGCTCCACATGAAGTGTGTTCTGCTTGTTTAGAAGAATCATGAGTGTATGTGCATAATAACATGCAGCGCCTCTGGACCTGGGGGAAACCATGGGTGAACGCAGGCAGCACGCAGCTGCCCTGTGCTCACGATCTGCGGAGGGTGCAGGGCGGCTTCTCCCTGCATTCACCTGCTGGAGATCGCCTATGACTCTACAGCATGAAATTAACATGCTGGGGAGATGTGGATGTCCGGAAACCCGCACCCACAACTGATATAACACTGCAGTCGGGAGAAGCATAGTGAGCATGGGATTTCTAGACGTTCCATCCACTGTGCTGGTACTGAACAACACAGCGGCAATATGGTGCATCCAAAACACTATTCCTAATAGTGGTCCAAAGGGAAGAAAGAGAGGTTTCATTTTAGCGTGCCTATGATCTGGAGAGAACCACAAAATCATAATGATGATGATTACTTTTGTGCATGCAATGTGGAGGGATTCCACCTTCAAAATAAGAAGGAAAATTATATACCAAGCTCCTGTCAGCGATTTGCCCTGTACCTCATTGTCCAGGAATACCTGACCCTTCATCTCCGGAGAACCTTGAAGATAGACAAGATTCAGAACATGAAGAGCAGGATTCTGATGAAGTCCCAACAAACTACAGCTTTCTTCACACATCGAATTCAATGATTTAGTAAGGGACTTGGACGTTCCTACACATTCTGCAGAACTTTTAAAAATTCTAGACCTGTGTTCCCTAACTCCAGCCTTCGAGAGCCACCAATAGGTCATGTTTTCAGGATTCCTTAGTATTTTACAGGTGAATTTAATTACCTGCACAGGTGATACTTCCATCATGTTTGCAATATACTAATACTAAGGAAAACCTGCACTGTTGGTGGCTCTTGGGGACTGGAGTGGGGGAACACTGATCTAGACTAAAGGATAAGAACAAGCCTGAAAGCTACTACTGCACAATGGCAGCAAGTATGATCAGTGCCTGGAGAGCCCTCTTTGCTCTAGGAGGAAAGCTGTGAGAACTTCAAGAAACTTAACTACAAGGATCAAGAATGGTCAATATGTGATGATCTGAAATTTCTCTCTTTGCTTCTTGCAATTAAAGTAGTAATTACTGGACCCATGAATTAATAATCTTGGCTGTCTGTCACTATTCTTGGTTGGATATCATTGAGAAGGCTTAGGAATCTTCACATAAGCAACTTAAGGCCACATGGGTGAAACTTATGTGAAGACTCCAAAGCCTTCTCATTGATATCCACCCAAGAATAGCAACAGACGACCAAGATGTTACTGGACTCCTGAACTAATAATCTTTTCTGTCTGTCTCTATTCTTTGTTGGCTATCATTGAGAAGGCTTTGGAGTCTTAACATAAGTAATTAAGGCCACATGTGTGAAACTTATGTGAAGACTCCAAAGCCTTCAATGAAATCCAACCAAGTATAGAGACAGACAGACATTATTGGTTCAGGGGTCCAGTAATTACAACTTTATTCACAAGTTTCACCCATGTGGCCTTAAGTTACTTGTGCTTAAAGAAGTACGGTAATTACTGGACTCCTGAACTAATAAGCTTAGCTGTCGGTCTACAAATGATATTCAACCAAGAATAGTGACAGTGAGCCATCGCGGGCAGGGTCCTCTCTCCTTTATCTCTGCCTTGTGTTGTTCTCGAATATTGTACTTGTCTCTACTGTGTATACCTCTTTTCAAATGTAAAGTGTCATGAAATAAATGGAGCTATAATAATAATTGTTAAGGGTTAGGAGCTATCACATAACTTTCACCCATGTGGCCTTAAGTTACTTTTGTGAACCCAGAATAGCGACAGACGGCTAAGGCCGGCTTCACACTGCGGCACAATCCGGTCCAGGGCTGTCCGGGATGACCCTGACAGCCGCGGACTGGATCAGCACACAGGACTGGAGGGCTATTATGCCCTCCGGTCCGGTGTGCAGCCGCACGCAGTTCCCGCTGCTAAGTCAGGATCGTGGGCGCCGCAGTCCTGACCTGTCAGCGGCTGCAGCTGCGTGCGCTGCACACCTGACAGGAGGACATATTAGCCCTCCAGTCCAGTGTGCTGATCCGGTCCGCGGCTGTCAGTGTCCTCCCGGACCGGATCGTGCCGCAGTGTGAAGCCGGCCTAAGATTTAAAGTTCATGGGCTCATTTAGGTAAACTCAGTTCTGTAAAAACAAAGTTGATCTCTTGGGCATTTTTCAAGGAGCCAGCTAAGTCACCCAATCTTTTTGCCACCTATACAACCATCAAAAGCAATCTTGATAGAGAAAATAATGACGACACACAACAGGGATGATTCAGAATTTTTTTTTCCTCAAACAAGCCCTTATTTACAAATCTGATATTTACACATTCAAAAGATAAAAGGAGCACACAAATCTGGTGAAAGGAGGAAAAAAAGAAAAAAAACGAAAAGAACACAACTCTTACCTACATATAAATAAAAAAAAAAATACAATAAGCGAAATTCATAAAATACAGAAATGCATAATCAACAAGGATATAACTTGAGCAAAAGAAAAATACATATATATAAAAACAAGGAAAAACACACCCATGACTGTGTGCTTCTCGAGCCACCGTAAAAAAAACATACAAAAGGAGATCTCTATAAATTCTATATTATATACACTAATTCCTGCCTGCAGGTGAACAGGATAGGTATAAAACACACAACTTTAAATACTTGTCTTTAAAGCTAGATTCATAAAGACCCTTCTCTATGTCTACAGCACAAAGATCATCAGGTTCAACGTACGTGGCGGGGAAATACTGATGTGCGCTCCAAAAAGAAAAGGGGGACAAAAATATATTACATTTCTAAAATTTTTTTTTTTTTTTTTTCATTTTTAATGGATAATTTTTAGGTCATTGGTTAGTCGGATAATTTTTAGGTCATTGCAAAAAAAAATTGCTCAAAAATTAGGAAATAATTCACATTTTGTATTAAAAATTTTCTTCATTTTAAATTAAGAAATGGATAAATCCAACATCCAAACAATTAACGCTGCAGGACTGTAAAATATAGGAAAAATTAATAAAAAATGTTTACGACTGTCGGGGGTTTCTTCGTGTATCCTGTTCACCTACATTTCACAAAGCATTGCGAGTAGCAAAACACAGTCAGCTGGTCAAGAAACCCAACCCATCTATGGTTAGTTGTTAGCGAGTCCCTTTGCTTTTTTCTTTTTTTTTTTTGTGTTTTTCACAAAAAAAAAAAAAAAAAAAATTTAAATCCTCTCCTGCTTAACAAATACAAAAACTCAGGACACGGTATGCTGATTTGTGGCTCATAAATAGCAATGTATATGTAGGCATTTGTAGACACTTGTACGCTGCATAGGTAAGTAACTGAGGTGCTTTGTCGTAGCCGTGAAGAAAGTCACAAAGGGCAAAGGAGAGAGGAGAAATCGCCTTTTCGGATAAAAGTGTTCATCTCGGTCGCCGCTAGAAACCGTTTTTTTTATATTTTTTTTTTGTAGGCAGAATCACATTTGGTAAGTTCTGTATAAAATTCAGAATCCCGTCATAAGAAATAAAAAAAAAAATAAAAAAAAGAAAACACCAGTTCCATAATTGTCCTCCAATTCTTAGTTACTGTATGATCAGATGCGTTCAGTGCAAATAACTCCTGCAAACAAGAGCACAATTCTTGGCGGTTTACCGTTTCCCCAATTTAAACAACAAAACAAGTATGAATTTGAAAAAAATTAAAAATAAAAAAATTTAAATAAACACAAATTTTATTATTTTTATAAAGGTCAGTAAACCCCCATCCAAGAACTTTTTCTTTCTATTAAGTAGCTGTACTTAAAAATACTTAATTAAAATAGTATAAAATAAGTTTTTTTAATTAAGCTTATTTTTTGATATTTTAATTAACTTTCTTTTTATTTAAAAAATGTTAATTAAAATATAAAATAACAGACTAAGGGTTAAGTAAAATAGTATAAAAAACTTATTATTTTAATTAACTTTATTTGATAAAATAAAGTTTTTTAAATATACTGTAAAAGAAAAGTTAAAATAAACGTTTTCTTTTATTTTATACTAAGTTTATTTTTTATTTGATATTTTAATTAACTTTGCTTTCATTTTATAAAAAAAAAAAGTTAATTAAAATAAAGATTACGTAAAATAATATTTAATAATTATTTCATGATTTTAATTAACTATCATTTTACAAAATAAAATAAATTAAAAAAGAAAAGAAAAAAAATTAATTAAAATAGTATAAAAAACTTAGTCCTTAATTTTATTTTAATTAACTTTATTTTGTAATCTAAAATAAAAAAATAGTTAATTAAAAGTTAAAAACAAGAATAAAAGTATTATCTAAAATAAAAATAATATATAATAAAATTAAGTTGATTAAAATATAGAATAAAAAAAATAGTCAATGGAAAAAGTGTCAAATATAAAGAAATTACAATATTTTTTATTCTTTAATTTTATACTATTTTAATTAACTTTTATTCCTTTATTTTAGATTATTTCTTTTATGTTTATTCGTTTTATACCATTTTAATTAACTTTTTTTCACTTATTTTTAACCTGCAAAAATTTTTAGGTTCTGGAAACAAAGAAGAAAAAACAAAAACTTTGTGTTTATGTGCAAAACAATTGTCTTGCTTGCCCGCACCCTTTGACACTATGGTTTATCTCTGAGAATACATTTCTTTGGTTTTTGGGGTGTTTTTTTTTTTTTTTATTTAATTTTATTTTTTATTTTAAAAGGTGGGGGGTCCAAGAAAGGTGACGCAGAAAATAATGTTCACCTAATGAGTAAAAATTGCCAATTATTATAAAGTATAAAATGCAGGTCATGTTACTTTTCATGTAAATATCAATATTTTCCGATTTTTAATTTTTTTAGGCATCCAAAGACATATTATTTTCTTAGATTTTGGGATAATTTACCCTTGTGATATGAAGAGAATTCGTATGAAGGACATTTTTGTCCAAATTTATATAGCAAATTAAAATAAAGACATATATATACATATAGGTTTTAGAAAATAGTAAAAAAAGAAGCAAAAAATAGTACTTATGCATTGTTGTGAAGGGGAAAATTAGCTGTTGACACTCTTATGGGGGTAATATGTCCCAATTCTGTAGTAATGTCCCCCCATCCTAGTATATATGTCCCTCATGTTAAAGAGGACCTGTCACCAACCATACATGGTGATCTAATTACAGCACTGAATGCAGCATGTCTGCTGCATCCAGGCAAGGGGCCCCCCAGCCCTTGACCCCCCCTCTGTACCTCGAGATAATACACTTTGAAAACTTGCATAGTGGAGCCAAATAGGAGGTGGCTTGTGGCTGGAGCCAAAGGGCAGTTTCACACCCCTTTATGTTTAATCTGCCCACCGCTGCCTCCCTGATGCCTATCATTG
Source organism: Allobates femoralis (assembly GCA_033576535.1). Taxonomy (NCBI): domain Eukaryota; kingdom Metazoa; phylum Chordata; class Amphibia; order Anura; family Aromobatidae; genus Allobates; species Allobates femoralis. Next base: position 572,060,103 of record JARQOC010000004.1, on the reverse strand, counting down.
TCTCCCTCGCCAGCAGCATAAGACAGAGCTTATTGCAGTGCTGGCTGCTTTGCCCCGCCTCTGTGGTGACATCACAGTCTTTCCCCGCCCTGCTACATGGTTAACATGGAGCAGGGCGGGTATAAGCTGTGATGTCACAGCAGGAGACGGGTGGCCAGCCTCCTGCTGTGACATCACCGCCTTTCCCCGCCCTGCTCCATGGTAAGCATGGAGCAGGGCGGGTCTAAGTGGTGACGTCACCGCAGGAAGCGGGCAAAGCGGCCAGCACTGCAATAAGCTCTGTGTACTATGCAGCGGCGAGGGAGACAATGATTGGCAGACTAAACATAAAGGGGGTGTGAAACTGCCATTTGGCTCCAGCCACAAGCCACCTTCTATTTGGCTCCACAATTAAGTTTTCAAAGTGTATTATCTCGGGGGTACAGGGGGTTCAAGAGCTGGGGGACCCCTTGCCTGAATGCAGCAGACATGCTGCATTCAGTGCTGTAATTAGATCACCATGTGTGGTTGGTGACAGCTCCTCTTTAAGCTCTGATCTTGGTATATATTTCCCATGTACTGGCCCCTTCCTGGTATCTATGTCCCGTGTACTGGGCCAATCCTGGTATATATGTCCTCTATCCTGGGCCCATCCTGGTATATACGTCCTCTATCCTGGGCCCTTCCTGGTATATATATGTCCCCCATCATGGGCCCATCCTGGTATATATGTCCCACATCATGAGCCAATCCTTGTTCCATCCTGGCATATATATGTCCCCAATCATGGGCTCATCTTTGTTCCATCCTGGTATATATATGTCCCCTATCATGGGCCCATCTTGGTATATAAGTCATTCATCCTCCTATATAAATCCCCCATCCTTGTTCTACCCTGGTATACATGTAACCCATCCTCGTCCCATCCTGGTGTATTTGCTTCCCATCTTTGTCTCATCCTGGTATGCCATATTTTTGGACTATAAGACGCACTGGTTTTCGAGAGAGGAGAAGAGGGAAAAAAATATTGGCGGTAAAAGTGGATAGGACATAAGATATATGTAGATAAACACATAATAGATATTTTTATTTTAATTTGCTATATAAATTCGGACAAAAAAAATATCTAAATATAAAAACATAATAAAATTCAATACTTCTATGGGAGGGAGGGGATCCGGTGAGATCTGTAAACACGAGCCATGATAGCTCTCAATGGCTTTTTAACTTGCTGGTATCATTAATGAAGTGAATGGCGGCATTAAAGTGTTTTTTTTTGTTTGTTTTTTAAATCACAAATTACTATCCATTGTCAAAACACAGTGAATCAAATACATAATACAAACGTAAAACAAGAAAAAAAAAGAAAAAAAAAAAAGTTAAATATTTAATTTTATATTACAAGAAATACAAAAATGTAGAATCGGCTTTATATACAAAGTGAATCGAAACTGGCATTTGCAGAGACTGGCACAGAAATAAAAAAGGGATCAAGTTGATGCATACATATACATAAAAAACACAATAATAGAGAAACGAGACATATACAACATAAGAAACAGGCTCAATGAATGAAAGTCCTTTTTGTTTTTCCCTATGAGCCAATGGTGGAACATTTAATGCCAAGTAGGAGGGGTGCGGAAGATTGGTGATTGGGGGAGGGTAGGGGGGCTGACAAAACCTGAAATCAGGTACCTGGCACCTTTCTGCCAAAACTTCCAAATTCGTTTTACCCTGAGATCCACGCAGTTTTATTGAAAGGCTGCTTTTGTCTGATGCAACGTCTAGATCGATAAAGCTTTTATATTTAAAAAAAAGGAAACTATAACAGAAAGCCTAAAAACGAAGCAATAACAAAAAGCCTAAAAACAAAAATATTTTTTTTTCTTTTGCACTGGAAAAAAAAATAAATAAATATAGAAATAAATCATGCACATAATTAGAAGTAAATGAATCTAGCACCAAACTGAACACCCTACAAATACTAGGAAAACTTGTTGTAAAAAAAACAACAAAAAAAGTAATAAAATTAGCTTAGCCCTTATATCTCCCAGGAAGATCATAGAGGAAAAAAAAAAAAATCTTCCATCTAATAAAATACAGTGTTGACTTTTCGATTGGCCTTGACGCTGCCAATAGCTTACAAGTTACAAAAAAATGTTTAAAAAAAAAGTATTAAAAACAGCAAATAAAATAGCATTTTGTGTTAATTTACAAAGAATAAAACTGCATCAAATCCCTGTTTAAGACTACATCCTGAATATCAAGTAAAAAGAAAGCAAAGTCTCCCCCCCAAAAATTGTGGCCGTCCCTTTCACCACACCCAAAAAAAAAAAAAAAAAATTTGAAAAAAAATTAAAAAAAAGTTCACATTATTTAAAAAATTAATACGACCATCAGAATTTCTCTGAAATAAATAATTAAACTTAACAAAAAAAATTAAGATTTTTCCGGAAGCAAAAAAAAAAAAAAAACCCAAAAAGAATCAGTTCCAATAAATTATTGAAGGACACCGAGCACCCGCCCCGATCCGTTCCCAGCTGCACAAAGAAAAATCAGAAATAAAAGGTGGAAAGGATCCAATGACCGATCCTTGTTTCGGTAAATGTTCTCCTCCGGTTATTGCTGAGTGGCTGTGGCACAGTGTAAGCAAAAGAAAAAATAAAAAAAAATAAAATAAAAAAAACAAAACAAAAAACAAAACACAAACTATCTTTGTTCGTCAGGCAGTGTTTGGTGTGGTACTTGTAGTTCCACCCTGGGTAGAGGACGGGCAGAAGGCTCCAGGCCTCCGCTCCTCTCCTCAATACTGTTGTATGGATGAAGAATAAAAATAGCCAGAAAGCGGTCATCAAACGAAGAAGCGGGTGTGACCGTGCCGATTGAGCTTCAGGATTTTGCCCAGGCGTTGCTTGGCGGTTGCCATGCCCTTCTTTGGCCGTTTACCTGTAAGAAGCACAAAAAAACATAAAACATTCAAATAGGGAAAAGAGAAACAATTCATTTCACCATCCATTGCCTTTAAGCTCACTAGATGCAATGGAAGCAAACCTTCAGCTGTGAGCAGTTGAACGGAATTTTGAAAAGTGGAATAATTAGTGTAGACACAGGAAACTGAATATAACACTGCCATGTGTAGTTCCATCAGCAATGTCCTGACAGTGTTTAAAGAAGACCTGTTACTTGCCATTAATATCTCATTTTAGGTCTAGTGTAAAAGCCGCAGTTCTCCTGAATACGGTGATGTTTTTCTTTTGTTCCTGCGCCTCTCTGTTCCTGAGATATGGCCACTTCTTCCCTGTATATAAATTTAGTCTTGTTAGCCAAGTGGGTGTGTTCCTGAAGAAGACACCTGCAAACAGTTGCAGGCCACACCCACTTGGAGGACAAGACTACCGTGTTTCCCCGAAAGTAAGACCCTGTCTTACATTTTTTTGGGGGCCAAAAGTGACCCCCGGTCTTACTTTCGGGGGGGGGGGGGGGTCTTACATTGGGTGCCCCAGCAGTGTGGCCTACAGGCCCCCTCCTGCTGGGACACTGCGGGAGCGGGTCGCACGTCACGTGCGCCCGCTCATTACATATGCACTGCATCCCCCTGTCAATCAGCGACAGGGGGAGCAGTGCATTATACGGTATTTATGGGCCCCCTCCTGCTGGCACACTACCCCCCTGTTCTGAGGCCCCCACCGCTGCTGCTGCAGACATCTTACCCTCCAGGGTCTTCTTGCAGCAGCCAGCGCGTCGGTCCTCTGTCCTCGGCTGTCTCCCGGATCATGTGACCCGTCGCAGCGCATGACGTCATCGCGACTGCGACTGGCCGGTCACATGATCCGGGAGACAGCCGAGGACAGAGGACCGACGAGCTGGCTGCTGCAAGAAGACCCTGGAGGGTAAGATGTCTGCAGCAGCAGCAGCGGTGCGGGCCTCAGAACAGGGGGGTAGTGTGCCAGCAGGAGGGGGCCCATATATACCGTATAATGCACTGCTCCCCCTGTCGCTGATTGACAGGGGGATGCAGTGCATATGTAATGAGCGGGCGCACGTGACGTGCGACCCGCTCCCCCCCCCCTCCCCCTCCGCTAGGGGCCTTACATTGGCCCCCCCCGGTTGTAAGGCCTTATAATCGGGGGAGGCCTTACATTAGCAGGCCCCCCCTTTACCCCTAGGCGGCCTTACAATCGGGGGGGCCTTACTTTCGGGGAAACACAGTAGATATATATATACGGGGAAGAGGAGCCATATCTCAGGAATGGAGAGGCGCAGGAACAAAGGAAAAACATCGCTGGATTCAGGAGAACAGCGGCTTTTACACCAGGTAAAAACTATATTTATTTATAGCAAATGAATGGTCATATTTACACCAACTAAAAAAATATATACTATGTAACATGTTCTGACATGCAAAATGATATCACGCTCATGGGGTGGGAAGCCTGTATTAGTAAGTAGTATTTTATTTTTGCCTTTTGTGTTTCAATGATGAATTGTTGCACTGGCAATTAGAGAGGCTAAAAGATGGTGATTATTGGGTCATGGATACAGGACAGAGACATTAGGAGGTGCCATGTCATCTGGGTTATGTTATGTCTATTTGGATTGTGTTTACCAATTACGGAAAGACCTTCTGTCTGTATATAAAAGTATCAAAGCATACGATTAAATCGATGTGAACAGTGTTATTGCCAATAAAACTTTGTTATAAAAACATAATATTCTTTATTTTTTTTTCTTCTGGTGTAAATGCCGCTGTTCTCCTGAACCCGGCGATGTTTTTCTTTTCTTCCTGCGCCTTTCCATTCCTAAGATATGGCCCCTTCTTCCCTGTATACAAATCTAGTCTTGACAGTCAAATGGGCGTGCTCCACAAAGAGAACTAGACCACGCCCAGTTGGTAAAAGACGACTAGATTCATATGTAGAGAAGAAGGGGCCATAGCTCCGGAACGGAGAGGCGCAGGAAGAAAAGAAAAACATAGCCGGATTCAGGAGGACAGCGGCATGTACAACAAGCAAGACAATCTACTATTACTATCCAAGTGGGTGTGGTCATCTGTGGGCGTGTACTTGATGGTTACACCTGTTTGGCCAACATTACTAGGATTTATCTATACAGAGAAGATGAGGCCATATCCCAGGAACAGAGAAAAGCAGGAAGAAAATATAAACATGGCCGGATTCAGAACAGCGGCATTTACACCTGGTAAAAAAATATTTATGAGAAGTGAAAGGTCCTTTAAAAGTCTTCACAGCTGAGGATTTGTTACAATTGTTTGTAGTCTGAACAATTCTCTGTGTGCTCATATATCAGCACAACTCTCTGTGCTGACCTGACAATGTAGCAATATATCAGTGCAGGTAATAGGAGAGTTCAGATTGTTTAGTTCACTGGATGCAATTGCAGCAAACCTGCAGCTGTGAGCAAGTGGAATTGATCAAGGAGCTAAGTGAGTATTGGTGTGATGACATTTAAAGAGGTATTGCTATCTAATTAAAGGGAATCCTCTAAATACTTTAAAGATTGACAGGGGCAAGTCAGCCTGAACACAGAAACAAGACCATCACACCTGGGATCCGATCCGGTGCTCCTGCACTCACAGGAAAGGAAGTCACTATCACAGTCATGTGACCTTTCAGCCGATCAGTGGCTTTAGTGGTCATGCAAGATTGGAATGGGTAGGGAATTCAAGGCTATCCTTCATTAGGATTAAAAATAATACTGGAGACCCCCCACTATACACTTTAGGCACAGTCTGGGGGGGGTCCCAATGGTCAGGCAGCACCAATCCTATAGTGACTGCATATCATACCAATCATTACTGAGATGTGAACACCCCCTTTAAGGACCCCTGATGTGTGTACCTTTAGTTGCCTGGTTACTAATGGGGGGTGGGTTTGAGGCAGGTCTCTTGGTGGGGTGTAGGGGTACGGTTGGCGAGGTGTCTCCGTATATCCGGTCTGGACTCAGGCTTCCTTCACTGAAGTCACAGTCCCCGGGGCTCAGGCTGCCCTCTTGGTCATATTTCTCATCATGGTGGTATCTCGGCGAGTCCCAGCCTTCGCTTTCGGAATAGCGTTTAATCTTGAGGGGGTGTCGGCCAGAGGAGTCCACAGAATGCTCGCGCCTCTGAGATTTTGCGGCTTTGCAGAAGTCCTGGGTTAAAGAAGAGACGTAAATATGTGCCGCTGAATCGTAACGGAGCCACCGCGTCACTCGCACCATCGGGTCACTTACCTGAGGATCAGACCTGCACGACGAATCCATCTGACTAATCCAATCCGAGGTGGTCAGCCCCGTGTCCACACTCCCATGGTGACCTACACGCAAGAGTCAACGGTGAAACCTCACAACCATTTAATATGGAGAGGATCTCCCCTCCCCCGATCTTAATGGTTTGCCACTATGAGACACATAGGACTGCATGGGAGCAGTGTACACAATACTTAGATGCTTAGGTGGGTGCTTTAGGTACCTGCACAGCCAGTCATCATGGTGGAGACTTAAGCTCGAATCAGTCACGTCAATCCATTTCAGTCATGCAGTTTTTAAATGTAGTCACGTCCCCTGCAGTGTAATATATTGACATCACTGAAGGTCCTGCTGCTGGTGAAGGACCTATGGTGATGTCACAACCATGTGACTGTAATGGGCGGTGCCAAGCAGACCTGAAGTAACATGTTGGCTCAGCTCCACCTATTAGTCACATGATCATGACATCTCCACAGGTCCTTCACCAGCAGCAGTGATGTCAATATATTACACTGCAGGGGGACGTGACTACATTTAAAAAACTGCATGACTGCAGTGGATTGATGTGACTGATTACCAGGTACAGTATCCACCCCGATGACTTTGTGCAGGTACCTAATCAATCATCAATATCAGACTGATTGGGGGTCCAACACAAACAAAAACTTAAAGGGGGTGTCCAAAACTGACATATTGATGGCCTATCCTTCAGGATCTATCCTCTGGATAAGATCAATGGGGGTCTAACACCCAGATATCCTCACTGATCAGCTGTGAGCAGGTTCTGTGGCCATTGGAAGTAAAATATACAGCAGAGATATATCCACACCATATAGTGGCCATTCTCAGGTACTGTAACTCCTATGATCTGAGCTGCAAGACCCAGGAGTGGCTGCGGGGGTTCTCTAAACTTTCATTCCAATGCTCCCGGGATCTAACAGTTGATTAGTGAGGGGGCCTGGGTGTAAGACCCCCAATCAACAGTTAACAGGTCCTATGGCCACTGGAAATAAAGTTTAGAAAACCTCCACAGCTGCTCCTGGGTTCTTCAGCTCAGATCACATTCACTTCCATAGGAACTGCAGACCCAAGAACGGCCACTACATGGTGTATAGTACATTTTACTTCCAATGGCCACAGTACCTGCTCACAGCTGATCGGTGGGGGTGATGGACCCCCATATTTCTTATCCAGATGATTGATCCTGAAGGATAAGCCATCAATTTGTCAGTTCTGGACATCACCTTTAAATTTTAGTTTGGGTGTCAAACCCTCATTTATCAGATCCAGCTGAATGATCCTGTAAGATAGGACATTAATGTGAATTCTGGACAACCCCCATTAAAATATTAATTTGGGTGTCTGACCCCCATTGATCTGATCCAGACAACTGATCCTGAAGGATCGGCCATCAACTTGTCAGTTCTGGACACCCCCTTTACATTTTAGTGGACACCCCCTTTACACTTTAGTTGCCCCCTCTGCCATTTCTTACCGTTGTTCAGTAATTTCGGCTCTTGGCAGTCGGCCTTCTCCTGAGAGAACTTGATGTGCAGCTGAGGGTAGACAATCCCCATTTTGCAGCCTGCGCTCCTCGCTTCTGCTGGACGCCGAGAGGGGTAGTGCAAAGACGCCATTGTAAGCATGCCCTCCACCGCGTCCTCCAATGCATCCTCCACCGCGTCCTCCACCGTGCTGGTCGAACTCGGAAATTCACTGCAAAAAGAAATGAAACCTTTAAACTTTGGAACAGATCACCAGCCCACGTTAGAGGTTGTCTAATTTAAAAATGATGCATGAGGGTTCAATGTCACAGCGCCAAGTGAGACCACCACCAGCCATGCACATCCCCAGCTGACAAGCTATAGTCACCTGACAGCCCCCGCCCAAATAGGTCATAGAAGGGAGATGCCACAAACATATGGTGGTCAACCTTGGAAATCTTGATACAAAAATATTGTGTGGTGAAGGCCCAGGTTCAGTGCGGCAAGTGAATTTAACCCCTTCCCTCCTCCTGGCCATTTTCCATTTTTTTCCCCTTCTTTCAAGAGTCATAACTTTTTCTAAAAATGGACATACAAGGTCTTCTTTTGTGGGATGAGTTGTACTTTTGAATGACATTAATTTTACCATCTTGATAAATCGAATATTTCTGAATGCAGCAACGCATATAAGCACCAGTATAAGCACCAGCACCAGTATAAGCACCAGCACCAGCATAAGCACCAGCATAAGCACCAGCATCAGCATACTTTTCACTGTATTCACTAGTTCCCTTAGGGGACTTAGAGCCGCCATCATCAGATTGCTTCTGCAGAGCACCAGCAGCAGTATCAGCACCAGTACCAGCGTCATTATCAGCACAAGCACCAGCATAAGCACCAGCACTAGTATAAGCAACAGCATAAGCACCTGCACCAGCACCAGCATAAGCACCGGCACTAGTAAAAGCAACAGCATAAGCACCGGCACCAGCATAAGCACCGGCACCAGCACCAGCATAAGCACCGGCACCAGCATAAGCACCGGCACCAGCATAAGCACCGGCACCAGCATAAGCACCAGCACAATAGACACTAGCACCAGATAAGCAACAGCACCAGTAAACAGATAAGCACCAGTATAAGCACAGCACCAGTATAAGCACAGCACCAGTATAGCACCAAAGTATAAGCACCAATCAGCAAGCACCAGTATCAGCATAAGCACCAGCATAAGCACCAGCACACCAGCATAAGACACCAGGCACCAGCATAAGCACCGCCACACAGCATAAGCACCAGCAACCAGCATAAGCACCACCAGCATAAGCACACAGCATAAGCACAAGCACCAGCATAAGCACACAGCAGCACCAGATAAGCACAGCACCAGTAAGCACCAGAGCACCAGCAGTATAAGCACCAGTAAGCACCAAGTACAGCATAAGCACCAGCTACAGATAAGCATCAGCATAAGCACCAGCACAGCATAAGCCACACGCTAACAAATAAGCACCAGCACACCATAAGCACACAAAGCACCAGCATAAGCACCAAGCACCAGCATAAGCACCAGCACAATAAGCACCAGCACCAGATAAGCAACCAGCACCAGTATAAGCAAGCACAGATAAGCACAGCACAGATAAAGCACACCAGCACAGTATAAGCACCAGCACAGCACGCATATAAGCACCAGCACCAGTATAAGCACCAGCACACATAAGCACAGCACCAGCACCAGCATAAGCACCAGCACAAGCAAGCACCAGCAAACACGCACCATAAGCACCAGCACCAGTATAAGCACCACACATAGACAGCACCAATAAGCACCAGCACAGTATAAGCACCACACACATAAGCACAGACATAGCACCAGCAACAGTCATGCAGCACCATGCACCAGCCGATAAGCACATAGCAAGCACAGCAAAGCACCAGCATACAGCACCAGCAAGATCAAACCAGCACCATACAATGCACCAGCTACAAGCACTAGCACCACATATAGATAAGCACCAGCACTAAGCACAGCACAGACGCACCAGCATATAAACATAGAAGCAAGCACAGTATAGGCACCAAAAGCCCAAACCCAGCACACATTGATGCGAAGCATAAAACTGCACGTAATACGATTGTATTAGATATTATTACCTTACATTACTATGCTAAATACAAGCCTTGAACACAACATCCCCAGTAAAGCACCGATGCACTGTCATCAGCACCAGACCAGCACCAGCCATTGCACCAAACCAAGCACCAGCACCACATGAACAAGCATCAGCACCAGCCAAACAAGCACCAGCACCAGAAAAGCACCAGCACCAGAAAAGCACCAGCACCAGAACAAGCACCACACCAGCATAGCACCAGCACCAGAACAAGCACCAGCACACCATAACCAGAAACCAGCACCAAAACAGCACCAGCACCATAACCAGCACAGCACCATAACCAGCATCAGCACCATACCAGCATCAGCACCATAAGCACAGCACCATAACCAGCACCAGATACCAGCACCAGAAAACCAGCATCAGCACCAGAACCAGCATCAGCACCAGAACCAGCATCAGCACCAGAACCAGCATCAGCACCAGAACCAGCATCAGCACCAGAACCAGCATCAGCACCAGAACCAACATGGGCTGTGGAGACAGACCCCATTTTGATGGAGTCGGAGTCTGAAGAAAATGGACCGACTGACTTCTAAAATATATAATAAATTGGGTACAGCAGTTTCAGTGCACAATGTGCTGAATATTATTATTATAAATTATGTTCTACCAAAATTTATCTTGATTATTGTATCATAATAATGATTAAAGCCTTAGTTACCATTGTACTACAATAAATTTATCACTTAAAAATGAGCCATGTATGAAGGAGTTGGAGTCAGAAATTCAGGAGTCGGAGTCGATGTTTGGCTTACCGACTCCACAGCCTTGAACCAACACCAGTATAAGCACCTGCATCAGCACCAGAACCAGCACCAGCATCAGCACCATAACCAGCATCAGCACCATAACAAGCATCAGCACCAGAACAAGCACCAGCACCAGAAGAAGCACCAGCACCAGAACAAGCACCAGCACCAGAACAAGCACCAGCACCAGAAAAATCAGCACCAGCACCAGAACCAGAACCAGCACCATAACCAGAACCAGCACCATAACAGCATCGCACCAACAGCATCAGCACCATAACCAGCATCAGCACCATAACCAGCATCAGCACCATAACCAGCACCAGAACCAGCATCAGCACCAGAACCAGCATCAGCACCAGAACCAGCATCAGCACCAGAACCAGCATCAGCAAACATACCCAGCATCACACCAGAACCAGCATCAGCACCAGAACCAACAGGGGCTGTGGAGACAGACCCCATTTTGATGGAGTCGGAGTCTGAAGAAAATGGACCGACTGACTTCTAAAATATATAATAAATTGGGTACAGCAGTTCAATGCACAATGTGCTGAATATTATTATTATAAATTATTATGTTCTACCTAAATATCTTGATTATTGTATCATAATAATGATTAAAGCCTTAGTTACCATTGTACTACAATAAATTTATCACTTAAAAATGAGCCATGTATGAAGGAGTTGGAGTCAGAAATTCAGGAGTCGGAGTCGATGTTTGCTTACCGACTCCACAGCCTTGGAACCAACACCAGTATAAGCACCTGCATCAGCACCAGAACCAGCACCAGCATCAGCACCATAACCAGCATCAGCACCATAACCAGCATCAGCACCAGAACAAGCACCAGCACCAGAACAAGCACCAGCACCAGAACAAGCACCAGCACCAGAACAAGCATCAGCACAAGCATCAGCACCAGAACCAGCACCAGAACCAGCATCAGCACCATAACCAGCATCAGCACCATAACCAGCATCAGCACCATAACCAGCATCAGCACCATAACCAGCAACAGAACCAGAATCAGCACCAGAACCAGCATCAGCACCAGAACCAGCATCAGCACCAGAACCAGCATCAGCATCAGCACCAGAACCATCATCAGCACCAGAACCAACATGGGCTGTGGAGACAGACCCCATTTTGATGGAGTCGGAGTCTGAAGAAAATGGACCGACTGACTTCTAAAATATATAATAAATTGGGTACAGCAGTTCAATGCACAATGTGCTGAATATTATTATTATAAATTATTATTGTTCTAACCTAAATTATCTTTATTATTGTATACATAATAATGATTAAAGCTTAGTAACCATTGTATGACATAATTTATCACTTAAAAATGAGCCAGTATAAAGGGATTGGAGTCAGAAATCAGGAGTCGGAGTCGAAGTTTAGCTTAACCGACTCACCAGCCCTGGAACCAAACCAGTATAGCACCTGCATCAGCACCATAACCAGCACCAGCATCAGCACCATAAACCAGCATCAGCACCAAACCAAGCAACAGAACCAGAATCAGCATACAGAACCAGCATCAGCATCAGCACCAGAACCAAGCATCAGCACCAGAACCAGCATCAGCACCAGAACCAGCATCAGCACCAGCATCAGCACCAGAACCAGCATCAGCACCAGAACCAGCATCAGCACCAGCATCAGCACCAGAACCAGCATCAGCACCAGAACCAGCATCAGCACCAGAACCAGCACCAGAACCAGCATCAGCACAAGTACCAACACCAGCATCAGCACCAGCATAAGCACCAGTACCAAAATCAAAATCAGCACCAGCAGCGCTCAGTACAGCAGAAATCTCCATCTCCTATGAATGGCAGCTCGCACCAATCATAGAGGGATTGTACTGACAGACACAGGGGTCACCAGCTGAACTCCAGCTGTCCTGACAACCCATCAGCGCAATGCAATCATGTCGTGTGCACCGATGGGAGCAGGAAAAGACGCTCGCCCAGCCGATTCATGTCAAATCCCAGGGTCAGAGATTGGTTCCAATCCACCCACAGCTGTTAAATGCAGATGATGGCTAATCAGATCAACTGTCATGTGCAAGGAAAGATGTGGGCTTGTGTGTGCAAGGCAGGCACTCGACATAGCATGTAAATATATGTGATATGTTGTGAAGGGTTAAAGGTCGGCTTCTGAAATTAAAAAAGAAGGCGATACAAAGAGGCGCAGATTGTGCCTTATCAAAAGGACACTGAATGTTTCTATGTGGATTATAAAACTATCCACTCACCTTTTCTGGTTGTGAGACTCACAACCAGTATGAAAGCATGAGACAGCTGCTGCAGAACCTCCACCAAACGCAAAACCGCGGGAAATCAGGAGACAAAACTGGAAATGGTGTCCACGGTCCGCGCTGCTGCTCTTTTCCAAAGGATTTCACAAGACGGTTATTACCATAAGAATGTCCTTTATTTTCATCACACCTACGCGTTTCGGTGCTGTCCCAGCACCTTCCTCAGGGCCCTGAGCCCTGAGGGACCGTGGACACCATTTCCAGTTTTGGCTTCTGAAATTGACTGTCGGATCACCAATGGGTCCTCTTAAGAAAACGTGAGTATTCTTGCCTTTTCCGTGGCATTTCTCCAGCAGACCAGCAGTGATCCTCATCCCCGGTGGTCTCCGTGTCCTCCTCCTTGAAATCTGCTGTGTCCTCCCGTGGCTCCTCGTCACCTGAGCTATCAGAATCCTCTGAGACGCTTTTCTGCAAAGAGGTAGAACATTAAATATGATATATCCTCTAGGTGGCGCTGTGAGAGCGGCAGAGACATCGCTAAGTAGATTACACTCCTGGAGCTGCGGTATTCCCAGAACGGCAGAGAACATTTCCCGTAATGGCAGCAACACGGGACATCGGCGCGGGAAGGAAATGGAGATCAGGAGCCTAATGACCTTTATTACTTAAGAAAAAAATATTGATCGTCTCGGGCTCCTTTTTCTTCACATAAGCCGATCATGAGAAGGACAACGTGGCGCTGAATTATACATCAGCCGATGGTGTGGGACAGCGGGGGATGGGCACAGAGCGCATGAGGACGTACCTGGTTAGTGCAATCGGCTTCAGATCCTTCAGAGTCAGAAATATCGGAGTATTCGGAGGGCCCGTACCTGAGCTCCGACTTCACACTCTCAAAGAACACTGAAAGGAGGAGAGAAATCAATCACCATCTCATATCCAGGACCCCGGGGAAGAGAATAACAATTCATCCAGATATACAGTCATGGCCAAAAGTATTGACACCCTGCAATTCTGTCAGATAATACTCCTTTTCTTCCTGAAAATGATTGCAATCACAAATTCTTTGGTATTATTATCTTCATTTAATTTGTCTTCAATAAAAAAACACAAAAAGAATTGTCCTAAAGCCTAATTGGATATAATTCCACACCAAAAGTATCGGCACCCATAGAAAAATCATGTGATTCTTCTCTAATTTGTGTAATTAACAGCACCATGTAACTTACCTGTGGCACCTAACAGGTGTTGGCAATAACTAAATCACACTTGCAGCCAGTTGACATGGATTAAAGTTGACTCAACCTCTGTCCTGTATCCTTGTGTGTACCACATTGAGCATGGAGAAAAGAAAGAAGACCAAAGAACTGTCTGAGGACTTGAGAAACCAAATTATGAGGAAGCATGTGCAATCTCAAGGCTACAAGTCCATCTCCAAAGACCTGAATGTTCCTGTGTCTACCGTGCGCAGTGTCATCAAGACGTTTAAAGTCCATGGCACTGTGGCTAACCTCCCTAGATGTGGATGGAAAAGAAAAATTGACAAGAGATTTCAACGCAAGATTGTGTGGATGGTGGATAAAGAACCTCAACTAACATCCAAACAAGTTCAAGCTGCCCTGCAGTCCGAGGGTACAACAGTGTCAACCTGTACTATCCGTCGGCGTCTGAATGAAAAGGGACTGTATGGTAGGAGACCCAGGAAGACCCCACTTCTTACCCCGAGACATAAAAAAACCAGGCTGGAGTTTGCCAAAACTTACCTGAGAAAACCTAAATTGTTTTGGAAGAATGTTCTCTGGTCAGATGAGACAAAAGTAGAGATTTTTGGGCAAAGGCTTCAACATAGAGTTTACAGAAGAAAAAAAGAGGCATTCAAAGAAAAGAACACTGTCCCTGCAGTCAAACATGGCGGAGGTTCCCTGATGTTTTGGGGTTGCTTTGCTGCCTCTGGCACTGGACTGCTTGACCGTGTGCATGGCATTATGAAGTCTGAAGACTACCAACAAATTTTGCAGCATAATGTAGGGCCCAGTGTGAGAAAGCTGGGTCTCCCTCAGAGGTCATGGGTCTTCCAGCAGGACAATGACCCAAAACACACTTCAAAAAGCACTAGAAAATGGTTTGAGAGAAAGCACTGGAGACTTCTAAGGTGGCCAGCAATGAGTCCACACCTGAATCCCATAGAACACCTGTGGAGAGATCTAAAAATGGCAGTTTGGAGAAGGCACCCTTCAAATATCAGGGATTTGGATCAGTTTGCCAAAGAAGAATGGTCTAAAATTCCAGCAGAGCATTGTAAGAAACTCATTGATGGTTACCGGAAGCGGTTGATTGCAGTTATTTTGGCTAAAGGTCGTGCAACCAAGTATTAGGCTGAGGGTGCCAATACTTTTGTCTGGCCCATTTTTGGAGTTTTGTGTGAAATGATCAATGTTTTGCTTTTTGCTTCATTCTCTTTTGTGTTTTTTCATTGAAGACAAATTAAATGAAGATAATAATACCAAAGAATTTGTGATTGCAATCATTTTCAGGAAGAAGAGTATTATCTGACAGAATTGCAGGGGTGTCAATACTTTTGGCCATGACTGTATACATACACACACATGTATATACATACACACATACACTGTGTATACATGTGCTGTGTATATATACATACACACACATATATACATACACACGTACTATTTAGTGGTTTCTGACTTTCGCCTTTATCATCCGCCTCGGAGCTGGAGCACGGTTTCTCTGGTTTTATGTCCTTCGTCTGTTTTGATCGGGCTCTATCATCCTCATCCTCGCTATCCGCAGTGTAAAGACTCCGGTCAGTGAACGGCTGTCGCTCATCTCTGTAGAAGTAGAAGATGAAGACACTCTGTATACAAGTCACTGTGCATATATTACATACATTATATTACTGATCCTGAGTTACCTCCTGTATTATCCTCCAGAGCTGCACTCACTATTCTGCTGGTGCAGTCACTGTGTACATACATTACATTACTGATCCTGAGTTACCTCCTGTATTATCCTCCAGAGCTGCACTCACTATTCTGCTGGTGCAGTCATTGTGTACATACATTACATTACTGATCCTGAGTTACCTCCTGTATTATACTCCAGAGCTGCACTCACTATTCTGCTGGTGCAGTCACTGTGTACATACATTACATTACTTATCCTGAGTTACATCCTGTATTATACTCCAGAGCTGTACTCACTATTCTGCTAGTGCAGTCACTGTGTACATACATTACATTACTGATCCTGAGTTACCTCCTGTATTATACTCCAGAGCTGCACTCACTATTCTGCTGGTGCAGTCACTGTGTACATACATTACATTACTAATCCTGAGTTACCTCCTGTATTATACTCCAGAGCTGTACTCACTATTCTGCTGGTGCAGTCATTGTGTACATACATTACATTACTGATCCTGAATTACCTCCTGTATTATACTCCAGAGCTGCACTCACTATTCTGCTGGTGCAGTCACTGTGTACATACATTACATTACTGATCCTGAGTTACATCCTGTATTATACTCCAGAGCTGCACTCACTATTCTGCTGGTGCAGTGCACTGTGTACATACAGTGCTGATCCTGAGTTACCTCCTGTATTATCCTCCAGAGCTGCACTCACTATTCTGCTGGTGCAGTCACTGTGTACATACATTATTGATCCTGTACTAATCCTGAGTTACCTACTGTATTATACTCCAGTGCTGCACTCACTCTGTACATACCTTACTATCCTTCCATTGGAAAGCAGCAGGCAGACATCATTGTCTTCCATCTTCTTGTCCGGCACTGTTGATGAGGGCTGTAGGGCCTTCATATTCAGTTTATAAGTGCCCATATCCTGAGAAAAAGGGAAAGAGACAATATCTTGATTAAAGGGGCTTACAGAATTAGAAATTTTACTTTTTTACCCCTCAGAATAGCGCCACCTTTGCCTGCAAGTTGTTTGTGGTATTGCAGATTTGCCTCATTCAATGGAGCAAAGCTGAACCATCAGACCCGGCCCGTGGAGCTGCGCCAGCACTGATGATTGACACTCACCTCCTGCCACGGGGACATCTCCAGCCTCTTCAGCACCTCGCGGGTGTGGTGCTCCAGGATGTCCAGGTTGGAGGGGGCTTTGCTTGTGTGGTCCCGCAGCCGCCTGGCTTTCCGGTTGGAATGATGAGATGACTTCTCGTGCGAGGATCGGGAGAGAGGACACAGCCCATGGATTCCCTGAGATTTGACTGGCTTGCTCCCCTCCTCCTGAAATCAAGTGCATTAAGTTATTTTATATACTGTATTCTAGAGCTGCGCTCACAATTCTGCAAACTTCAGAGCTGACATCACTCAATGTGTCTTGTAATCTGCATTCAGGAAAGAGCTTGATGTAAAAAACATTGCTCTAATGCAGGTGATTGATCACTAACCTGTACTTACGTTTCTGCATTCAGAAATATGCAGACTTCAGAGCTGAAATCTCTTAAGGTGCCGTTACACCTGCCGTCGCCGGCGGAGAGGTCAACGGCGACTGGCAGGTGCGCACACGTTTTTGGCGCCCCGCCAGCATCGCTGTCTCCCACTTACATGGGGCGACACTCCTGGCGGCACACCGGCGAGCTGACAGGCGGCATCGCCGCCGGGGTGTTTGAAAACCCCAGCGGCGATGCAGGACAATGGGAGCCTATGGCTCCCATCGCCTGTCAGGTCGCCGGCGGCCGTTTACATTGGGCGATGTATGCACATCACCCCAGATCGGCCGCCTGGTTTCACATCACTGATGTGAAACCAGGCGACCTCCCGGCGACATCGCCCCTTTACATTAGGTGACATAGGGGCGGTCACCGCTGATAGGCCACGCCCCAACGTCGCCTATATAATCGGCGGCAATGTCGCAAGGTGTGACGTGGCCTATAGGGTTGTCTATATACAGTGTTTTTTTGGGGGGATTTGCATTGTTAAAAGTGCTGTTATCACGTGATATCAGGCAATCATCTCATGTAGGATGAACTGCAGACCCTGATGCTGGGGGCTCGGGAGTCTACAAACGCGCTGTGTTTCCAATAAATAAGAAATTGGAAAATGTACAATTGTTTTCATGAAAAATATTCAGCCTTGTAGGTATGATTCATTTTTTCATTTTTATCTAAAGGCCGGTTTACACATTGCGATGTCCCAGCGACCCGACCATCGATGTGGATCGCTGGGACATCGTTATCTGATCACACAGGCAGACTCGCCAGCGACCAGCCACCCATGTAACGACCTCAACATCGTGGAAAAGAGTATAAAATATTATTTTCCACAATATCGAGGTCCCCCGACGCTGGGCTAAGCGGGAGCATGCTGGTAGCTACGATAAACATCGGGTTAATAAGCAGAGCACTGCGCTTAATAACCCGAAGTTTATCATGGTTACCAGGGAACACATGGGGATCGCTGGTCGTTGCCCCATCACACATGCCGATGCATGCATGACAGCAAGAGACCAGCGACCGAAATACAGCCCTGGCCATTTCGCAGCGAGATGATCGCTGATCGTTGCAGGATGACACACATAGCGACGCCGCTGGTGACGTTACAGCTACATCATTAGCAATGTTGCTACATGTAAACCGGCCTTTAAAGAGGACCAACCAGCATGATTTAGGGCTATAAAGTGAAGCCAGCACCTTACACCTTACAGGCTCTGGGAGACTGAATGCAATGATACCTTTACTTCAATGATAACATGTATGATTGCGATTATAGAAATCCTCAGAAAGCGTGCGGCAGGGGGACGCAGCGTGCGGCAGGGGGACGCAGCGTGCGGCAGGGGGACGCAGCGTGCGGCAGGGGAGCAGCGTGCGGCAGGGGGACGCAGCGTGCGGCAGGGGGACGCAGCGTGCGGCAGGGGACGCAGCGTGCGGCAGGGGACGCAGCGTGCGGCAGGGGGACGCAGCGTGCGGCAGTTACCATAACAGGGGCTGGGTTTCTAGGGATTACTACTCTGCTTTCTCTAGGCAAAATCCTCCCCATCCCTCCCCTTTATCTTCCTGCTTGTGATCCTCAAAAGCAGGAGAAGCCCTATCCCCCCAAGTCTCTACACATCAGGATTTGTCTCCTCTCACAGATCTGAACAGATCCCTGCTATTGTCATCACAGATAGGAGATCACAGATGGGGATCTGTCTATGGAGCATGCTGGGAGTTGTAGTTTCTGTGGATGTGCAGACTGTGTGATAGAGCATGCTGGGGGTTGCAGTGTCTCTGGTCCTGCAGATTGTGATAGAGCATGCTGGGGGTTGTAGTGTCTCTATCTGCAGACTGTGTGATGGAGCATACAGAGACACTACAACCCCCAGCATGCTTTATCAGACAGTCTGCACATCCAGAGACACTACAACTCCCAGCATGCTCCATCACACAGTCTGCACATCCAGAGACACTACAACTCCCAGCATGCTCCATACACAGATCCCCATGTGTGATCAGTCATCTAATCTGTGATGACAATAGCAGGGATCTGTTCAGATCTGTGAGAGAAGACTTATGAGGACTTGTAGAGACTGGGGAAGGGGACTTCTGCTTGTGAGGATCACAAGCAGGGAGATGGAGGGAGATAGGGAGGGGGGAGGATTTGGCTTGGAGCAAACACAGCAGTAATACATAGAAACACAGCCCTTCTTATACTGGTTGCTGCACACTCCACCTCCCCTGCTGCACTTTCTAAGGATTTCTATAACACTTATCTCTGCAATCATACATGGAATCATTGAAGTAAAGGTATAATTGCATTCAGTATCCCAGAGCCTGGAAGGAACTGGCTTCACTTTATAGCCCTAAAACCTGCTTGTTGGTCCTCTATAAATTTCCAATCCCAAAAGTGTCCAATAGTTCTCATTAAGGGACATATATCCTTTCCACTACAAAGTATCACTAGTTTGTGCTCTCCTTCCTTTTACATACTGTATAAAAACTCCTGAGCTGCATTCACAATTCTGCACGTTTCAGACCTGGAATCTATCAGGCTTCCCTGCAAATAGTGTTATTTTTTTTACTTGCATTCTGTAAAGTATTGTTTTACCATCTGAGGTCATATAAACCAGCAGACCAGTGAGTGCAGCTCTGGAGTATAATACATCCATCTCACTGCTTTTAGGAGTTCAGATGTGTGCGTGACCACAAGCTTGTAGTCCGTTTCCAATCATAGAACATTTCATTGAACAACACACAGCCAATCCGGTTTACTTAGTGTCATTTTTTAGAACATTTTCCAGAGCTGCGCTCACAATTCTGCACATTTTGGGGCTGGGATCACCAATATGTCTTGTGAATTGCATTCTGGATAATGCTGTACACTCTGCTAGTAATCTAATGCAGGAAAGTGAATCACTAACCTGCAGTAGAATAGTAGCTGCATTCACAAACCTGCAGACTTCAGAGCTGGAATCTCAAAGCATTCACTGCTTATTAGGTGTCTTTTGCAATCTCAATTCATGGAAAGTGTATTTTGGGAATCAGGTGGGGAAACTGCAGGACTCCCTACGCTATAGGAGTGCGTCTGACTACGCTGACTGTTTCCAATAATGTGAATCTCCAGCATTTATCAATGTTCCCGGACCATTATGGAGTTTATCCAAACTATTTCCCAATAATAAATGTTGTTAGTCAGAGTGGCTCGGAGGAGGGTAACGGGAGCGATTACACAATCCAAAATCCCGCAGGGAGTCCGTGGTCCCCACGTGATCTCTGGATTAGGCAATAACGGCTAATTCAATTTACAGGTCCCAAGACGGAAATCAGACGTAAGGAGCAGAAGAAGATGCAGCTAGCGAGAACAGAACATCGGTAATTGGATTTCATTGAAAGTTTTCCACCATTTACATCGTACAAACTTTTTTCTGCACATTGCTGTAGAATGAGTCAACAGAGAATCTGTCAGTGAGCTCATTCTGATGAGAGCTTGTAACCGTCATAACAGAACACCCCAAACAACACAGAGGAAAAAAGACAAATGTACAGAGGGAGTCCAGAAAAAAGCCCAAAACTGGTCATCATCAGTGAGCTCATTCTCTGAGCGCCTCTGTATTCATTAGATCCACTGACCACATTAACTTTGACAAAGTCATCAACCAGAGTCATCACAAGAGCTGTACAATAAATAAGACAAAATAGTTACAAACTTAATCAGACTGAGCTCACTGATCTTTTCCCAGTTAACTCATTACGTAGCCACCAATATGAAGGGGGGAAAAAACGGCAAAAGCCAAACGTTTTTAATGACCGTTTTTTGTTCCCTGCACATAGGTATCTACAGAGTGAGTTAACAGAGAATCTATCAGCGAGCTCATTCTGATGAAACGGTCTTTTCCCCCTCTGTACTGTTTGATGTGGTCCGTGGTGCCAAATGTGCACAGAAGGGAGCATGGAAACAAACAAAACATAATCCATCAGTGACCTCATTCTTCTGAACCCCTCTGTATATATCTATTATATAATCACGAATGGGTTTTTTGCCCCTTTTGAGTCCGCTCACGCTGCGAGTCAGCGTGGTCATGTGGATACGCCCGAAGCATTGGCCGCGCAGCGGCCATTGCGAGCAGTTCTAAGGCGACTCGCTATGCCCGCGCAGCGGGCATGGCGAGTCGCCTCAGCACCGCGAAGCATTGGCCGCGAAGCGGCCATTGCGAGTCAGAGACTCGCTCTGCTAGAATCCCGATGCATGTGCATTGGGCACCCAGCTAGTATATTATAACCATGTACCACATCCATTCTGACATGAACTTTGATGATGTTATCAATCAACACAGAGGAGCTAAAAACTGTAAAAGAAGACAAAATAGTTACAAACGTCATCAACACGAGCTCACTGATGGATTCCCCGCTAACTCCTTACATAGCCACCAATGTAAAGGGAAACAAAGAGCGTGTAAAAACCTAAATATTTTAATGAACAGACTTTTGTTTTCCCCTGCACATTGCTGAAGAATTAGTCAACAGGGAATCTGTCAGCGAGCTCATTCTGATAAGAGCTTGTAACTGTCTTTTTTCCCTCTGTGACGTTTGGGGTGATCTGTTATTACAAATTAGCACAGAGGAGATTCGGAAACAGAGCTAAATAGATAACCATCAGTGAGCTCGCTCTGCTCTGTCTTTTTTTCTAAACCCCTCTCCATTTATAACCATAGACCACATCAAATCTGACATGAACTTTGATGAGGTCATGAATCAGCAAAGAGAAGCTAAACACTTGTTGGCTGTAGAATGAGTCAATAGAGAATCTGTCAGTGAGCTCATTCTTCTGTTTTCCTAAACCCTCTGTGCTCATTTATATATCATTTAGAATGAGTCGAGAGAGTATCTATCAGTGAGCTCACTCTAGTGAGTTTTGTACCGGTCTCTTTTTCTATGTGCCGTTTGGTGTGGTCGGTGGGTTATGAATGAGCACAGATGGATTCTAGGTTATTTTTTGTATATTTTTTTTTTCCTGAACCCATCAATGAGCCCTTTGTCATGTCTTCCCAAACCCCTCTGTGCTCATTAATAACTGCAGACCACATCAAATCAGATATGAAGTTTGATGAGACAATAAAACAGCATAAAGCAGGTTAAAAAAAAAAAATTGTGCGAGTTCACTGAAGGATTCTCAGTAAACTCATTCTACAGCAAGCAAAAAAACTAAACTTTTTAAAGAAGCCGAATTGCAAAACAAATTTACCCCAAGCACAAATGTAAAATAAAATATCCATGATATCTTTGAAACACAAAAAATTAGCCCCAGTACCACTGTGGGTCACTCACCTCCACAGAGCGGATCACTTTCGACAGCTCTTTAACGAGATTCCCGGGTCTGATGTTTTCTGGGATTTCGAAAGCATGTTCTGCTACAGACTGGAGGGTGAGACGAGAGACAGGAGGGGTCACATGACTGCGCGCCCACCTGAAACCCCCCCCACCACACCCATCATACACCGTACAAGTTAATGGTCAGGAGCACACATCTCTTGTATATAGAGGCGTTATCAGTCATTGTACAGGAGGAGGAGGTGACCTGTGACATCACTATTGTGAATGGTGGATCCTGTGTTATCTACTGTATATAGAGGTGTTATCAGTCATTATACAGGAGGAGGAGGTGAGCTGTGACATCACCTATTGTGAATGGTGGATCCTGTGTTATCTACTGTATATAGAGGTGTTATCAGTCATTGTACAGGAGGAGGTGGTGAGCTGTGATATCACCTATTGTGAATGGTGGATTCTGTGTTATCTACTGTATATAGAGGTGTTATCAGTCATTGTACAGGATGAGGTAAGCTGTGATATCACCTATTGTGAATGGTGGATCCTGTGTTATCTACTGTATATAGAGGTGTTATCAGTCATTATACAGGAGGAGGAGGTGAGCTGTGATATCACCTATTGTGAATGGTGGATCCTGTGTTATCTACTGTATATAGAGGTGTTATCAGTCATTGTACAGGAGGAGGAGGTGAGCTGTGACATCACCTATTGTGAATGGTGGATCCTGTGTTATCTACTGTATATAGAGGTGTTATCAGTCATTGTACATGAGGAGGAGGAGCTGTGACATCACCTATTGTGAATGGTGGATCCTGTGTTATCTACTGTATATAGAGGTGTTACCAGTCATTGTACAGGAGGAGGAGGTGAGCTGTGATATCACCTATTGTGAATGGTGGATCCTGTGTTATTTACTGTATATAGAGATGTTATCAGTCATTATACAGGAGGAGGAGGTGAGCTGTGATATCACCTATTGTGAATGGTGGATCCTGTGTTATCTACTGTATATAGAGGTTTTATCAGTCATTGTACAGGAGGAGGTGAGCTGTGATATCACCTATTGTGAATGGTGGATCCTGTGTTATCTACTATATATAGAAGTGTTATCAGTCATTGTACAGGAGGAGGAGGTGAGCTGTGACATCACCAATTGTGAATGGTGGATCCTGTGTTATCTACTGTATATAGAGGTGTTATCAGTCATTGTGATCCTAGATCATTTTCTACTCACACATTCCCTTTATTATCCCTAAAATATCTGATCCCCATAATAGTCACTCACTTCTTTTTTCATCCAGCTCTTCAGAGCGGTAATTAACGCCTTCACACCTTGCTTTAAATAATTTGGAGGATGGAAGCCATCTTCTCTTAGCTCTGCAAGAGGGAACGGGTAAGAAATCAACTCTGCCATTCAGCGAGTGCAGTAAGATCTGTAACCTTCGGGGCATCGACTTTTACCTTTCAAAGTTTCAAGTAGGTTTTTGGCCACAAACCAACAAATTGCCTCGAAGAAAGGGAACTTGAAGAGATCTGGGGTCTTCAATCTTTTTTCCATCTCGTAACACCTAAAAAAGATGATCGGTCTAAGTACCGTATATACTCGTGTATAAGCCGACCCATGTATAAGCCGACCCCCCTACTTTTGCCCCCAAAAACTGGGAAAACTTATTGACTCGCGTATAAGCCGAGGGTGGACTCCAGCACAGGTATACAGCCCCCAGCAGTGTGGTATACAGCAGCCTCCCCAGTGGTATATACAGGCCCCAGCAGTGTTACAGCAGCAGCCCCAGTGGTATACACAGCAGCAGCCCCAGTGGTAGTATACAGCAGCCCCAGAGGTATATACAGCAGCCCCAGTGGTAGTATACAGCAGCAGCCCCAGTGGTAGTATACACGCAGCCCCAGTAGTATATACAGCCCCAGTGGTAGTATACATACAGCCCCAGTAGTAGTATACAGCCCCAGTGGTAGTATACAGCCCCAGTGGTAGTATACAGCCCCAGTGGTAGTATACAGCAGCCCCAGTGGTATATTCAGCCCCAGTGGTAGTATACAGCCCCAGTGGTAGTATACAGCAGCCCCAGTGGTATATTCAGCCCCAGTAGTAGTATACAGCCCCAGTGGTAGTATACAGCCCCAGTGGTAGTATACAGCAGCCCCAGTGGTATATTCAGCCCCAGTGGTAGTATACAGCCCCAGTGGTAGTATACAGCAGCCCCAGTGGTATATTCAGCCCCAGTAGTAGTATACAGCCCCAGTGGTAGTATACATACAGCCCCAGTAGTAGTATACAGCCCCAGTGGTAGTATACAGCCCCAGTGGTAGTATACAGCAGCCCCAGTGGTATATTCAGCCCCAGTAGTAGTATACAGCCCCAGTGGTAGTATACAGCAGCCCCAGTGGTATATTCAGCCCCAGTAGTAGTATACAGCCCCAGTGGTAGTATACATACAGCCCCAGTAGTAGTATACAGCCCCAGTGGTAGTATACAGCCCCAGTGGTAGTATACAGCAGGCCCAGTGGTATATTCAGCCCCAGTAGTAGTATACAGCCCCAGTGGTAGTATATAGCCCCAGTGGTAGTATATAGCCCCAGTGGTAGTATATAGCCCCAGTGGTAGTATACAGACAGCCCCAGTAGTGATAGTATATAGCCCCAGTGGTAGTATACAGCCCCAGTGGTAGTATACAGCCCCAGTGGTAGTATATAGCCCCAGTGGTAGTATATAGCCCCAGTGGTAGTATACAGACAGCCCCAGTAGTGGTAGTATACAGCCCAGTGGTAGTATACAGACAGCCCCAGTAGTGGTAGTATATAGCCCCAGTGGTAGTATACAGGGCCCCAGCAGGGCCCCCCTCATAATTTGGCGCCCCCACCTCAGTTCCTGGGCCCCCCCGCATGCAGCGCTGCACATATACATTACCTGTCTAGCAGCTGTCACCCTCCGATGGCGGATCGCGGCTCCCAGCTCCGGGCTCCATCTTCCTCGCTGACTTCCTGCTTTGTGACCGGGGCTCAGCGCGATGACGTCATCGCGACGCCAGCCGGTCACCTGACAAGCAGGAAGTCAGCGAGGAAGATGGAGCCCGGAGCCGGGAGCCGCGATCCGCCACCGGAGGGTGACAGCTGCTAGACAGGTAATGTATATGCGCAGCGCTGCATGCGGGGGGGCCCAGAAACTGAGGTGGGGGCGCCAAACTTTGAGGGGGACCGTATGACTCGCGTATAAGCCGAGGGGGGCACTTTTCAGCCCAATTTTTGGGCTGAAAAACTCGGCTTATACGCGAGTATATACGGTAACTAAAATTAATTTAAAAAACAAAACACTACACTACAATCACCACCAGGGGGAGCTCACTGCACACAGCCTATACATTGAGTTGAACCCCAAAAGTGTTTGCGGTGAGCTCCCTCTAGTGGTGGCTATTGGATGCTAGAATTTTTATCATTTCTCTCTTAGCCTAGACAGGAGATTTGGAGCTTCCTTTCAGATTACCTGAGCTGCATGCCAATGTTTAGGTTGTGCAGAAAGTTCCCACCAAAGGCCATGCAATCCTGAGACGTGAGGACAGCGTGAATCCAGCCTGTAAGCAAATAATATCCAAAATCATGAACATATTATGGTTCTCCCGAAAACATCCTTTAAATTGGTTGTTGTCCAAAATTCTAAAAACAAAAACATGGCGGATTTCTTTATTAAACAGCGCCACACCTGCCCACAGGTTGTGAGTGGAGCTGCAAGCTCAGCTCCATTGAAGTGAATAAGGCAGCGCTGCAATACCACATTCAACAGAGGTGGTGCTGTTTTTCAAATGAAGCAGCCATGGTTTTGGAATCATGGATAACCCCCGTATTAAAAATAGGTAACTTCTATATTGAGGCCGTTGCCCGAGGGCCTACGATGGCGGCACAGTACGACAAACTCAACGTACCTGTTGGGAGAAAGAGCGTGTGTCCCTGTTTCAGCACACACTTGTAACAGTTAACCACCTTGTCCCCGAAAAACTCCTCGCTTTGGGTAACTGAAGAGCTCCACGATTCATACAGTGCCAGGTTCTCATCCGTGGGCTTTATCAAGTAGAAAATCTTCTCCCCCTAGAAGCGAAAAAATGCAAAAAATGTCCTCATTATTAGTCACTTTATGGGGGTCACACCAAACTTGTGGCACTAAACGGTGATCCGAACAAAGGGCTGCTGAAGTGTCCTCTGTAAATGGAGAAATGACTGCGCATGTGTATTATCACTCCATTCATTGTCTATTGGACTGACGTAGTACAGAGCTGTTTGCGCATGTGTGGCCATCACTCTTATGAAGCAGGAAACACTAGCGCCTTTATAAGATCGGCGTTCCGATGGCTGCCCATGCCCACTCTACGACGGTGTCCTGATGGCGCGCATGCACAATATTGCTTCATTCATTGTGTATTGGACTGACTTCGTTCTAAGCTGTACTGTGCGTGCAGAGCCATCACCCCATCAGGCAGGGAATACTAGCACCCTTTAGGATCAGTGTGCTCATGGCTGCACAGGCGCAAACTACTGAGCTCATCTATTGGACTGCTGGCGACAGCATAGCACCCTACCTCCATCAGTCACATAAACAAGACAGAGGGGTGCAGTGCATGCGCTTCCTTCACTCATTTCAAGCAGGAAAAGTCAGTGCTTTCTTTTCATGACTGGTGACGCGATGGGCGCACATTCACAACAGCGCTCCATTCATGGTCTATTTGACTGCTGGAATTATATCATCTCATGTCATTCCCACAGAAAAGAAGCAAAAGTGTTTTGTATGCACGCAATGCCATCAGTCCTTTCAAGCCAGGAACTTCAGCATCCTGTCCTCAGAATCAGTGATGTGTGAGGACACTCCATTCATTATCTATTGGACTACCGCAGTATCCTTTACTGTACTATCTCCATCAGTCACACAGATGAGAGCGTTATCTCGTGCATGCACAGCTACACTCAAACTGCAGAACCCAATTCTCATTGTCTGTGTCCCAAGGGACGCGCATGCGCAACACTGCTCAATTTCTTGTCTGTGGTACTGATGAAGATCACAAAGTACAGTTCGCCCATACGCTAAGATGAACAATGGAGTTATGCGAATGCGTGACTATTTTTCCAACAGGGAATCAGAGTCCTGTTCTTCGGGTTGGTGTCCTGAGGGCTGCGCATGCACTATACCTACAATACTGACGGGGATAGCAAAATACAGTGCAGTGCTTCAATATCTACGGCAAGGAAAAGTGGAGTCATGCGCATGCGCAGCATTGCTGCACTCAATACAAGGGCAGTTTAGAGCCCCATTTTTTTTGATCAGAAGGGGAATGACCACCAGAACGTTTCTTAACTGCGATAAGCCTATGTCTATGTACGATACTTACCCATAAGACATGATACCAGACGGAAGTGCCACCAAAGTCTATGTGGAAATCAGTGTAGCTGTCCTCCACTCCCATTAGGCAATACTTTTGAACAAAGGGCTTTGTGAAGACGGAGTCGTCAGGCCAGTAATTCTCCACCCAAGACAGTTTTTTACCGATATCTGGTACTTTAACCAACTCGGACATCCTAATAAAGCAAAAAACAAAAACAAAACAAAATGAGTCTCAGATAAGCATTTAAAATCCTGGAGGATGGTGGGGGTCAGTGGGGGTCAGTGGGATGTATGTAAAAAGTCCTTTACTTGGTGTCGGAGAACTCCAGGCTGATGACGTTTAATACTTTGGGTCGGTCGGGGTTCATGAAGTATTTTACAAAGTTCCGGAGCTTCATCTTGCTGTCGGCTTGCCGCGCTACATCAATGACGTCTATGATCTTTTCCCCTCCTGCAAAAAATGTGGCAAATTAAATGGGTAGCACAGAGTATTTCAGAAAATTCATGTTAGTTGGAGAGTCTCTAGCAGGAAGAGAAGTCTATGCTGGCTACATGTTAGGTTTTGGTGGCAGCGACTAACTGGCTAATGTCTATGGCGGCCTCCTCCAGTGGTGGCTGTAAGTAAAATGAAGGATTGGGCATGCTGTATTCAATATGCCTGATCATTTGCTTCTGGTGCACCTGATTGGACATGCTGTATTTCAACATGCCTAATACGTTGCTAACATTGGCACTAGATGAGGACAACAGCAACTTTACATGTATGGTCACACTTTAAGCAAAGTCCTGATAACTCCCTGACTTCACCTGTCAAAAAAATGAAGGATTGGACATGCGGTATTCAATATGCCTGATCCTTTTCTCCTGAGGGAAGAGAGATGAGATCATCGACAGTTACTTTGTGTGAATGGTCAACCATGGTTGGCTACATGGTAGTTTTTGGGGGCCGCAGCTAACTAGTGAATGTTTATGGCGATCTCCAGATAATTTTGCGATAAAGGCTGTAAGTAGAATAATGAATTGGACATGCTGTGTATGAACATGCCTGATCCTTTTCTGAAACTGGAGCTAGATGAGGAGAACAGTCACTTTAGGGGTATGGTCAGCCTTAATGGAAAGTCTTGACAACTCCTTGGCTGTACCTTTTAAAAGAATAAAGGATTGGACATGCTGTCTTCAATATGACTGATCCTTTGTTCTTGAGGGAAGAGTAATTAAATTGACAGGTATGTCAATGATCAGCCTTGTTTGGCTACATGTTGGGTTTTGGTGGCAGCGGCTAACTGGCTAATGTTTATGGCGTCCTTCTTCAGATAATGCCGCGATTGAGGCTGTAAGTAGAATAAACGATTGGACATGCTGTATGTGAACATGCCTGATCCTGTGCTCACAGCAGCGCTAGATGAAGACAACAGCCACTTTAGGTGTCTGGTCACACTTTAAGGAGTCCTGATAACTCCCTGATTCCACCTGAATGGACATGCTGTACTCCATATGCCTGATCCTTTGCTCCTGGGGGAGGGAGGTGCTAAAAGAATAGAACAGCCACTTATATGTATGGTCATCCTTAAAAGGAAGTCCAGATGATAGCACCTGACAAGAGAATGAAGGATTGGGCATGCTGTCTTTTGACATGCCTGATCATTTGCATCTGAAGAAAAGAAACCACCAATAAGGGAGTTTCACATTCAGCATGGCATATGTCTAGGATGTGCTATCACTTTAAGACAGCGATGTCCGGGATCTCCTTCGATCCTCAGGTTTGGTGCCACTATGTGAACCAGGTGGTGACGTTTTTTTTCAGTGATCTTCAATGGCAGAAGTGTCTCATCCAATTCCTTCAGCTAAAAATGAATTCACGAGGACGTGCCCAGAAACAGATTTCTACCTCTCGCCAAAGTGAATGGTCGTGACCAGCGCGACCTCTTTTTAATCTCACCGGGTCTCTGGGGGCGGGAGTCATCACTCCACCTACGTCTGCCGGATCCGATGGAGAGCATTAACATGAGTGTTCCCTTCACCCATGGGCATTGTGCCATCTGCCATCCTGATGGCACGGTGTGCCAGGAAGCATTCCGGAGTATCGGATAATTGCGACCATAAACAAGCGAGACAGGATCCGCTCCAGACGTGATCAGGGAGCCAAGATGGAAGTGGGAAAGCCGCCAAAGATAGATTAAAAAGCCTGACGTCCCAGGCCCTTGTCGAAACGGGGGAGCGAAGGGAGAACATATTGTGGGTTAATCCTATAGAAATCCCAGGACGGCGCTGAAAGAGCGCAGAGACGATCTTCACATTATGTATGATGTCATCTCATCATATCACATCTGTGCAGCGGCACCGGCACGGAGCACCGCCGGGCACATTTACTGCCAATAGATTTTTATGGGAAATAAAAGGAACGAGGTGTCCAAGTCAAAAGGAGACATATATCCCCCAAGATAAGCGGCGGCAGAGCAGCTGATCATCACATCAAGGTTTTGCTCCCCAGAACCATATTGTGGGTTTATTTGTTGGGCCTTAACTCACATCGCCATATACGCCCATGATCCTGTAAGTTCGGCTTGTGAGATCCACAGTCAGGCTGAAAATGCCTGCTGCCATATTAAGGATGAGAAAATCCAACCGCAATATGGGGGAGTGACCCTTCCTTAATTAAAATGCATGATGAGGTGGTAATCAGCAGTCTTAAAAAGGAATACAATCCCCCCTTTCAGCCATCTATCCAGCCACATGGCTCCCTAGTCATCTCAATCAGGTCTCTTGTAATACCACATTTCTCCCGAAGAGGTCACTGTAGGGAAAGTGAGTGGCCGCACAACTGATCAATGATCGATTAATGATGATTTCAGATAAATAGTAGAAGCAAAGAACACTTTTACCTGCAGCTCCCAAGACACTGGTACCACGGTTGCCTGCAGCTCCCAAGACATTGATACCACTTATCTATAGCTCCCAAGACATTGATACCACTTATCTATAGCTCCCAAGACATTGATACCACTGTTACCTATAGCTCTCAAGACATTAGCGTCACTTTAGCCTGCTGCTCTCAATATATTGCCGTCACTTTTACCCATAGTTTCCAAGAAGATGGCGCCATTTTTTTCCCTTGGCTCCCAAGACACTGATACCACTTACTTCTAGTTCCCAAGACATTGATGGGTCTGTTACCTATAGCTCCCAAGACATTGATACCACTGTTACTTCTAGTTCCCAAGACATTGATGGGTCTGTTATCTATAGCTCCCAAGACATTGGTACCACTGTTGGCTGCAGCTTCCAAGACATTGGTGCCACCGTTAACTATAGCTCCCAAGACATTGACACCTGTTACCTATGGCCTAAGACATTGGTGCCACTGTTACCTATAGCTTCCAAGACAATGACACCTCTGTTACCTATAGCCTAAGGCATTGGTACCACTGTTGGCTGCAGCTCCTAAGACATTGGTGCCACTGTTACTTATAGCTCCCTTCCTACAGAGCATTCATCCATCAAGTCGCCATGGCTTGAGATCGAGCTGAAGGCCGATAATAATGATAACCAAGACATTGGTGCCACCTTCACCAGTCACATCCAAGACACTGGCGACACTTACATAAACCATTAACCACGTTCACGGGGATTGTAGAAGGTTGCTGGATCCTTACCGACGTATCGCTCCACGTCCATAACTGAGAAGGTGGGTGGTGGGAGTCGGAGGCCCAGGCCGTCCAACTGTGGCACGATGATTGGATTGTTGAATCCATGCTTCTCCAAGTACCGCTGTGTCAGGTGGCTGCCGTTCATCCGCAAAATGATGTCATCGGCGCTGAAAAAGGAACAGGAAATGATGTTATTGTATGTATTTGCCGTTAAATGGCGTTGCTCTATAATGGGCTGGCTGTGTGGTTTGCTTAAGCCAACTCATGTGAGTTTTAAAGGGGCTTCCACCACATACCTTGGGAAGGACCGGGCTCGAAGCTTCTGCACAAATGTCCTTGTTCCTGCTTGCACTGGCTTTCCGCCATCGTCTGCCTCGGTGTAGTCATGTCTATGCCAGTTCCTCCTCTTCTTTACTAGGGGGATGAATATTTAGTGGACACATTGGTAAAATGACCAACGATAGGGACTGACGTGTTTCACTACAAGACATTAAGAGATTCAATGTAATCACTCGCCTTCATACCCATTGTTACCGCGTCACCAGTCACGTTGAGGATGGCATGAAATAGAGCAGAAGGAGCTGAGCAGTTGGGTTTATGGCAAAAGAATTAGCATTAACAATATTCATCCAAATTTCTGCTATTTGGGGTAAAGTAAGTGGGATTACCCAACAATCACTGATAAGGACCCCCCCATCTGCCTCTTAAGGGTAATAAAATACATGCTCTACTAAAACGTTTCCTACTAAGTCTGCTCAGCTTCTCCTGCTTCATAACATGCTGCCCAGAAGTTACAGTATACGCAAGCTGACAAAATCCCTTGAAATATGTCCAATCATTGGCTATAAATAAATATAGTTTTTACCTGGTGTAAATGCCTCTGTTCTCCTGAATTCAGTGATGTTTTTCTTTTGTTCCTGCGCCTCTCCATTCATGAGATATGGTCCCTTGTCCCCTGACTAGTCAACTAGGCGTGTCCATGAATAGCACACCCACTTGGCTACCAAGACTGGATTTATACACAGTGAAAAACTGGCCATATCTCAGCAACAGAGAGGCGCAGGGAGATGAGAAAAACATTGCTGGAATCAGGAGAACGGCGGCATTTACACCAGGGAAACAAATACATATCAATGGCAATTGACCAGATGTATATGAGAAGGTTGCAATACTTTCTACTTTGCTTTTTCAATGATCATTCAAGATATCTGCTAATCGCCTAAGAGTTTATACTGAGGCCATAAAACCCTCCAGTGCATGGTTCGTTGCAGTGTGTCAGCGACAATACTATTTTTTGTAATGCATTAAGGCTGGCTTCACACTTGCAGATGGATCTGCAGCGTTTTGCAGATGCATCTGCAAGTGTGAGCATGCTGACCGCGGCCCCTATGTTTATAATAGGGCGCACGCGGTGTGAAAGCTCTCATTCACTCCTATATGTGTACTGTCAGCAGGCGTATGCCTGCTGACAGATCACACACTCCCGTCCGCACTGTGGACGCGAGATGTAGCGTCCATGCTGCGGGCGGGAGAGTGTGATCTGTAAGCAGGCATACGCCTGCTGACAGTACACATATAGGAGTGAATGAGAGCTTTCACACCGCGTGCGCCCTATTATAAACATAGGGGCCGCGGTCAGCATGCTCACACTTGCAGATGCATCTGCAAAACGCTGCAGATCCATCTGCAAGTGTGAAGGCAGCCTAACAGTATTGATCCTTCTTGAGTACACTGTGTACTCAGGGTCTGAAAGCCAATTCATTGTTGATAAGAAAGGAGACAATTTGCTTTTCTACAATGGGAACTTATGCTTCAGTCCAATGGATGAACCACAAGGTACCACTGGATCAAACCTCCGACCCTTAAAGAAAGAGGCTAAATGAGGAAAACATGCCCACCGACCCCCCCCCCCCCCATACATGGGTTACGTCTTACATTGTGGCTCCGTCCCCTTACAATGGACTCGTCAAGACTCAGGACTCTTCGGAGAGTTTAGAACCAAATGGATAAACAAAGATGGCGAGTGCCGGTATACAGGCGGCGGCCAATAATTCAACAGGATGTGTCAGATGATTGCGATCATTATGGAGATTACACAGATGCTCGTGTAACAGCAACCGCTTGGCCGACCCCCAAAACTGATAATTACTGTAGAGTTGTCAGCGAAGGAAGAACAAGGCCAAAAAGTGAGAAAGACAAAGTGTCTGGTCTACAAGGCGTCACCGACCGCAGAAGCTCGCTAACCATCCCAACATCGGGGGGTTAAATTGGGATATTTGTCACTGGGGCTCTTATCAGAGCAGTCACAACTTTTGTGAAGTTATTAAAAAAAAACAAAAAAAAAACATTATGTCCAAATTTTAAAGGTATAAAAAATACCAAATATTTTATTAATACTTGATGTCAAAGAGAATAAAAAGAAAATTAGATGTATATGTATAAATTATATATAATACTATATATGGTGTATACATATACATATATAAGTAATTACAAGTAATACTGTATTATACCATACAAGATTATACACAATATATATTTATAATGCAAATAATTTTAAACTAGTGAACAAAAAAAAAAGTTTCCATTCCATATCAGAGGATCTTGTGGTCAACGCATCTGTATATAGTCTGAGATCCTATCTTCACATATACAGTACAGACCAAAAGTTTGGACACACCTTCTCATTCAAAGATTTTTCTGTATTTTCATGACTATGAAAATTGTAGATTCACACTGAAGGCATCAAAACTGAATTAACACATGTGGAATTATATACTTAAAGTGTGAAACAACAGAAAATATGTCATATATTCTAGGTTTCTTCAAAGTAGCCACCTTTAGCTGTAATTACTGCTTTGCACACTCTTGGCATTCTCTTGATGAGCTTCAAGAGGTAGTCACCGGAAATGGTCTTCCAACAGTCTTGAAGGAATTCCCAGAGATGCTTAGCACTTGTTGGCCCATTTGCCTTCACTTCGCGGTCCAGCTCACCCCAAACCATCTTGATTGGGTTCAGGTCTGGTGACTGGAGGCCAGGTCATCTAGCGTAGCACCCTATCACCATCACACCACCTCCTCCATGCTTCATGGCGGGAACCAGGCAGGTAGAGTTCATCCGTTCACCTTTTCTGCATCGCACAAAGACATGATGGTTGGAACCAAAGATCTCAAATTTGGACTCATCAGACCAAAGCACAGATTTCCACTGGTCTAATGTCCATTCCTTGTGTTCTTTAGCCCAAACAAGTCTCTTCTGCTTGTTGCCTGTCCTTAGCAGTGGTTTCCTAGCAGCTAATTTACCATGAAGGCCTGCTGCACAAAGTCTCCTCTTAATAGTTGTTGTAGAGATGTGTCTGCTGCTAGAACTCTGTGTGGCATTGACCTGGTCTCTAATCTGAGCTGCTGTTAACCTGTGATTTCTGAGGCTGGTGACTCGGATGAACTTATCCTCCGCAGCAGAGGTGACTCTTGATCTTCCTTTCCTGGGGCGGTCCTCATGTGAGCCAGTTGCTTTGTAGCGCTTGATGGTTTTTGCAACTGCACTTGGGGACACTTTCAAAGTTTGCCCAATTTTTCAGACTGACTGACCTTCATTTCTTAAAGTAATGATGGCCACGAGTTTTTCTTTACTTAGAATTTGTATTATGGCACGAAAAAGCAGATAACAGTCTATTCAGTAGGACTACCAGCTGTGTATCCACCAGACTTCTGCACAACACAACTGATGGTCCCAATCCCATTTATAAGGCAAGAAATCCCACTTATTAAACCTGACAGGGCACACCTGTGAAGTGAAGACCATTTCCGGTGACTACCTCTTGAAGCTCATCAAGAGAATGCCAAGAGTGTGCAAAGCAGTAATCAAAGCAAAAGGTGGTTACTGTGAAGAACCTAGAATATAAGACATTTTCAGTTGTTTCACACTTTTTTGTTAAGTATATAATTCCACATGTGTTAATTCATAGTTTTGAAGCCTTCAGTGTGAATCTACAATTTTCATAATCATGAAAATACAGAAAAATCTTTGAATGAGAAGGTGTGTCCAAACTTATTTACAAAGCGTCCGGAGTGTAATTTATCAGTGTATGTCCTAAAAAAACAACTTTGGATTACTCGTTAAGACGTAAAGCTAAAGAAATAATAATAAATCCCATGTTCATAGGTATTTTCGGATAGAGCTTACAAAAAGAAGCAATTTTGCAATTTCCTGTTTATTACAATTTGCAGTCGTTCTTGAGATAGTAACACTTTTCTATTGTTTACAGCTCGTTGCTTTGGAGACTGACAACCGAGCTGTCTAGCTTGTAAGGCCGGCTTCACACCACGATTTTGGAGCTGTAAGGCTGTGTCCGGTGTTTTGCTGGATGCATCGGACACAGACCGACAGCCCCGGGACACAGACCGACAGCCCCGGGACACAGACCGACAGCCCCGGGACACAGACCGACAGCCCCGGGACACAGACCGACAGCCCCGGGACACAGACCGACAGCCCCGGGACACAGACCGACAGCCCCGGGACACAGACCGACAGCCCCGGGACACAGACCGACAGCCCCGGGACACAGCCAGTTTTCTGCCGGAATCAGCATTGCGCGGCTGCTACCGCTGTCCAGTGCTGAAATTTCAGATTTGCAGCTGGAGGGGAGCTATTCGCGGTTCTGAAATTTCACCCGGGAGCTCTCCGGTGCTGAAGTTTAGCACCGGCCGCTGCTTAACTTTAGCACCAAGCATCTGGGAATCGTAACGATTTTATGTCGTATCTAGCAAGATCCGGCATCCATAGACTCCAATGTTAGGGGGCGCTGGATCGCACCAGATCAGGGAGGATCCGATTTGGTCTGATTTTTGCCCCGGACACAAAAATGCTGCAAGCTGCTATTGTGTCTCCGGGACAAAAAAGGCGAAAGCAGCCTGATCCTGCCGGACAGGGACAAAACCAGATGGCAAATCACTGCCCTCCAGCCCCATTGGAATACTATGGGGCCACATTCGGATCCGGAGCTGTCTGGTTCACACCAGACAGCCCCAGAGCCTAAGAATTGTGGTGTAAAGCCGGCCTAAGCACTACACCGTATCTGGCTGGGATTAGGAGGTTTCGGTGTGATGAGGCTTCAAAACAGCTAACATGCGCAATACAAAATACTTCATAGTCACTGTGTATGATTGATAATTGCTGATATCCAGCAGTGGTGGTCGGTCACCAAGGCAACAAGACATAAACATAAGACAAGTGTTATCTCAAGAACAGTAAAACATTTTAATAAACAGTAAATTGCAAAAGTGATTATTTTTTCAAGCACTATCCAACAATACCTATATATGACACCTTCTAAAATGAAAATAAATAGGATTTTGGATTATTTAATTTTATATTTATTGAATGTAATGATTGGTGATGAGCGAGTACTACCATGCTCAGGTGTTCGGTACTCATAACGGGCATTCGGACACTTGGACGGGCGTGACTCGCGTACCAAGTGTAACGGAAGTCAGTGGAGAGTTTGAGCATTTTTACAAAAGATTTTCTAGAAAAGTGCTCGAGTTTCGAGTTTTCCATGGACTTCCATTATACTCCATACATGAGTCGCGCCCATAAGAGCTCCTGACTGCTCGAGTACTGAGCATCTGAGCATGGTAGTGGTCGCTCATCACTAGCAGTTCTTTACATACAGTACACATTTATGCCCAACTCCTTTTCTTCTGTCATCATGGTCATTGAAACATCAAAAATTAAGCCCTAATTAAGTAGTACAATGCCGGATGGCCACATGGGTGGTATCGCCATATGTTTACAGGTTGGCACAGGCTGGGTTTGGCTAGACACTGCCAGACACGGAATATCCAGCTAGTCATCTGCTTTAGGTAAAGGACTCCTAGTTCATGGTCTTCTCAGAACAAATCTTGACAAGACTTGACCACTTAACCTAAACTTGTTACCTCCAAATCTTGGTATTGCTATAAGGTTTGCCACCAAAACATGGGTAATGTTGGACTCTATTAGGTCTAAAGATGTCATTATGATTGAGTAATCCCACAGAGAGGTTTCCAAGAGGACCCACCATGAATTCTGGTCATCTCCAAAGACCCTGGGCTTGTAGCGCTGTCTGTCGGCCAGATTCAATGGCTAGACTGTGGGCACTGAGTCTATATCGGATCAGG
This sequence comes from Allobates femoralis, assembly GCA_033576535.1. NCBI lineage: Eukaryota > Metazoa > Chordata > Amphibia > Anura > Aromobatidae > Allobates > Allobates femoralis. The sequence goes on along the minus strand of JARQOC010000004.1, from coordinate 572,022,205 downwards.
ATCTTGCGGTCTCTGGGGTTCGGGAGTTTCTCCAGATATGGGGCCAGTCTATGGTCTCTCTGTAGTCTATGGACACTGAGTCTATATCGGCTCAGAATCTTGCAGTCTCTGGGGTCCGGGAGTTTCTCCAGATATGGGCCGGTCTGTAGTCTCCCTGTGGGCACCGAGTCTATATCGGCTCAGGATCTTGCGGTCTCTGGGGTTCGGGAGTTTCTCCAGATATGGGGCCAGTCTATGGTCTCTCTGTAGACACTGGGCACTGAGTCTATATTGGCTCGGGATCTTGTAGTCTCTGGGGTCCGGGAGTTTCTCCAGATATGGGCCGGTCTGTAGTCTCCCTGTGGGCACCGAGTCTATATCGGCTCAGGATCTTGCGGTCTCTGGGGTCCAGGAGTTTCTCCAGATATGGGGCCAGTCTATGGTCTCACTGTAGACACTGGGCACGGAGTCTATATCGACTCGGGATCTTGTGGTCTCTGGGGTCCAGGAGTTTCTCCAGATATGGGGCCGGTCTGTAGTCTCCCTGTAAGCACTGAGAATATATTGGCTCAGGATCTTGCAGTCTCTGGGGTTCGGGAGTTTCTCCAGATATGGGGCCGGTCTGTAGTCTCCCTGTGGGCACTGAGTCTATACTGGCTCAGGATCTTGTGGTCTCTGAGGTCCAGGAGTTTCTCCAGATATGGGGCCGGTCTGTAGTCACTCTGTAGACTCTGGTACATAGTCTGTTTCTATGAGGTGATGATATATAATGAACTCTACAGTAATATGGAGCTCCCTCTGGTGGTGACAGCGGGCAGTCAGAATTTTTAAGTTGTGCCCTAGAGAATTCAGTCCTGTGTTGAACGGACTAGCCGGCTGCTGATTAGGAAATGTGTTACAGAATGATACATCAATAAACCACATCCTGAACATTAATATACATTAGTGTCTTCATTTTCACCATAAAATAAAAGGCATGGTTGGATGAGCTGACGATAAGGCTGTGTTCACATGTCCATGTATGGACCAAACACAGGTCACTGACCAGGACTCAGTCTCATGGACGCGTATAGAGTTTGGGGTATGAGACCCATTGACTTTTGATAATACCCTTATTTTAGATGTGGCGCAGTGTATATCTACACCACTTTATATACTGCGAAAAACAGTAGTTCTATTAAAATCCCCTGCCATGTAATTTGCCAATTAAAAGAAAAAAAAAAAAAAACAAACACAAAAGAGAAATCCAACGTTCATGCTCCCTTCTGCTAGTAGTTTGTTGGCACCGAGCCGACAGCGAGCGTTTATACACGCTGGCGCCGAGGAGTTAAATGAAGGTAATTTAATCCCGTGTCACTCCGCACCGCAGCTCCCAGAACAAGAGGTTTATAAGTTAGAACAGTCCATTGGAGGAAGCAAATTCAGGTCAAGGTGCAGTAGAGGTCAAGTGCCCGGGGGCCCGGCTGCTGCTCTGTACACTGCAGGATCAAGAACATCATTATCACACCTCACCATTCTACAGAAAAACTAAAATAACACAAGAAAAAGAAAAGTAAAGCTAAAAAAAGACAAAAAGAAAGGTAAAAGAGATTCATATACTGGTAGCTTCTAAGATTTGAAGGTGTATGTAGGTGTGTGCGTATACATGTAGGCGTGTGTGTATGTATGTAGGCGTGTGTGTATGTATGTAGGCGTGTGTGTATATATGTAGGTGTATGCATGTAGGTGTATGCATGTAGGTGTATATATGTAGGCGTGTATGCATGTAGGCGTGTATGCATGTAGGCGTGTATGCATGTAGGCGTGTATGCATGTAGGTGTATGCATGTAGGTGTATGCATGTAGGTGTATGCATGTAGGTGTATGCATGTAGGTGTGTGTGCATGTATGTAGGTGTGTGTGCATGTATGTAGGTGTGTAAGTATATACATGTATGTGTGTGTGTGCGTGTGTGCGTACGTATGCAGGTATGCGTTTGAGCCCTGAACAGCAGATAATCCAAGGTTACGTGAAAACCTCCGGAGCGCAGATATGTGACCTGTTTACATAGGACTGCTGGGTATAGGGGCAGCAGCTGTCTACACATCTCACACAGTCCAGAACATAAGAATCAGAGCATGCTAAAACAAATCATATTAAAAAAAACTTTACTATAGAAAATTCGATATTTTGGATATGTGTACAAGACTATGTTTTGAGGGGAGTTTTAACCCCGTGCTTTCCAGTCAGTCACCAAAAATGGCCTATTTACTATTTGTAAGTGTAAGGCCCCTTTCACATCAGCGTTTTACGCCGATAACGGCCGCGATCGCGGCACACTTGCAGCAAGCCCCATACAATGTCTATGGGGCTTGCGGTAAGGGTGCGGCAAGTGCGGTTTCGGCACTTGCGGCCGCAAAAAAAACGCGGTATGCCGCGTTTTTTTCACGGCCACACCTGCCGCAAGCCCCATATACATTGTATGGGGCTTGCCGCGAGTGTGCCGGTAATCGCAGCAGTTGCGTTTTTTTCACCGCAACTGCCGCGATCATCGTAGAACGCTGATGTGAAAGGGCCCTAAGCTAATAAATACTGCATTTGCTGTTTTGACAGTTAGCCTGGATATTTATCAGGGGCCTACAGCAACAAATCCCAGCTTGACTTCTGATTGGTTTCTATAGTCAATGAAGGACATTCATAGTATAACACACGTGTCTGTGAAACATTCAGGGAAGCTGCCAAAGGCAAGAACTTCTGCAAAATGGCGCATACTGGGATATGACTGCCTTTAAAGAGGACCTGTCACCAAAGCAGGCATGGTGATCTAATTACAGCACTGGATGCAGCATGTTTGCAGCATCCAGACAAGGGGTCCCCCAGCACTTGAGCAGCCCTGTACCCCGAGATAATACACTTAGAAAACTTGCCCATCATGCAGCATGAGGCCGCAACCTGCCCCCAGTATACAGGAGGAAGCCACACAGCCCCCACTAGACAGCAAGAGGTCGCACACAGCCAACACTACACACCACGAGGCGGCACAAAGCTCCCAATATACAGCAGATGACCATATATTGCCACATAAAGATAAGAAATGCTATATAAAAAATAAGAAAACACAAAGTCACCAAAAAAGCTATGTTCAAAAAAAAAAAAAAGCATCGTGTCCTAAAAGCGCGGACTCTATTTCTGGGTGTTTGGAGGTCACGACACTTCATGGATCTGATGCTCTCCACAGCAATAATCCACTTACTGCACGGGCAGACACGGAGGACAATGTACAAGGTGAGACGTTACCTGCAACACTCAGAGCAGGTGAAAGTTGAGAGGTGAAGAGGACACGGCGAGATCGCCGCCATCATCAATTCACAGCATAAAAGGAAAAAACAAAGAACATAAAACACTCATTTTCCTAGAAATGATCCCAGCACAGCAGATAATCCAAGGTTACATCAAAACCTCTGGAGCGCAGATATGTGACCTGTTTACATAGGACTGCCGGGTATAGGGCGCAGCGCTGTCTACACATCTCACACAGCCCAGAACATAACAACCAGAGCATGCAAAAACAAATCTTAGAATAAAAAAAAACTTTACCATACAATACTCAATATTTTAGATCAATTTCAGCATCAACTTTATAAAAAGTTCTTGAATTTTGTAGCAGCATCAATCATGTATCTCAGAGCAGCAATCAAAATTCTGCTGGGCGGCCCTGGAAACAGTCAGCAAGCTGATCTTCACCGGCACTGAAGGCTCTGGTAGGTTCCTCTGTTGCAGAATTTTGCTTTTCACTGATATTTTTCTTGTTCAAACATCAAAAAGCTTGGTAGAACCCAGTGTCAATATGGTCGGTCAGGAGCTTGCAGGCGATCATAGTAGGATGGGTCTGATAATGCAAGTTACTGGAGGATGTGCAGTCCAGGAAATAAATACAGTACTTCATTTGAGGTTTGCAGTTCTGGAGTATAATACAGGAGATAACTCAGGATCAGTAATGTAATATATGTACACAGTGACTGCACCAGCAGAATAGTGAGTACAGCTCTGGAGTATAATACAGGAGGTAACTCAGGATCAGTAATGTAATATATGTACACAGTGACTGCACCAGCAGAATAGTGAGTGCAGCTCTGGAGTATAATACAGGAGGTAACTCAGGATCAGTAATGTATGTACACAGTGACTGCACCAGCAGAATAGTGAGTGCAGCTCTGGAGTATAATACAGGAGGTAACTCAGGATCAGTAATGTAATGTATGTACACAGTGACTGCACCAGCAGAATAGTGAGCACAGCTCTGGAGTATAATACAGGAGGTAACTCAGGATCAGTAATGTAATGTATGTACACAGTGACTGCACCACCAGAATAGTGAGTGCAGCTCTGGAGTATAATACAGGAGGTAACTCAGGATCAGTAATGTAATGTATGTAGACAGTGACTGCACCAGCAGAATAGTGAGTGCAGCTCTGGAGTATAATACAGGACGTAACTCCAGATCAGTAATGTAATGTATGTACACAGTGACTGCACCAGCAGAATAGTGAGTGCAGCTCTGGAGTATAATACAGGACGTAACTCCAGATCAGTAATGTAATGTATGTACACAGTGAGTGTGGCTTATATATATATTCTATTCAATTTCTCATCCTGTGTTTTCTCCATATGCCAACTCATCTGCATATGTGCTTATAAAGTATATATCTTGGGGTCCTTTCACATCAGCGTTTTTCGCTGAATGCAGCAGATCCGGCAGATTTACCACATCTGCCGCCTAACGCCCAACTTGTGGTGTACCTGCAGCAAGCCCCCATTTATTCCCTATAGGGCTTGCGGCAGGTGCGGTTTTGCCACGATCCAGCACTTGCAGCCGTGGAAAAAACTGCAGCTAACTGCGGGATTTGTGCCAGGCTGCAACTGGTGGATTTGCTGGATCGCGGGAAAAACGCACCTGCCGCAAGCCCCATAGAGAATGAATGGGGGCCTGCCACAGGTACACAGCAAGTCGGCCTTTAGGCGGCAGATGTGGTAAATCTGCCGGATCTGCCGCATTCAGGGAAAACCGCTGATGCCCAATAAGGCTGTAATACCGTATATACTCGTGTATAAGCCGACCCGTGTATAAGCCGACCCCCCTACTTTTGCCCCCAAAATCTGGGAAAACCTATTGACTCGTGTATAAGCCGAGGGTGGACCCCAGCACAGGTATACTGCAGCCTCCCCAGTGGTATATACAGCCCCAGTGGTAGTATCCAGCAGCCCCAGAGGTATATACAGCCCCAGTGGTAGTATACAGTAGCCCCAGAGGTATATACAGCCCCAGTGGTAGTATACAGTAGCCCCAGAGGTATATACAGCCCCAGTGGTAGTATCCAGCAGCCCCAGAAGTATATACAGCCCCAGTGGTAGTATACAGCAGCCCCAGAGGTATATACAGCCCCAGTGGTAGTATACAGTAGCCCCAGAGGTATATACAGCCCCAGTGGTAGTATACAGCAGCCCCAGAGGTATATACAGCCCCAGTGGTAGTATACAGTAGCCCCAGAGGTATATACAGCCCCAGTGGTAGTATCCAGCAGCCCCAGAAGTATATACAGCCCCAGTGGTAGTATACAGCAGCCCCAGAGGTATATACAGCAGCCCCAGTGGTATGGCTTATATTGGCAGCCAGCCTACTTACATACACATACCCATACATACACACATATACACACACACACATATACACACATACACACACATGTGATCACGGGTGCTAGCCAATCACAGCGCGGCCTTCTCTGACATCACTGGCCGGGGGCGGAGGGAAGAAGGAAGATGGCAGCCCCCAGCACCGATGATGGAACCGAAGCAGGAGGAACCACAAGGCACAGCAGACCGGGAACGGAGCACGGAGGACACCGGAAGGCACTGCAGAACGGGGGACAAGGTAAGAAATACTGCGCAGCGCCCCCCCCCCCCCGCGCCCCCTCCCAACATAGGATTACCGTATTGACCCGTGTATAAGCCGAGGGGGGGACTTTTCAGCCCAATTTTTGGGCTGAAAAACTCGGCTTATACACGAGTATATACGGTACTTACATAAAAAAAAATCTGGGGCTGAAAATGATATTTGATAACATTTTATGAGCTATGGCTATTGAATGAAATTGCTCCAAGTGTATTCAGCCTCTGCCCATCAGGCCCGATAGCTGCAGCTTGTACTGAGCTGTGTGAGTTCAGTAGCAGGGCAGGACGGACACTGAGAAGCTGTCAATCCAGCTAGTTGGGCAGAAGTCGAGCATTTTCAACAAATATTACACAATCACTCTGATACTGTAAATGAAAAAAAAAAAAAAAAAACCTGGAAGTATACCAGTCGCATCAGGTCCAAGAGATCCAATCCCATCCGATCCTGACAAAATAAGAAATCTTGCAATTCTCACATTGCCCACTGGGGGGTTTTGGACTAACTTCCTGTTTCAGGAACTTCACATGTACATTAGCAGCAATAAACTGACTGACCCTATTGTATTGAAGCATCTAATGAGCGTGTGCAAAGGTCATTGTGAAGGGAGGAGGTGAGCTGTGACATTGCTTATTGTGATTGGTGGCTCCTGTGTTATCAGTCATTGTAATCCTGCCTGTGCTGATTGCACAAATTGAAAATTGCCAAAAATTAAAAAAATATAAGAAAAACATACATGTAACAAAAACCGGATTTAAACAATAGGTCATTCCCATTAAATGAAGGGGAAAAAAGAGATTAAGGGATTAACACCTTTTGATAGACAGATGCCTGATGTTACCTGACAGCCGTGAATCTGGGGCAATAATGTTCTGCAGGCGAATTACAGGAATGTTCCTCTATGACAGGCACAGACAGGCAGCGGATGCGCTGACTCACACATTTTTATATATTTGTATTTTCTCTCTTTTTTTCTATTTTTGAAGGGGTTTTCCCAGCTTCCATAACATTATCCCCTATCCACTGAGTAGGTGATCATGGTCAGCTCGGTGATGGCTGGAGCATGGCCGCTCTATTGGTTTATGGGACTGCAGGAGAAGGCAGAATGCTGTACTCCACCATCTCTGGAAATCCCATAAGGAAGAAGGGAAGCTGTGGAGCGCACGGGCGGGTAGGTAAACACTGCGCTTTATGGGGATGTCACACGTGTCAAAATCACTGCTGCAGTGATATTGACGTGTGTGACAGGGCGCATCAAGCAGTGATAAATCGCTGGTTGATGGTCGCCAGGTTTTAGAACCTGCTCTAAAACCTGGCGATGGTCGCCCGGTGGACATGCAGCATAGCCAGCGCTGGGAGCTGGTATCCACGTGGCGCTTAGTTACCCGCTTGTTTACATGGTTACCAGCGATCTCGCTGGTACTGATCGCTGGTGAGTCTGCCTGTGTGACAGCTCACCAGCGATCAGCCTTCAATGTTGCCAGCGATGAGATTGCTGGCGACATTGATGTGTGTGACGTCCCCATTACAGTCCTGTTGGGGCGTCCACCAATTGCTAGAAAGACTCGCTTATGTTATTTCCTGGCCACAAGAAAGAAGCCCGCACAATGGGGGAGGTAGCAGCCGGTGCAATGGAGGGGGTAGGAGGAAGCAGGCCAGGCATCGGAATGAGGGGGGGGTAGGAAGGCCGCGCATCGGAATGAGGGGGGTAAGAAGGCCACGCATCGGAATGAGGGGGGTAAGAAGGCCGCGCATCGGAATGAGGGGGGTAAGAAGGCCACGCATCGGAATGAGAGGGGGTAAGAAGGCCACGCATCGGAATGAGGGGGGGTAAGAAGGCCACGCATCGGAATGAGGGGGGTAAGAAGGCCACGCATCGGAATGAGGGGGGTAAGAAGGCCACGCATCGGAATGAGGGGGGTAAGAAGGCCACGCATCGGAATGAGGGGGGGGAAGAAGGCCACGCATTGGAATGAGGGGGGTAAGAAGGCCACGCATCGGAATGAGGGGGGTAAGAAGGCCACGCATCGGAATGAGGGGGGTAAGAAGGCCACGTATCGGAATGAGGGGGGTAGGAAGGCCACGCATCGGAATGAGGGGGGGTAGGAAGCCCACGTATCGGAATGAGGGGGGGGTAGGAAGGCCACGCATCGGAATGAGAGGGGGGGTAGGAAGGCCACGCATCGGAATGAGAGGGGGGGTAGGAAGGCCACGCATCGCAATGAGGGGGGGTAGGAAGGCCACGCATCGCAATGAGGGGGGGGTAGGAAGGCCACGCATCGGAATGAGGGGCGGGTAAGAAGGCCACGCATCGGAATGAGGGCAGGTAGGAAGACCACGCATCGGAATGAGGGCAGGTAGGAAGACCACGCATCGGAATGAGAGGGGGTAGGAAGAAAATCTTTGGAACGAGGGGGTGTGAAGGCCACGCATTGGAATGGGGGGGGGGTAGGAAGGCCATGCATCGGAATGAGGCAGGGTAGGAAGGCCATGCATCGGAATGGGGGGGGGGGGGGGGGGGGAGTTGGGGGGAGGTAGGCCACACAACAGAATGGAGGGTGGAGGTAGGCCACACAACAGAATGGAAGGTGGAGGTAGGCCACAACAGAATGGAGGGGGGAAGGTAGGCCACACAACAGAAAGCAGGGAGGAGGCAGGCCGCACAATAAAACTGGGGGGTGGGGGGGAGGAGGCAGGCCGCACAATGGAATGGGGGGGCAGCAGGCCGTGCAACAGATTGAGGGGGGGGGGGGGAGGAGGGAAGCAGACCTCGCAACGGAAAGAGGGTGGGGAGGCACAGAATGAACATCAGGGAGGCAAGGCAGCCCATGCAAAACAGGATTCCCCTGGTCTAGCAATGTGTAGGGGTCCCTCACCAATCTAATGATTTTTCTGGAATCATTTATATCTCTGGCTCAAGCAATGCCAAATAATAAGAATTTTATAGTGGATATATCACTTATTTTCTCCAGTCCATCAGCTTTGAAACATCTTCTTCTCACAGACCCATTTCCGAATACGATAGAAACAGACAAGACGCCGCGGCTCGTTCCATTCGGGGCACATTACTGGATGTCATTAAGAAGAGTCAGAGCCGACAAGTCACCGAATCAATGATCCAGTTATCTCTCCATTACAGAGAATCTCGGTTTTTAGAGCAGAGTGCTTAACCTTCCGCGATAATCAATTTTACTTAAAAAAAAAAAGTAAACGTATGACGGAAAGCAGACAGTCTGGCTCTACCGCCGATCTCCACATTAGATGACCCCGGCCATTAAGATCTTGTATTACGGTGTGATTTGAATAGGATTTTTTTTCTGTTTTGTTTTCCCGGAGGATATTTTATCAGCGTTCACCAGTTTTCAAATCCATTTAGCACGGCGGACGGCTTAGAGCCGGGGATAGCGCCCACAACGGAGCACGCGGGGTGAGGACTCAAATACCAGAGATGCCTGTCAGCGGAGCGGCCGCATTGTCCTCACTTGCCTTTATCTGCCACAAGGCAAAAAACAATGCCGACTCTGCCGGCAGGTCACAATAATTACTGTCATCACTTAAGAAAAGCCGCCATGTAACTCACTACCGCTAACCACATCGTAATAATAGATTATAATACGCTGCCGGGTCTATGTACAACATAACGATCCCGCCAAAAAAAGTAGAGTAGAGAGTCATAAAGTGGTATGTAAAACATATAAAGACAACCTAAACAAAAATGTGTATTATGTATTCTATCTATCTATCTATCTATCTATCTATCTATCTATCTATCTATCTATCTATCTATCTATCTATCTATTCAGTTTGTGTGCCAAAACCAGGAGTGTCTCAAAAACTCAGAACAGGTGTCAATCTTTCAATTATACTTTTTCTCTCCTGGTTCCTCTACTGGTTTTGCCACAAAAAAACGGAAGGAGCCTGATCAGGGAAAAAAACTGCAGTGTGAAACCAGCCTTAGTAAGATTGGAAGGATGGAGACATCTGTGATAATCAATTTTCACATCTTGTCACAGATTCTCAATGGGATTTAGCTCTGGACTGTGAATGGTCCATTCACAAACATGAACATGCTCTGAACCATCCAGGATGTTTAGGGTTGTTGTCTTGCTGGAAGGTGAACCTGCGCCTCAGTCCCAAGTCAAGTCTTTTGCAGCATATAACAGGTTTTCCTCTAGGATTACCCTGCATTCAGCTCCATCCATTTTCAGCTTCCCTGCCCCTGCTGAAAAGCCTCCCCACAGCAGTATGCTGCCACCAACATGTGCGATGGTGGGGATGGTGTTATCGGTGTGATGTGCAGTGCTAATTTTCCACCACACATAGCATTTTGCATTTAGCCCTAAATGCTCTACTTTGGTCTCTTCTGTCCAGAGCTGCTCCTTCCACACACTCACTGTGTCCCCTACATGACGTTTTGGAAACGGTCCGGCTTCTGGCTTTCCAAAAGGTCTTCCTTCTTGCCACTCTTAAAGGCATCCTGTCACCTCCAAAACGCCTCCTAAGCTAGCAAAATATGTCCCTGCAGCATCCCATCACTAATCCCACACTCAAAAAAGCATCATGTGAAAGTGCATAAAAACGTTTTATAACTTTCTCATTAGCGATGTTAATTAGCTGGGGCTATATTCTTTAGCCCCTTGGGCGGACCCTCTGTCATAAGATCATGCCCTAATAGGCGTGATCTACTCATTGTATTCAGCGCCTCCCTGCTCTCCACGGCGCTGTAAAGGCTGTAATGACGCGAACCGCGTCATTTCCGGCATCGGGTGACGTTAGTACACCCGCGCCGCTCTTTAGGCTTCAAGCACTGCATTGCGCATGCGGCGTGGGTGTACCAACGTTGCCCGATGCTGGAAGTGACGCGATTCACATCACAAAATACCCAAAAAAAATAAATTTACATTTGTAGGGTGTAATGTAAAAAAATGTGGAAAAGTTCATGGGTAATGAATAGATTCATAAGGATACCTCCTACCCAATACCAGGTGGAGGCTGCAACAACCCAACTTTTCTCAGCCTTTCCAGGGCAATTTTAACCAGTTTTCTATAGAAATGCTGCCCTAACCATACTACTACATATGTAGACAAGTCTTTTACTCAATGCGAGGTGGAGGGTGCAATAGCTCAGTTTCTCTGCCTTTTCAGAGCAATTTTAACAAATTTTCAACAGGAATTCCAACCTAATCATACTACTATGTATACGAATAGACCCGCTACTCAATACCCGGTGGAGGCAGCAACAGCTCAGTTTTTCTTAGGCTTTAAAGCGCAATATGAACCAGTTTTCTATAAGAATGCCACCCTAATCATACTACTACGTATGTTATGTAGACAGATCTGCTATCTGAATACTAGGTGGAGGCTGCAACAGCTCAGTTTCTTGGCCATTTCAGGCCAATTTTAACCAATTTTCTACAGAAATGCCACCCTAATCATACAACAGCCGTGTCACGAGTTGGTATAGCGGATAGGGAATCAGGAGGCAAGATCACAAGATGGGAATAGGCAAACTGGGGAACTAGTCTGACTCTAGGTCTAGGGTCCCTGGCTTACCCTGATCCTGCAATTGCCTCTGAAGGTGAGGATGTCAAGGCCACCACCCTTGCCCTTTGCTCCTGATCAGCCCTAAGCTAACAGCCCCTACCTCAACCATGGACTGGGAAAAAGAAGCAGCTCCTATGGACGTGAACAGCAGCAGCACAGCAAAGCACAGTAAGTCCTCACCGAACAGGGTCCAAGCAGATAATGATCTCTATCTGCGACAACCCATGGAGGGAAGGGGAATTACTTAAAGGCGGAGAGAGTCCCACACTGTTTAGCGCTGATTATCTGTGGTCTATTTTTGATGCGGCTGTAACTTAAACTGTGTGAAATTCCCTGTAGTACTGCATGAGTTAATGCCAGTTCTATTGCTGTGTGCTACGTTCAGTCCTGGTTGAGGTGAAGTTAATGTGCGAGTCTCCAGCCCCTGGATCTTTAAATAGCCTCTCCTTCCACCAGGTGGTGCTGCTGACAGAGGTTCACCCTATACCTGGAAGCCGTGTTGTGCAGACCTGTTTGTTTGTGCTGCTGAAGACTTTGCCTTTGAAGTATATGTTCAGTGGAGGGAGGTGAGGGGGAATAGCACAGGGCTGGTGGAGGAGTTAGGGATAGGCTGGAGACCCAAACCTTCTCACCATCAGAGATCAGGGCTATTCAGGGTTCCCAGTCTAGGGACAGACTAGTTTTCCCTTGTCACCCTGCCTGTAACAGCCATTCCCTCACAAGCATTTCAACTACACCATTATAGAGGAAGTGGAAATCAGAGCTCTGACACTACTCCACCTGCAGGGCCGCACACAGCAGCTTTTTGGTATTATCTCTAGATGTGCTAAAGGAAATAAACTCAGAACACAGCAGCAACACACGTGGACTACAAAGCAGTCAACACATTACACACAGTTTTTCTCAGCCTTTTCAGGGAAATATCCAGATTTGTATAGGAATGCTGTGCTAATCACACTACTACATACGTAGATAGATCTGCTGCTCAATGCCAGGTGGAGGCTGCAACAGCCCAACCTTTTCTATAGAAAAAAATAAAAATAAATAATAATAATCACGCAGGACCAGTGCAACAAGGAGATTATCTAGACTTCAGCAACTACAAATAAAGGACTTTTGTTCATCCCTCGAGAAGAAGAAAATCTGCTATAGATTTATAGGAGGGCGACCTGCACCGACATGACGGAGCGCAGGAGGCTGACTCAGACGAGCGTGGTCTGGAGACTGACATAATTCAGCACATTACTTGTGTGCTCTCCAGGAAATGTCTCACAGAGAGCCAGGATCATACGTGCGTCATAGGGTGTAAGGGAAAGTGATCATCACAGTCATCGCTTTTCAATAATTAAAATAATTCAAAAGCTTTGATTATTTTTGCGCATGCACTGGACATACACTGGCGCAGGCGTCATGAATGTTCTAGTAGCATCCATTAATGTGATGGGTTTATTTCCACAATGCAATTAACGAATATATCCCATATAATGGCACAAAAAAACTTTAATTAAAGTTGCAGACCGGGGGCCCCTGAGAGCCTCTATGGTTGAGTATACTTACACTGGGAGGGCCCGTGAAGCACTTCACAGTTCGGACAGTGGTAGAGGTCGATATCTGCCGCCTGATGCTCTTCAACTTTTACGCAGCTGTACAAGAAAAAAAAGACAACAATTGAGTAAAATTTGCAGAAAAAAAACAATTACATTAGAATGCAAAATGTATTCTAAGGAACCGTTGGTGCTAATGTTTAGGTACTTTGTTTACTTTTCCTAAAACTGTTTTTGGGTTTTAACAGATGAAGCCTCATCACTGAGTTTATCCCCATACTGTTGTGCCACTTGCTGTCCACCAGGGGGTGATGTGTACACAACTATCTACAGAGAGGTCCCCCTAGTGGTGGCATCAGGCAAGTGAATTTCACCAAGTACCGTATGTGTTTATAGGTAAATAAATCCATGGTTGGCCTAAAGGATTCATTGAGAAATTTTAAAGGGGTTGTCTGTTAATCGGTGGAGGTCCGCACCAAATTGGCAGAAGGGGGGCACTTTTATCCTTGTAAGGCTACTCTAAATACTCAAACAACATTTCCAACAAGACCAGAGGGGCTCAAACACTTAACAAATCTGTGCCCCCCTTTTTTCTTCAAAATGGAAGAGTAAACTATCATAATTAATCAAGTGTAAACTTCCCCTTTAACAATAGGTGACATTGTAACACTGCTGCATGCAGTCCAAATGAAAAGGGAAGTTTCCTGCAGCATTTGTAGACTAGTAACATTTTGCAGGCGCACTGTAGAGCTTCCCTTTAAGAGATTTCCCTTTAAAGATTAGCCATCACCAGGTGAAAAGTGGCCATTTTTAATCTAATTTTATTTGTGCTGTTTAGCTGAGTATTCCAGATTTTTCTTTTTTTAAATCCGCCATGTGGTTTTAGAGATATTTAGGAATATGAAATTATTTAGTGCTATGATCCAAAGACACGCCCCCGAGGATCCATGTAAGGCACTTCCTAAAGAAAAAGGCTCATATCTCTGGAACAGTATGGCAGACTGAAAAAAAGAAAAAAGTGAAATACTCAGGGTAACAGTGGGAATAAAATACTAAGACTAACAATTGGCTATTTTATCATTTCATCTCATTCCTGGTGTTCAACTGAGTATTACTTTTCATTTTTAAAATCTTTCATGTGGTTTTAGAGGTATAGGCCTATTCAGTGCCATGGTTTAAGGACACGCCCCTGAGGATCCATTTGAGGTACACCCTAAAGAAAAAGGTTCACATCTCTGGAAGAGTATGAAGGATTTAAAAAAAGAAAAATAAAGATGAATTTTGCACCTTTTGATCTAGTGACAGGTCTTCAAAGGAGTTTAGCTCCACATAGCAGGATACGTGCCTGCTGATATGTTGTCAATAACGGGGACATTTTCTTAGCCATCTTATTAAATCCTGGTTACTGTTATTTTCTAGAATATAACTAAGCAGGGCTGTGGAGTCGGAGTCGGTCGGATTCAGGGAAATTGAGGAGTTGGGAGTCGGATGTTGGACTTACCGACTCCACAGCCCTGTAACTAACTATCACTTTCAGCAAGCTTTCAAGTACAAGAATGTGAAAGGTCCAGGGGGAAAGCAAGAGAAGAAGCCTCATGCTGCAGACTAGTGACCTCCAGGGGCCTTCCCTACAAATTAATGGTTAAATGACAGATATCACTCTCGTAATAATCCAGCCATGACATATTCATTGGTATAAAGGAAAAACATAGCCCGCTGGGTTGGTGACAGGCGCTCTGTCTCCATCACGCAGCACATAACATGCAGCAGCAGCTGTTTCCAGAGCGCTGCATAAAATTGTTTGGCGACGGACCTGCCAACACTCGGCTGAGAAAGTCACAACTAGCAGGAGAAGCAGATGCCAAGAGTCAAGAGACTCAAAGAAGAAAAAATAAAGGGATATTTTCCTTGAAATCCTGCCCACGCTGGTTATTAAAACTTCATGTGACAGTCTAAAACTACATTGCAAACTTCCTAAACCAATTCAGAGTCGCAATCATCACTTCATCCTCAAAGTCACACCCCAAAACTGTCCGTCGCTAGTCATAGTACGATGTCAAGACTGTAAATGGGACTTCAGATGCATATCCCAGGCAAAATTCTCACTTTTGCTAGTCTGTGTCAGTCTTACTGTCATTCTTGCATTCTATTCATGAAACAGGATGCTATATTTAAAATTTAAAAAAAAGCAAGTAAACTAGATGAGTCTAGTCTGCAACAAGAACTGGACCAAAAAGCAGAATTTTAAGAGTTAAAAATAAAAAACAATTGCAGCCCTGAACGTAATCCAGCATAAAATGACTTTATTTGAATTACCGTATATACTCGTGTATAAGCCGACCCGTGTATAAGCCGACCCCCTACTTTTGCCCCAAAACCTGGGAAAATCTATTGACTCGTGTATAAGCCGAGGGTGGACTCCAGCACAGGTATACAGATCCCAGCACGGGGTATACAGGCCCCCAGGCACGGGGAATACAGGCCCCCAGGCACGGGGCATACAGGCCCCCAGGCACGGGGCATACAGGCCCCCAGGCACGGGGTATACAGGCCCCCAGGCACGGGGCATACAGGCCCCCAGGCACGGGGCATACAGGCCCCCAGGCACGGGGCATACAGGCCCCCAGGCACGGGGCATACAGGCCCCCAGGCACGGGGCATACAGGCCCCCAGGCACGGGGCATACAGGCCCCCAGGCACGGGGCATACAGGCCCCCAGGCACGGGGCATACAGGCCCCCAGGCACGGGGTATACAGGCCCCCAGGCACGGGGCATACAGGCCCCCAGGCACGGGGCATACAGGCCCCCAGGCACGGGGCATACAGGCCCCCAGGCACGGGGCATACAGGCCCCCAGGCACGGGGTATACAGGCCCCCAGGCACGGGGTATACAGGCCCCCCCCATCCCTCACAGTATACAGGCCCCCCCCCATTCCTCACAGTATACAGGCCCCCCCCCATCCCTCACAGTATACAGGCCCCCTCATCCCTTACAGTATACAGGCCCCCTCATCCCTTACAGTATACAGGCCCCCTCATCCCTCACAGTATACAGGCCCCCCCCCCATCCCTCACAGTATACAGGCCCCCTCATCCCTCACAGTATACAGGCCCCCCCATCCCTCACAGTATACAGGCGCCCCCCTCCATGCTGCCGCTGCTTAGTGTACAATAAATATAGTGTTATTATCCCTCACCAGCCCGATCTCCGTGCATCCTCCCTCCTCCCTGCGAGGCTGCGTGTCATGTGACCGGCCGGTGACGTCATCGCTGTGAGCCCCGGTCACATGACACAAAGGGAGGAGGGAGGATGCACGGAGACCGGGCTGGTGAGGGATAATAACACTATATTTATTGTACACTAAGCAGCGGCTGCATGGAGGGGGGCGCCTGTATACTGTGAGGGATGGGGGGGGGGGGGGCTGTATACCCCGTGCTGGGGGGCTGTAAGACGACATGCCCTGCTCCCCCCGCGGATGGGCGGGGGGAGCAGGGCATATCATGAATAAGTTATGAGCGGCTCCACGTCACGAGCCGCTCATATTATAGCCTTCCCCCACCTCCTCCTGCCTCCTCCTGCTCCCGGACACAGCCCCCACCTCAGCACAAAAGTATATACTCGTGTATAAGCCGAGGGGGGACTTTTCAGCCCAATTTTTGGGCTGAAAAAGTCGGCTTATACACGAGTATATACGGTACTTCAAAACTGTGAAGATGCAGCCAAAGGGAATCTGCTGCCTGTGATCGCCTACTATGGAGAGCTGTAAAGGAGAGAGAACTCTGCTTTGATCTTAATTACAGGAAACAGGCTGCACAACATAATTAGGGCAATTCCCTTTAAAATGCACAAAATAACACAACTGCAGACAGAAAATTGTATCAGTGAAGACTCCCGGCTGTGCAGACTGCAGGAGGCAGGGCAATTAGGAGATCTCTGCAGTCAAAAGTATGTTCAGTGCAGATACCAGAGCATGATCTAATGATTGGCAAGGTGAGTCTTTTGCAGCATGCTGGAAAGCAAGAAGTGCCTGAATCCAATCAGTGCTTAACACATGGGGGGGGGGGGGGCAAAAAGGTATTTGCAATGGCGTTATAAAAAATCTGAAAAAATCTGAATAAAAATAGAATGGATCGATAAGCACCTGTCCTTAAAGGGTTTTTTCTTAAGATTTTTTTTTAATTTACCCTAGTATTTCCTCTAATTGTCGTTGCTCCACTGATTCTGGAACAGCTTTTCTTTTTCTTCTATGCTCATCTACTCCAAAGTTAAGACAAATTTTCCCTTCACCCAACTGGGCGTGTACCAAACAACTTCTCCATGGGCGTTTGCTTTTTCTACCCTGATACTGGCCAATCAAAATACGGCCACACCCACAGAGGCGTTCTGTGATACACACCTAGTCGGCTGAAGGGAAAATTTGCACAGATATTTCCGGGGGGCATAACTTTGGAACGGAGGGTCGCAGAACAAAAAGAAAAACAGTCTCAGAATCAGTGGAGTAGCTGCAATTTGAGGAGGTTAATTAAGAAGCAAAACAGAAATTCACCAAGATTATAGTGCTGAGGATTTTTTATTTTATTTTTTAAAATGTAGCTGGCCAAAAATCCAAAATACAGGCATTGAGCCATCTTTTTCTATCAACCTGGCTTTAAAACAAAAAACACGTTTGGACAAATCAGTTCATTGGTAACAGCAGTATAATTGTAGACAGATATCGTCAGGTGACGAAGCGGCATGGTATTTTGTTCTCACAATCGTCCAATCACACATTGTCCAATGGCTTTACTTTAGACCTTCAAAAACATAGCCCCACAAAATTATGTGTGGCGCAGAGACAAAGCTGCATTGCATGACACATTGCCATATAGCGCCAAATTCAAGATGATTTACCCCAAAAGAGTGCTGCCCCTTAAAATACGAAAACTGTGTACACTGCAACAAAAAAGCTTAAGCCAGCTGTGTTTCCTCCACATCTGCCAGATCCTCGAAATAACTTTGAGAACAGATTCTGCCAGGTGGTGCACCATCTCCATAGCTTCTGGCTTTAGAAAAAAAATAGGATTTGAACAACTACAGTTTTAAAAGACCAGAACAAAAAGAAAAATTCAAGACAAACAATAAAAAACTACAAGAAAACTGCAAAGTGGGAAAAGCAAGGCGCCAAATAGCAAGTAGAACTGAGAGGATGTGAGGCTTATCAACAATGTCCAATCCTGGTAAGCGCCTTTAAGATGACGCACATAGTGAAGGGGAGTGGAGTCTGGACCAAAAAAAAAAAAAACTTTTCGTAATCCCTGATGTAATTATGAATACAAATATGGTGACTACATATTCCATGTTCTTAATTTGATGAATTGCTCATGTGAGCGGGGTCTTAAAAGCTTTTAAAAGGGGATTTTTCATTATTTTTTTTTTTATTTAAACAGAGATCCTCCTCCTATTGCTGCTTCTCTACTGTTGCTGGAACAGTTTTATTTTTCACTGCGGCCCTACGTTCTAAAGTTATCCCCCCACCCCACCCCGGTAATAATGGTGCAGGTTTCACCTTATGCCACCAGAACTCTGTGGGCGTGGCCGTGTTTTGATTGGCCGGCTTGAAGAGGAAAAGCAAATGCTCACAGAGAAGTTCATAGGTAAAAGTTGTGCCATTATTACTAGAGGAGGCATAACTTTGGAAGGGAAGGTCATAGAAGAAAAAGAAAAACTGGTCCAGAATCAGCGGGAAAGGGGCTATTGAAGGGGATACTCCGTTTAGGTGTTTAAAAAAAAAAAAAAAAAATCAGAGAAAGGTCCTGTTTAAAGACATGGCAAGGAGATTATAAAGCAACACAAGAAAAAACAAAAAAAAAAAAAAAAAAAACAACATGTTATCACTGGCACATTCCCATCCATCAAAAAGACTTTGATGCTTATCTTTTTAGAAGGTGCCACTGCCCTACACACCCTCTCTGTGTCGTGTTTGGGGAGGTAAGAATAAACACAAGATAAGAGACCAAAAAAAAAAAAAAAAGAAGTATTAAAAAACAAACCCTTTGTAGTCTTAAAAAAAAAAAAAAAAAATCTTGTATCAGCTTAATTCCTAACTTAAAACAGAAACAAAATCAATGGGTCCATGAGAAATAAAAAGCGGACAGCAGGAGGATGCTGTCTATGTCATCCAAGTGCGGACTGTGGGTGAATCATGAATGAAGGTCCATTCTGGTATAAAAGAAAACTGGTCTCCATCCCACCCCCCAATATGCGAAAAAAAGGGACACATGGATGTCTGAAAAAAACCTTATTTGGATACGATCTATTGTTCTCTGTTATCAGCCTGAACTAAAGTAGGAGACAGAATTTTCCTGTTGATGAAGTTATCAAAGAGTATTCTCTAGACTGGATCATTTGGTGGTAAAGCCTCTATTGCGAGTCATGTTTGATTGCATCTGTATAGACGCATCTATTCACCGACAGCAAGCAGAGGAAATTAAATACCACGTGTATTGGAAAGTTGCCGGCTTTTAATCAAGTAACGCTTAAATAAGGCCGGATTTGGATGGGCGTATATCAGTGTCTGTATACGGACAACAATATCTGGTCCCGAGCCGAAAATATAGCCTTATACGAGTCAGGGATAGAAAGACTCCTAGTCCAAACATTACCAAGAAATATGCATGGGGTAAAGGAGTTGTCTCACTAAAAAAAAAAAAAGTTGGCTTTAATCATAGATCTTGGAATAATAATAATTATTTCAATTGGATGTGTTTAAAATAACGTTGATGCGCTGAGATAATCCCTGCTATGTACTGTGTAATGGATGTGTCCGACCGTACAGGGACATGGTCTGATCATACCACATCTCCTGTGCTGAGATAATGTTATATATGTGTCCCTGCTCTGTACTGTGTAATGGATGTGTCTAACCATACAAGGACATGGTCTGATCATACCAAGTCTCCTGTGCAGAAATAATCCTATATATGTGTCCCTGCAATGTACTGTGTAATGGATGTGTCTGACCATACAGGGACATGGTCTGATCATACCACATCTCCTGTGCTGAGATAATCTTATATATGTGTCCCTGCTATGTACTGTGTAATGGATGTGTCTGAGCATACAGGGACATGGTCTGATCATACCACATCTCCTGTGCTGGGATAATCTTATATATGCGTCCCTGCTATGTACTGTGTAATGGATGTGTCTGACCGTACAGGGACATGGTCTGATCATACCACATCTCCTGTGCTGAGATAATGTTATATATGTGTCCCTGCTCTGTACTGTGTAATGGATGTGTCTAACCATACAAGGACATGGTCTGATCATACCAAGTCTCCTGTGCAGAAATAATCCTATATATGTGTCCCTGCAATGTACTGTGTAATGGATGTGTCTGACCATACAGGGACATGGTCTGATCATACCACATCTCCTGTGCTGAGATAATCTTATATATGTGTCCCTGCTATGTACTGTGTAATGGATGTGTCTGACCATACAGGGACATGGTCTGATCATGCCACGTCTCCTGTGCTGAAATAATCCTATATACGTGTTCCTGAAATGTACTGTGTAATGGATGTGTCTGACCGTACAGGGACATGGTCTGATTATACCACAGCTCCTGTGCTGAGATAATCTTATATATGTGTCCCTGCTATGTACAGGGTGGGCAATTTATATGGATACATGTAAATAAAATGGGAATGGTTGGTGATATCAACTTCCTGTTTGTGGCACATTAGTATATGGGAGGGGGAAAACTTTTCCAGATGAGTGGTGACCATGGTGACCATGGCGGCCATATTGAAGTCGGCCATTTTGGATCCAACTTTATTTTTTCAATGTGAAGAGGGTCATGTGACACATCAAACATTGAGAATTTTGTAAGAAAAACAATGGTGTGCTTGGTTTTAACATAACTTTATACTTTCATGAGTTATTTTCAAGTTTCTCCTTGTTTACAGCCATTGACATGTTGCAGAGGTTAACACGTGAGGAGCAGATAGAAATTGTGTTGATGTCTGGTGAACGCAGTACCCGGGTCATTGCAGCAGATTTCAATGCAATACACCCTATGAGACCACCCATCTCCCATGCTACTGTTAGTAAACGGATTGAAAAATTTCATGAAACAGGTTCAGGGTTGGATTTACCAAAATGTGGAAGCAAGAAAACTGTCAATAACGAAGAAACATCAGTGGCTCTCCTAGCTTCATTCAGCAAGAGCCCACAGCGTATCACTCGCTGCATGTCACTGGAGAGTGGCATTAGTCAAACATCCCTTCGGCAGATATTAGCTACTCACAAATGGCCCCTTACAGAATCCAGCTGCTGCAGCACCTCAATGAGGATGACCCAGATCGGCGCACTGAATTTCCAGAATGGGCAAAACAAAAATTGGAACATGACCCTCAGTTTACACAGAAGATTATGTTCAGTGATGAGGCAAACTGTTTTGTGAATGGTGAAGTTACCAAACAAAATCACCGCTTTTGGTCTAACACTAACCCACAGGGGCTAGATCCCTCCAAGACTGTTGGAACATAAAAACTGATGGTATGGTGTGGTAAATGGGGTACAAAGATAGTGGGGCCATTCTTCATCAATGGAGACCTCAATGCCACTGGATATCTGAAATTGCTACATGATGATATTTTGCCCTCTTTATGCACTGAAGATGGCACGTTCCCTGAGTTTTTCCAACAAGATGGTGCACCACCACATTATGTGTGTCAGGTCCAATCATTCCTACATGAACAGTTTCCTGGAAAGTGGATTAGTTGTCGTGGTCCAGTTGAATGGCTACCAAGGTCTCCCGATCTGACCCCCTTAAGGCTACTTTCACACTACAATTTTTAAGGGAGCCGATGCTGTCCAATAAAATTGGACAGCAACTGCTCCCTTCTGATGCCTGGAATCGGATGCCAAATAGGCATCCTATTCTGACAGAAAATCACTGCCTCCGGGCTGACAAAAATAAAAACAAAAAACAATGCATGCTCACCTGTCCCCGAGGCCCCCGCAGTCTCCTGCACAGTCCCGGAGGCTCCTGGTGTCCCCCCGGTGTCTCCAGAGGTCGTCTTCTTCTGAACAGGACCTGCCGTGATGTCACAATCACGTGACCGCCTGTTACCATGGTGTAACCGACGGTCACGTGACTGTGATGTCACGGCAGGTCCTGTTCAGAGAAGACGACCTCTGGAGACACCGGGAGCCTGCGGGACCGTGCAGGAGACGGCGGGGGCCTCAGGGACAGGTGAGCATGCATTGTTTTTTTTTGTTTTTTTTAACCCCTCCTTTCCCAGTTAGGAGCAGTTTTACTGTACTGAGCATGCTCAGTACAGTAAAATCGGGTCCGAGGACACATCAGATGTTTCCTCGGACCCTGCTCCATAGGGCCCCATGTTAAAAACATCGGGTCAGGTCGGATGTGCACTAAATGGAATCCGATTTGGTCCAATCCGATTTTGTCCGATTTTAATCGGACAGAATCGGATCAAATCGGATGCAATTTAGTGCACATCCGATTCGGTCCGATGCCCATAGGGCTGCATGGGGGCCAAAATCGGCCCGATTTTTATCGGACAGCATCGGAAATGAAAAATTCGTAGTGTGAAACCAGCCTAATGGTGGGGTTACACGTAGCGATATCGTCCCGATATCGCATACAACGCCGCGGGAGCGCGCATTTTGGGAGCACTTTTCCCGATATCGCATCGCCGGTTTACACGCTGCGATATCGGGAAACAACGTCCCTCCGATGTGTACGCCCACCAACCCAGTAACGACCATTTAACATGGGAGTTAATGGGTGAGGTGCGAGTACGCATCGGAGTTGGGCTGTCACACGCAGCGATGCTGGTACAACGGCCTTGCGATATCGGGA
This sequence comes from Allobates femoralis, assembly GCA_033576535.1. Classification (NCBI taxonomy): domain Eukaryota; kingdom Metazoa; phylum Chordata; class Amphibia; order Anura; family Aromobatidae; genus Allobates; species Allobates femoralis. The sequence continues at coordinate 571,999,333 of JARQOC010000004.1, read as the reverse complement.
AGTTGAATAGCTCTGCTATTCAACTACGATATCGTTTTGGCATCGTTCCAGCATCGCGTTGTATGCTAAAACAGTACAACGCGCACACGATATCGGGTCCAACTCGGGACCCACGTTACTTTTTGTCGGAGTTGGGTCGGAGTTGGACGCCAATATCGCGGCGTGTAAACCCACCATCAGACTTATCTTTCGTGTCATCTGAAGGCAATTGTCTATGCTGTGAAGATACGAGATGTGCAGCATCTGAAACAACAGATACTGGAAGCCTGTGCTAGCATTTCTTCTGCGGAGTTGCTATCAGTGTGTGAAGAGTGTGAGAAGAGGGTTGCATTGACAATCCAACACAACGGGCAGCACATTGAACACATTTTATATGTGGTCATAAACTTGTAAGTAAATAAAGAAAAATAAAGTTACGTTAAATCCAAGCACACCATTGTTTTTCTTATGGAATTCTCAATAAGTTTGATGTGTCACATGACCCTGTTTGGAAAGTTGGATCCAAAATGGCCGCCATGGTCACCACCCATCTGTAAAAAAGTTTTCCCCCTCCCATATACTAATGTGCCACAAACATGAAGTTGATATCACCAATCATTCCCATTTTATTTAGGTGTATCCATATAAATGGCCCACCCTGTACTGTGTAATAGATGTGTCTGACCATACAGGGGCATGGTCCGATCATACCATATCTCCTGAAGGGGAGAACATAAGACTATACAGACATTACAGCAAAGGATCATGGATGATTCTTTTTGCGAGGTAAAACTTTTCCCTGACCATTTGTAAAAGAGGTTTTACCTCAAAGAAACAATCATCCATGATCCCGTGCTGTAATGTCTTTATTCTCTTTTGCGTTCCCCTCCCCCCCCCCCAGCCCAGGAGCTATGGTATAATCAGACCAAGTCCCTGTATGGTCAGACACATCCATTACACAGTTCATAGCAGGGACACATATATAAGATCTCAGCACAGGAAATATGGTATGATCAGACCATGTCCCTGTACGGTCAGGCACATCCATTACACAGTACATAGCAGGGACACATATATATGATTATCTCAGCACAGGAACATTTTTTTAAACACATCTACAGTAATTGTGGAAATTATTATTATTATGAATTAAAATGAACTTTGTTCATTGGAAAAAACCCTTTAAGATTTATGAAAAAAGTAGAGACCCCCAGAGGGTCAAAATGATCTTCCAGATAACTCAACTGTGCCAAAACAATCATTGCAGTCCAACTATGAAATATCTGTGAAATATCACAATGTGGGTTGTGACACGGGCCATAATGTACTGAGCTATGATCAGTCTCTTAATGTGACACTATGCCATGACTTGCATATACAGTGGAAAACAACAACATTAATAGTGTATGTGAATATGAAATTATATATATATACACACACGTCGCTGTGCCCATGCTGTAAATAAAGGAGCCCTTTTCACTCTGAAGAACTTGATTGCTGCAACATTTTTTCGTATGTATTGGAGGCTTCAACAAGGGAGGCTTTGTTGGGGGCACCTAATTTAATAAGGACTGTGCTGCTCTGTTTTCTAAAATATTATATATTATATTATACATACATATATACAGTGCCTTGTGAAAGTATTCGGCCCCCTTGAACTTTTCAACCTTTTGCCACATTTCAGGCTTCAAACATAAAGATATAAATTCTAATTTTTTTTTGTGAAGAATCAACAACAAGTGGGACACAATCGTGAAGTGGAACCAAACTTATTGGATATTTTAACCTTTTTTATCAAATAAAAAAACTAAAACGTGGGGTGTGCAATATTATTCGGTCCCTTTACTTTCAGTGCAGCAAACTCACTCCAGAAGTTCAGTGAGGATCTCTGAATGACCCAATGTTGTCCTAAATGACTGGTAATGATAAATAGAATCCACCTGTGTGTAATCAAGTCCCTGTATATGTAATGTAACAAATAAAAAACTGAAAAGTGGTGTGTGCAATATTATTCGGCCCCCTTGAGTTAATACTTTGTAGCGCCACCTTTTGCTGTGATTACAGCTGCAAGTCGCTTGGGGTACAGTGTTGGCCAAAAGTATTGACACCCCTGCCATTCTGTCAGATAATACTCAGTTTCTTCTTGAAAATGATTGCAATCACAAATTCTTTGGTATTATTATCTTCATTTAATTTGTCTTCAAAAAAAAAAAGAAAAAAAAGAAAAAAAAAAAACACAAAAAAAAATTGTCCTAAAGCCAAATTGGATATAATTCCACACCAAACATAAAAAAGGGGGTGGACAAAAGTATTGGCACCCTTAGAAAAATCATGTAATGCTTCTCTAATTTGTGTAATTAACAGCACCTGTAACTTACCTGTGGCACCTAACAGGTGTTGGCAATAACTAAATCACACTTGCAGCCAGTTGACATGGATTAAAGTTGACTCAACCTCTGTCCTGTGTCCTTGTGTGTACCACATTGAGCATGGAGAAAAGAAAGAAGACCAAAGAACTGTCTGAGGACTTGAGAAACCAAATTGTGAGGAAGCATGAGCAATCTCAAGGCTACAAGTCCATCTCCAAAGACCTGAATGTTCCTCTGTCTACTCTGCGCAGTGTCATCAAGAAGTTTAAAGCCCATGGCACTGTGGCTAACCTCCCTAGATGTGGATGGAAAAGAAAAATTGACGAGAGATTTCAACGCAAGATTGTGTGGGTGGTGGATAAAGAACCTCGACTAACATCCAAACAAGTTCAAGCTGCCCTGCAGTCCGAGGGTACAAAAGTGTCAACCCGTACTATCCGTCGGCGTCTGAATGAAAAGGGACTGTATGGTAGGAGACCCAGGAAGACCCCACTTCTTACCCCGAGACATAAAAAAGCCAGGGTGGAGTTTGCCAAAACATACCTGAGAAAGCCTAAAACGTTTTGGAAGAATGTTCTCTCTTTTTGGGCAAAGGCATCAACATAGAGTTTACAGGAGAAAAAAAAAAAAGAGGCATTCAAAGAAAAGAACACGGTCCCTACAGTCAAACATGGCGGAGGTTCCCTGATGTTTTGGGGTTGCTTTGCTGCCTCTGGCACTGGACTGCTTGACCGTGTGCATGGCATTATGAAGTCTGAAGACTACCAACAAATTTTGCAGCATAATGTGGGGCCCAGTGTGAGAAAGCTGGGTGTCCCTCAGAGGTCATGGGGTCTTCCAGCAGGACAATGACCCAAAACACACTTCAAAAAGCACTAGAAAATGGTTTGAGAGAAAGCACTGGAGACTTCTAAGGTGGCCAGCAATGAGTCCAGACCTGAATCCCATAGAACACCTGTGGAGAGATCTAAAAATGGCAGTTTGGAGAAGGCACCCTTCAAATATCAGGGACCTGGAGCAGTTTGCCAAAGAAGAATGGTCTAAAATTCCAGCAGAGCATTGTAAGAAACTCATTGATGGTTACCGGAAGCGGTTTATCGCAGTTATTTTGGCTAAAGGTCGTGCAACTAAGTATTAGGTTGAGGGTGCCAATACTTTTGTCTGGCCTATTTTTGGAGTTTTGTGTGAAATGATCAATGTTTTGCTTTATTCTCTTTTGTGTTTTTTCATTGAAGACAAATTAAATGAAGATAATAATACCAAAGAATTTGTGATTGCAAACATTTTCAGGAAGAAACTGAGTATTATCTGACAGAATTGCAGGGGTATCAATACTTATGGCCAACACTGTATGTCTCTATCAGTTTTGCACATCAAGAGACTGAAATCCTTGCCCATTCTTCCTTGTAAAACAGCTGGAAGCTCAGTGAGGTTGGATGGAGAGCGTTTGTGAACAGCAGTTTTCAGCTCTTTCCACAGATTCTCGATTGGATTCAGGTCTGGATGTGACTCGGCCATTCTAACACCTGGATACGTTTATTTTTGAACCATTCCATTGTAGATTTTGCTTTATGTTTGGGATCATTGTCTTGTTGGAAGATAAATCTCCGTACTAGTCTCAGGTCTTTTGCAGACTCCAACAGGTTTTCTTCCATAATGGTCCTGTATTTGGCTCCGTCCATCTTCCCATCAATTTTAACCATCTTCCCTGTCCCTGCTGAAGAAAAGCAGGCCCAAACCATGATGCTGCCTCCAACATGTCTGACAGTGGGGATGGTGTTTTGAGGGTGATGAGCTGTGTTGCTTTTACGCAAACATATCGTTTTGCATTGTGGCCAAAAAGTTTGATTTTGATTTCATCTGACCAGAGCACCTTATTCCACATGTTTGGGGTCTACCAGGTGGCTTGTGGCAAGCTTCAAACAAGACTTTTTATGGATATCTTTGAGAAACGGCTTTCTTCTTGCCACTCTTCCATAAAGGCCAGATTTATGTAGTGTACAATTCATTGTTGTCCCATGGACAGACTCTCCCACCTCAGCTGTAGATCTCTGCAGTTCATCCAGAGTGATCATGGGCCTCTTGGCTGCATCTCTGATCAGTCTTCTCCTTGTTCGAGATGAAAGTTTAGAGGGACGGCCGGGTCTTGGTAGACTTCCATTTCAATATGATCACTTGCACAGTGCTCCTTGAGATATGTAAAACTTGGAAAATCTTTTGTATCCAAATCCAGCTTTAAACTTTGCCACAACAGTATCTCGGACCTGCCTGGTGTGTTCCTTGGTCTTTATGATGCTCTCTGCACTTAAAACAGAAGCCTGAGACTATCACAGAGCAGGTGCATATATACAGAGACTTGATTACACACAGGTGGATTCTATTTATCATTACCAGTCATTTAGGACAACATTGGATCATTCAGAGATCCTCACTGAACTTCTGGAGTGAGTTTGCTGCACTGAAAGTAAAGGGACCGAATAATATTGCACGCCCCACGTTTTAGCTTTTTATTTGATAAAAAAGTTTAAAATATCCCAATAAATTTCATTCCACTTCATGATTGTGTCCCACTTGTTGTTGATTCTTCACAAAAAAAAAAAATTACAATTTATATTTTTATGTTTGAAGCCTGAAATGTTGCAAAAGATTGAAAAGTTCAAAGGGGCCAAATACATTCACAACGCACTGTATCTATATATAAAACCCTGGGGCTCCTAGCAACCAATCGCAGAGCAGTTTTCATTTTCCCAGGGCAGTTTAATAAATGAAAGCTGACCTCTGATAGGTTGCTATGGGCAACACGGCCTAGTCAGTGTAATGGTTTCTGCCAACCAGGCTAAATTTTCACTCTTTGTTGATGTCATCCAAGTCAGCCATTATTCATACATGACTACTGATGTAATCAATGCATCATGCAAACATCAGCCATGTTTAATCATCTTTGTGCTTCTTTAATCTCCTGGGTCATCCCGTTATGTGAGCACGCAACTTGTCAGTCACCAACAAAATATCCATCCGTGCCACCTGAGAGTCACTGTGAAAAGAGTGAAGTTGACCTGGTCTCTTCATTAGCTTAAGGAAAGTTATTGCTCCCTGTTATCAGCCAAATTATTATATGAGGGGAGATATAGCGGTTTATGCATTTACGTCACATAGGAGAACAGTCTATACAAGATAAAATGGTGGCAATCGCTTGGGCATGACACACATTAGTGACTTTAGTTACTGACAACAAGCAGAAAAGAACAAGGGACAGAAATAAACAACATATTGGAAAGCTGCCTGTCCTTTTATTACACAATTAGTACATTTTACGAATATAGGACTTCATTTTTGAGTTGAAGTCAAATTAATGGTTTCCATGCAGTGATTGGCGCAACCATAAAGAAATACTGATACGAGAGCAATGAACCACAATTGTACAAGGATTAGGCATGTGGAGGGTATTGATTGCCTAAATTTGTCAAGTCGACGACTAACAGGAGGGTTCGATATCAAAAATTCGTATACGGCGGCCATTTTAGAAAAAAACAAATGTTCCTCTCATTTGTGATCAGGTTATAATAAATATGGCGCCAGACCGCAATAAAAGATATGGAGAAATAAAAAGGCAAAACTTCTCAAACAAAAGATTTCGAGGCCTTTCGAGCGTGTTTTGCGCCTCAGTACGTTCTTACACGTTTTGAGATCGCGCGTCACATATCAGAAGACGGGTACATTAATTTACAAGCGTATAACGATATACAGGCATGAGGCGCCCATTACAGTTCCATGGGTTGCATTACACGGTTATGATACATGGCGGCAGCTCTCGAACAGCAAATGGCAGCGACCTCTACTAATAATTTATGAACGACCATATGGCAGCGTATCGCGTGAACCTTGTGGCTGCGCAGTATGGTATACGGCGCCCCCAGGGAGTCAGGAAAATGTGGGTGTCTTAAAGGTAAAGACTAGGAAAAAAAAAATTTAAGGGAGGGGATTGGGCACACGACACTGACCTAAATTGCTCCTTCAAGCTTCGTCTGATCACTTTCTACTTTAAGTGAATGTCTATTCAGGAGCAGAAGAAGCACCAGTTGCTCTTTAAAGGCCAGTCAATCATAACTTGCTACTCAAGCCGGGTGTCCATTGTGCGAGGTGTAATCAAGTGGCAGAAAAGTGCGTCCTAACGAGAATCTACATTGCAGCAGCCCTTCATTACCCCTAACAAGCTCAAAATGTCTCCCCCTCCCCTCAAAAATAATAAAGTCATAATTTTTTAGAAAAATAGACTTTTTCCTTTCTCTTCCAGTCACATCCAAAGCGTCATCGAAATCCTACAAAACTGTCATTTCGGATTAATCAAACCCAGACAGACAAAATTTAACAAAAACAAAACACCACTATGATACAATGAGATTCCCCACCATCATTCAGGAGCTTGGAAAAAAAAATAATTACAGTATATACTCGAGTAGAAGCCGACCCGAATATAAGCAGGGACACCTTATTTTACCACAAAAAAGACTGGGAAAACTTATTGATTCGAGTAAAAGCCTAGGGTGGGAAAGCAGCAGCCCCCCATCTTGGTATATCATTCCCTATCCTGGTATATGGCCCCCCCCTCTACCTGGTATATCATTCACCATCCTGTTTTCTTTCTTTCAGCATATCATCCCCCCCATCATGGTATATCATTCCCAATCCTGGTATATAGCCCCCCATCCTGGTGGTATATCATCCCCCATTCTGGTACATAGCCCCCACATCCTGTTACATAGGTACTAATGATAGTCATTAGCAACTAATCTGTCTAAAATTTCTCAATTTAAAAGGGTAATTTGAATTTTCATATATGGGTATTGCCAGATAGAACTTGTAAAAATAAGCCCTTTTGTCATTTACTGTTTATTAAAATTTCAAGCCGTTCTTGAGATATTAACACTTTTCTTTTGTTTACCTCCTGTCTCCTCGGAGACTGACCACTGGTGTCTAGCACTGCACTGAAGCTGGCGGTAAAAGGAGCTAACAGCAACTGCAGCCAACTTTAAATTAAGGTTTACAAGCTCAATAGAAAATAACTTGTAAGCGCTTTGCATGTGGGACTACCGCTGCTAAACTGTAGTGGTGGTCGGTTTCCTAGGCAACGAGCTGTAAACAAAAGAAAAGCATTCATATCTCAGGAACAATTGAAAATTTTAACAAACTTTAAATTGCAAAAATGCTCGTTTTTACAAGCCCGATCCAACAACATCCAATTATGAAAATGATAACCCCTTTAAAAGGCAATAAATGTTGATGATGAATACCCAAAAGGGATGAGGACCACTGGTAGATCTTGCTTTTAACCACTGACCCCCTTGTGGTCCGGAACACAACGTGAAACTAAAAGGCCTCAGCGCCGTCACTCAGGTTCATGCTTGGATTATTTTTCTTTTTTTTCTTAAAGGGCAGCAATGATAAATATTTCACAACAGGCCCGGCCAGATCCAGCCCTGTGATTTTAAGAATGGGGAAGCAGAGACAATACCGTCCGCTGCGTTCCCTCAGGCGTCCTCTGTATATCACTTTAATGTCACATTCTCTATTACTGTCTCCTCTATGAGGAGCCTTCTGGGCCTAAACAATACAAGACTGTGACACCAAGAATACAAGTCCCCCGTTGCCACGCCATATTCATCTTTTCTTGGAACCCTGGATTGTTGTGTACTCCTTTTATTCCTCCTGAAATGGGCGACTTAACTCAAGTTCACAGATATTTCACTTGGTTACCGTATTACATAGGTCAGTATTTGATGGAGGTCAAAACTAGGGTAGTAAATCAAGAGAATAATATCCACCGCCTCTTCATCTTTGTTCACTAGCATAGTATGCTGCGCTATTCTATACAGGAGACATGGCGCAAAATATATACAGCGGGTCGGGGCTGTTGAGTCGGAGTCAGAGTACATTTTGGTGGAGTCGGATTCAGGGAAATTGAGGAGTTGGAGGTTTGGCTTACCAACTGTATACCAGGGCTGTGGAGTCGGGACACGTAGAATTGTAGCCGGAGTCTGTGTTTATTTTGGTGGAGTCGGATTCAGGGGAATTGAGTCGTTGGAGGTTTGGCTTACCGACTGTATACCAGAGCTGTGGAGTTAGATTCAGGGAAATTGAGGAGTTGGAGGTTTGGTTTCCCGACTGTACACCAGGGCTGTGAAGTCGGAGTCATTGAATTGGAGCCCGAGTCCATTTTGATGGAGTCGGACTTGGATGTTTGGCTTACTGACTACCCCAGGGCTGTGAAGTCAAAGTCGTGGAGTAGGTGTCCATTTTGATGGACTTGGATTCAGAGAAATTGAGCAGTTGTAGTTAGTGTCGGAGGTTTGGCTTACCGACTGCACACTAGAGCTGTGGAGTCGGAAGTCAACGTTCATTTTGGTGGAGTAAAAGTCAGGGAAATTGAGGAGTCACAGGCTTGGCTAACTGAGTGTACACCAGGGCTGTGAAGTCAGAATCATGGAATTGGAGTCGGTGTCCATTTTGGTTGAGTTGGATTCCAGGAAATTGAGGAGTCGGGGAAGGTGGGGGTTGGCTTAAGACTGTACATCGGGGCTGTGCAGTCGTAGTCCATTTTGGTGGCGTCGGATTCAGGGAAATTGAGGAGTCAGAGTTTTGCGTTCCGTCTCCACAGCCCTGGCTAATACCGGGCGCCCCACAAAAATTTCCAGGAAGAGTAAAAGAGGAATCTTAAAGAAAGAATTCCCCAGCAAAGAGTGGACAGCTCTTCTAATTCAGGACCACCCCAGAGTCTAAAATATGGGGAAATAACTTGCTAGGGGTTAAAATTCTCTCCAATAAATCAGCCAAAGGACAAAAACCTTCTGCTGTCAATGTCCTCAGGAAAGGCTGATCTATGATCCTGGTTCAGCTGTGGTCTAAGCAGTTAGAAAGGAAGGTGCAATCTTCCCAGAGATCGATGACCGCGCTGACAGTCGGATTTATCAGGCCATTCATAAGCACTTTACCAACAATTAATGCACTGCCGGTAATATGTATATAGCAATCCACGGGGGCTCCAGTGACCCTTGAAGCCATTTAGTAATTTCCAGTCTCTTTCCATAGAAAAAATATATACCGGTATATATTTATAGCTATGGAGTACAACGAACACCATCACATGAGCCGAGTTCACATGAGGACACAAGGGGCCTACAAGACTCCGAGCTACCACGCAACTGCATGCCAGGTGTGGCGTTTTATACCATAACTATATATTTGGGGGCGTGGGGCATGTGCGAAAAAAAGAATTATTGGAGCCAGGCCTCGGGCCTCAGCCGAATGTGTCGTTTCTCCCTGAGGTGCCGAGATGCAACGCAGCAAGAAAGCGTGGAGGATTATATTACAATGGACCACGTGGAGCAGGGGGTTAAAAGCCATAAAGTTTCGTGTTCACTAGAGCCAAGTGAAATCAGACATGTGAAGATGTAACGTACAGAAAGCTCTAAAACATCAAAAACAAAGTTAGAAAATTAAAGAAAATTTTAAAATTTTGGTAAATTTGAGACCAAAACTATTTCAATGAATTTACTAAAATTTGACGATTTTTTTTTCTTTTTGCTCGGACATGGCACAAAATTTCCAACGTGATTTTCGACAATAAAAATGAATTGCTTCATCAAACTGCTGTGAGGCCAAACACAGAAGGGAGGGCATGCAGTCCTCCCCACCCCGACCGCACCTGGGACCGCTGCCAAAACAGCGTACCTTGACCAAGAAAACAACAAACAAAAAAAATTGGAAATGTGACCTAAAGCTTTGGCCGTGATTGGCCACGTACGTAGTGTTCTGTCCCCGGCAGGCTGACTTCCACTTCGAGACAATGGTTTCCACAAGGGACTGTGAAGTGGAACAATCTAATCTGTTCGGAGCTCTGAAGCCAAACAGCTCGTCAGGAAACAATCCGAGACCGTCTCGCGAGCACAATTTCCATGTGCACCTGCTAACTACACACAGAAGCTGCCATTATGGGAACATTCAGGACAAGGAGACTACTCGTTACTCAACATTACTCAAGAGCGCCGGCCTGTCACCAACTTGTCCCACTCGTACCTCCTCCATTGCCAACCAAGGTCAAGAGAAAACCTTTTTATGGTGTAGAAGGTGCCAATTTCTCAAAAAAGTCAGGAAAGGTTGGCATATAAGAATAGCCAAGGAACTTCCCAGAGGCCGCCTTAAGGTTGTCAATTAGGTCTATTTCTTAGAGCTTTATCCACAAATTAAGGAGGCTAAAGGGCCCGTTACACACTTCAATGTCTCTGCGATCCAACCAATGATCCGAACGTCGTTCAATGATCACTGGTGAGGCGTCACACGTACAGATACCGTGAACGACGCAGCAACGATTCCATGACATGCGAACGATACTTGCGGTTGTTTAGTCGCCTACTTACTTCAGTTCTGAATAGGTGAAGTCGTAAATGAGATTGTTATCACGGGTGTCACACACGACGATGCAGCAGACCGAACGTAGAATCAACAACTGATTTATGGTCCTGTTCATAAACCTGCGATCAACAATCAGTCGACTTATCGTTGGTCGTATCTACGTGTCACACGCAACGACGTCGTTGCTCCGCCGTGACATACCAACAATATTGTTAACGATATCGTAGCGTGTAACGGGCCCTTAAAACTCTTAAGGCCACTTTACACACACAGATATCTGTGAGCAACTTCTGAACAGATCTCTGGTTGCAGTGAAATCATGGACACATTGTTCCACATTGTGGCTGTGTACAAATGGAGCAATGTGTCCATGATTTCACTGCAACCAGAGATCTGTTCAGAAGTTGCTCACAGATATCGGTGTGTGTAAAGTGGCCTTTAAAATCAGTCATCTCCAACCTGCAGGCTGTTGAGATACAACAACTACCAGCATGTCCGGTGGGAAGTCAATGCCTTAGACAGATGTAGGCCAAAAGAATAGTTTGGCCACCAGCTATTCTTTTCCCACACACAAACTTCACCACCTAGTCCTAGTACCATGTGTTGTCGAAAAAGGGGAGGAATAAGGGGCATTAACATTGCCCAATAATCAATTTTCGTCCAGCTGACAATCAAGCAAAACACTCCTCCATTGAGTGAAATGATTACGCTTACTTAAAAACAGAGGTAGAAACTTGATTCCACCTTAGGCTGGCTTCACACCACGGCAAGGTCCGGTCCAGGGGCTGTCCGGTGTAAACCAGACAGCCCCGGACCGGTTTTTGGCCCCATAGTATCTCTCTGCCATCCGGTTTCCATCTCTCCGGATGAATCCAAGAGAATATGGATTATTCTCACCGGACACAAAAATGTTGCTTGCAACGTTTTTGTGTCCGGGGAGAAAAATCACCCCAAAAAGCTGGATCCCGGATTTGCCCGGATTCTACCGGATCCGGGGCAATCCAGTTCTCCCTAACATGGGAGCCTATGGGGCCGGACTGCCCCTGTCCAGCCGAATCCGGGAGCCGGATACCAGCGGCTGCACGCTCAATGCTAGCCGCGATCTTGAAAAATCAGCAGCTGCGGCTGTAATTACAGCCATCCGGCTGCACACAGGTTCTGTGTGCTGATCTGGTCCAGGGCTGTCAGGCATGAACCCGACAGCCCCGGACCGGACCTTGTCATGGTGTGAAGCCAGCCTTACCCAGTTGCTCTATGCTCATCCACTTAAAAACAGACTCATCGTTCTTGGCACCACAGGTGATGCTGAGAACAGTGTTCGTATTAAGCAGGGCTGTGGAGTCAAAATGCCAAACCTCTGACTCAAATGCCTCATTTTCCCTGAATCTGACTCCGCGACACCTCAACTTCCCCAAATCTGACACTCCGCAATGTCTCAATTTCCCTGAATCTTAAGGTACCGTCACACGTGGCAATATTGCTAGCCATTTCACTGGCAATTTGCTGGTTGCAGTGAAATCATGGACACATTGTTCTATTTTGTTGCCGTGTACAAATGGAACAATGTGTCCATGATTTCACTGCAACCAGCAAATTGCCAGTGAAATTGCTAGCAAAATTGCCGCGTGTGACGGTACCTTTACTTCACACAGTCCTGGTGTGAAGTCAGTAAGCCAAATCCCAAATCCAACTTCAACATAGACTCCAAAATGGACACCAGCTCACGACTCCATGACTTTGACACCACAGCCTTGGTATTAGTTCTGCTTATGTGGAATTTCGTTCGGCCTGTCTAATCAGGCTATTGAGCAACTGCCGATGATTGTTTAATGGAAAACATGTCAAGTCTCTTCCAGGCAGGGTTGTGGAGTTGGAGTCGGAGAGTGGGAGTAAGTGCCCATTTTGGGTGGAGTTTTATTCAGGGAGATTGAGGAGTCTGTCACATGCTTGTCTTAAGGCCCCGTTACACGCTACGATATCATTGCAACATCACTGGTTTGGTAACAATGCAGCGACGTCGAAACAACGTTGTTGTGTGTGACATGTACCAACGATAAGTTTGTTCATCGTTGGTAAATGACCCGGACCATTTCTTTATCGCTGGTCTCCCGCTGGCCAGCCAGCATTGGCATGTGTGACAGCGGGAGACCAATGATCAACGAGCTCCCAGCGCCGCACAGCACACGCTGGGAGGCTGGTAACCAGGGTAAACAACGGGTAACTAAGTGCAGCGCTCTGCTTAGTTACCCGCTGTTTACCCTGGTTACCAGTGTTCTCGCTGGTGAGTCTGCCTGTTTGACAGCTCACTAGTGATCAGATAACGATGTCCCAGCGACCCCCATCGTTGGTCGGAACGCTGGGACATCGTACTGTGTAACGGGGCCTTAACTGACTTCACAACCAAGCTTGTGGAGTCAGAGTCGGATAGTCTGTGTCCATTTTGGTGAAATTGGATTCTGAGTCAGATTCAGGGAAATTGAAGAGTCAGTCGGATGTTTGGATTTCCGACTTCACATCCCTACTTCCACAGGTATCTCAGGCAAGAAGAAGAGATTGGACACGCCGACATCCAACATGCCAATTCGAAAGTAAAGATGGCCATACATCTTATAAATTGGTCAATTGCACAACTTTTTCCTGACCTAGCTGTCCCAATTTATTGGGGGGGGGGCTATAAAGGCGCTTCAAGACATCTTGGAAAGGGACTAGTCTCCAGGACAAAATAAAGGGAACATCTGTTTAAATATACTCTTCCCTACCCATTATCTGTCGTGGGGCTGTTAGGAGTGGGACAGCCCAGTCCTGCTGAAGGTTAATGACTAGAAACTTCATTGGGCATGTAGGACTTCAATATGCTTGATCCTTTTTATTATTTTCACCATCGAAGTTGTCCGGCATCGGCTTATTCTCCCCTCCTTGATGAACTCAAACAGTCATCTCGAAAGATCCAGAAGCCGGAATGGACAGATGTGCGATGAAAGCTAAGGAGTACGGTCACCTTTTGGCACATTCATCACAGTACACAAGTTCCAGACTTCTGGTCTAAGCTGACAACTACAAGCCAAATTTTTTTTTTTTTTTTTTTTTTTTTTTAGAAAAGTGAGAAATTAGATAATTTCCAATATTTATTTTTCATTGCTGGGTATCGACTGTAACCGGCCAGTAGTTGACTGCAAATCGTTGTGATCTGTTCTCAACGCCAGCTGGGCTAAGGGAGTCATTATGGCTCCTTATTACTCGCCCAATGTATCGAAATGTTTCCAAATGATTCTGCACTTGAATCCCGACACCAATCAACAGAAATTAGACACTCGCTTAAGCAAATGACGATTAAGAGGAGGAAAAAAAAAATCACGAACGAGAAAAGCTCATCATGAATCTGCAGAGGGGGGAAAAAAATTAAAATAAAATTCGAGGCAGCAGGTGGGACATTATGTAAGAGCACAACCGGCGCGACAAGTCATTTTGCGAGAGCGCTAAATATTTACACAGCAATTGATTCAGAGTGTCGTTTACGCAGACAATCAATGCGGGTACACACACGGCAACCACTGCACATGAGGCTCACTGATTAGCATCACCGCACGACCAGTGGGATCTATTCTAATACAGGAGGTAATGTATGTACACAGCGACTGCACCAGCAGAATAGTGAGTGCAGCTCTGGAGTATAATACAGGAGGTAACTCAGGATCAGTAATGTAATGTATGTGCACAGTGACTGCACCAGCAGAATAGTGAGTGCAGCTCTGGAGTATAATACAGGAGGTAACTCAGGATAAGTAATGTAATGTATGTACACAGTATCTGCACCAGCAGAATAGTGAGTGCAGCTCTGGAGTATAATACAGGAGGTAACTCAGGATCAGTAATGTAATGTATGTACACAGCGACTGCACCAGCAGAATAGTGAGTGCAGCTCTGGAGTATAATACAGGATATAACTCAGGATCAGTAATGTAATGTATGTGCACAGTGACTGCACCAGCAGAATAGTGAGTGCAGCTCTGGAGTATAATACAGGGGGTAACTCAGGATCAGTAATGTAATGTATGTACACAGTGACTGCACCAGCAGAATAGTGAGTGCAGCTCTGGAGTATAATACAGGAGGTAACTCAGGATCAGTAATGTAATGTATGTACACAGTATCTGCACCAGCAGAATAGTGAGTGCAGCTCTGGAGTATAATACAGGATGTATTAACCGTGACACAGAATGGGGCTGACTTGGGCACTGAAATGATCCAGTCATCCAGCTCCCTGGACACACAGCACTGATGATGCTCATATGTCAAGATACAAAACCCAGGAACCGTATGGATATATGACAGGAACCGTATGGATATATGACAGGAACCGTATGGATATATGACAATGGGGGCAGATTTGTAGTTCAGTATATTATAAGGAACAGATTTAGGAGCGATTTTTTCTTGAGTGAAGGATCTATTTAATGACAGTCCTTAAAGGGCCTTCAGTTTGCATCTTAATTGCAATGCTTTAAATGGATGAAACTTATCGCAGCCAAAGGACGATCCGCACCGAATTCAGCGGCTCTGCGGACAATAGAAAGCTTCTGTAATTCTACGGATCCATTGATGATGGATTATCCCCTTCTGCAACATCAAAGGAAATCCTTTATCTTTTCCACACACAAAACGACGATTACAATACCTTCACGGATACCCGGGGCTACTAGCCGGGTCCAAAAACAGGCACTCATGGCGCATCAGGGAGAGGGAGGGCGGCAGAATAATGAGGATGAATTAGAGGAGTCTCTTCTGTCAACTCCGTTTCACGTTTCTTGGTTACATAAATATCTAATATCTTCTGGATTCAGGAAAAAGGGGCGAGGATCCTGCTGCAGTCAGGTGTCTAGGGTCGAACACTGAACAGTGGTAAGGCTGGAGGAGGATGAGGAAAGAAATGTCGTCTCCTGAGAAGAGTTCCCAGAAAGTATTAAGACAGGAGGAGCTGGGATATAAATAAAATAAAAATGTATGGTTTCACGTCCCCAGTGCCCCCACCAGTCTCCATGCGCTCCTGCCCGCATCCCCCGCCAGTCTCCACGCACCACTGCCCGCATCCCCCGCCAGTCTCCACGCACCACTGCCCGCATCCCCCGCCAGTCTCCACGCACCACTGCCCGCATCCCCCGCCAGTCTCCACGCACCACTGCCCGCATCCCCCGCCAGTCTCCTCGCATCCACCGCCAGTCTCTTCGCGCCCCTGCCCGCGTCCCTCGCCAGTCTCCACGAGCCCCTGCCCGCGTCCCTTGCCAGTCTCCACGCGCCCCCCTGCCAGTCTCCTTGCGCCCCTGCCCGCGTCCCCGCCAGTCTCCTCACGCCCCTGCCAGTCTCCCCGCATCCCTGCCCGCGTCAGTCTCCTCTTGCCCCTGCCTGCGTCAGTCTCCTCATGCCCCTGCCCGCGTCCCACGCCAGTCTCCTCGCACCCATGCCCACGTCCCCCGCAAGTCTCCTCGCGCCCCTGCCCGCGTCCCCCGCCAGTCTCCTCGCGCCCCTGCCCGCGTCCCACGCCAGTCTCCTCGCACCCCTGCCCGCGTCCCACGCCAGTCTCCTCGCCCCGCCCGCTCCCACGCCAGTCTCCCGCGTCCCACGCCCGCGCCACGCCTCTCCTCGCGTCCCGCCAGTCTCCTCGCACCCGCCCGCGTCCCACGCCAGTCTCCTCGCACCCCCCCGCGTCCAGAGTCTCCTCGCACCCCTGCCCGTCCCACGCCAGTCTCCTCGCACCCCTGCCCGCGTCCCACCCATCTCCTCGCACCCCCTGCCACCCAGCGTCCCCCACGCCAGCCATCTCCTCGCACCCCTGCCGCGTCCCACGCCAGTCTCCTCACCCCTGCCCGCTCCCACGCCAGTCTCCTCGCACCCCTGCCCGCGTCCCACGCCAGTCTCCTCGCACCCCTGCCCGCGTCCCACGCCAGTCTCACCCCCGCCCCCCTGTGCCCGCGTCCCACGCCAGTCTCCTCGCACCCCTGCCCGCGTCCCACGCCAGTCTCCTCGCACCCCTGCCCGCGTCCCACGCCAGTCTCCTCGCACCCTGCCCGTCCCACGCCAGTCTCCTCGCACCCCTGCCCGCGTCCCACGCCAGTCTCCTCGCACCCCTGCCCGCGTCCCACGCCAGTCTCCTCGCACCCCTGCCCGCGTCCCACGCCAGTCTCCTCGCACCCCTGCCCGCGTCCCACGCCAGTCCTCCTCGCACCCCTGCCCGCGTCCCACGCCAGTCTCCTCGCACCCCTGCCCGCGTCCCACGCCAGTCTCTCCTCGCACCCCCTGCCCCGCGTCCCACGCCAGTCTCCTCGCACCCCTGCCCGCGTCCCACGCCAGTCTCCTCGCACCCCTGCCCGCGTCCCACGCCAGTCTCCTCGCACCCCTGCCCGCGTCCCACGCCAGTCTCCTCGCACCCCTGCCCGCGTCCCACGCCAGTCTCCTCACACCCCTGCCCGCGTCCCACGCCAGTCTCCTCGCACCCCTGCCCGCGTCCCACGCCAGTCTCCCTAGTGCCCTTGCCCACGTACTAAGCCAGTCTCCTCGCTCCCCTTCCCAAGTTTCAGCTAGTCTCCCCACGTCCCACCACCAGTTTCCTCACATCCATGTCCACGTCCCCCCGACCAGTTTTCCTGCACCCTTGGCCATGTACCCCTGTACCTCTACCAACGTCCCTCGCTAGTCTCCAAGTACCCGTGCGCCCCCGCCAGTCTCATCGCACCCCTGCCCATGTACCCCACCAGTCTCCTTATATCCACTTTTGGCGGGAACATCCCAATCTCTGCAGCCAATCAAGAGCAATCTCTGCAGCCAATCAAGAGCCACTAACCGGCTGCAGCAGTGATGTTCCATCTGAGGTGGAAGAGGATGCAGAGAGACTTTCTTCCAGCTCAGATGGAACATTGCTGCTGCATCCAGTGGCCACTGACTGGTTGCAGTGTCCATTTGATGCTCCTTACCTTAAGAAGTGAGGCGACTGTCGGGAGATTGTAGAGGACCTGCGGTGATCAACAGAGGGTCATCTAAGGACAGTGGGACATTGACAGCCCCGAATATTGCCACATACCAGAACAAACGTCCCTAAAAATGATTTCTGCTATGAAGAAAGAAAAAAATAGAGTAAAGCACAGTACGAAACACTGGGGAAATCCAATCTAGTGCAGACATCCATCATGTGTCTCCCTGGCACTGCCATCACACACCGTAAAGCATTATCATCAAAATCCACTTTTCAGTCCTAAATCAGCAGCGCGGCCTTAGTCAATGCCAGTGAGAAGAGTCAATATCACATCTAAAAGGATGAGGAACTTCCCGTCACACCAGAGCGGTTCTGCTGTCAAAGCTCCGGAGCGCCAGTGGGCTCAATCATCAGGGAATACATTACAATATCTACAGAACGGGAAACAGCTGCAGGGTGTGAGACTGAGGACCAAGCAAAGGCTGGACCACAAAGTAGAGCAAGAAACACAACTAACCCTGGCAGAGGGTTCCCACTCACAGGGAGAGAGAAGCACCTGCACCATGCACAGGGAGAGAAGCACCAGCCCCCTGCCATGTGTTCCCAACCCTCAAGGAGGGAAGCGCTGGCCCCCACCTAAAGTTCAGACACCCAGGAGGAGAGAGAAGGCAACCCCTGCCAAGAGTTCCCCACCCATGGGGAGAAAGGCGCTGACCCTCTGGCAAAGGTACCGCCTCCATGGCGAGAGAGTCACTGGCCCCCATGCAAGGGTCCCCATTCATGGGGAAAGAGGCGCCATCCTCTGCTCAAAGTTCCCCACCCATGGGGAGACAGGTGCCAGCCCCCTGACAGGGGTCCTCATCCACTGGGAGAGAGAGATGGTAGACCCAGACAAAAAGTCCCTCACTCAGGCGAAGAGGTGCCGGCCCCCTAGGAAAGCTTTGACCCCTCCTTGGGATATGCGGTTATCCCCTGCCAAGGCCCCAGGAGAAATACCAACCAGAGGGGAAGGTGAGCCAGCTGATGCCGCAGTTCCTGGGGACGCACCATAAACCGGTAAAACATGTGCCTCATAAAAGAAGTGTCCCAAAAAACCATACATCTGAGAAGTCAGAAAAGTACGATCGCTGGGAATCCCCCTGTGCACAAGACCGGGGGTCCACAATCCCCTGGAGCATTACTGAGCATGTGCGACCACTATTCAGTCCACCGGCTAGGAGTAGTTGTCGCACATGCTCAGATGGGGGACTTTGGGATCCAGTGAAAGTTAACACCCTTTTATCTACGAAACCCCTCAAATATTTAGGTCGCACCACAAGTCAAAATTAGGAACATCCAACCAGGATCAGGAACAGACTGCAGTTTGTTTGCTTTTTTTACCCGGTGTAACTAGAAAATTCAAAAAGAGGATAAATCTGTCCATTTATGCCAAAAAGTCACCTTCTTCTCCAGCACAATAGAACACAGACTGCGTCCAAACATCACGACGGAGGCCGAAACGAGAAGCATTGTCACACCGGGCTGCCGTTCATCACTGTGGCCACCGGGGGCAGAGGAGGGCTCTCTTGTTTTGTTTAAATGGGGAGGATTTAAATGTCCTCACAGCAGCCATGCTGTCAATCAGCGGCGGCTCCCCTTACAATCACAACCTCCCTCCTCCCCCGGCGGTGTCTGAGCAAATACCCCCGGCCTGATGCCTGAAAACAAAGCTGAAACCAGAGCAGAGCAAAACAAGGCACACAATACAAGAAAGAAACAACTGGCTGCTGTTATAACCTAGGGAAAACCTGTAAGGGGGACACAGGGGAAGGGGACTAACCATGTCCTTTGTTCAATTGACCACAAACCTTATATATGTACACCCCCCCAGATCTTATACGGGACCTCCCCTCCAGACCGCATGTCTGATCCGTACGCCTGTCCGTAACGATCACGCGCCGCAAAGTTCCCACCTGTCATTCCCATGCCGGCATGACTCCAATATCACCGGTTATTACACAACGGGCGAACAAAAGACACCGGGAGATAATGAGGGCACTTATAATGTGCGTTATTACCAGCCATTGTCTGGGGGAGGGCAGCGATCACACACCTGATCTCACACGGTATCCTTATAACAAGCCACAGAACGGCCACAGCAAGCGAGAGCCCAACACCACCACACTGGAAACCATGCCGGCATGCCAGAGCCCCACGCCGCCACACTAGAAACCACGCCGGCATGCAAGAGCCCCACGCCGCCACACTGGAAACCACACCGGCACGCCAGAGCCCCACGCCGCCACACTAGAAACCATGCCGGCATGCCAGAGCCCCACGCCGCCACACTAGAAACCATGCCGGCACGCCAGAGCCCCACGCCGCCACACTGGAAACCACGCCGCCACACAAGAGCCCCACGCTGCCACACTGGAAACCACGCCGGCACGCAAGAGCCCCACGCCGCCACACTGGAAACCACGCCGGCACGCCAGAGCCCCACGCCGCCACACTAGAAACCATGCCGGCATGCCAGAGCCCCACGCCGCCACACTAGAAACCATGCCGGCATGCCAGAGCCCCACGCCGCCACACTAGAAACCATGCCGGCACGCCAGAGCCCCACGCCGCCACACTGGAAACCACGCCGCCACACAAGAGCCCCACGCCGCCACACTGGAAACCACGCCGGCACGCAAGACCCCCACGCCGCCACACTAGAAACCACGCCGGCACGCCAGAGCCCCACGCCGCAACACTGGAAACCATGCCGGCATGCAAGAGCCCCACGCCGCCACACTGGAAACCACGCCGGCATGCCAGAGCCCCACGCCACAACACTGGAAACCACGCCGGCACGCAAGAGCCCCACGCCGCCACACTGGAAACCACGCCGGCACGCAAGAGCCCCACACTGCCACACTAGAAACCACGCCGGCATGCAAGAGCCCCACGCCGCCACACTGGAAACCACGCCGGCACGCCAGAGCCCCACTGGAAACCACGCCGGCACGCCAGAGCCCCACGCCGCCACACTGGAAACCACGCCGGCACGCCAGAGCCCCACGCCGCCACACTGGAAACCACGCCGGCATGCAAGAGCCCCACGCCGCCACACTGGAAACCACGCTGGCACGCCAGAGCCCCACGCCGCCACACTGGAAACCACGCCGGCACGCCAAAGCCCCACACCGACACGCCAGAGCCCCACACACAACTTCTAGTCAGGACATTAACAGCAGGCTGAGGAGTACAACACCTCCCCTCCCACATCTGGATACCTAGGTTATACCAGCTGGGCTATAGATTCATCACTTTGGAAGAGGGGGGCACTTATTTTCTAGACACACAAATACTTCATAGCTAAATATCTATATGTTGGTTATAGGATCTGCTCTAACATAGGTATGTGACTTTTCTTGAGAGGCTGATCGAACACATGCGTAGCCAATAAACTAGGGATCAACTGCTTTAGCATTGGTTTATTGATTACACCAAACCCTCTATACCGGAGTTGATGCTTCAGAAAGCTGCTATAACATGGGTATGGAAGGGTTAATATACTGTGTGAGTAACCAATAAGCCTGATGTGATGTTTTGAAGATTGCTATAACATAGGTATAATCTATTTCTAAACAATAAACCAAAGTCGATGTTTAGGAAAGCTGCTACAACAAAGGCATGGAAGGGTTGGTATATTCTACACCTAACCAATAATCCAGATGTGATGTTTTCTATACTGCTATAACATAGGTATGGAGGGCCTGGTATAATCCAGGGGATGATTAAAATTGAATATGATGCTTTGTAGACTGCTATTACATAAGCATACAGCGTCTGGAATAATCAATTTCTAAACAAGAGACAATGTTTTGGAGAGCTGCTATAACATAGGCATAGAATAACCAATAAACCTGATGAGATGTTTTGAAGACTGCTATAACATAGGTATGCAGGGGCTGCTATAATCTATGCATATCTAAAATTGGACATGAGGCTTTGGGGGCTGCTATAAAATAGGCATTATAGGATCTGGTATAATCTATTTCAAAACAATAAAGCAGAGACTGTGCTTTGGAAAGCAGCTATAACATAGGCATGGAAGGGCCAGTATACGCCATACTTAACCAATAAACCTGATGTGATGCTTTGCAGAGAGACTGCTATAACATAGGTGCTGGCATAATCTAGCAATGTTTTGCTAGCAATGGTAACAAATAAACCAGGCTGCTAGAACATAGGCACGGCCATACATCAGTAGGAGACTCTTGGGGTCAGCATATGTCACAAGTTAGTGGGAAGATGATCACCAAAATTTGTTACCTGTGGGGGCGGCTGCTATAACATAGGTGAGTCACCAGTCTAAGTGTCTGATATAACCTATGTATGATCAACAAACTACAGAAGGTGTTATGTTAGGGGGTGGTGGCTGCTATGACACGTGCATGATCATACTGTAGAAAGAAACTTGTGGGGGTGTCAACACCAATATAAGGTTTTTTATTTTTTGGGGGGAGGGGGAGCCTGCCATAACTTAGGCTGGTAGAACCTGTGCATGTAGCTACTATAACATAGGCATGACCAGACTTTAGAAAGCCACTTATGTTTGTTTTGGGTTTAATTAGAGCAAGGGGTGGCTATAACGTGGGCATATTGTTAGCTGTTGGGAGACCGGTATAACATAGGCATATAACTAGTCTATGGAGGCAAGTATATCACAGGCATATCACTAGTCTATGGAGGCTGGTATATCATAGGATATGACTAGTCTATGGAGGCTGACATAACCGATGCAACACTAACAGCTAGTGATGTCCTTACCTTTTTGAAGGTCTGCTATAACATAGGCACTACAACATTTTAGAACTCAGTGGATGGAGAGCAGGAACTCTCCTGTTGTTTGTTGGGGGGGGGGGGGGTGGAGGGTCAGGGACTTTCTTGCTTCTTGATGGTAAGGGGAAGGTCAGGCACTTTCCTGTTACTTGATGGAGGGGGGGGGCAGGGGGTTCAGGCACCTTCCTGCTACTTGGAGGGTTCAGGCACTTACCTGCTGCTTGTTGGGGGGGAATTCTGCTAACCATAGGCACAGGATACACTTTAGAGAGCTACTGTCAGAACTTGGGGGCTGACCTGTGTTTGTCTCTAGTTTTGGGGGCACGTGTCTATTTTTAGAGGCCCCATACCCTGGGGAAGTCCCTATTTTCGGGGCTCCCATACATCGGGCACGACTCTACTTTCGAGGGGCACCAAACATCAGGGACGTCACTACTTTCTGGGCCCCATACACCGGGGATGTATCTACTTTTTGGGTCCCCACACACTGGGCACATGTCTACTTTTAGGGGCCCCATACACTGGGGACGTGTCTACTTTTAGGGGCCCCACATACTGGGCACATGTCTACTTTTAGGGGCCCCATACACTGGGGACATCACTACTTTTGGGGGCTCCACACACTGGGCACATGTCTACTTTTAGGGGCCCCATACACTGGGGACGTGTCTACTTTTAGGGGCCCCATACACTGGGGACGTCACTACTTTTGGGGGCCCCACACACTGGGCACATGTCTACTTTTAGGGGCCCCGTACACTGGGGAGGTGTCTACTTTTAGGGGCCCCATACACTGGGGACGTGTCTACTTTTAGGGGCCCCATACACTGGGGACGGGTATACTTTTAGGGGCCCCATACACTGGGCACATGTCTACTTTTAGGGGCCCCGTACACTGGGGACGTGTCTACTTTTAGGGGCCCCATACACTGGGGACGTGTCTACTTTTAGGGGCCCCATACACTGGGGACGGGTATACTTTTAGGGGCCCCATACACTGGGGACGGGTATACTTTTAGGGGCCCCATACACTGGGGACGGGTCTATTTTTAGGGGCCCCATACACTGGGGACAGGTCTACTTTTAGGGGCCCCATACACTGGGGACGGGTCTACTTTTAGGGGCCCCATACACTGGGGACGGGTCTACTTTTAGGGGCCCCATACACTGGGGACGTCACTACTTTTGGGGGCCCCACACAGTGGGCACATGTCTACTTTCAGGGGCCCCATACACCGGGCACGTGTCTACTTTTAGGGGCCCCATACACTGGGGACGTCACTACTTTCGGGGGCCCCATACACCTGACATGTGTCCACTTTTAGGGGCCCCATACACTGGGGACATCACTACTTTCTGGGGCCCCATGCATGGGGCACGTGTCTACTTTTAGGGGCCCCATACAATGGGGACATCACTACTTTCTGGGGCCCCATGCATGGGGCACGTGTCTACTTTTAGGGGCCCCATACACTGGGCTCATCTCTACTTTTGGGGCCCCATTGCAGACACACACATAAGGACACTTTTTTGGGGGGTGGCAGAGTTTTGGGGCTCCCAGTGCAGGTGCTGCGGGTCCCAGACCAGGCCCTGACTTCTCACCCCCCTTCCTCCCCGGAGCCCACCTTATTGTTATGGTCCCCCCGCAGCCGGCGCCCCCTCCACAGCAGTGCCCCCCACTGCCGCCCCCGGTGCCCCCTCACCTGCTGTGGAACCAGTCCTTGCAGATGTCGCACTCGATCATGAACCGGCTCACATCGTACGGCTGCCGGCAGACACAGTAGACGGGAGCCGCTCCGGCCATCTTTAAAATCCACTCTCCAGCCCAGACATCACACACACAGTACGGAGCGGGGGAGGACGGCTCTGCGCATGCGCCAGCAGCCCCCCCTCCCGGCACATACACAACACACTCTGCCCTAGTTCCTGCATTCTGATTGGACGAGGAAGTCGTACACTGGGGGCGTGGTCATCCGCCAGCCTCAAAGCAATAGCCGAGAAGGAATCATTGACGAACGGGGACGAAACATTCCGGAAATTGCCGAGTGGAATGACATCTTCATTTAAAGGGATAGAACAGTAATTATGAATGAAAATGGAGTGAAGTGAGAAAATCCTCATTGATTAGGGGGAAAAGTGCAAAAAGTAATAATATCAGTGCTAGCCATAGTCCCCATAACTGTGACAGAAATGCCCCCATAACAGTGCGAGCCATAGTACCCCATAACTGTGCCAGCCGTTCCCTCCATAACAGTGCCAGCCATAGTGCCCCCATAACAGTGCCAGCCATAGTACCCCATAACAGTGCCAGCCATAGTGCCCCATAACAGTGCCAGCCATAGAGCCCACATAACAGTGCCAGCCATAATGCCCCCATAACAGTGCCAGCCATAGTGCCCACATAACAGTGCCAGCCATAGTGCCCACATAACAGTGCCAGCCATAGTGCCCACATAACAGTGCCAGCCATAGTGCGCCCATAACAGTGCCAGCCATAGTGCCCACATAACAGTGCCAGCCATAGTGCCCACATAACAGTGCCAGCCATAATGCCCCATAACAGTGCCAGCCATAGTGCCCACATAACAGTGCCAGCCATAGTGCCCCATAACAGTGCCAGCCATAGTGCCCCCATAACAGTGCCAGCCATAGTGCGCCCATAACAGTGCCAGCCATAATGCCCCCATAACAGTGCCAGCCATAGTGCCCCCATAACAGTGCCAGCCATAATGCCCCCATAACAGTGCCAGCCATAGTGCCCCATAACAGTGCCAGCCATAGTGCGCCCATAACAGTGCCAGCCATAGTGCCCACATAACAGTGCCAGCCATAGTGCCCACATAACAGTGCCAGCCATAGTGCCCCATAACAGTGCCAGCCATAGTGCCCCCATAACAGTGCCAGCCATAGTGCGCCCATAACAGTGCCAGCCATAATGCCCCCATAACAGTGCCAGCCATAGTGCCCCCATAACAGTGCCAGCCATAATGCCCCCATAACAGTGCCAGCCATAGTGCCCCCATAACAGTGCCAGCCATAGTGCCCACGTAACAGTGCCAGCCATAATGCCCCCATAACAGTGCCAGCCATAGTGCCCCATAACAGTGCCAGCCATAGTGCGCCCATAACAGTGCCAGCCATAGTGCCCACATAACAGTGCCAGCCATAGTGCCCACATAACAGTGCCAGCCATAGTGCCCCCATAACAGTGCCAGCCATAGTGCCCCCATAACAGTGCCAGCCATAGTGCGCCCATAACAGTGCCAGCCATAATGCCCCCATAACAGTGCCAGCCATAGTGCCCCCATAACAGTGCCAGCCATAATGCCCCCATAACAGTGCCAGCCATAGTGCCCCCATAACAGTGCCAGCCATAGTGCCCACGTAACAGTGCCAGCCATAATGCCCCCATAACAGTGTCAGCCATAGTGCCCCCATAACAGTGCCAGCCATAGTGCCCCATAACAGTGCCAGCCATAGTGCCCACATAACAGTGCCAGCCATAGTGCCCCCATAACAGTGCCAGCCATAGTGCCCCCATAACAGTGTCAGCCATAGTGCCCCCATAACAGTGCCAGCCATAGTGCCCACGTAACAGTGCCAGCCATAATGCCCCCATAACAGTGCCAGCCATAGTGCCCCCATAACAGTGCCAGCCATAGTGCCCCCATAACAGTGCCAGCCATAGTGCCCCCATAACAGTGCCAGCCATAGTGCCCACATAACAGTGCCAGCCATAGTGCCCCCATAACAGTGCCAGCCATAGTGCCCCCATAACAGTGTCAGCCATAGTGCCCCCATAACAGTGCCAGCCATAGTGCCCACATACCAGTGCCAGCTATAGTGCCCACATAACAGTGCCAGCCATAGTTCTTCCATAACAGTGCCAGCCATAGTGCCCACATAACCGTGCCAGCCATAGTTCTCCCATAACAGTGCCAGCCATAGTGCCCACATAACAGTGCCAGCCATAGTTCTTCCATAACAGTGCCAGCCATAGTTCTCCCATAACAGTGCCAGCCATAGTTCTTCCATAACAGTGCCAGCCATAGTGCCCACATAACCGTGCCAGCCATAGTTCTCCCATAACAGTGCCAGCCATAGTGCCCACATAACAGTGCCAGCCATAGTTCTTCCATAACAGTGCCAGCAATAGTTCTCCCATAACAGTGCCAGCCATAGTGCCCACAAAACAGTGCCAGCCATAGTTCTCCCATAATAGTGCCAGCCATAGTTCTCCCATAACAGTGCCAGCCATAATGCCCCCATAACAGTGCCAGCCATAGTGCCCAAATAGCAGTGCCAGCCACAGTTCTCCCATAACAGTGCCAGCCATAGTGCCCACATAACAGTGCCAGCCATAGTTCTCCCATAACAGTGCCAGCCATAGTGCCCACATAACAGTGCCAGCCATAGTTCTCCCATACTAGTGCCAGCCATAGTTCTCCCATAACAGTGCCAGCCATAATGCCCCCATAACAGTGCCAGCCATAGTGCCCACATAACAGTGCCAGCCATAGTTCTCCCATAACAGTGACAGCAATAGTTCCACCATAACAGTGGCAGCCATAGTCCCCGATCACAGTGACAGCCGTAGAGTCCTGACAGCAGTACCATCCATGGTGCTCCTATAACAATACCAGCCATTCCCCCCATAACAGTGCTAGCCATAGTGCCCCCATAACCGGTGGTGTAACGTAAAGTTCATGGGCTCCAATGCAAAAGCTCCAATGGGGACCCCAATTATTGCAAATCTTTAATAGCAATAGCCTTTTTCTATAGGACAAAAGGACTTTTGGGGCCCCCCTAGGCTCCAGGGCCTGGGTGTGATTGCAACCCCTGCACCTGTTGTAGTTACACCTCTGGCCATAACAGTGCCAGCCATAGTTCCCCCATAACAGTGCCAGCCATAGTTCCCCCATAACAGTGCCAGCCATAGTTCCCCATAACAGTGGGAGCCATTCCCTCAATAACAGTGCCAGCTCTAGTGCCCCCATAACAGTGCCAGCCATAGTGCCACCATAACCAGTGGCGTAACGTGAAGTTCATGGGCTCCAATGCAAACGCTCCAATGGGGCCCCCAATTATTGCAAATCTTTAATAGCAGTAGCCTTTTTCTATAGGACAAAAGGACTTTTGGGCCCCCTAGGCTCCAGGGCCTGGGTGCGATTACAACCCCTTCACCTGTTGTAGTTACGCCTTTGGCCATAACAGTGCCAGCCATAGTTCTCCCACAACAGTGACAGCCATAGTTCTCCCATAACAGTGCCAGCCATAGTTCCCCTATAACAGTGCCAGCCATAGATCCCCCATATCAGTGTCTGCCATAGTGCCTCCATAACAGTACCAGCCAGAGATCCCCTATAACATTACCAGCTAGAGATCCCTATAACAGTACCAGCCAGAGATCCCCCATAATAGTGCCAGTCATAGTGCTCCAAATTTTTCTCTATGACAGTAGCAGTTCCTCCATAACAGAGCAATTACACTGCCACCATAATAGACATTTTGTAGGTGCAAAAAACTTTGGGTGATGTCGCCCCATTACATGAGGGTAGGTGATTAATCAGGGGAGACGGCGATCAACGCTTATTACATAACGAGTCGAGTTCTCCACGCCTCATCGGGTGCGTCTGTCTATAAAGACATAATAATCATTCATGAACGGCTGCTCCAGGATTCCTGAATGCAGCCCATCTGTATGAGCCATAAAGACGCAGACACTGTATCCCCTAGAAACGAGAATTCACAGAAACCCTTATTCTTTTATTCCCTTTTTGCCTTATTTCTAAGAATAGGTAGAACAGGATGATGATGTTGGAGTCTCCACTGCCCATAGATGCCGCGCTGCCCGCTATTCCTCCATCATGTTGTCACCTGGGTCCTTACCCTGGTCCTTACCCCAGTCCTTACTATTGCAGATGATTAGTAGGAGTGTCTGCACCTTTAAAAGGTTTGTCCTCATAACTTGGGGTCTGACTGTAGTGACCCCACTGATCCAAAAAAAGAAATCCCTGTTGGATTGGAGCCGAGGTTTCCTTAGGGGGTGTATTCACCTATCCCCAGTAGTCGATTTTGCAAGGCTCCCATTCTTGGGATCAGAGGGAGTCCCAGGAGACACCCCCACCATCCCCCAGAGATTGGGAAAATATCCTTTTTTCTACGGCTAGGAAATAACGTCCAATCTTGGCACAAACCCATTAAATACTGGCCATACAATCATTACCACTGTCAGGTCACCATCATTAGGACTGTCAAAATGCAATCCAGCCAAACAGTGCCCTGAATAAACAGTGCCAGACAGGTAATGTCCCCATAAAAATGTCAAAGAGTTCTCCCATAAAAAAAAATACTACCTACAGAGTGCCCAATAAAAAGTACCTGACGAGGTCTCCTATAAAAAAATATCTAAATAGTGCCCCATAAAATAATACTGCCTAAAGGATTCCCCTTTAAAAAAGTACTACCTAAAATGTGTCCCATAAAAAATCACTACCTAAAGAGCTAAAGAGTGACTTGTAAAAAAATACTACCTAAAGAGTGTCCCATAAAAAGTACTACCTAAAGAGCTAAAGAGTGACCCATAAAAATGTACTACCTAAAGAGCTAAAGAGTGACCCATAAAAAAGTACTACCTAAAGAGTGGCCCATAAAAAAGTACTACCTAAAGAGTTCTCCTATAAAAAAAAACTATTTAAAGAGTTCCCCTGTAAAAAATACTATGTAAAGAATTCCCCTATAAAAAAAAATACTACTTAAAGAGTGCCCCATAAATAAGTACTACCTAAAGAGCTAAAAAGTGACCCATAAAAAAGTACTACCTAAAGAGTTCTCCAATTAAAAAAACACAATTTATTAAAGAGTTCCCTATAAAAATACTATGTAAAGAGTTCCCCTATAAAAGAAATACTACTACCTAAAGTGTTCTATAAAAAAATTACCTAAAGAGTGGCCCCATAAATAAATACTACCTAAAGAGTGCCCCATAAAAAAAGTACTACCTAAACAGCTCAAGAGTGACCCATAAAAAGAACTACCTAAAGAGTACACTATAAAAAAATTAGCTAAAGAGTTCCCCCATAAAAATGTACTACCTAAATAGTGCCCCATAAAAAAAGTACTACCTATAGAGTGGCCCCATAAAAAATACTACTTAAAGAGTTCTCCCATAAAAAATACTAAACAAACTAAGGAGTGGCCTCATTAAAAATATAATAGAGAAAGTCCAGCCACCCCTCTATGTTCCAGGCATGCATGGTCCATGCACTGCTCACATGGAGCCACCTGGTCCTGGCGTGTAGCAATGCAAAGTAAGGAGATGTTTTAAGCGAGGACAGACAGGGATAGATTAATTAAAACAAATAGACTTTATTTCTCCATGTTAAAACATCATCCAGCAGCTAGTGGATTAGCCCAGCAATAGAAAGAATCCCACTCATTTCGACTTTAGAAAGTCATGGTTAGAAAAAAAATAAATAAAGAGTGGTCCCAAAGGGGGTACTACCTAAAGAGTGGCCTTAAAAAAAATAAAAATAAAGAGTGGTCCCATAAAAAATACTACCTAAAGAGTGGCCCCATTAAAAAATACGACCTAAAGAGTGACCCATAAAAAATACTACCTAAAGAGAGACCCCATAAAAAAAGTACTACCTAAAGAGTGCCTGATAAAAAAGTACTATCTAGAGAGTTCCCCCATAAAAAATACGTCCTAAAGAGTGCCCCATAAAAAATTGCTACCTAAAGAGTTCCCACATAAAACAATACTTCCTAAAAAGTGTCCACGAAAGAAGTACTACCTAAAGAGTGACCCATAAAAAAGTACTACCTAAAGAGTTCTCCCATAAAAAGTACTACCTACAGAGCTAAAGAGTGGCCCATAAAAAAGTACTACCAAAAGAGTGCCCCAAAGAATACAATCTGAAGAGTGGTTCCATAAAAAAGTACTACCTAAAGAGTGGCCCCATAAAAAAGTACTTCTTAAAGAGTGGACCTATAAGCAGTGTCAGATAGACAATGCCCTATAAGTAATGATAGACTATGTGCCCATTAGAACACAGTGACATCCATAAATCTTTACCAACCAAGTGTGCCCCCATTAAAAGGACCTCCTAAAAGTTCCCCCTGAAGTCAGTCAAAGAGTGTGCCCATAAAATTGTCAGTCACAGCACCCCATTAAACTTTATTACCTTGGGATTGCCCTCATACACAGTGCCAGCCATAAACACTGCCAATAAATGCAACCAGGGAACTGGTGGAACAACCAATAAAGGACTGCCGTGAGCTAGTCAGGTGACATTCCTTGACCAATTAGTGAAGGTCACAAGATGCTTAAAGGGATTGTCCAACAAGTCATCACCAAGCCATAAGATAAGTAACACTGGGGGTCCAGCCATTGGGACCTGCACTGATCAGCAGAACGGCACACATTTTTATAATTGGGTGCACGTGTGTGACCGCCACTCTATTTATCCCTAGCGCTCGCCTTTTTTTGAAGGCCCCAAAGAGAGATTGATTGTAGTCCAACTTCAAAGTTGTAACAGGGATAAATGTTCAAAATCGGTGATAAATATTTATGATGAGCGAGCACTGCCATGCGCGGGGGCTCAGGTCTTGTTACAAGCAGTTGGACAGATGGGCGTGACTCAAGTACCGAGTATAATAGAAGTCAATAGGAATCTCGAACATTTTTCTAGATTTTCCCATTGACTTTCTTTATCCTCGGTAGACGAGTTCCGTCCAGTGACGTAACTTAAAGCTTTTGGGCCCTGATGTAAAAGCTGCAATGGGGCCCCAAATTATCACAAATTTTTAATGGAAATATCTTTTTCTATAAGCCAAAGGGACTTTTGGGGCCCCTAGACTTCCTGGCCTGGGTGCAATTACAACACCTGCACCTATTGTACTTACGCCCCTGGTTAGGTTACACACCTCCGAGAGTCCAACCTGCTTGTTACCAGACCCGAGCACCTGCGCATGATAGTGCCCGCTCATCACTAGTGATCGTGTGGCGCCCCACCGGGTAAGCCGCCACCAGAGGTACTGCATTCCCACGGTTAGGGAGTGTAGTGCCCCTGTTCTCCAGGTGTTGGGATGATGAAGTTGAGCTAGGAAAACACACACATGCGCAGTAACAAGCCCCTGGGATGGTAGATGGACCCTGAGGGAGGACCCAGGCAAGAAAAGGGAGATAGGGCAGTGTTAGAAGGGAGACAGTAGAAGGAGACCGAAGGAGTAACATCGACTGTCGAGGAGTGGTAGTCAGGAGTGGAGAGGTGGTGTGGTGCCGACTGCATGGGTTGGAGCAACGCCACCCCACTCACCCACGGGAAGGAAAGACTGACTGATGGAAGGAGAGAAGAGCCATAGGTATAAGGATGAGACCTCGATTCCCCTTATGCCTGAATCTGACGAGACAGAGGAGTTGGTGGACAACACAGGGACTTGGCCCTGAAGATGGTGTGGATACTTTATGCCTGAGCCATAAACCCGGAGGCCCCTGACTTCAAACGGGAGCTGTGGCCGAACACCCGACACATCTTGGGGAAGGTGGCTGAACTAGGGAGCAGTCCCCGGGAGAGTGACCTAGTAGCGCCCGGGACATACAAGCACCCGTAGCCACCAAAACCTGAGCTCTGTGCTGCAGAGAGCGTTGAGAGCTTGTAGGGCAGAGCGATGCTACGCTTATAGCGCCTAGAGACAGACAGATCCACCAGAGACTGATACACCTAGAGAGGACAGAAAGGGCACCAATCGTGGCTTGACTGCACTGACCCAGCTCTGGAGAAAGAGCAACCGGAGACTGGCAGGAGTCATACCCAGCGGCCATGTTTAACACCTAAATAAAAGTAACGGAACTGCAGCTGTGGTGTGAGAGACTTTTATTTGCGGCGACCATTGGTCGCAGAGGCCGCCCGTACCACCGAGAGTACAGTTGAACCTCCGCCAAGGTACGAGCCGGGGAAAACCACTCCGCTGCCATGGGGACTTTGCTCCACCTGCGGGGAGTGACATCATCCCAGCTGCCGGTCTCCGTCCTGAGAAGGTCTGAAGCAGTGGCGGCCGCCCCGGCTGCATACTGCGGCTGGCGTCACAAATATCTCCTTATCCCCTCAGACTTTCCCTGTCATCTTTCCCCGTTTATTTTAAATGACACCGGCAGGGTCACATGACCAGGTTTCGGCCCCCATCTGTCCCCGTGAAAAGAATTGAAAAGAGGTGAAGTAGAACAACGAGTAACCGCCCGGTTCCTGAGTCTTCCCCAGCCCTGGAGTAGGCGTGTCAATCACCTATCACCTATGAATAGGACGTAACTTGTTTACATTGGGTAACCCCTTAACCTAACACCCAACACCTACATAGTTGTCCTAATTCTGGGGGCCGTCAAATGATACATATATTTCCAATATGGCTGCGGAGATCTGATGGCTCGTGAATGTCCCTGGATTCAGCTTTTCATTGTGACCTACTGTCCTCGCTTGATTTCCATTAACCTAATTACACTGTAAGCTGCTTGGGGCAGAGATGATTCTCCTCCGTCCTGAGCATCCCCCACCGGTCACTGCCATGTTATGTCGCCACTATTACTATTATATAAGGGCAGTGTGAGCAGTTATCTAATACATCTACTACGGTAATTACAGCAACAAGAGGGATTCTAGTAAAGGAGTCCGTAAACATTACATGAGCGAAGATAGACAGAAATAATATGTGTAAGAGGGTCCACTGCATCTACATAGGGGCAGTATTATAGTAGTTATATTCTTGTACATATGGGGCAGTATTATAGTAGTTATATTCTTGTACATATGGGGCAGTATTATAGTAGTTATATTCTTATACATAGGGGGAGTATTATAGTAGTTATATTCTTATACATAGGGGCAGTATTAAGTAGTTATATTCCTGTACATAGGGATCAGTATTATAGTAGTTATATTCTTGTACATAGGGGGCAGTATTATAGTAGTTATATTCTTGTACATAGGGGCAGTATTATAGTAGTTATATTCTTATACATAGGGGGAGTATTATAGTAGTTATATTCTTGTACATGGGGTCAGTATTATAGTAGTTATATTCTTGTACATAGGGGGCAGTGTTATAGTAGTTATATTCTTGTATATAGAGGAAGTATTACAGTAGTTATATTCATGTACATAGGGTCAGTATTATAGTAGTTATATTCTTGTACATAGGGTCAGTATTATAGTAGTTATATTCTTGTACATAGTAGTATTATAGTAGTTATATTCTTGTACATGGGGTCAGTATTATAGTAGTTATATTCTTGTACATGGGGTCAGTATTATAGTAGTTATATTCTTGTACATGTGGTCAGTATTATAGTAGTTATATTCTTGTACATAGTAGTATTATAGTAGTTATATTCTTGTACATGGATGGGGTCAGTATTATAGTAGTTATATTCTTGTATATGGGGTCAGTATTATAGTAGTTATATTCTTGTACATAGGAGCAGTATTATAGTAGTTATATTCTTGTACAAAGGAGCAGTATTATAGTAGTTATATTCTTGTATATAGAGGAAGTATTGCAGTAGTTATATTCATGTACATAGGGTCAGTATTATAGTAGTTATATTCTTGTACATAGGGTCAGTATTATAGTAGTTATATTCTTGTACATAGGGGCAGTATTATAGTAGTTATATTCTTGTATATAGAGAGCAGTATTATGGTAGTTATATTCTTGTACACAGGGGCAGTATTATAGTAGTTATATCCTTGTACATAGGGGCAGTATTATAGTAGTTATATTCTTGTACTTAGGAGGCAGTATTATAGTAGTTATATTCTTGTATATAGGAGTAGTATTATAGTAAATAAAAAAGCCAAGAAGCCAGCGCTGCCTGTGGTTAGCACGCAATACAAAAAGTGCATATGCACATATTAATTTCTAACTGTACTTTAAACTGAGACATTTAGGAAACAATTGATCAATTCTTTGAGCTACCCGCCACGTCACGGCATTTTTAGATGGGGCAGTCCTACTCTACATTTTTTATATACGCTGTGCCATTACGGCCTTCTGAATGCATTAAAAGCAGAACCATATTAAATGCACACGTACCTGAAGCATTTCTGAACTACTCCCATGGCGCCAGAAGGGCAGCACAGATAAAGGCAGACCAGGTCCGGACTTGACATCCCGACATTATCAGATCTGACCCCCACACTGCCAGACCAGCAACCATGGATGAGGGTAGAAGAGGCCCAAACACATATGCAACAATTAAGCAGAGCCTATGGGCGAGGTGTGGCCGCTGTATGTGTATACTGTGGCCTAGATCAATCACAATAAAGACAGATAGAATGGCATGCATAACCAAGAGCGCGGACCTGGGCTGCCTTTATCTGTGCTGCCCTTTCTGGCGCCGTGGGAGTAGTTCAGAAATGCTTCAGGTACGTGTGCATTTAATATGATTCTGCTTTTAATGCATTCAGGAGGCCGTAATGGCACAGCGTATATAAAAAACGTAGAGTAGGACTGCCTCATCTGAGAATGCCGTGACGTGGCGGGGTAGCTCAAAGAATTGATCAATTGTTTGCTAAATGTTTCAGTTTAAAGTACAGTTAGAAATTAATATGTGCATATGCACTTTTTCTATTGCGTGCTAACCACAGGCAACGCTGGCTTCTTGGCTTTTTTATTCAGTATTATGGTAGTTATATTCTTATATATAGAGGTAGTATTATAGAGTTTATATTCTTGTACATAGGGGCATTATTATAGTAGTTATATTCTTGTACATAGGTGCAGTATTAAAGTCAGGGGCGGAACTACCGTGGTGCAGCTTGTACAGCTGCACCAGGGCCCCGACCTGCTAGGGGGCCCCTTGAGCCTGCAGGGGGGCCCCCAGCCGCCCCCCATGACCCTGGCCAGTGTGCCAGAGGAGAGGGGGTTAACCGAGGGAAGCTTCCTGCTTCCCCCGGCTGAGCCCGCCCCTCCTCTCCTCTGCTGCTGCTCCGGCTCCCAGGGGCTCGCACGATGCTTGATGCAGGTAGGAGCCGACGGCCGCATCACAACCCCCCCCTATCCTCGCCGGCGGCCGCGGTAGCGGAATCCCGCCCCCCCCCCCCGGTCCTCGCCCGCGGCCGCGATCGTTAGATAGCACCCCCCGGTCCTCAGTGTCCTCACCGTCTGCACCAGGGCCCTCCGGTGGCACGGTCCGCCACTGATTAAAGTAGTTATATTCTTGTACATATGGGCAGTATTATAGTAGTTAAATTCTTGTACACAGGGGCAGTATTATAGTAGTTATATTTTTGTACATAGGAGCAGTATTATAGTAGTTATATTCTTGTACATAGGGCAGTATTATAGTAGTTATATTCTTGTACATAGGGGCAGTATTATAGTAGTTATATTCTTGTACATAGGGCAGTATTAAAGTAGTTATATTCTTGTACATAGTGGCAGTATTATAGTAGTTATATTCTTGTACATAGGAGCAGTATTATAGTAGTTATATTCTTGTACATAGGGTCAGTATTATAGTAGTTATATTCTTGTACATAGGATCAGTATTATAGTAGTTATATTCTTGTACATAGGTGCAGTATTATAGTAGTTATATTCTTGTACATAGGATCAGTATTATAGTAGTTATATTCTTGTACATAGGGGCAGTATTATAGTAGTTATATTCTTGTACATAGGGGGCAGTATTATAGTAGTTATATTCTTGTACATAGGGGCAGTATTTAGTAGTTATATTCTTGTACATAGGCAGTATTATGTATATTTTGTAATGGCAGTATATAGTAGTATATTCTTGTACATAGAGGCAGTATTATAGTAGTTATATTCTTTTACTTATGGAGCAGTATTATAGTAGTTATATTCTTGTACATAGGAGCAGTATTATAGTAGTTATATTCTTTTACTTATGGAGCAGTATTATAGTAGTTATATTCTTGTACATAGGGGCAGTATTATAGTAGTTATATTCTTGTACATAGGAGCAGTATTATAGTAGTTATATTCTTGTACATAGGGGCAGTATTATAGTAGTTATATTCTTGTACATAGGATCAGTATTATAGTAGTTATATTCTTGTACATAGGTGCAGTATTATAGTAGTTATATTCTTGTACATAGGATCAGTATTATAGTAGTTATATTCTTGTACATAGGGGCAGTATTACAGTAGTTATATTTTTGTACATAGGGGTCAGTATTATAGTAGTTATATTCTTGTACATAGTGGCAGTATTATAGTAATTATATTCTTGTACATAGTGGCAGTATTATAGTAGAAATATTCTTGTACATAGGGGCAGTATTATAGTAGTTATATTCTTGTACATTGGAGCAGCATTATAGTAGTTATATTCTTGTACATAGTAGCAGTATTATAGTAGTTATATATTCTTGTACATAGGGGCAGTATTATAGTAGTTATATTCTTGTACATAGGGGCAGTATTATAGTAGTTATATTCTTGTACATAGGGGCAGTATTATAGTAGTTATATTCTTGTACATAGGGGCAGTATTATAATTTAGTTATATTCTTGTACATAGGAGCAGTATTATAGTAGGTATATTCTTGTACATAGGGCAGTATTATAGTAGTTATATTCTTTTACTTATGGGCAGTATTATAGTAGTTATATTCTTGTACATAGGAGCAGTATTATAGTAGTTATATTCTTGTACATAGGAGCAGTATTATAGTAGTTATATTCTTGTACATAGGAGCAGTATTATAGTAGTTATATTCTTTTACTTATTGAGCAGTATTATAGTAGTTATATTCTTGTACATAGGAGCAGTATTATAGTAGTTATATTCTTGTACATAGGAGCAGTATTATAGTAGTTATATTCTTGTACATAGGAGCAGTATTATAGTAGTTATATTCTTTTACTTATGGAGCAGTATTATAGTAGTTATATTCTTGTACATAGGGCAGTATTATAGTAGTTATATTCTTTTACTTATGGAGCAGTATTATAGTAGTTATATTCTTGTACATAGAGCAGTATTATAGTAGTTATATTCTTGTACATAGGGGCAGTATTATAGTAGTTATATTCTTGTACATAGGGCAGTATTATAGTAGTTATATTCTTGTACATAGGGGCAGTATTATAGTAGTTATATTCTTGTACATAGGGGCAGTATTATAATAGTTATATTCTTGTACATAGGAGCAGTATTATAGTAGGTATATTCTTGTACATAGAGGCAGTATTATAGTAGTTATATTCTTTTACTTATGGAGCAGTATTATAGTAGTTATATTCTTGTACATAGGAGCAGTATTATAGTAGTTATATTCTTGTACATAGGAGCAGTATTATAGTAGTTATATTCTTGTACATAGGAGCAGTATTATAGTAGTTATATTCTTTTACTTATGGAGCAGTATTATAGTAGTTATATTCTTGTACATAGGAGCAGTATTATAGTAGTTATATTCTTGTACATAGGAGCAGTATTATAGTAGTTATATTCTTGTACATAGGAGCAGTATTATAGTAGTTATATTCTTGTACATAGGAGCAGTATTATAGTAGTTATATTCTTGTACATAGGAGCCGTATTATAGTAGTTATATTCTTGTACATAGGGCAGTATTATAGTAGTTATATTCTTGTACATAGGAGCAGTATTATAGTAGTTATATTTTGTACATAGGGGCAGTATTATAGTAGTTATATTCTTGTACATAGGAGCAGTATTATAGTAGTTATATTCTTGTACTTATGGAGCAGTATTATAGTGGTTGCATCCTTGTACGTAGGGATGGTATTATAGCATTGATACAGCTCAGAAATTACATAACTAGACACAATTACAGCTTTAGACTGTGGGAAAAGTTGTGACCACAGATGACTCATATTTTTGGTCTTTAAGAAGGAAATGCTCTTAAATGGGCAGCGTGAGTTTCGCCCACCATCTTAGATAGATCTAGCACAGAGGCGCTGAGTGAGCGTCTGTTCTTGTGGCAGACGCGGCTCCTCTTCCAGCTGGTTCGCTGCCAGATTGACAACACATTGACTTCTAGAAGTGTGAAGTTTATGATAACATATGATTTTAATTATATTTTTTTTCCGGTTTAATCATTACCATCGTGTGATTCCTGACACACTGACCGACCGGCTCCGTACATGAATTTACTATACGATTTAGGAAACAAAACTTTATTTTCTAACACCTGAAAGTTAAAGTTGACTTTCCTGTGCTGCCCCTAAGATAACACTTCCTGGTCTCTGGCATCTTTTTTGCCAAATGGGCTGGGCTTAAAGCAACCAATCAAGATTGAGCTTCACTTCTCTTAACTCGTAATAAAAATGCATTAGAAATAATTGGTTTGAAGTTCAGAGCCTGAACCTAGGACAAGGAGTGTTGTCATAGGGAAAAAGCGATAGGGGTTATTTATAATCCCCTAATTCAATCACTTTGATCCCTACCTCAAGGGCAAATTTTTACTGCAATGCATTATGGATATTTTTATTTTTTTGTGATCAAAGAGATTGAAGGGTCATTCCCAACTTGGCACGTCATCACCTGTTCACAAGCAGTCCTAAAAATAAAGAATGGCAATGTCATGGGTGTCTCTTGTCCTTGGGTGACCTTTGAGGAGTCTACGACCTGAGGGTCACATTACATTAGTATATTCTTTCTCTTGGTGTTGCAGGGGTTAAGGACTCTTTTCTTTCTGGTAGCTCTTTGTTTAGTCCTATCTCAGGTGCAACTTTTAGTGACCACTCCCCTCCATTTTAAATAGTCATGTGTTCCATCATCTAATGCCGGTTATAGTATCCTTTTCCATGCTGACCACCGTGGACAGCGAAAGTCTCTGGAAGTTGTGTTGCTTGCAGCCCTGGTGCTTTGCTACAACTGATTTGGAGTATATCCTTTTTGTCCATGTCCCTCTGTCTGTCCTCTTTCCTCTGTGTCTCATTACTGCAGTGGTGAGACTAGTGCACTCACCGGCCTGAGTGCTGCCGCCCACTTGTCAGTAGTATTAATTGATGGGATTGACACAATTTGCAATGCATTATGGGCTATTTTTTTTTACTTAGTGATCAAAGGGATTGAAGAGTTATTTCCAACTCGGCACGTCATCACTTATTCACAAGCAGTCCTATAAATAAAGAATGGCAAGGTGGCACTCTATCCCAGTACCCCAGTGCGGGGGCTTGGTGGTCAGACCTCCAATGATCGGCAAGTTATCACTTGAATCTGATATTTGATAGGATTGATACAATTTGCTCTATTGTCTGTTAACCTTACATGGCCATTGGTTTTAGGGACTATTGTGTAATACCTCATTTCACCTCTGGGAGTGCTGCAGATAAATGACTCACTTGTCAGGAATAGTTGACAGTCACAGGATTTATACAATGCTTAACTTTACATGGACATTGATTTCAGAAGCTACTGTGTAATAGCTCATTTAACTTCCAGCGGTGGTCCAGAGAAATGTAGGTTTAATAATGAAATTAGATTGGTAGGGGGTGTTGAGAGAGGCTGAAATCGGCTACTAAGAACCAAGGAGGTCCAACTTGTGTACTTTACATGGCTATTAATTTTA
This sequence comes from Allobates femoralis, assembly GCA_033576535.1. Lineage (NCBI taxonomy): Eukaryota > Metazoa > Chordata > Amphibia > Anura > Aromobatidae > Allobates > Allobates femoralis. The sequence goes on along the minus strand of JARQOC010000004.1, from coordinate 571,959,231 downwards.
GAGGCTACTGTGTAATGCCTCGTTTCACCTCTGGGAGTGCTGCCAAAAAATCACCCACTTGTCAGTAGGATTAATTGATGTGATTGATACTTTTGTTAACTTTACATGACAACTTAGAAGCTCATTTTGCCTCCGGGGGTGTTGCAGAGAAATTTGGGTTCAATAATGAAATTAGATTGGTGTCAGGGTTTGTGCTATAGAGGATGAGGGACTGGGAAGCAGGATGGCAATAATGGGTAAGGTAAACTGAGTAACTAGTCTGGCTTACCCTGTACCCAGAGGTACTCTGATGGTGAGGAGATCTGGACCACCAACCTGTCCCTGCTCCTCAAACAGCTCTGTGCTACATTTCCTCACCTCCCCACCACCGACCGGGATACTCAGCAACTTCTAAAATAGGAATAGCACCAAGAACCTTCAGCATAAGAGCACAGACGTCTTCTCAGCTCACACAGTCAAAGCGATCAAGTGGAAGAAAGTGGAACTACTTAAGGGCTGGGGGAGTGATGAACTGAATGATCTGCCACACACCCCCACCTACACCTGCAGAGCCACACATCAGCAGCTTCTGGCATTCTGGATGTGCCAAAGGAAATTAACTCTGATTTTAACTACAGCAGCATTACACATGGACCGCATGTGATAATTGGGAGGGGGTATTTAAGAAAGGCTGAAATCAGCTACTAAGAAATACGGAGGAACAACCTTTGTACTTTACATGACCATTGATTTTAGAGACTACTGTGTAATACCTCATTTTGCCTCCCGGAGTGCTGCAGTGAAAACACCCACTTGCCAGTAGGATTAATTGATGGGATTGATACAATTGTTAACTTTACATGGCCATTGATTTTAGGTGTTACTGTGTAATAGCTCATTTAGCCTCCGGGGGAGCTGCAGAGAAATTTGGGTTCAATAATGAAATTAGATTGGGGGGGGGGGGGTTTGAGAGAGGCCAAAATCAGTGACTAAGAACCAAGGAGGACCAACTTTTCTACTTTGTATGACCATTGATTTTAGTGGTTACTGTGTGTGTTACCTCATTTCACCTCCGGGAGTGCTGCAGAGAAATCACCCACTTGTCAGTAAAATTAATTGATGGGACTGATACAATTAGTTTTTCTTCTCCCTGAATGACTCCTTTGAGAGTCACGCCATCTATAATGCCGGCACGCCGTCCCCTTGTAGGCATTGAATAGAAATCACTGAGTCACTTTACAGCCCACGCACGACTTTCAAAAATAAGAAAAAAAAAAGGAACAATTTTGTGATTCAGGATCTCCTGTTCCTCCACAACACAGACGTCAGTGATTTTTTCCGCCTGTTCTCTGCCTCCTACACAAACCCCCTGTGTTCTGTTACACAATGTCAGGAGGGAACAGACTGTGAATGAAGTCATCAGACGAGTTCCTGAATGTCTCAGAGCTTTTACTTCCTCTCTTCTTCCATTTGAGCTGTTTATTCCCAGAGGAGTCAGACTGGCTGTATACTATCTGCCCGGTGTATAGAGCTCAGCACTTATCCTCCATAACGGAAAACATACTGTCATATGTAATCAGCATCACCCACGGCGTGAAACGCGGCAGCGTGCACAAGGTGTGGCCTAAAAATAACCAAACATGCAGCCCTAGTCCTGAAATGGGAAGAGAGGTGATGTCACTCCTGTACAACATGACCTACTAATGGAGGAGGATGATGTCACTATCGCACAATATTACTAATATCTGAAAGTGTGGCAATGTCATGTATCACATAAGAAATGACTGGTAATAGTGTCACTACTCTACAACAAAATAATATCTGATGAGTAATTATATTAAATATCCTACAAGAGTCTGATATAATATACTACATGTAGGTGATGATGTCACTCCTGTACAATATCATCTATTAAAGGTGTACTATGATGTTACTGTAGAACAATATTACTAACTGGATGAGAGCATTGATGTTATGATGGGGGCGGGCTCTGTGGCACTTGGGGCGGCAGCTGTCTCTCCCCCCTGTGCTCTCTCCCCCTAATTCTCGCTCTCCCCCGTCTGCTCTCTCTCCCCCGTGTACTCTCTCCTTTGACCTGTCTCCCCTCTGTGCCCTGTTTATCTCCCCCTATGCGCTCTCCCCCTTGTCTGCTCTTTCCTCTTTGCGCTCTCTCTCCCAGGGTGCACTCTCCTCCCTGTCCACTTTCTGTCCCCCGTGTACTCTCTCCTTTGAACTGTGCAGTTGCCCCCCTGTGTGATGTCTCCTTCCCCTGTGTGCTGTCTTCTCCACTGTGTTCTATCTTCTCCCTTCATGTGCTCTCTCAATCGAGCTGTCTTCCTCTTGTGTGCTCTCCTCTCTACATTGTCTCTTCCCCGTGTGCTGTCTCTCTCCCCTTGTTCTGTCATCTCCACTTGTATGCTCTGTCCTTTGAGGTGTTTCCCCTTTTGTGTTCTCTCTCCTCTTTTGCGTGTTCTCTCTCCCCCTTTGCAGTGTTCTCTCCTTGTGTGCTCTCTCCTTTGAGCGGTCTCCTTTCTGTGCGCTATCTCTGCCCCCTGTGTGCCCTCCCCCCTGTGTGCGCTCTCTTCCTTCTGTGCTGTTTACTCCCATGTGTGCTCTTTCCTTTGAGCGGTCTCCCCTCTGTCTGCTGCGCTCTCCCCCGTATGTGCTCTCTCCCCCCTATGAGTTGTCTCTCACCCTGTGTGCTGTCTTTTCCTCTTGTGTGCTCTCTCCTTTCAGCTGTCTCCCCTTGCGTTCTCTCTCTCAGCCTTTGCAGCACTGGGGTCCTGAGGTCCTGGGTTCAATTCCACCCAAGGACACTAAAGGACAACATCTGCAAGGAGTTTGTATGTTCTCCCCGTGTTTGCGTGGGTTTCCTCCCGGCACTCCGGTTTCCTCCCATATTGTAAAGACATGCTGATAGGATATTTAGATTGTGAGCTCCAAGAAAGACAGCATTACTCATGTATGTAAAGTGCTATGGAATTAATAGTGCTATATAAATGAATAAATATTATTATTATTATTATATGCTGTCTTCGCCCCCATGTGCCCTTTCCTATGAGCCCAGGTGTTTAAAGATGGTGCTTGTGTGAGTTAGAGCAGAGGTTCCCAACTCCAGTCCTCAAGGCACACCAACAGTGCAGGTTTTCGGGATTTCCTTAGAAATTGGAATCATCCCCAGTGCAGGTGATTCAGTTATCACCTGTGCAATACTAAGGAAATCCTGAAAACCTGCACTGTTGGTGTGCCTTGAGGACTGGAGTTGGGAATCACTGAGTTAGAGCACATGCGCACACCGGGTATACACATGCACACTTACAGAGGCGCGTGGTAGGAGGACAACTGGACGCAGGAAGTGACAGACGTGACAGAGCAATTATGCAAGTAGATATCCAGGGAGTGATGATGTCATCGTCTTTGCCTTTATAATAGATGATAACAGACGTCATCACTTCCACACCTAAAAACAATATAATCTAGTGATGTCGCTTCCTGTAGTGATGTCACTTCCTGTAGTAATGTAGCTTCTTGTAATGATGTCACCCCTGAAGTGGATGAGGTCATATACCGTATTTAACAAATGACCAGTAATGATGTCACTAAGCATCAATTCTCCATTATGACTTATATTTGAGGGTTCACGATATCCCTCAACAGTCTGACTACCCGCCCCTCTTCGTCTCCTGTGTGTGTGCACTGGAGGCTGTTTTTTCCATTGAAGGCCATTCATCCGAGGAGGAAAGTTCTCAGTTTCTGCCCGGCAACTACATATCAAAGTCCACGTTTTTTTTCTCTATTTGCTTCCTACACACAATATGGCCTGTGTTTATCTTAGTTGAAGTTCACGGCGTCCCTTCCTGCGTCCTATCGCTTTTTTCACTCCATTTTTATTTTACAGCGCAGCCTTCCCAGAACGCCGAACCCTTTTTTTTCCACTAATTGCTCATTCATTTTCGACCGCACGTGTAATCGAGAAACTATTAATCTAAGAAATCTTTACTGGAATTTCTAATGACATCAGCCTAGAAAATGCTACGGTCGGCATATGTTGCTTCTTTCCAAGAAGGCATTAGTGGCGGTATTAATTACTGGCCAGCAGATAATTGATGTGTTCTTTAAGCCAATCTCTGTATCATATAAAGGGATGGGGGGGTCTGCTATTATATGAATCGAGCTTTAAAGGGTTAATAAGTAGGGTTCTATTGGGGGTCAGAGGGCAACAAATAAATCTCCACTTAGGTTCAAAATTCTGTCTGGATTAATATCTTAATATATCTTTATATTGGCTACAGCTCCGTTTTTCTAAGTCTCTCTGTCCAAATACTGACCACCTGCAGTCACCACCAGAGGGAGCTCACTGCATACATACTGACTACATGCAGTCCCCACCAGAGGGAGCTCTCTGCATACATATCAACTACCTGCAGCCACCACCAGAGGGAGTTCACTGCATACATACCGACTTACTACAGCCACCAGCAGAGGGAACTCACTTCATACATACTGACTACATGCAGTCCCCACCATAGGGAGCTCACTGCATCCATACCAGCTACCTGCAGCCACCACCATAGGGAGTTTGCTGCATACATACCACTACCTGCAGCCACCACCAGAGTGAACTCACTGCATACATATTGACTACATGCAGTCCACACCAGAGGGAGCTCTCTACATACATACTGACTACATGCTGTCACCACCAGAGGGAGTTCACTGCATACATACTGACTACATGCTGTCACCACCAGAGGGAACTCACTGCATACATACCGACTACATGCAGTTAGCACCAGAGGGAGCTCACTCCATACATACTGAATATGTGCACATGCAATCACCCCAGATTGAGCTCACGGTATACATACTGACTACCTTCAGTCACAAGTAGAGGGAGCTCACTGCATACATTCTGACTACCTGCAGTCACCCCAGAGGGAGCTCACTGCATACATACCCCGACTACCTGTAGTCACCACAAGAGGGAGTTCACTGCATATATACTGACTACCTGCAGTCACCTCCAGAGCAAGCTCACTGCATACAAATTGACTAACTGCAGCCACCACCAGAGGGAACTTACTCCATACATATTACGTGCAGTCACCACCAGAGGGAGCTCATTGCATACACAATGACTACCTGCAGTCACCACCATAGGGAGCTCACTGCATACATACTGATTAATGGCAGTCACCATCAGAGGGAGCCCACTGCATACATACTGACTACCTTAAGTCACCACCAGAGGAAACTCACTGCTATACATACTGACAACCCCGGTCACAAGAGGGAGCTCACACATAATATGACAACCTGCAGTACCACCAGAGGGAGCTCACTGCATACATACTGACACCTGCAATCACCACCAGAGGGAGCTCACCGCATACTACTGACTACCTGCAGTCACCACCAGAGGAGTAGCTCACTTGCATACTGTACTAACCTCCTGTCACCACAGAGGCAGTTCACTGCATACATCTTATTACGATATTGAGTTCAATGCATAATCAGTATACAATAAGCTCTTCAGCTCCCCTAATGGTGCTGCAGGTATAGGATTTTATCATTTAATTTTTAGATTGGAACTCTGGATCGTAATGACAAAGCTAAACTTGTACATGTCTGCAATACTAATTAGTTATTGTTATTTTTTGAGGACATGTTATTGGTCCTCATTATCCTAAAAAATATTACTGGATAGCTGTAGGAGAGGAGACATGTGTGGTCACTTCAATGAATCACAGAAAGCAATATAGTGTACAAAAAAAATGAAAAAATAAGTAAATTAAAAAAAATAAAGTCGAAATAGGTATCTATGAAATAAGATCCGACTGTACATTTAATGCCAAGGATCCTGACAATATAAGCTCTGGAGGAAATCTGATAAGAGTCCCAGTAGGTGTCATTTTTTTTCTCGCTCTCTCGAGTGAATTGTTCTTTTTGAATTTCCATGTAAAAATTCTCCCCGGATGATCGGTGCAGGTGTGGAGGGTTTTGTGTTCTGCAATTCTCTATAGACCCCCTTACAAAGCTCCTTGCTGAGCACATTCCCTGTCAAGAGGTCTCAGTGCTCATATCTCAGCTCTCAGGCTTCATCAGGGCGGAGGGGAGACGGGCGAAGGCTTTACACGCGGTGATGGGAAACGCTCCGGAATCCTAAAGGGCGCATTAAAAATGTATTGTTTGCAGCGGAGCGGAGGCTGCACATTAACATACATGTCAGAGATTCTGGTAGAACCACATCTGATGTGAAGGGAAAAAACACAAACCCAATTACAGGATGACATTTCTACATAAATCTCTGTAGGAGCTGGAAACGCGTGGAAACAATGGTGATAGCGCCAACAAGAAGTATTTATTCAAGATCTATTCTTGTATAGAGAGAAATATTCAGAGATATCTATCTATCTATCTATCTATCTATCTATCTATCTATTTATCTATCTATCTATCTATCTATCTATCTATCTATCTATCTATCTATCTGTCTGTGAAGATAATCTCTTTTAAATATAAGAGATATAGATAGATAGATAGATAGATAGATAGATAGATAGATAGATAGATAGATAGATAGATAGATAGAAGGATATAGTGAAATATATTCTAACTATCCACCAACCTAAAATTCCCCCATCCTCTCCCTTTTTCTTTTTGGGTTAAATATACTGGGCCTGGAAAAGGAGAAAAGACGTTTATGTGTTCCCTGAATTTATTGATCACTCTCACTTTTACTCTACTTGAAACTCATGGGCAGCGGCATAACTATAATAGAATGGGCCTTGATGCAAATTTTGGACCTGAGCCTCCACCTGCACATTGGTCAGATGTATGGGCCTTTGTAGTGTTCTATATCCTATAACGACATGCCAGTTTGCCATCCATGTAATAATGTCTCCCATCATGAGCCCCTTCCTGTTATAATGTTGGCCATCCTGACCCCTTTATTTAATAATGTCCCCCATACTGGGTCCCTTCCCATTATAATATCCCCCATCCTGACCACATCCTGTAATAATGTCCCCCATACTGAGCTCTTTCCTGTTAAAATGTTCCCCATCCTGACTCCTTTATTTAATAATGTCCCATCCGGGTACCCTTCCTGTTTTAATGTACCCTATGAGCCTAGTCCCCTTCCTGGTAAAATATCTCCAATTCTGGGCTCCTTTATTTAATAATGTCGCCCATTCTGGGCACCTTTTTGTATTAATGTCCTCCATTCTTGGCTCCCTTCTTGTACAATGTGCCCAGTCTGACTGGACCCTTCCTGGTATAATGTTCTTCATCCTAGGTCGCTTCTTAGTATAATGTCCCCCATCCTATGCCTCTTCCTGGTATAATGCCCTCTATCCTGGGCTGTTTCTTGGAATAATGTCACTTGTCCTATGTCCCTTCCTGGTATAACGTCCCCCATTCTGGACCCCTTCTAATAAAAATGTCTTCCATTCTTCTCCACCTCCTGTGGTGTGCCCCAGAACTGCAGTCACTATTATGTTCAATTTCTGGTTCAAGGAGTTAATGTGTGACTCACCTGGAATCCCCTCCCCCTGGCTTTAAATAGCCTTCCCTCTCCTCTGTCAGGTGCTACTGATAGCTACAGTATGTGCTCTAGGTCTTGGTGCTGTGCTGATGCTTAGCTGCTGGGCTAAAGTCTTTCCTTGGGAGAAGCTGTGATTCCTGATCCATGGGTGGAGGTAGGGACCCTCAGCCTAGGGCTAATCAGGAGTTTTAGGGTACAGGGTGGCAGCTCGGAACTCCTCGCCATCAGAGGTACCTCCGAGATCAGGGCAAGCCAGGGACTCCAGCATCAGGGTCAGATTAGGCTCTTCTGACCCCCTTTTGCCCAATTCACCTATCTGTTACCTGATTCCCTTACCTCCCAAGCGTGACATTACCTTCCATTACCCTCATGATGTGTGGCATCCTTCGTCAAACCAGCCACAGGCAGCGCAATACATCACTACAATCCGCCGCCTGTAGCTGCCAAGCTGACATCAGCCCCTGGCCTCTGATTGGCCAGAGACGCATATTGCTGTGCAGCAAGCCAACAGGTCTCTGCATCACAATACATTCCAGCTGAAATAGGCCCTGGCAGCAGTGCCCCCCTCCCACATGGACCCGATCGCACCCTCTACCACTATGAGCGTTACGCCCTCTCCAACAGGGTCACCAACTACCATACCAGTTTTGTTGTTTTTTTATGGAGATGTCGCAGCTCTTTATTGAATATTTTCACTATTTCATTTATAAGCGTTATAAGAGGATGAACCGATAAAATGTGGCTCCTCATACCGGACTGTAGACGAGTCGACATCATTTACCTCTTCTGGAGCTGCCCAACTTTTTCCAAAGTTAGTAATGATTGTCTTGTGTGAGCGCCACAAAACATAACATAGGACACCAGCATTTGTATATAAGATCCAAGACACAGAAGCTCCCACATCATATACAGTATCATAGAGTTATACAGACTGGTTCACGCCTAGAAAGATTTCAGTTTTAATCGTCATCATCATCATCTTCATCATCATCGTCATCATCATCATAATATCATCATCGTCGTCATCATAATCGTCATTATACTGTAGTAGTCATTATCTTCATCATCATCTTCAGTGTTGACCTTCACTGATATATCATCCACTGTTCCAGCTCAGATGGTGACGGCAAATCCTCAGCATCTTCAATGTCCGCCATGTCCATGGTTCCACGCGGCTGACTGCTTCCTTCTGTTCCAAGAACCTGCGTCCCCTTCACCAACTATCATAGGTCGTGGATAAAGCTGGTCTGTGACAGTTTTCTATTTATCTATATAGGCTTGAGAAAGGTTCTGTTGCGACATGGAACTAACTTCCTTCCTTCCCCTAGTACTCCATGTCAGCCAAGGGATAGTGGGGGGAGCTGAGTGGAGGGTGGAGAGAAGGTAGAGAACCCGGGAAGGGGGTGGAGGAACTAGATTAAAAACCTAGGAACACTAAGTTGGGAGGGCTCGAGGAGTGACCACAGGTTCAAGTTCCTGGCGAGCTGTGAGAGGAGTAGGAACCGGACTCTCAAGCAGAAACACCTAACAAACTAAGAAACTGTAACACCTGTGAAAAAGAACCCGGACCCGGCGGCCTGTGCCACCAAATGGCCGTTCTGGGTCCTGCACTAAGTACAGAGGAAGAGCAAAGGGTGCACCCGATCCAATAGGGACACCGTGGGACCAGGCCGACACCAGGGAGCCGGTCCTGTTGACATGGTAGGACACTGCAAGCCCCAGCCATAAATTAACCGGCAGGGTGAAGGGACTGTAAGCCCGGAACCCAACCCCCGGCACTGAACCGGAAAGGCCGTCACATAGGGCTAGGAGTCCCGCAAAGGGATGGTCCAAGAGAAACCCACGACTGCTGGCCCAGAGGATGTGCGCTGGACTGACCAGAGAGGCCCGACAGGACTTAGAAAGGGGGTGCCCCTAGCTAACCGTCCCAGCTGCTAACCGGTCACCGAGACCATGAGTAAATTGCTGTAAAGTGACTGTGAAGTGACTGTGTTTACGTGAAACCAAAGCAGTAAAGTACCCTGTGAACTCAGGACTTGCGTGCAAGATTTATTGGTGCTGGGACAGCGAAGGCTCACCTGCAAAGCCGCACACTGATTATTCCAGCCGCAGGGAAAATTGCCTTGAGAGGCTTAGAGCAGCGTTCGAATACTTCACTTCTACACCTGCCCTGGGGGACCAAGCCCTACCCGTGGAGGGCTCGACATGCTGGCTGCCAACCCTCATCATCCACAGAGGCCTGGACGGCAGCGGTGGACCTCACTGGCCACAAACCATGGATAGTGTCACGAACTACAATTTACTACACTTTAATCCCTTTTATCCTTCCCCTTTTTATTGCCGCACCTGGGACCACGAAGCCGGGTCACGTCACCATGACAACCCCGCAGCCCTTGAATACGACAGGGCTCGGTTCCGAGTACCCCTGTCTCCGGGGTGCGACACTTCCCCTAAATTAGTAGCAAGCTAACATTTTATCATGTGCTGGGTGTGGCACCCCAGGGTCCGGTTGCCACAATACTGTGCTTGGAAGCAAGGGAAAGTACTCACATCAAGTGAAAAACACACAAACACACAATACCTTCCCAACTCCAGGCCAGAAGGGGGAGTTCTAAAACCCGAGTTAAGGACAGGTCCCCTATAAATTCTGGTCTGGGGTGGGGTTAGGCAGTTCAGTTCCTAGGAGGACTGTAGAAGACATCCTGCGGACGGGAGCCGTGTCAGGCTCATCCGAGCTTACTGACTAGCCAGTGTGAGGGACCCGTAGGTGAGGGTCTGAGGAAGTGGAGGAGTAGGTGTGGGGAGTGGAGCTAGTGCCAGCTCGCCCCAGCACTGATAGCAGGACGGACACCGGAGTCCGAGGTCGCAAGGGGCTTTATGCCCAGCAATCAACACCGGAGGGCGAGTGATTCCAAGTCGCTCGCCCACCAAACGTCCAGGAGAAACAGTAGCACCAAAGAGCTCAGGGAAACGCAGACAAGAGTAACGTAAAAAGGGCTCAAGCTGCCTGTCATACGGGCCAGGACAGAATGAGAAAGGAGAAGGTCGCAGAAAAGCTTCAAGCAGCCAGGTCCCACTGAAAGCAGCACAGTAGGGAGGCCTCGGAACTCGCCAGGTGTTGAGAACTTGCTTCTGTCGTGCCCAGGGCCTGGTACACGGGTTTCAGGCGCAAGGTCCGGGGGATCACTGGTGGCGATGCCTGAGCCCGTGACTCTGGGGGGGACAACTAATGGGGGGTAAATTGAAGGTGATAAGTTAAAAGTTATTTCGTAATGTCACCTGTAGTACCTGGTGAGCAGCCACAGTCTTCCGGAGGGCGTTGGTATTGTGGCTAGGTGGTATAGCTTTCTACAGGTAAAGCTGGGCCTCTGGGGCAGCGTTGAGTGAATGGTTTGGAGTAGAGCTGGGGCCAGGGCATAAGCAGTGGAGCAGTCTCTACGGAGCAGGTGAGCAGGGAGGAATAACGCACACACACCGATGAGTGTCTCTTTACCTTTTTTACTGGTGGAACTTGCAGGTAATTCATCCAGAGCACTGACGGGTGACCAGAAGCACAGTGAACTTCCACAGCAAGTGGGTGTAAGGCCTCCTTAAGTTCTCTCCCCTGTTGCTGTAGCCCTGCCCATGTATACCTTGGCTGGCCTCCTCTCTTCCCTCTTCTTCTCTATCCTCCTGAGCGGTCTGCGGATTACCCTCGATGATCACCGCTATCCTCTCCTCACTATTGTGTCTGGCTCCCTTTTATAGAGTACGCAGGGGGACTGGGGGACTGAAGTCTCCACGTGTGATGGGGTTCTCTGCGGGGCCTAAAGCACTGTTGCAGGTGCGGATCCCCGAAGTCCGGTAGTTAGCTGGGCAAACCTCCACTGCCACTGGTTCCTCTGTTCCCACGGCTGTCTGTCCTCCTTGCCTTCCGACCCCACTCTTGGGCCTAGCTGGACAGCAGAAGGGCTACTCCGGGTCTCTGGTTCGGGTCTAGCTCGGCACCGATCACCAGGACGACTTTGCAGCTCTTCTAGCGTCTGCACACTCTACCTAAATCCTCCCCCTGCACCAGTATTTATAGGGGACCTCACCTAAGGTCGGCAAGTTGAGCTCCCCCTACTGTGCTGGGTTGGAAGATGTTACATGTAAGTGGTACCTACTGTGGAAATCCAGCTGTGCACTAGGGAAGCTTGTGGCTACCTGTGCGAGCAGGGCGCCACATTTCCAGGCTCTGGACCTCCTTACACTGCTTGTGGACAGTGCCCTGGACAAACCTGCTACTTTCTTCAGTAAAGGTAAAGGAGACTGTCACCCCTGTGTCTGTCGGTTATTTCGTACACTAAGTCCTACACCCCCAACGAACCTATCACCTCCATAGACTTTACAGTTACCCTGGGGACCTGCTCTTCCCGTGGAGAGCCAAACCATCACAGCTGCTACCCCCATCATCATCTCTTTTTCAAACTACTCCCCTTTTTACTGATCGCCCGACGAGGGGACCATGGACCGGGTCACACCACCGTGACATCCCGCAGCCCCGATGACATTGAGAGGGCCCGGTTCCGAGTACCCCATGGCCCTTGCCAGGGCGAGTCACTGGGGATGTTCTAAAACTTTGTCTAGTGAATAGATACAGTAAAGACCAAAAGTTTGGACACACCTTCTCATTCAAAGATTTTTCTGTATTTTCATGACTATCAAAATTGTAGATTCACACTGAAGGCATCAAAACTATGAATTAACACATGTGGAATTATATACTTAACAAAAAAGTGTGAAACAACTGAAAATTTGTCTTATATTCTAGGTTCTTCAAAGTAGCCACCTTTTGCTTTAATCACTGCTTTGCACACTCTTGGCATTCACTTGATGAGCTTCAAAGCAGCAATGCACCCCATCACCATCATAGCTCCTACTCCATGCTTCACGGTGGGAACCAGGCATGTAGAGTCCATCCGTTCACCTTTTCTGCGTCGCACAAACACACGGTGGTTGGAACCAAAGATCTCAAATTTGGACTCATCAGACCAAAGCACAGATTTCCACTGGTCTAATGTCCATTCCTTGTGTTCTTTAGCCAAAACAAGTCTCTTCTGCTTGTTGCCTGTCCTCAGCAGTGGTTTCCTAGCAGCTATTTTACCATGAAGACCTGCTGCAGAAAGTCTCCTCTTAACAGTTGTTGTAGAGATGTGTCTGCTGCTAGAACTCTGTGTGGCATTGACCTTGTCTCTAATCTGAGCTGCTGTTAACCTGTGATTTCTGAGGCTGGTGACTCGGATGAACTTATCCTCCGCAGCAGAGGTGACTCTTGGTCTTCCTTTCCTGGGACGGTCCTCATGTGAGCCAGTTTCTTTGTAGCGCTTGATGGTTTTTGCAACTGCACTTGGGGACACTTTCAAAGTTTGCCCAATTTTTCCGACTGATTGACCTTCATTTTTTAAAGTAATGATGGCCGCTCGTTTTTCTGTACTTAGCTGCAAAAAATTCTTGCCATAATACAAATTCTAACAATCTATTCAGTAGGACTATCAGCTGTGTATCCACCAGACTTCTGCACAACACAACTAATGGTCCCAACCCCATTTATAAGGCAAGAAATCCCACTTGTTAAACCTGACAGGGCACACCTGTGAAGTGAAGACCATTTCTGGTGACTACCTCTTGAAGCTCATCAAGAGAATGCCAAGAGTGTGCAAAGCAGTAATCAAAGCAAAAGGTGGCTACTTTGAAGAACCTAGAATATAAGACATATTTTCAGTTGTTTCACACTTTTTTGTTAAGTATATAAGTGCACATGTGTTAATTCATAGTTTTGATGCCTTCAGTGTGAATCTACAATTTTCATAGTCATGAAAATACAGAAAAATCTTTGAATGAGAAGGTGTGTCCAAACTTTTGGTCTGTACTGTATATGTGAAGATAGGATCTCAGACTATATACAGATGCGGTGACCACAAGATTCTCTGATATGGAATGGAAACTATTTGTTTTGGTTTTTTTTTCACTAGTTTAACAGTTCAACAAGAAAATCTGGGCCGGCTTGTTTCTCCACCCTTGTCCACATTGAGTGAAAATCAATGAGGGGTAAACATAAAATCGCCATTTTATATGTTGGATTTAAAGATATGAATGATCTGTGTGTTGTTTCTAGCAGTGTTGCTTAGCAACAGCGGAATCTTCGCACTTGGTGACCACCCTGCAGTTCTCCTTCCTGTGTGTTCTGTTCTTGTCACCTCGTTAGGCCCCTTTCACATAGGTGTTTTTTTTTTAAATGCGGCAGGTCCGGCAGATTTACCGCATCTGCCGCATCTTCCGCCTAACGGCCGCACTTGCAGCACCCTTGCGGCAAGCCCCATGCATTGTCTACGTGGCTTGCAGCAAGTGCGGTTCAGCAGTAGCGGCCGCGAAAAAAACGCTGCCGACCGCCGCACTTGCCGTTAGGCAGAAGATGCGGCAGATGCGGTAAAACTGCTGGAACTGCTGCATTTAAAAAAAACCACCTATGTGAAAGGGGCCTTAGTTCAGTACAGAAGTTATCAGGCCTGTGGATGGAGAAAATATCTATAGTTAGGGCCTGATCCCAGGACCCCAGACCTAAAGGGAAGAGTGGTGTCCACTGTGATAAATCTACCCTGTGTTCTCTGAGCAGGGAGGGACTACAAAGGGTTAATCAGAACTAACTATGACAAAACTTTGGGAGAAAAATCTTCAAAACCTTTAATCTAGAAAACTGGAGTAAAAAAGTTGCAACTTTTTATTGTGAAAAATGTTGCCATCTTTACGCCAACTATGGCAACTTGACAGGTTCTTTATAATTTACACTTCAAGAGCGGCATCAGTTATAAAAGAAATGTCCTGTAGTGCGTCTCTGGGTTCAGTCCAGATTCAGGGGCCCAAGCGGCAGAAATAGGCGCCAAGTTTAATAATAGTATAATAATATTTATTCATTTATATAGCGCTATTCCATAGCCAGTTCACTAAGGGCAGCGGACCATGGATCCAGACCGGGATATACGATAAAAGTATTAATATCTCCCAAATGTCTCCTCTATACCATGCCAGAAAGGGGTGACATGCCCACCAGGGCCGTGGGGTACTCGGAACTGGGCTACAGTTCTTTCTGGGGAGTCACGGGGGTCAAGACCCGGCTCAGTGACCCTAGCGGTGTCAATAAAAGTTTGGGGGTTAAGGTTTTGTGGATTGTTGTCGTGACGCCACCTACGACGCTGCAATCCAGACCTCCGGGGCAGATGATCATGCAGCTGGTGTTGTCCCTCCCCGTAGGTGGAGCGGTACCCCAAGGCAGGTGTAAAAGTCAATGTGTAGAAGGTGGTGAAGCTATAGTGCAGGGTAGGGAACGCTGGAATAATTCAAGGACACAGCTGGTGCAGCTATTGCAGTTTCACACATTTACTCACAGTTCTTTAGTAATGTCCAGCCGGGTGCTGTGTCCTATGAGCAAGGGGTCCAGCCACTCCCAGGTAGGTTGGAAAACACTTAGACGGCACCACATTCTGAAATTTACTGGGTTCCTGCCCTGCACTTCACGTTCAGTGTCATGCACCAGTGGCCTCGGGCCCTCCCGAGCGACATTCTCTTTGTCTCCTCTGGCCCTATCCGGCCACCTTTGCAGCGAATGGCGTGATTCTGGCTACTGCTCCTGGAGATGCAGCAGCCTCTGGTTGCTAGCTGAGGCTTTAAGTCTCCTCTACTAGTCTGGACCCGGTGACCCTCAGCGGCCCTGGTCCCTCCACTTGCCTGCAACCGGTAATGGATGTGAGCCACATGGGTGGATCTCTCACTTCCTGTGCCTCTGGGACCCCTTCCTTCTCTGGAGCTTCCTTCTGTCTTCCTCTCTGGGATGAGCTCCTCCGGCTCCAGTCCCCTGGTTCTGGTCCTTTTCAGCTCCCTCACTTGAGCTCAACTCTCCTTCTCACTGATTGACTGAACTGGACTCCTCCCACTTCCTGATGTTTCCTTTTTTTCTGCTCTTCCTGTCACTCTCTCTAAGTGGCTCCCCATTCTACGGTTCCACCCACTTCCTTATCTCAGCCCCATCTCCAGCCAGGGATGGAGGTTTGATCAGTTCCCCCACCTTTCTGGCCTGGAGTGACTAATGGTGGATACAGGTGTGTGGGTACCAGGTAGTGTCCCCTCCTTACCTGGGGTTGGGGGTACCACACCTCTAGCTAAGGTGCAGTACCTCTGTGGCGACTGGACCCTCAGGGGCACCACAGGGGCACAGGATAGGGGATTTTAATATAGATAGGGTACCGGAATGGAGGACATTAATAAATAAAGGGGTCCAGGATGGGGGACATTATAACAAGAAGGGTACAAGGATGGGGATATTATAACATGGATAACATGGGGGGCAAAAACATGTCTTTATAGGACCTACAAGGGATCGTACATCTGACCAACACGCAGGTGGAAGCTCAGGTCCAAAATTTGCATCTGGGCCTATTATATTTTAGTTATGACACTGCCCTTGAGTTCAAGATGCACAACACAGAGAAAAGCGAGATTGATAAGTATATTCAGGGAGAACACAAGCCACGTATTTTCTCCTTTTCCAGGGTCCAGCGCATAATACAAATAGAAAAAGGTAGAGGATGGGGCAATATCATCTATCTATCTATCTATCTATCTATCTATCTATCTATCTATCTATCTATCCATCTATCTATCTAAGAAAACAAGGCAGCACTCAAAATAAGAAAAAAACGTGGACTTTATTTGTCCGTGTGGAGCGACGTTTCAGCCAGTCTGGCCTTCATTAGGAACGGCCAGACCGAATGAAATGTCGGTCTACAGGGACAAAGGTCACGTTTTGGGGCTGAGCGCTCTACCTTAACTATTTGAGTTTGGTGCTGCTCTGTTTTTCTTTTTTTTATCTATGTATCTATCGTTCTAGCTCATATCTAGCTAGTATCTATATACTATCTATATCTTCCTTTCTTTCTAGTTATCATGTATTTCTATCTAATCTATTTTTTTTTTATCTTATCACATTTGTAATTTGATCTATTTCTATCTATTATCATAATCTTTCTGTCTCATATCTATCTCTTCATTTATCTATGACAAATCTATCATCTCTTTATCAATCTCATACTTGTATCTGATATTTCTCTCTATCTGTCTGACTTTATCTTTTTAATAATCTACAACAAATCTATATACCAATTTTTCAACTGTTTTTATCTATCTGTCCATCTATCCTTCTATTTATCTATCTACCAGTGCATCTCAATGACTTGGAATATCATCATAAAGTTAATTTTTTTCAGTAATTTAATACATAAAGTGGAACACATATATTATATAGAGTCATTACACACAGAGGGATCTATTTCAAGTGTTTATTTCTGTTAATGTTGATGATTATTACTTATAGCCAATGAAACCCCAAAGGTCATTAGCTCAGAAAATTAAAGTAGGGAGGATGAAGGGCTAAAAACCGCAATGCCGTATTTCACAAGACATCAAAGGGTGAATATAATATTGACTTATTAGTCAAAGTGTTTCAGGGCTCCCAGAAATGCCCTGATACATGGCAATATGATATTGATTTTTGATAATATTCTAATCTATCTATCTATCTATCTATCTATCTATCTATCTATCTATCTATCTATCTATCCCTCTATTTATCTCTGCTTTATGTATAGGGGGCGGTGGTTCACGTGACGGAGCTATTAATGCCATCTGTCACCTATTGTAAAGATGCCGGACCGTGCTGCACACAATCCTCAGTGTGTAGTGTCGCCTGCACGTTCTGGCTGCACATCATTTGGGGATTCATCAGCTGTTCTTATCTTGAATGTCTGATATTAGAGAATTTATTGAGTCCTGTGAATGGTGACATAAGAATTATTATATCAATCAGATCAAATCTATCTGTATAATAAACAGATTAAAGGAATTATCTGTTCTATCTATTTATCTACTGTCATCGCCGAAAGTATTGTCACGCTTGAAATTGTCCCTGGAAATGAAGTATTTCTTCCAGAAATTTATTGCAGTTACACGTTTTGTTATATACACGTTAATTTCCTTTGTGTGCATTGAAACAACACAAAAAACTGAGAAAAAAAGACAAATTGGTCAGAATATTGCACAAAACACCAAAGATGAGACTGACAAAATTGTTGTCATCTTTCTAAAATTGTGGGTACACAACTTTATTTCCAGCATGTAATGCTCGCTCACACTTATTGGTGGCCAGTAACGGATGTGGGCAATATAAAAATCACACCTGAAACAGATACAAAAGGGAGAAGTTGCCTCAATCTTTGCATTGTGTGTCTGTCTGTGCCACACTAAGCATGGAGAACAGAAAGAAGAGAAGAGAACTGTCTGAGGATGCGAGAACCAAAATGATGGAAAATATCAACAATCTCAAGGTTACAAGTCCATCTCCAGAGATCTTGAGGTTCCTTTGTCCATGGTGTGCAACATAAGCAAGAAGTTTACAACCTATGGCACTGTAGCTAATCTCTCTTGATGTAGATGGTAAACAAAGAGGAATAAAATTTTGCAACGCTGGATAGTCCAGATAGTGGATAAGCCCCAATCAAGTTCCACAGAAATTCAAGCTATCCTGCAGGCTCAGAGGGCATCAGTGTCAGCGCAAACTATCTGTCCACAGTTGAATGAAACAAAACGCTATGGAGGAGACCCAGGAGGACCCCACTGCTGACACAGAGATATAAAAAAAAGCCAACATGTACGAGGATATGCCACAATCCTGGGAAAGCATCTTGTGGACAGATGAGACAAAATAGCCCTTTTTGGTAAAGCGAATCATTCTACTGTTTACTGAAAAAGGAATGACGCAACAAAAAAAAAAGAACACAGGATCTACAGTCACATATGGGCGAGTTGAGAGAAAAGAGCACAGGACCTACAGTCACAAATGTGGGAGGTCAGAGAAAAGAGCACAGAACCTACAGTCACATGAGGGAGGTCAGAGAAAAGAGCACAGGACCTACAGTCACAAATGTGGGAGGTCAGAGAAAAGATCACAGGACCTACAGTCACATATGGGGGAGGTCAGAAAAAAGAGCACACGACCTACAGTCATATATGAGGGAGGTCAGAGAAAAGAGCACAGGACCTACAGTCACATATGGGGGAGGTCAGATAAAAAAAGAGCACAGGACCTACAGTTAAATATGAAGGAGGGCAGAGAAAAGAGCACAGGACCTACAGTAACATATGTGGGAGGTCAGAGAAAAGAGCACAGGACCTACACTCACATATGTGGGAGGTCAGAGAAAAGAGCACAGGACCTACAGTTAAATATGAAGGAGGGCAGAGAAAAGAGCACAGGACCTATGGTTACATATGGCAAAGGTCAGAGAAAAGAGCAGAGGACCTACAATCACATACGCGGGACATCAGAGAAAAGAACATAGGACCTACAATCACATGTGAAGGAGGGCAGAGAAAAGAGCAAAGGACCTATAGTCACATATGGGGGAGGTCAGAGATGTTTTGGGTTGTTTTGCTGCCTCTTGCACTTGGGAGTCTTGATTGTGTGCAAGACATCATGAAATCTGAAGACACCAAAGGATTTTGGGTGGCAATGTAGAGCCCAGTGTCAGAAAGCTGGGTGTGCGTCCTAGATCATGGGTCTCGAGCAGGGCAATGACCCCAAACATCAAGAAGCCCGAGAAATGGATGAAACAAAGTGTTGGATAGATATAAAGTTGCTTGAATCAGTCTGGATCTAAATCCGGAAAGAGGTGGGACAGACATCGAGGAGAGGCGGGATGGATGGAGGGGAGAGGTGGGACAGAGGAGAAAGGCAGGACGGATGGAAGGGAGAGGCAGATTGGACGGATGGAGGGGAGAGGCAGATCGGACAGCGGGGAGAGACGGGACGGACAGCGAGGAGAGGGGGGACGGACAGCAGGGAGAGGGGGGATGGACAGCGAGGAGAGGGGGACGGACAGCGAGGAGAGGGGGGACGGACAGCGAGTAGAGACAGCACAGACTGAGCTACAATCAAGCCCATTGGACCGGAAACAGGTAATTATAATACAGGGCGGGAAGTTTTTAAAACTTATTTATTAGGTTACAGGGGGAGTCAGGGAGTAATATCTGCCTTTGTAGAATGCAGCATAGGCGCTGCTGAAGGTGGAGCTTTCACTTTCACACATCCAAATCTGGTGTCAGGTTCACTTTAAAGGAATTGTCCATTTCATCTATTCATTAATACCAGATTAAAGGGATTGTCTAGTCTCACATTGATATCAGTTTAAAGGAATTGTTCATTCTATCGATCCAGTAATCGTGAGATTAAAAGAACTGTCCATCCTATCTATTAACATAAATTTAAAGGAATTGTATACTTTCTCTATTAACATCAGATTAAAGGAATTTACCATTTTACTACTATTTTAATGCTTTTAGCTATCCCAGAATAAAGGAAAGTTCCATTCTTCTTATGATGATGTGACATTGTTGACTTTTCTGCCTCTCATACATGTATCTATACACCAGCCCCTCCCCCTCCTTTATTATGATTATTTCCTTATATGACACATTATTTCAGGTGAACATATCTCCCTTTTCTGTGGCTTTTCCCCTTCTTCCCTGGGTGACCCTGGTGATGTATCAGGAAGGCAACAAAACACCAATCTGCAGAGGCTGATCCCCCTAATAGCCTCATAAATAAGAGAGGTCCGCACAATATACAGAAATAGCACACATTAATAAAAAAGGACATGTCAGCGCAGACCCTGTGGCGGCACGGACCATTCCCAAAATAGGGGTGTCCTGCGACTAGGCTACAAAATAAAACATTTTAATACAAACGATAATTTCCTCCTGAAGGTCTAGGGATCACCTGTGAAATATAATAATCCAATTAGATCGTTAAGGTGAAGAATTCAGTAAAAATGTATTAGGAAAATATCATAAAGCGCTTCCCGCCTCCCCCTATGTGATATAATGGTTTACTCCATCATCCCCTCCGCCTCACACACTGGAGGGCAGACGCCGCTGCCAGCCAGGGGACGTGCCGAACGTGAGCCGCGCTCTGATTGGCTGGAAGGCTTAGGGTCGTCATGGAAACGGGGACGCCAGGGCAGGGGGGGAAGTAAGGACACGGGGAGGTGGAGAGTGCGGGCGGCGCGCGCACAGGGCGGGGAGAGCGCGAGGAGGGGGCGGCAATGGGGGAAGAGAGGTAGAAAAGAAGAACAATACATCATCCAGGGAGACTCCAGGAATAAGATCCAGGGAAGTAACGGGAGATCAGACATGGGTGGAACTCCCCCTTTAAGGGTTATATACCATGATATGTGTGGATATTTTCCTTTCTGGGCGTCCGTTTCTTCCAAGATCCAGAACTTTCTTTTGTTTTTTTGCGCACCAAACTCATTTTATTGATATCACATTGGGGTATAGACGATATTTCCATATTGATGTAATTAGATTGGACTTTTATTACCAAGGATCTATTTTTCTATTTCTTTTTTACTTTTAAATAGTTTTTTTATAGTTTTAAAAACTTTTTTTGCTTTGTAAACTATTTTTTTTAGTTTTCTCAGTGGACTTGAACCTGCGATCACTCGTACTATATATTGCGGTGTATTACAATAATTATGATGTCCTATGAAGCTCAGATTACTGCTCTTATCCGCAGGTGTCATCTGTATTACACAGCTGGTACCTGCCCGGTGTGGAGTGCCATTACTACTCTTATGCCCTGGTGTCGTCTGTATAGCACAGCCGTCACCTGCCCTTTGTGGAGTCCCAATACTATTATGCCCTGGTGTCGTCTGTATAGCACAGCCGTCACCTGCCTTTTGTGGAGTCCCAATACTACTCTTATGCCCTGGTGTCGTCTGTATAGCACAGCCGTCACCTGCCCTTTGTGGAGTCCCAATACTACTCTTATGCCCTGGTGTCGTCTGTATAGCACAGCCGGCACCTGGCCTTTATGGAGTCCCATTACTGCTCTTACCCGCAGATATCATCTGTGTAGCACAGCCTGCACCTGCCCTGTGTGGGGTCCCACTTCTGCTCTTACCCACAGGTGGCATCTGTACAACACAGATGGCACCTGCCCTGTGTGGTGCCCCATTATTGCTCTTGCCTGCAGGTTTCATCTGTATAGCACAGCCAGCACCTGCCCTATGTGGAGTCCCATTACTACTCTTGCCTGCAGGTATCATCTGTATAGCACAGCTGGCACCTGCCCTATGTGGCGTTCCATTACTGCTCTTACCCACTGGTGTCATCTGTATAGCACAGCCGGAACCTGGTCTTTACGGAGTCCCATTACTGCTCTTGCTTGCAGGTGTCATCAGTATAGCACAGCCAACACCTGCCCGGTGTGGAGTTCCATTACTGCTCTTACCTGCAGGTGTCAGCTGTATAGCAGAGGTGGCACCTGCCCTATATGGAGTCCCATTACTGCTCTTACCTGCCATTGTCATCTGTGTAGAACAGCCGGCACCTGCCGTGTTTGGAGTCCCATTACTGCTCTTACCTGCCATTGTCATCTGTATAGCAGAGGCGGCACCTGACCGGTGTGGAGTTCCATTACTGCTCTTACCTGCAGGTGTCATCTGTATAGCAGAGGCGGCACCTGCCCTGTTTGGAGTCCCATTACTGCTCTTACCTGCCATTGTCATCTGTGTAGAACAGCCGGCACCTGCCTTGTTTGGAGTCCCATTACTACTCTTTCCTGCCATTGTCATCTGTATAACACAGGCGGCACCTGCCCTATATGGAGTCCCATTACTACTCTTACCTGCCATTGTCATCTGTATAACACAGGCGGCACCTGCCCTATATGGAGTCCCATTACTACTCTTACCTGCCATTGTCATCTGTATAACACAGGCGGCACCTGCCCTATATGGAGTCCCATTACTACTCTTACCTGCCATTGTCATCTGTATAACACAGGCGGCACCTGCCCTATATGGAGTCCCATTACTGCTCTTACCCGCAGGTGTCATCAATATATCACAGCCAGCACCTTCCCTCTGTAGAGCGGCTCAGATCCTGAGCTTGCTCCATACACCCACTCTGTGACAGATATACGAATCATGGAGTGGGAAATGGTCACACACATTTTGTAAAATGTCTTTGAGGACAGAGCTGTGCTTTGGTTTCCTGTCACTCGAAGCCAAAAAGGTCTCTTTATTGTCCTTACCCTGCATTGACGTACCCAGACAAAATAATATGATGGTACCCCCCCCCCCCCTCCCCCAACAACCAGCACCCAGGGCGAATACCTTAGATGGTACCACTGGTGGGCTACTTCCCATTCCAAGTGGTCGGATTTTAAGGCTGTGCTTCAAGGTAATGAAGATATTGGGAAGTGCTGCTCTGCAGGAGATTGGAGCAACAAACCGTAGTCTTCAGAGTTCATCCCTTTTTCCAAGAACCCACAAAGGAGTTGTCAAGTATCTATGAGAACTACCAATACTCTTGGCCATAATGACTTGTATTCTCCATTATTCACTAGTTTCCCTCTCTGTAGGCTCCGTCTCTAATTTTCACTTGTTACAGGATAGTACAACGGTAAAGGGGATAAAGAAGCAGAATGGTAAGATGGGCAAAAGGCGATCAGAACTAATCTGACCCTTAGACTGGTGTTCCCTGGCTCTCCCTGTTCCCGGAATTACCTCTGCAAGTGAGGATGTCTGGGCCGCTACCCTTGCCCTCTGCTCCTGATCAGCCCTAGGCTAATATCTCCTCACCTCCACCTATGGCCCCGAAAGCGCAGCAACTCCCACAATATAAGGAAAACTCCAAGAAGGCTTCAGCACAAAGTGCGCACACATCTTCTCAGCTCACGGTCTTGCAGAGACTAAACTCTAACAGCGACATCTGTTGGCAGGAAATTGAACTACTTAAAGGCTGGAGCAGTGGACTACTGTGTCATCTGACACAGCAGCAGCAGCTCGCCACCTGACGAGCCTTAATAGACCATAGACAGCAGCAGCGTCTGACATTAACACTAAATGTACCAATGGAAATTTACTCCCATTTAACTACAGAGAACATTCCATATAGACTGCAAAGCAGTCAACATGTGACATCACTCTTCTCTGAGCTGGTGGGTGGAAACTAATTACTGTCATAACTCCCATATATGGCACACACGCTAATAAGGGACTTCTACTTTCCTTTGACATGTTCAGGGGCAGCCTTGAGAGAAGCTGTACTGAACAGTGTAGCTGTGAATCAATCTCTAGAGTGAGATAAAACCCGGAGAAAGCAGCACGACCATCTGTACTTCTTTCGCTCTTCTCCTCCGCCCTTTCCACTGCATAGACTTCAATAGGCAGCTGCAATTTGTTCCCTTAGTGATTTTAGTATTTTTTTTAAGGAGCCCGGGAGGTGGAGAAGTGGCTCATAAGTGGAGAAAGGTTCATAATTCACTTAGACATATCGCAAAGCGTCTAATATTTGATTATGGCATTTCTTGCCATTTTAAGAAACAAAATTAAAATGGTGTTATTTGATAAAATAAAATATTACTATTAATACCTTTATTATTATTATTACTACTGATACTATTATTCTCGTTTTCTGTTCCAAATATAGACAATATTATATGTGATATATTATTTATTTCTTAATCCTCTGTATTTTCGTCTCAGCGTTCATAGAGAAGGATGGTCGTGTAAACTGAGATTCCTGCCCTTAGGGTATAATCACACAGTCTGCTTGCCACCGAGAAAAAGAAAACCATTGTTCCCCTAATGGGCTGAGAGGCTCGCATCGGAAACGTGCTCCTTTGTCAGTTACAAGTATCCTGTGTGTGTATTTACGCCATACTCCAGATAACTATTAAAGGGGAAACTACTTTTAATAGATTAGAAAATTGCTCAAGTAGCAATTCCCTCTTATACATTGATTGTTGGAATTGTCTGGATTGCTGGAACAGGTGTAGTCCTAGTAATACAGTATGAAATACGTGAATGTTATGATGGCAGACTATATCCTGACCTGTCCCCACGACCATTCAGAGCAGTAAAAAATCTTCTTAGAATCACTTTTAAGTAGACATGTGTCTTAAAGGGGATCTATCACTTCCCATAAATAAGTAATATTGTTAATTGGTGTAAATGTCGCTGTTCTCCTGAATCCGGCGATGTTTTTCTTTTCTTCACGCGCCACTCCATTCCTGAGATATGGCCTCTTCTTCCCTCTATGTAAATCTAGTGTTTTAACCAACTGGGTGTGACCCCTAAGAAGACAGAACACCCACTTGAATATCAAGGATAGATTTATATGCAGAAAAGGGGAGGCCATATCTCGGGAACGGAAAGGCGTAGGAACGAAAGTAAAACATCGCCGGATTCAGGAGAACAGCGTCGTTCACACCACGTACGAAAAATATATAATTATGTGAAAGGTCCTCAATTAAAGGATAAGAAGAACCCCTATACATATGCTAATTTAGGTTATATAAAGCCCTTCCAGTGGTTGGGGATGTCCAAATACAAAAACATAATTAAAATAAAATTTGACTAAGGGCCCCGTCACACTGAGCGACGCTCCAGCGATCCTGACAGCGATAACGACCTAGCCGGGATTGCTGAAGCGTCGCTACCTGGTCGCTGGGGAGCTGTCAAACAGGCAGATCTCCTCAGCGACCAGGGAGCCGACCTCCACATCGCTGGAAGCGGGAGGACATGGGTAACTATGATAAACAGCGGGTATGTAGGCAGCGCGCACTGCCTAGATACGCGCTGTTTATCGTAGTTACCAGCATTCTCCCTGCTTAGCGCTGGTAACCATGATAAACACCGGGTATCTAGGCAGCGCACACTGCCTAGATACCCAGTGTTTACCATGGTTACCAGCCTGTGAGATCGCTGATCATTGGTCTCTCGCTGTCACACGCAGCGATGTGTGCTGACCAGCGGGAGCGCAACGACTAAAAAATGACCCAGAGCACTTTGTAACGATCAGCGATTTCACAGCAGGGGCCTGATCGCTGCTAAGTGTCACATGTAGCGATATTGTTAGCGAGATCGCTGTTACGTCACAAAACCTGTGACGTTACAACGATCTCGCTAATGATCTCGTTATGTGTGACAAGGGCTTTAGTTTACTGTGAACTCAGTGAAAGACCCTTCATTGTAAACCAGGGCTGGACACAGAAAGAGCTCAGACACCAGGAGACTAAACATAGATGCCCTATGTATACAAAAGATAAGCCAAACCCCTTCATGTAGCCTAACCTCCACCCTCCAACACACATACACACTGACTAGTTTTATTGCATTTTGGAGATGACGTATTGGACACAATAAGACATAAAATACAACATAAAATTAGTATAAAGCAGAACAACAACAACAGAAGTATTGTTTAGAAAAACAATTTTAGGAAGTTTGGCCGCCCCCTCTGTGTGCTGTAGAGGAGTGGATCACATGAACCAGCTCTGCATATCCATAGACGTTTTTAATTATGACTGATGCAGTAGAGGGATTTAGGGAATCACCCCTGAATTTTAATAATTAAATTTATTTAATAACAGACCTAGGGAAGGGGTCTGGTCTCTCCATCTGAATGTTTTGTTGACAGCCTCTTTCTATAAGGCCTATAGGATGATGATTGTCCTGATGAAGGAGTTTTCCACTCTAAAATATGTTGAATATAATCACATATCTTGCATCCGGTCAACGGCAGCATGGCTTCAACCCTATCTGTTCTACTCTCATAAGGCCTATATGGACATCATAGAGTTGGGTCCAGTTGGTTGTGTACCATGGGTTGCCAGCAACCAGGGCAAGTCATGAATTATGCCCCATAACCAGAGAGCCCCCTTACAACAAATTATGCCCCCCTCAGTGTCCCATAAAACTATAGCAGTCAGCGTCCTATAGGATATTGGTAGCAGACAAAAGAGCCCATGGCTACCTGGTCTACTAGGATCCAACATGTCAACGCTGAAACAGTTCAAAGTGGCCCTCACCTGTAGAAATGTTCCACCATTAAGAAATGTTTCCTCAAGGCAACTCTACCCTTACTAGGCCACTAGTCGGGTCCTCCTCTGTTGCTCAGGGCCGATCTGTATGAAGCAGACTCTTTTTCTAGTAGAAGACAAAAAGACATGTTGTAGGGACACCATTTATTTGAAAGTTGGCTGCCTGGTCTACTAGGATCTGACATGTCAACGCCGATAAAGTCCAAAGTGGTACTCACCCATAGAAAAGTTCCGCCACTAAGACATTTTTCCACAAGGCAACTACCCTTGTGGTTCCACCGGTCCTAGGCCACGCTTTTTTGAAGGGTGGCTATCTGGTCTACCAGTCTCTAACATGTCAACGCTGATACATTTCAAAGTGGTGCACACCTGTAAACATGTTCTGCCCCTAAGAAATTTTCTCAACATGGCAACTGCACTTGTGGCTCTACCATTACTAGGCCACTTTTCGGATCCTCCTGTCTCTCTCGGCACCAAGCTGTATAAAACACTGTAGGGCCACCATTTATTTGAAAGTGCACCATGTAAATAATACTAATGACTTGCCACAAAGGGGCTACTTCTGGTGATAAGAACTGATTATCGGGGGTGGTGGTTCCATCTTATCTGACTCGGTATGGGATTGTGAACCATGATGCGGATGTGAACCCTAGATCTATGTGAACCCTAAAGAGGTTCTTGCTTAGAAGCAGGGGCGTAACTCCAATAGGAGCAGAGGTTGCAACTGCATCAAGGCCCTGGAGCCTAGGGGGCCCCAAAAGTCCCTTTGGCCGATAGAAAAAGTTTTGCAATAATTGGGGGCCCTGTTGGAGCTTTCGCAATAGGGCCCATGAACTTCAAGTTATGCCACTGCTTAGAAGACTTCCTTGAAGAGAAGCTTATCATAAAGTGTATCTTTGCTGGTACTGCCATCGACCAGTTGTGATCAGTAAGGAAACCTGGAAGTGTTCGGTTTCTCTGCAGTGCCTCCATTGGTGAAATGAGGTATTACACCGTGCTTATTCAAATCAATGGATCATGTGTAATACAGGACAGGACAGGTCCTCCAGGGAGGGAGACACTCTATGCAGACCAGATGCTTATCCTCCTCGCTACTTACTGAACATGAACTAATTGTTCCCATTAGGTCAGGGCCAACGCAGATTATAAATATATTATCCTGACCTGGCTGATGCCAAAAGTACAAGGAAGGGCGTGACTCATGTTTCAGGTATGTAAAATGTGTGTCAACACGGGGTGAAGTTATATAATCTGTTTACGTTTTGGGATCGGCCTTTACCTAGAGGAATCGGCGCGATACGCTTTGGCTTTTTGAAGTGAATCAAAGGGAAAAATAGGTAAAACAGGTTAGGAAAGTCAGCAATATAATACTAATAACCTAGACGTAAAAAGAAGCAAAAAAATAAAAAATATACTATTAAAAATTGTAATAAAAATAAATAGAAAGCTACAGAAGGTCTGATGTGAAATACACCACCTCGCTTTATGACTGTTCTCCCGGCGGAGCGGTCTGTGCTGCCGTGCGACTCCTCATTATTGTACCAAGCCGCCATTCTTGGCTTTGTGACATTTCTCTTCTAATTACAGTCAAAATTCAGGTGATATGGAAAAGGCTCCAGTACCAAAATCACAGAACGCAGCCGCTGCCACCAGACTTAGAGTGACTAAAAATATCAAAAGGATAAAGACGGGAAGAAAGAGACACAGGAAAAAAATTATGAAAGGATAAATAATATATACTAGATAGATAAAAGGAGAGATAATAGATGGATACACAGATGGACAGGCAGAGACAGGCGGACTGATAGAATTGGAATAGCACAATTCTCAAGTAACTGATTAGATGCTATAGTAGCTGTTCACTTCATCATCTAAGCAGTTTATCAGTTAAGTTTACGTTATGCCCCAAGATAGATAGTAGCATAGATAGATAGAAAGAGTGATAGATATAGTTAGAAAGATACATAACCAGAAAATTTCACTGCAGCACTCAGCTACTACCAAAAATGTACATATGCTAATAAGCGGTTTTTATATAAGGAAAAAATTAAAAAACTTACGTTTTGTTTTCAAAAAACTCAATAATCTTATCTTTATATTTGCTGGGGTTCTTGGTACATATATTGGCCAATATCTGCTTGCTCATCAACCACGACACGGTGACCCCAGATCTGATGAGTCCTATGCTAAATAGAAAGATAAATAGAAGGATAGATAAAGGGATAGACAGATGATAGATAGATACAGAGATGGATAGATAGATAGGTACACAGAAAAAAGGGGTTGAGCAGCGATTCTTGATTGGCATATGCCCAGTGCTTAGCAAGCCTTTAGGGTGGCGATCAACCACCAACTCCAGATAGGTAATTGTAAATAAGGCTGCAGCACACAAATCTTTAGGATGATTACAGCCTTTAATGGCTTTCTAAGGCATTGGTTTAGCAACGTTTCGGTCACCTCAGTGACCTTCTTCCAGCCTGGAAGAAGGTCACTGAGGTGACCGAAACGTTGCTAAACCAATGCCTTAGAAAGCCATTAAAGGCTGTAATCATCCAAAAGATTTGTGTGCTGCAGCCTTATTTACAATTACCTACTTAGATAGATAGATAGATAGATACATACATAAATGGATAGAAAGAAAGAAGGATAGATTGATATATGTAGAAAGACAGAAGGATAGATAAAGGGATAGATAGGTGATAGATACATACTTACATAGATGGATGGATAGCTATAGGTAGATAGAAGCATAGACAGATAGATAATGGGATACATAGATGATAAATAGATTGAGGGATAGATACATAAATAGATAGAAAGGATAGATTGATTTAGGTAAAAGGATAAAGGGATAGATAGAGCAACAGAGGGTATCCACAGCAGACAGAAACTGCACACAACACCTTTCTGCCTCCAGGCCTGAAAGGGGAAATCTAAACTCGGGTTCAGGGTGAGCTTCCCTATAAATTCTGGTCTGGGGCAGAGTTAGTCCAGTTCCTGGGAGGACTGTGAAGAGGACCTGTGGATTAGAGCAGTACTAAGTTCATCCCAGGTACAGCAGAGTTCAGTTCCTAGGAGGGCTGAGGAAGACATCCTGTGGACTGGAGAAGTGCTAAGCTCATCCCAGGATAGCAAGCCTATGAGGGACCCAAGTCAGGGGTCTGAGGAAGTCGAGGAGAGCCTGGGGAGCAGAGCGGTGTCGTGCTCACCCCAGAGGAGAAGCGCCACAAAACAGACACCGGAGTCCGAGGCCTAACGACCCGGCAGCCAATACCGGAATGTGGGGAATTCCAAGTTCCCCAGCCACACTGTGCCCGGAGGCAAAGCAGCGTAAAGAGCCCAGGAACAGCCCCCTGAGACGTGGGGCTAAAGAAGGACTTGAGTTTCCTGCCATAGCAGAACCAAGCAGGAGTGAGCGCTAGAGGGCCAGCAGCTCAGCTTAAGCAGCAGTAGGGACCCGCTAACAAGGCGCAGCAAGGAGGCCTGTCGGTATTCCAGCTGCACCAGTAAAAGGACTGAGGAACCAACAAACTGTGAGTCTGTTGCTTTGCGCACGCCATCCTGCACTCTACATCCTTACCACATCCACTGCCCTGGGGATCTGCTCTGCCTGTGGGGAGCCGCTCCATCCCAGCTGCTCGTCCATTGTTCCCAGAGGTTCTTCAGCAGCAGTGGCCACTAATAGCCACAATCCACGGGTGGCGTCACAAATAACTTTCCCTATCATCACCCCTTTCCCTATCAAGACAAGAACTGCCCTTTTACAACTTAACCCAGGGTCATGGAAGCCGGGTCTCGACCCCACTGACTCCCCAGAACTTCTTAAAAGCCCGGTTCCGAGTACCCTACGGCCCTGGGGTGTAATAGATAGATAGATACTCTTTATTTTGTAGATAGATACATAGGTTGTAATCCATCTATTCCGATGTTTCTTAGATGTCTGACAACTTGCAGGGTCACCATTAGGGTACCGTTACACCAGGTGACATCGCTGGTGATTTCGCCGGCGACGCAGGGGCGTGGCCTATCGTCAGCATCATCGGCAGCGAGTCGCCCCGTGTAAGGTGGTGATTTTGCACCGAAAAGTCGTTTGAGAGTGGTCGCCTGGTTTCGCAGCACTGCTTTGAAACCAGGCGACCACTCTTAGGCGATGTGTACACATCGCCCCATGTAGCATGGTGATTGACGATGTTACAGGTGATGGGAGCCGTAGGCTCCCATGTTACAGGATCGCCGCTGGGGTTTGTAGACACCTCAACGGCGATGTCGCCTGTAACATCGCCAAAGCGTCACCGGAGGTATCGCCGCATGTAAACACACGACGGCTTGGTGCCAAAAATGTGCGCGCTCCCGTGCGTCGCCGGCAACATCTTCGGCGATGTCACCTGGTGTGACGGTACCCTTAGGCTAATATAAATCCAATGGCCCCCACAGCGAAAATCTGAATTAAGTCTCCCACTTGACCCCACAGCTGCTATCTGGTTTCCCATTCATTTCAAGGTTCCTACTTCCCATTTAACTACTCGTATTCGTTGCCATTATATTGGGGTTTGGGACTGGCAGGGGAATAACCAGGGACGTAACTACAAATGCAGGGGTTGCAATTGCACCCAGGCCCTGGAGCCTAGGACTTTGGCCTATAGAAAAAGGCTAATACTATTAAAGATTTACAATAATTGGGGGCAACGTTGAAGCTTTCGCATGGGGCCCATGAGCTTCAAGTTACACCACTGGGTATAACTGGTGCCAGTGTTATAGGGCCTAAGGGGGCCTAAAATGTTCTTTGGTCCATACATGAAGACCAACACTGAGACCTTCTGGAGATTATGTATTGGGGGTCTTGAGCTTCATGTTACATCACTGAGGGAGGGGTGGCTACAAGAGCAGGGGGGTCCCTATTGTTTAGGCCTCTGCGAGGCTCGCATAGAAATCCCAAAACGAAGGTCCAAATTAGGCCCCTGCTATCAGGTTTCCCCAATAATGTTGAGGTTCCTAATTCCCATCTAACAATTTAGATACTATCGCCGCAACATCTAAGTGGTTAAACAGCAGCAATCAGAACTAGCTCCATTCACAGCAGTTACCTGTGGAAAACAGCTGGCACCTGATGCTCATGGGGCGTGTTAGCTGTGCGCCACTGATTGGGACGATATATATTGAAGATGACTCAGGCAGGCATATTTAGATGCTACGGTCGCAGTTAGCCGTCACAGGTGTATCAGAAGCCACAGACGAGTCTGCTGGGGCCACTCGCAGAAGGTCGCAGCGTCTGTCCGAACTGCCAAAGTCCTGAATTGTTATTGTGTCCCTTTAAGTGGTATTTTTGTGCTTGGTGATAGCTGGAGGTCACTACGCCCCAGCAGGTCTCCTACCTATCGACCTTTCAGCTGTCTCTATTTATACCCTTTGGCTCCAATGATGCATTGCTGGTGATAGCGTGTTTGGAGGTGATGTTGCTTCCTGGCTTTGCAGTGCATCGTGGATTTCCGTTGTAGTTTGTCATCTTTCCCTTTATTCATCTAAGTGTTCCTACCTCTCCCCCTTGTTTGTCTCCTTGGTGTTTTCCTTTAGTTGTTAGCTGGGTAGACCAGTGTTCACCCTATCTGATCTCTAAGTAACCTTTATTGAGGGACAGACAGGGAAGAGGTATGCTGCTCGACGACCGTTGCGGAGACTCTATAGGGTTGTTAGGGGGGCCAGGTGTCAGCGCTAGTGTTTCTAGGGGTCACCATCTTCACTTTACCCTTAGCGTTAGGGACTCCTTTTCCCCATTCGTTGTCCTGCGCTGGGTGTCTCCCTATACCCAGCATGACATTAGCTGCCAAATCTAAGCGGTTAAATGGTTACACTACACCAGAGGATGGATGGATAGATGGATAGATAGATGATTAATATATTGATGGATAGATAGAAAAATAGGAAGACAGAAGGATATATAGGTAGATAGGTAGAGGGATAGATATTTTTTGCAAGGTGAATTCAATTTAGTGCAATCTCATCCATTCATGGAAAATCCGTCTGGAATCAGTGCCGCACATTCGTCCTCTGTGAGCTTGTCCTGGAGGATTTGCTGCGGGCGCCCCTCAGTCCCTCAATCCTTAAGGGGGTGTCACACGCGTCAATGTCGTCAGCGATCTGATCGCTGACGACATTGACGGCTGATCGCTGGTGAGCTGTCACACAGACAGACTCACCAGCGATCAATTGACCAGTGACATCATGGAAACGATTTAAATATCGTTTCCACGATGTCCTGCTCCCGCTGCCAGCCTGCTGGAAGCGGGAGCAGGCTGGTCTCCAAGGTAAACTGCGGGTAACTAGGCAGCGCGCGCTGCCTAGATACCCGACGTGTACCTTAGTTACCAGCCTCCTCCGCTCACCCGGTGAGCAGAGGAGGCTGGTAACTAAGGTACACTGCGGGTAACTAGGCAGCGCGCGCTGCCTAGATACCCGACGTGTACCTTAGTTACCAGCCTCCTCCGCTCACCCGGTGAGCAGAGGAGGCTGGTAACTAAGGTACACTGCGGGTAACTAGGCAGCGCGCGCTGCCTAGATACCCGACGTGTACCTTAGTTACCAGCCTCCTCCGCTCACCCGGTGAGCGGAGGAGGCTGGTAACTAAGGTACACAGTCGGGTATCTAGGCAGCGCGCGCTGCCTAGTTACCCGCAGTGTACCTTGGAGACCAGCTCCCAGCGCTTGTGACAGGCGCTGGGAGCTGGAATATCGCTACTCCCGGTGTCACACGCAGCGATGCTGCGTGTCCACCGGGCGACAATCGCCAGGTTTCAGAGCTGGTTCTGAAACCCGGCGATCATCAACCAGCGATTTATCGCTGGTTGATGCAGTATGTCACACGCGTCAATATCGCTGCAACGTCACGTGCAGTCGATATCGTGCAGGCGATATTGACGCGTGTGACACCCCCTTTACCCGATCTCTATATTGTAAGGTTCCGTTCACACGTTTCAGATTCACTCAAGATTTTCTATCCAGATTATCTGAAATATCCAACAATTCTTCAGTATTTTCTTTCACCTCTTCCCTCCTTCTCTTCTATTAATAATGTATAATAATTTCCCGAGATCTGACATTACAATCTGCCGCCTCTTCCCTGCACCAGCACAACGTGGGGCAATAAATCCCGGCGCGGGAAGAGTTAAGCGCCGGAGGCTCAGAATTCGATAAGCAGCCGTGCCCGGTGACAGGCAGAGGATCCGGAGAATATTTTTGCCACAGCAGATTTGCAGTTGTCTAACAAGCGTGGAAGCCGGACTCACCTGCTTGCCACACAAAGGGGGGCGCTCTGTGACGAGCGCGGGCACTGCTCCAAGCCGGGGATTGGCACCGACGTCGGCGGATACATTACCACCCCGCTTTATTCTACGGATAATTATTGCTGACTGTACAGACGACGGCGTCTCGTTTAGACATGCAAGTGACAATGGGGATGGGGGGGGCGAGACTCGTCTACATTAAAGATGTCATCTCACCCAGGAGACCGCTCCGTGGCATTGTCTCATTAATCATAGATCTGACGGGCGCTGGAAGAGGCCCCCGGTGAGACCAGGCTCCTGCCATTCTTTGAAATAAGCCTCTCCAGTGATAGATGCCTGCGATACTTGATTGTGCGGCACCGAACGTGAGGCGACCATCTAATCTTTAATGTTCGGGGCTAATTAATGTTGTAAACGATTTGAGAAAATTCGGCTTCAATTCTTGTTAACTTTTTTTTCTCTTAGTTCTGAGGAGTTGGCGACATATTGCGGTCTGTAGCTGGCAGAGGCCTAACTTGTGTTACTATCAGGTTGTCACAATCTATCAAGGTTCCTAAATTCCCATGTAACCGCTTAGATGCTATCACCGCGGCATCTAAACGGTTACAAAGCAGCGACCTTAAGAGTTGGCTGCATAATGAGGTTTGGAGCAGGCCGAGGCCTAATTAGACTTACCATCCGGATGCCATAATCATTTTGGGGATCCTACCGCTTAGATGCCACAATCATGTTGAGGTTCCTAATTCCATCCAACTGCCTAGATGCTATCACTGCGGCAAGTAAGCGGTTAAAATGTAGCAGCATTGCAGTTGGCCGAATATAGAGCTTCATGGCAGGCTGAGGCCTAACTAGAGTTGCTATGTGGTTGACACAATCATGTAGAGGATCCTAAAGGTGCCGTCTCACGCATCAATCCGATGAACGATTTTGATAGCGATCACATGCACGCGCGATCGCTAACAAAATCATTCAGATCGCTGGTGAGCTGTCACATAGGCAGACTCACCAGCGATCAGTGGACCAGCGACATCGTGGAAATGATTTAAATATCTTTCCACAATGTCTTGCTCCTGCTGCCAGGCTGCGATAAGCGGGAGAAGGCTGGTCTCCAAGGTAAAAAGCGGGCATCTAGGCAGCGTGCTCTGCCTAGATACCCGATGTATACCTTGGTTACCAGCCTTCTCCGCTCACCGGCTGGTATCCAAGTTACACAGCGGGTAACTAGGGTCCCTAGTTACCTGCTGTGCACCTTGGATATCAGCCCGTGAGCGGAGAAGGCTGGTAACCAAGGTATACTTTGGGTATCTAGGCAGAGCACACTGCCTAGATACCCGCTGTTTACCTTGGAGATCAGCTCCCAGTGCTTGCAGAGAGGCGCTGGGAGCTGGCTTATGGGACGTCTCCCGGTGTCACACGCAGCGACGCTGCGTGTCCACCGGCTGACCAACGATAGATTTGAGGTCCTGTCCTCAAATCAAACGATGAAGGATCAGCCGACTGATCGTTCATCGTTTGTAGTGTCACACACAACGATGTAGTTTCGACATTGGTCAAGTGTCACAAAACACATGACTTTTGAACGATATCGGCAACGATATCGTTACGTGTGACGGTACCTTAACACTAACATGCCACAATCTTGTGGAGGTTCATAATTCACATTTTACCGCTTAGATCTTAGAACAGTGATGGCGAACTCCAGGCCTCGAGTGCCACCAACAGGTCAGGTTTTCAGGATTTCCTCAGCATTGCACAGGGGTTGGAATCATCCCCAGTGCAGGTGATTATATTATCACCTGTGCAATGTAAGGAAATCCTGAAAACCTGCACT
Organism: Allobates femoralis; assembly: GCA_033576535.1. NCBI lineage: Eukaryota > Metazoa > Chordata > Amphibia > Anura > Aromobatidae > Allobates > Allobates femoralis. The sequence continues at coordinate 571,923,641 of JARQOC010000004.1, read as the reverse complement.
GTTGGTGGCACTCGAGGCCTGGAGTTCGCCATCACTGTCTTAGAAGATGCTTTCACCATATCATCTAAACCAGTGTTTCCCAACTCCAGTCCTCAAGGCACACCAACAGGTCATGTTTTCAGGATTTCCTTCTCATTAGATAGATGATGGAATTATCCCCTGTGCAAGTGATTAAATTATCACCTATGCAATCCTAAGGAAATCCTGAAAACATGACCTGTTGGTGTGCCTTGAGGACTGGAGTTGGGAAACACTGATCTAAACGGCTAAAAGGAAGGAACATAACAGTTGGCGGTGTATTGAAGTTTGGGTAGGCTGAGGCCTAACTCAAATTACTATCTGGTATTGTGGTGCCCCTATGGCAAAGCGCACAGGAAGGTACTGCACCCCAATTAAAGGTGTGGTGCCTCCATAACCGTGGACGTGGGGAAATCTTCAGAGTCTGCACCCCAACAACCATACACAGACCACTTTAAGACAGGGGATGGTATATTTAGTAGGTCCCAGGGGGTGGAGCCTTGAGAGCGGGAGACGGGAGTGACAGCAGAGTCAGACAGTTGGTGTGAGAGAGCGAGGAAGAAGGACACAGGGGACACTGCGGCTAAAGTGGAGGGCGCCTCTTAGGAGAAGGGCGACTCAGATTCTGAAGGGGGTTTAGCCAGGACTGGTTGGAGCCAGCTGGGGACCCAGGTCGACACTGGCATACCGGAGCCAAGGTAGATAGACGTAAGGTTCCACCCTAACTACAGACCAGTGAGCTGAGGGCCCGACACACACAGGGAGCTGAAGCACCCCAACATCAGTCCCGCAGCTGGGTTCACGACACCAACAAGCCAGAGATGTTAGGCAACAGACCCCGAGGACTAGAGACATGGCTCAAGAGGGGCAAGAGAGAGAGAGTAACAAGACCACGACCGCCATATTGAGGGCATCACTGTCAGACTCTGGAGAAACCTTCACGATCTGCGGTTACAATACCCGTTAACCCAGAATGTACCGGGTACCTGTTTCCATCTGGTGCAACTAAAGAACCATTTGAGCTGAAGTGGTGTCTGTTCTCCTTTCATTCGGCGCCCAGAGGGCCACAGAGTCATCGCCAAGGCAAGGACTACTACTCCCCTCATTCACCGCGCTACCCTGAGGTAAAGCTCCACCTGTGGGGAGCTGTACTACCAAAGCTGCCTTCCCATCACTTCAGCGGCCAGCTGCAGCGCTGGTAACCCTATTACCAAGTACCACAGGTGGCGTCACGATACCATCTCCCCCATCATCATCACCCCGAGCCACTGAGGGTCCGGGGCACGGAAACGGGAACCGACCAACCGTGATCCCTCACTGAAGCAACCACCTGTCCCGGTATCCGAGTACCCCCACCCTGTCGACCAACTCAGTAGCCACAATCATGATCTAAATGCTTAGATGCTCTAATCATGTTGAGGTTTCTAATTTCCATCTAACTGCCTATATGCTATTACCGCAGGATTTAAGCGGTTGAAAAGCAGCACCATAGGAATTTGCATAATATTGGGGTTTGAGGGAAGCCCAGGCCTAACGAGAGTTATTATCTGGTTGCCACAATCATGTTAAGGATCCTAACACTTAAGGCCCTGTCACACATAAAGAGATCACTAATGAGATCGCTGTTGCGTCACGAAATTCGTGACGCAACAGCGATCCACTAAAAATGTCGTTCTGTGTGACACGCACCAAAGATCTGGCCCCTGCTGTGAGATCGTTGATTGTTACATACTGCTCTGGGTCATTCCTGCGTCTTTGTGCTCCCGCTGGGAACGCTACATCGTTGTGTTTGACAGAGATAATGAGCAACGATCTCAATGCTACGCTATGGAGAGAAAATTCATGACTGTGGTATAATTCTGGATCGCTGATGAGATGCCTGTTTGACATCTTACCAGCGATGTGTAAATGACGCACCAGCGATCTCTGCACATCGTTATCGGGATCGCTGATGCGTCATTATGTGAGACTGGGCCTTAAGATGCCACAATCTTGTGGAGGTTCCTAATTCCCATCTACAGTAACTGCTTAGATGCTATTACCACAGCATGCAGCATCTAAGCGGTTAACAAGAAGCAATCATAGGAGTTGTTGGTAAATTGAGGTTTGAGGCAGGCAGAGGTATAAAGTTACTATCAGGTAGCTGCTATCATGTCAACATTCCTAATTCCTATCCAACCACTTGGATCTATTGCTACGGCATCTAAGCTAATGGAAAGCAGCATCATAGGAATTGGCAATATATTGAAGTTTGGGGGAGGCCAAGGTCTAACTCGAATTACTAGCTGGCTGCCACAATCATGTCGAGGATCCTAAAACTTAGATGCCACAATGTTGTGGAGGTTCCCAATTCCCATCTAACTGCTTAGATGCTATTGCCACCACATGCGGCATCTAAGAGGTTAAAAACAAGCAATCGTATGAGTTGTTGGTATATTGAGGTTTGGGGTAGGCACAGGCACAGGCAACTATCAGCTTGTTGATATCATGTCAACAATCCTAATTCCCTTCCAACCGCTTAGATGCTATTGCTGCAATCTAATCGATTGAAAAGCAGCATCATAGGAATTGGCAGTATATTGGAGTTTGAGGGAGGCTGAGGCCTAGCGAGAGTTACTATCTGGTTGCCACAATCATGTCGAGGATCCTAAAGGTACCGTCACACGCGGCAATATTGCTAGGCAATTTCACTGGCAATTTGCTGGTTGCAGTGAAATCATGGACACATTCTATTTTGTTGCTGTGTACAAATGGAACAGTGTGTCCATGATTTCACTGCAACCAGCAAATTGCCAGTGAAATTGCCTAGCAAAATTGCCGCGTGTGAAGGTACATTAACACTTAGATGCCACAATCTTGTTCGGATTACTAATTTCCATCTAACCACTTAGATGCTATCACCCCGGCATCTAAACGGTTACAAAGCAGCGACCATAGGAGTTGTTGGCTTATTGACGTTTTGGGCAGGTTGAGGCCTAACTAGAGTTACTATCTAGTTGCCACAATCATGATCCTAAAGCTTAGATGCCCCAATCATGTGGAGTTTCCTATTTCCCTTTCTCACTGCCTAGATGCTATCACCACAGCATCTAAGCGATGGAAAAGCAACATCATAGAGATTGGTAGATTATTGGGGTTTGGGGGAGGCAGAGGCCTAACTAGAGTTACTATTAGGTTGCCACAATCATGTCAGGGATCCTAACACATAGATGCCACAATCTTGAGGAGGTTTCTAATTCCCATCTAACTGCTCAGATGCTATTGCTGCAGCACACAGCATCTAAACGATTAAAAAGAAGCAATCGTATAAGTTGTTGGTAAATTGAGGTTTTGGGGCAGGCAGAGACATAAATAGAGTTAATATCAGGTTGTCGATATCATCTTATGTTCCTAACTCCCATCCAACCACTTAGATGCTATCACATTGACATCTAAGCAATTGAAAAGCAGCATCATAGGAGTTGGCAGAATATAGGACTTCATGGCAGGCTGAGGCCTAACTAGAGTTATTATTGACTCGCCCAGGGCTGGAGTACTTGGATTTCAGGCATTGCTGCTGGATCCTGTCACTGGTGTTCGATGCCAGAGACTATGGCCCTGGTGGTCGCTGAAAGTGTTGAAATTAAAATAATAAAAGTGTATTTGTTCGTGACACCACCTGTAGTTTCTGATGATAATACCAGCGCTACTTCAGACCTCTGGGGATGGTGTTATTGTAGCCAGTTGGTCTTGCTCCCTGCAGGTAGAGCAATGTCCCCAGGGCAGTGATGCTGTATTCACTGGAAGGCATGCTGCACCTCTGGGGATTTACCGCGAGTCCTGGCTCCTTGTTTGGCTACTGTTACAGGAGCGGGGGAGGCTGAAGACTCCTCGGTCTGACCAGTGTCGGCGGCTCAGAGTTAGACTTGCCTGTGTGGCGTTCCACTGGTCAGTGCGCCACAGTAGGGGTACTGCACCCACAACAGAGTGTGCGGTATCCCAGTCATTGGAGGGGATAATGTTGAACTGGGGCTCTTTTCCTAGCATCACTACACCTAGAGCAGGGGACCAATCAGCTAACCTGTTACCAGGGTAACCAATCTCGGTGGGAGGAGTGTTAGGGTAAAAGGAGCGGGATACAGAAAAACAGTCAGCGAAAGAAGAGAAGAGGAGAGTCTAGTCTGAAGGACGAAGCAAGGAACAAGTCCTAGAGGGACACCACAGTTAGGCGCCCGAAAAGGAGTAGTGACCCAGACAGAAAGGGGAGACCCAGTGTCAAACTGTCCGAGTAAACGGTCTGGGGGATCCCGGTCCTCAACGGGGTACCGGCTCCGAGTCGCGGTGCAGGAAAGTCCAACCCTGAGTCGCCAATACCGGTAGGTCGTAGGTCTGCCAAGCAGCCTCCGACCTTGTCCACAACGTGTAGCCCCACCAGGTATCCTCAAACTGGGTTGAGCCCCTTAGAGAAGAAGGGTCACCTCATCACACCCGACGGGCCTGATAGGAAGTGGGTTGTACAGGGCAGCGCAAGGATAGTAAGGAGGCGCAGGAACAGAGGACAGTGAAAGTACTAAAGAAGGAACACCTGAGAGCCTCAGAAAGACTTTATTCCCTCAAGTGACCACCCGGCCAGCTACCCGCAAAGCCTGTGTAACTTTGTACCTGAACTGTTGAAGAACTGTTGCCAGTAAAGTACCTGTACAGAGTCAGCAAGCCTCCGGTGTCTTATTCTGTTAAGTTAAGAAGCAGCTGCTGCCACATCTTCCAGATCAGCAGCAGCACTTGCTCGGGGATCCCGCTCCGCCTGCAGGGATCGTTATCAATCAGCTGCAATACCATCATCCCCGGTGGTCTGACAGCGGCGCTGCTGAGATCACCAGAAACTGACGGTGGCATCACGAGACTTTCTTTTTATTATTTTTCCCTTTTAACAAGTGACCCCAGGGAACGGGTCCAGGCAGGCCACCAGTGACATCCCCTTACAGTAAAAGTCCGGATTCCGAGTTCCCAAAGACCCCTGGGTGGGTAACCTGCACCACTCCCGGAGCAGATATGCCATTCCATGGACTGGGATCCCCCAGACCGGTCGGTAGACGTTCTGATACCAGGTGTTAGCATACACCCACCCTCAGGCTCCCCTTTTCTCGTCTGGGTCACCGCTCTTTTCTGGGTGCCCTTACTGTACGTCCCCTGAAGGGTCTTTCTCGACCTCTCAATTACTCATCGTTCTATACACACTCTTCTTCTTCGTTCCAGCTCTCCACTACCCACCTACATACCCCACTGGGACCGGTTACCCTAGTAACGGGTTTAACTAATTGGCCCCCTGAGCTAGGCGTGTGGATGTAGGATGAAAGCCACATACGAACCTCTTCCTTCACTGGCCACAGGGATATTGCATACGCTGGTCTGGGTGCAGTACCCCTTGGTGGCACACCGACCAGTGGGGCGCCACACTATCTGGTTGCCACAATCATGTCGAGATGCCACAATCTTGTGGAGGTTCCTAATTCCCATATAACAGCTTACCGGTAGATGCAATCACCATGTCATCTAAATGATTACAAAGCAGTGACCATAAGAATTGGTGGCATATTAAAGTTTGGGGGAGGCTGAGGCCTAATTAGAGTTACTATCTGGTTTCCACAATCATGATCCCAACGCTTAGATGCCCCGACCATGTTGAAGTTCCTAATTCCCATCCAACCACTTAGATGCTATTGCCACGGCATCTCTGCTGTTGAAAAGCAGTTATCATAGGAATTGATTGTAAACTGGGGTTTGGAGTTGGCAGGGGCAGTAACTAGATTGGGTACTGGTATTACAGAGCCTAAGGGGGCCCAACATATCCCTTTGGTCCATATGTGAAGACCAACACTGAGACCCATGTTATCTGGGGCCTTTCTGAAGATTATGTATTGGGGCACATGAGCTAGCTTCACGTTACATCACCGGGGCAAGGGTGGATACAAGATCGGGGAGTCCCTGTACTTTAGGCCTCTACTAGGGTCAAATAGTGACGGGCCAAATTAGTCGCCGGCAGCTATCAGGTTGCCCCAATCATGTTGAGGTTCCTAATTCCCATCTAACCGCTTAGATGCTGTCGCCGCGGTATCTAAGCAGTTAAACAGAAGCGATCAGAGTAGCTCTGTTCGCAGCAGTTACGTGGGAGTCTGGGAAAGCTTGCTGGAGACTGGCGGTCACAGTTACTTCCGAAAATTGCCATTGAGGACATATTTAAGGGAGCAATTGACACATCGAAATACTTGATAAAGGGGAACTGTGTCCACTCCTGATATGTATTTTTTTTGTAATAAATACGTGTTCTCTACAAACTTACAATTATGGATCATCTCTTCTTTTAACGCCGGGTCGTGTTGTTCCTCAGTTATTCCTCTTGGGAACGTATGAATTCATTGACAACAAGCTGGGGGCATGTCTCTATGCAGCGGGAGACCGTGAGGACTGATTGGACAGAAATGGCGCCACCCTGGTCCACAGGTTGGACGTTGTATTGCAGCTCAACAGAGCAGAGCTGCAATTCCAGACACAACCTGTAGACAGGTGTGGTGCTGTTTCTAAAACAAAACAGCCATGTTTTTCTAACCCTCTATTTCTGAACAAATCTACCATAATCGGTCAGGAAGCAAAATGAATTTTTCAGTTTTCCTCTCCCGGGCCCCAGGTGGTGACAGGAGTCTGTTTTCGTGGGCTGCGGTGTGGACGGCAGTTGTTTTGCAATCTGTTCGGGGGCGGCAGACCCTTCTCCCTACTTGTCCCCCCAGGGACCCCCTTTGTGTGATTACTTACAGGTGTGGCCGCCTCAGCTGTCAGGGTTTTCTCACAGGCCAGACACCTGCAAGGGGGGGTGGGAGGCGACTGGGAGGGCAGGAATGTGGCACAATGGCCCCCATTTGGGTCACAGCAGGGCACAGGTGGGGGGTGTAGTGGCCCAGGTGGCCCACATCTGCTGCTGGCGGGATTAGCGGTGGATTGTTCTCTATATAGTGGACCCAGAGGGACCAGGAGATCAGGGAATTTTCACAGGATCACATTACCGAAAACATGAGCTACAGGTGTCAGACATGGGCCGCCGTGACCCTGTGACCTTCCAAGTGGATCCTTTTTCAGTTCCCCTAAACAAAGTGGTCAAATGATTCATTACGGCTTGTTAACGGGACACCGCATACCCAATGTCTATCTTATCTCTATGACCAGGACAGGTAAATGCAATCTATTGTTCCCTGTTATCAGCCAAAATCCAGGGGGTCAATGTGAAATTTTTTTTTTTTGTTTAGTTCGATGACTGATGGGACACGTAGAAAAATCTCTTCCCCCATGAGGACTCCTAACAGGGGTCAGAAAATGAGCATTTAGTGCCCTAAAAGACCAATTAAAGGATGAGGATAAGTCAGGAGGACATTTTTTTAGTTTAAGAAAAGATTACTTTGGGCTAAAAAAATATTTTTGTAATTGGGTGTCATTAAGAATTTTGCACCGTTTGGCTTTTACATAATGAGTTAACTGAGAATCTAACAGGGAGCTCCTTCTAAATGGGAGATTGTAATCTCATTTTAGATCTGGTCTGTAATCATAACCTGGGACAGGGGAGTGAAGACAGAACATACCTATAAGAGCTACATCAGAAGGCGCTACCTGAAGGATCCTTCTTCTGAAACCAAGTTGAGTTGAACTTTGATGTGATCAGAAATCATCACAGAGCAATTCAGAAAACAAATCAAGGCGGTACAGACTCCAATGGAAGGTTCTTAGGTCTATAGACCACATCAAAGATGAACTGAACTTAAGTGTAATCCGAAATAAGAAAAGTAGATGAAAGAGTTGCAAACTCACAAGGAGCTCACTGTCGGAATCTTAGTTAACTCATTCCGAAGCCAGGAAACAAAAGCCCAGAAAAGCTAAACGGTGCAAAATTTTTAATAAAACCCAATTACAAAAATTATCTTTATCCCAAAATACATACATTTATGTAAAGACAAAACATCCTTAACCTTTAAAGGGATTAAAAGTATGCCTATATCCCATTGGGTGTTCCTCAATAAATGTCCTACAGCAACCTTTCTCAGAAATGAAATCCATTTATAGGGATTATGAAAACGTAACTGCTTTCTTCTAAAAACAGCGCCACACTTGTCTACAGGCCGTGTCTGTTATTGCAGCTCAGTTTCATTAAAAGGAATAGGGAAATGGCATACAGGGTAAATTCTACTCGGCTTCCTTCCGCTCTTAGGATACTCTGGCAAACAAATAGGGGACGGAAGTCATCCATCACAGACCTGAAGGCCTCCTTGTGCTCAGTCTGTTACCTTGTCTGGACCCAGGGGTCACAGGGATTTATTTTAGGAAGCTGCCCAGTGCAGGTCAGGAGGGGGGGGGGGTCCTTACACTTAGGATTTTGTTTTCTGTGTTTGGTCTGCGCCTCCCTCCTTGGAAATCAGTCGGAACTCTTAATTACTGGCAGAGAAACAACCAGTATTACCAGCTAAGTGGCTCTAATGACCCCAGGGGGCCCCTCCTGACAGCTCTGATTTTAGTAAACATGGGCTTTTCTTAGAATTCGGTTTTCTGACTTTCCTCCGTTGTGCTTCCTGAAAATATACATTGTAAATGCTGCTTTTCTTAGAGCGAGTCTTTGTTGTTTTTCCTGGAAATATACATGACCACAGGGAAATACCATTCCTGCTGTTAATGCAGCGTGTCAATAAACGCAAGGACATCTATCAGTTTGACAAGGGGCAGGGTAACGCCCAGTTGTCAGTTAAGTCTTCTTTTAAGGAGGAATAACAGAGGGGGTTGTAAGAAAAGGTGTCCGTAAAAACTTTTATTCCCCATGAGATACAAATTCTACAGCATTTTTTGGTAAAGGAAATGGATCATCAACATTTTTTTCTGTAATGTGCCTATCCTCTGTTATTTCTCCTGAAAATATAATGTTAAATACAACTAGTTGTTATCATATATATTGGTAACACTAACACCATTATATGATAACACACAAACACACAGTCATCAACGTGACCGATAATGTCCATTTGTCAATTTATTCACACATTTCCAGGAGGAATAACAGAGGATTTCTAAGTAAAGGTGCTCATAAAAAGAAAACACTTTCATCCTCTATGATACAAATTCTAGAGCATTTTTTTATTAAAAGACATGGATCATCAACATTTTTTGTAAGATACCTATTCTCGGTTATTCTCCTGGAAATGTATGGCTAATCTGACAACTAAGCATTATCATGTATGTTGATAATACTGATACCATTATATCAGAACACGCTCTACTGTCAATGTAACTGGTAGCACCCAGTTGGCAATTTATTCACACATTTCCAGGAGGAATAACAGAGGACTTGTAAGAAATGGCGTCCATTAAAAATTTTTATTTCCCATAAAATACAAATTCTAGAGTGTTTTGTTAAAGGCAATGGGTCATCAAAAATGTGTGTTTTTTTGCAATGTGCCTATCCTCTGTTATTCCTCCTGGAAATGTTTTGCTACACTGACAACTAGGCATTATCATGTATGTTGGGAATACTGACATTATATCATAACACGCTCTCTGTCAATGTGACTGCTGGTGCCCAGTTGTCCATTTATTCAGACATTTCCAGGAGAAATAACAGAGGAGCTCTAAGATATGTTGTTTATAAAAACCTTCATTCCTTAGGCCGGCTTCACACCACGGTTTTTGACTGTCAGGTTCTGTCCGGTGTTTTGCAGGATGCACCTGACAACCACGGATGAGCAGAACCGGCAGTCCTGCTTTTTGCCGACTTCGTTGCTGGCACTGCCCGGTGCTGAAATTTTAGCCATGGAGCTCTCCAAGTGCTGAAATTCAGCGATGGCTGCTTTTAACAGCCGCAGCTCTTTCAGCAGCAGGCGTCCGGGACCCGGCACAATTTTCTACCGGATCTGGCACCCCATAGACTCCCATGCTATGGGCGCCGTATCCAGGAGGATCCGGTTTTGTGTCCAATGCAAAAATCGGACATAACCGGATCCTCACTGAAAAGCCCCGAACCGGATGGTATATAACAGCCATCCAGCCCCATAGTGATACATGGGGGCAAATTCGGAACCGGGGTAGTCTGGTGTGGACCCGAAAAATCGTGGTGTGAAGCCAGCCTTATAAGTTAAAGTCTACAGCATTTTTTGGTAAAGGGAATGGGTCATCAAAAATGTTTTCTTCGTAATGTGCCTTTTCCTCTGTTATTCCTCCTGGAAATATATTGCTACACTGACAACTAGGTGTTATCATTTATGTTGGGAATACTGACACCATTATATCATAGCACACGCTCTACTGTCAATGTGACTGCTGGCGCCCAGTTGTCAATTTCTTTACACATTTCCAGGAGGAATAACAGAAGATAGGCGCACTATAAGAAAAAAAATGCTGTAGAATTTTTCTTTTTCTTTATAAGGAATAATAGTTTTTAACGGACACCTTTTCTTACAATTCTACCATTATTCTTCCTTAAAATATGACTACTGGGCTTGTATAAGGTTTTTTTTTTATGAGCAGCTTTTCTTAGAACTCCTGTTACTCCTCCTGAAAATGTGCGAATAAAATGACAACTGGGTACCGGCAATCACATTGACAGTAGTTTGTGAGTTATAATATAATAGTGTCAGTGTTACCAACGTACATAATAACAGTTGTTAGCAATACATTTTCAGGAGGAATAACAGAGGATAGGCACAGTAAAAAAAAAAAAAAAAAATTATTGATGATCCGTTTTCTTAAGCAAAAAAATATGTACAGTTTGTATCTTTTATAGGGAATAAAAGTTTTTGATGGACACCTTTTCTTACAGGTCCTCTGTTATGCCTCCTGGAAATGTGAATAAATTGACAATTGGGCACCAGCAGTCACATTGAGAGTAGTGTGTGTGTGTTTTGATGTAATGGTGCCAGTTTCGCAGGAACACTGCCATTACCACAATGCATGATAACGCCTAGTTATACCTCCTGGAAATATGTAAAGAAATTGACAACTGGGCAATAGCAATCAAATTGACAGTAGTGTGTCATGGTATAACAGTTTTCAGAGGAGCACGGCCATTACTGATATACTGCGCATGATAACGCCCATTTGTCAGATTAGTGATACATTTCCAGGAGGAATAACAGAGGATAGGTATACTACAAAAAAAAATTTTGATGATCCATGCCTTTTAATAAAAAAATGCTCTAGAATTTGTATCTCATAGAGGATGAAAGTTGTTTTTTTTTTTTTTTTTAATGAACACCTTTACTTAGACTCTGTTATTCCTCCTGGAATTGTGTTGACTCACATTTTGCGAATACTGACATCAGTATATCATAACACATATACTACTCTCAATACGACTGCTGGTGCCCAGTTGTCAATTTATTCACACATTAATGAATGTACCTCTTCTGGAATGTTGTTGACCTTTTTATACATTTTAGGAGAAATAACAGAGGTTAATAATCAACAACTGCCATTTTCCATGCTACAGTTTGACGCCAGCCGCCGATGTGTTACCAAAGGGAACAGCAGTACCCGGTTGTCAATTTCTTCATGCATTTCCAGGAGGAATAACTGAGGAACATTACAATGCAAAATTCTAAGAAAATATTGTCCAGAATTATTATTATTAATAGAGGTTACTCGGAAACAGTTTTACTTTTCCATGTCTTATACCGACATCCAATACAGTCTGACTCAAATTTTTTTTTGAATGGTTAAATTTGTCATCATGGAGTCATCTCTGCCGCTCCTGATTATCATTACATTTATTATTTACAGCCATTAACGCTTCATTATAGCCATACAAGCATCTGCTGCAATGTAATACTCCCTCTGCTGGCCGCACTGGTGAACTACACACACAATAAATTCAGTCCTTTGTTCTCCTATGACAATGGTTTGGGGCTGAATATGATAAACGAGACATAAACCCCTCACAGAGAATACCGTGACGGGCGACAACATAAACGTGCAAGAGATGGGGCGAAACAAGGAAAACAGTGAAAATAGATTTTTATTGAACGGATTGTGAATATTCACGATTTTCATTCACTTCTAGCAAAGACAGAAATCAAAAATGGAGGCTGTGGGGAGACAAATATAGGGACAATGAATGTGGCCCTGAGGAGCGGTCCTTATAAGGGGGTTTTCCCACAAAGAAAAATTGATTTTAATCAATGGATCTTGGAATAATAATTTCCACAATTGGATGTGATTAAAAATGTTCCTGTACTGAGATAATTTTATATACGTGTCCCTGCGGTGTACAGGAGATGTGGTATAATCAGACTATGTCCCTGTATGGTCAGACACATCCATTACACAGTACATAGCAGGGACACATATATAAGATTATCTCAGCACAGGAGATGTGGTATGATCAGACCATGTCCCTGTACGGTTAGACACATCCATTACACAGTACATAGCAGGGACACATATACAGTGCCTACAAGTAGTATTCAACCCCCTGCAGATTTAGCTGGTTTGATAAGATGCCAATAAGTTAGAGCCTTCAAACTGCAAACGAGAGGATTTATTAACAGAAGCATAAATCTTACAAACCAAAAAGTTATGTTGCTCAGTTGAATTTTAATACATTTTAAACATAAAAGGGTGGGTCAATTATTATTCAACCCCTATGTTTAATATTTTGTGGAATAACCCTTGTTTGCAATTACAGCTAATAATCGTCTTTTATAAGACCTGATCAGGCCGGCACAGGTCTCTGGAGTTATCTTGGCCCACTCCTCCATGCAGATCTTCTCCAAGTTATCTAGGTTCTTTGGGTGTCTCATGTGGACTTTAATCTTGAGCTCCTTCCACAAGTTTTCAATTGGGTTAAGGTCAGGAGACTGACTAGGCCACTCCAACACCTTGATTTTTTCCCTCTTGAACCAGGCCTTGGTTTTCTTGGCTGTGTGCTTTGGGTCGTTGTCTTGTTGGAAGATTAAATTACGACCCATCTTAAGATCCTTGATGGAGGAGCGGAGGTTCTTGGCCAAAATCTCCAGGTAGGCCGTGCTATCCATCTTCCCATGGATGCGGACCAGATGGCCAGGCCCCTTGGCTGAGAAACAGCCCCACAGTATGATGCTGCCACCACCATGCTTGACTGTAGGGATGGTATTCTTGGGGTCGTATGCAGTGCCATCCAGTCTCCAAACGTCACGTGTGTGGTTGGCACCAAAGATCTCGATCTTGGTCTCATCAGACCATAGAACCTTGAACCAGTCTGTCTCAGAGTCCTCCAAGTGATCATGAGCAAACTGTAGACGAGCCTTGACATGACGCTTTGAAAGTAAAGGTACCTTACTGGCTCGTCTGGAACGGAGACCATTGCGGTGGAGTACGTTACTTATGGTATTGACTGAAACCAATGTCCCCACTGCCATGAGATCTTCCCGGAGCTCCTTCCTTGTTGTGCTTGGGTTAGCCTTGACTCTTCGGACAAGCCTGGCCTCGGCACGGGAGGAAACTTTCAAAGGCTGTCCAGGCCGTGGAAGGCTAACAGTAGTTCCCTAAGACTTCCACTTCCGGATGATGCTCCCAACAGTGGAGACAGGTAGGCCCAACTCCTTGGAAAGGGTTTTGTACCCCTTGCCAGCCTTGTGACCCTCCACGATCTTGTCTCTGATGGCCTTGGAATGCTCCTTTGTCTTTCCCGTGTTGACCATGTATGAGTGCTGTTCACAAGTTTGGGGAGGGTCTTAAATAGTCAGAAAAGGCTGGCAAAAGAGATAATTAATCCACACATGTGAAGCTCATTGTTCTTTGTGCCTGAACTACTTCTTAATACTTTAGGGGGACCAAACAGAATGCTGGTGGTTTAAGGGGTTGAATAATAAATGACCCTCTGAATTAACTTTTAACGCTTTAAAAAAAATGCAGTGCATTTCCCACTTCCAGGCTGATCTACAGTCCAAATGTCACAATGCCAAGTTAATTCCGCATGTGTCAACCAGCTAAATCTGCAGGGGGTTGAAGACTACTTGTAGGCACTGTATAGAAGATTATTTCAAACACAGGAACATTTTTATCAAACACATCCAATTGTGGAAATTCTATGTATCACAAGATCTATTGGTTAAAATTAACTTTGTTGGTGGGAAAAAAATCCTTTAAGGACTGTGAAATGTGCCCATTGGAACCATATAAAGTGTCCTTATAATTTTGTCGCTTCGGCCTCCATGTTGATTCCTGTCTATTCCTAACTGCTGTGCTATAAGTGAATGAAAATTATGGTCACTATGAGGTCACAAATCAGTCACTTAAGTAAAATATAGCAAAAAAAACTTTCAATATTAAAGATCATCTTGTTTCTACAGCTCCTATACAGATCTATATGTCTCTATGGTAACAGTCAACAAACAAACCCCGATACTCGCCAGGATCAGTGGACGACAACACCCCCACTCACTTCTATGGGAGAGTGTACTGAGCATGTGCAGAGAGGGGGAGACACGAAGAAGGAGGAGCTTCCGATGATCAGTGTGTCAGTGTACTGAGCATGTGCAGAGAGGGGGAGAAAGGAAGAAGGAGGAGCCTCCGATGATGATTGTCAGTGTACTGAGCATGTGCAGAGAGGGGGAGAAAGGAAGAAGGAGGAGCCTCCGATGATGATTGTCAGTGTACTGAGCATGTGCAGAGAGGGGAGACACGAAGAAGGAGGAGCTTCCGATGATGATTGTCAGTGTACTGAGCATGTGGAGAGAGAGGGAGAAAGGAAGGAGGAGCCTCTGATGCTGAGTGTGTCAGTGTACTGAGCATGTGGAGAGAGGGGCAAACAGGAAGAAGGAGGAGCCTCCGATAACGAGAGGTCTGCGAAAAATGACAGGAAGTGTTTTCATAAGGTAAAATATACAGACAATGGGGAAAAAAATAACATTTTTATTTTAATAAAAGAAAAAAAATTCTGACAACAGATTCCCTTTAATGACACCATGAATATTAGACACATTTATATTTAGATATTTTCTTTTAACACATTTTAAGCAAACAATAGAAAAAGCCTAAAAGAATCGTGCCAGTCACCACGTTCCCAGACGGGACAGACGTCCGTCCACTGAGGTATAAAGCGCGACCAACGGCGAAACTAGAGAACTATACAGAGGGCCCACATTAACCCTCTCTAGGCTAAAGGCTTGGGACCCATTTTACTCTCCCCCACAAGGTCTGTTTTTCCAGTCCCAATCATTTCCATGGGGATGTGGGCATTGGAAACACCCTGGTACCGTTGGGAGAGGTGGGAAATATCCTATAACTAAGAATAGGACCCCACCTAACACAGGATTGGTTGCAATGACCCGCTTGCCTAAGGGTCTGTTGACGCCTTTAACCTGTTATGCCAACTTCAGCTACTTTTTAAAATAGAAAAAAAAAAAAAAAAACAATTATGCTAATTAAAAAGAAATGATCTTTTTAATATATATAATAAAAAATATATATTTTTCATTGACATTTTACATAAATGAAATGAATAAATGTATATTTTTTATGAATACATATATATAAAAAATATTAATGTTACTTATATAAGTTCAAATAAAAATATTTACTCATTTGATATGGAAATGAGATTTATTTTTACTTGTATAAAAATATTTTTATTAAATATATATTTAATAAAAATTCTTACATTGTATTTGATTTATATACAAGTAAAAATAAAAAAAATTGTTAATTTTATTTATATATAAAATATTTTATTGAATATAAAATATTTATATATAAAATATTTTTATTTTTACTAATAAATACAATTAATATTTTATTATATATATATTCATTTAATAAAAACTTATGTTTGTTATTTCTATAGAATATATATTCTTCATTACATTTTTTTTTTTTTTTTTTTTTTTACGAGAGATGATGAGTTGTGGGGTTTTTGGGAAACAAAATATATATATATATTTTTTTTTTTTTTGATTTCCCAAAAACCCCACAAGTCATCATCCCTTGTATAACAGTAAACAATGACGGCTGCCGTCCCTTTGGCTGCAGACTGTGGGTGTTGTTGGCCCTAGAAATTGCTGACAGATTAGCTTTTCACCCATGTGTGAGTCTATAACTCTATTGGCCGAAGGTACCATGATGTGCAAAAGACTACTGGCCTCACGACCATGGCTGTGAAGTTGGAGTCATGGAGTTGGTGCCCATTCTTGGGTGGAGTCGGATTCAGTGAAATTGAAGAATCAGATGTTTGGCTTACTGACGTCACAGCCCTCTACTAGCCATTGGAAAGACAATCAACTTTTCCTCCCATCCCCCACCTGTTAAGCATGCATACTCATATCAGGTGAGCGTGCATGTACTCTCTCTCAAAGGGCAAGAGGACAGAAGCTGATACCCAACACATTTCACAGCAACTTCCCTCTACTGAGGACGTAAACATGGAAGGAGCCGACATTCAGTGGCCGGATCATTCTTTCCGAGGTCTCCCCAAAGGCCGGGGCTCCAGTCAGTTTTACAGTTCCAGCAGTACACAAAGCGTTCATGTAAATCGTCACCTCGACACTTCTCCAAACAGTAAGAAAACACAAGAAAAAATAAAAAAAATTTTACCAAAATTTGCAGATTGTAGTTGCCATGATTTGTGATGTGCATTGAAGGAAAAATAACAGTATGAGAGGCGGAAAGGCAAAACTTGGCATAATGATGGTTGTTTTTCCTCCCCCTACCACACAGAGGTCACTTACAGGGTCTGATCGACCGATCCATCGTTAGAGTCACCTCCCGGTGCCGGAGGCCAAACGGTGGTTAAAGCATCAGCGAAAATTTGTCTGTTTTGCACCATAAAATTGTCAGTAAAAATGTGAGAGATCGACAGTCAATTTCCAAATTTTGTAACATTCAGAAATTAAAAAAAAAATGTTTTCGTAGAAGCGTGTTCCCAGGCACAGAATACAGGAGTCTAATAAAGGCAGAGGCAGCTTGGAAATTGTGCTACATGTAGTGTAAGCGGTCAGCTCCTACTCCGTCCACATAAAAAAATATAGGAACATCCACAGATTAACGGATCAGTAAATTCAATTTCTGGTCTACAGATTAAGTGAGCACAAAAAAAAAAAAAAAATATTAATAAATAGATGTGGAAAAAAGAAAAGTTGAAAAAAAAAAGCAAAAACAAAATAGACAGGATTATCAGAATGGTTAAGATCTATAGATCAGAAATTAAATTATCTGGTTCGTTGAGGTTTGGGTAAACCGACGATCATTCATATATTCTTTATACTTTATGATTTATGGATCAGAAATTGCAATCTGTCAGCAGAGAGGAAAAGAAAAAAAATATATATACTTTTTGATAAGCAAAGAAAAAAAAATACAGGGTTAAAAATAATCAGAGCGCTCAGTTTCTTATCCATAAATCTCAAGGCAGCCAAAATAAATAAATAAAGTTTTGCCATGGTGCTTTTTTTTCCCCTCGGTGCCTTTAGGATCTATGGATAAGTGAATAAACTATCTGATCATCTTTGTTAACCCTGTATTTTTTTGTTTTGTGTTTTGTTTTCTATTAAAAACATTTTTTTTTATTATACTTTTCTAGTGTTTTTTTCTTGTACAAAAAAAAAAAAAAAGAAAACACACACCAAAACAAAGAAAATATAAAAGACAAAAAAGAAAGCTTTGTAATGAATAAGCACAACAGATAATTCATGGTTAACAGAAGTAATCAGATCAGTTACTTCACTTTCTTATCCATAGTTCTAAAAGGGAACCAGTCAGCTTGTTTTACCCCCCTCTGCTATCACTACCTGTCCCTGCACCTTGCTAGCTGATCCCTAACCATCCCTGTCTGACCTAAAAGTGTACTATAATGTTTAAAGACAAACGATTTATACCTTACAAGCAGTCTCCACCTGTAGACTGTAAAGGCGGGCTCCAGGGCTCCATTCTCCCTCCTCATTGGCTCCTAGCTCGCCCCGCTAGGCGTCATCATCCCTTGTGCTGTGCCACCTCTTTTTGAAATTCCCACCTCCTTTGCTACTATGATGCGCTAGGCCGGAACATCATATCAGGCCCGATGCATTGTGGGGACCGATCACGTGTTCAGCCCGGCTCCGATGCATGCATATTGAGGCCAGGCCGTACACATCATAAGCCCGCACAATGCACCGGGCCGATATGATGTTCCGGCCTAGCGCATCATAGTAGCTAAGGAGGCGGGAATTTAAAAAAAGAGGTGGCACAGCACAAGGAATGAGGACGCCCAGCGGGGCATGCTAGGAGCCATCGAGGAAGGAGAGTGGAGCCCTGGAACCTACCCATTTATGGATGGAGACAGTATGTAAAGTATAGAAGTCATTTTTCTCAAGCTTTATAGTGCAGTTTTAGGTGAGACAGGGATGATTAAGGATCAGCTAGCAAGGTGCAGGGACAGGTAGTGATAGCAGAGGGGGGGAAACGAGCTGTCAGGTTCCCTTTAAGGCACCGAAGGTATAAAAAATAAAAATAAATAAATAATAATAATAGCATTTTTTGTTTGCTGACACAATGCAATTTCGGATCCATAGTTGTTAAAAGCAGTGAGAAGAAAAAAAAAAAAAAAAAAAAAAAAAGTAATAAAAAAATAATATTATTGAATTTTTCGAGAAAAAGAAAGGCAAAAAAAAACAAAACAAAAAAGGACGGCATTAGTTTTTCAAAAATCCCTTTCCAGAAATCGCTTTCCAACCGGTCTAAAATAATCCACAATTTCCAGCCCCTCCGGTTTCTGCGCATTTTGCTGTCACCGTTTCAGCAATGCCTCTGGGCGTCTTTTATAGGTTTTGACATTGGTCAGTGGAAGTAATTGTCACCCCGCCAGCCGAGACGTCCGCCTCATCCTCGACGCCGGCCGGGTCTCCCGGACAATGAGAGGAATGATGAAGAGGACGGTCAGGAACGTCTGTGGAGGATACAACGGAGGGTCATTTACGGAGCAAAACGTGATTTGTATACTCTTACTTCACAATGATCTCCAACTATAATGTCTATATACTCTTATATTCTGTGATCCCCGGCTGTAATGTCTACATACTGTTACATTACAGCTGGGAATCACAGAATATATGTATACTCTTACTTCCTCCCCTGCCCAGGAGCTGTGGTATATCAGACCTGTTCCTGCATGGTCGGACATATACATTACGCAAGACACATTTATAAGAATATCTTGGGACAGGAACATTTATTTTAACACATCCAATTGTGGAACTTATTATTATTACAATGTCAATAGAACTGTACAATTGTTTGTGGCACAACCCCTTTAAATCTGATATATAACCTCCCTCTATGGAGTAATTCACCTGCCAGATCAATACTGTCTCTGGCTTTGGAGGATCCGACATGTCCATGCTTTTTATACACAGCCCATTTACTTGGTGCCATGTAATACCAGCATTTGTCCTGCGGAGGTGCTGCAGAAAAACAAAACACCAACCGGGTTCCTTCATAGATCAGACAATCGCAGGGGATCACCACAACATAGAAACCAAGCATACGCTTTTCTTTCAGCTACGGGCAAACAACCTCTTTAAGATAATGATCACGTGAACACATTGATGACATCAAACAGATGGATCCAGACAGTACAGATAGGTAATAGACACACATTGTATAATTGTTTTTTTTTTGCCCACCCCCCACAAGAGGGTCAATGCATCACGCCTCAGTGAGCAGCTCTCCCCCTTCCACTCAGTCAGCTTCAGTGTCATCTGAGTACAAACACTTCTTCATGCAATCAAGTGGGCGTGATATTACCGCAGGTCCTGGAGATCCATTTCTGTGTAGAGAGCAGTGGTTTAACCTGTGTGTTGATAGGTCCTGTGATGACATCACGCCCATGTGATTGCATGAGGAAGTGTCTGTACTCGGATGCACCAAAGCTTTCTTAGAGGGAGGGGGGAAAGCAGCTCAATCAGGCATGATGTATTGACCCCACTGGGCGTGGTGACTGGTTAGTGAATAAGGGATTTATATTATTTCTAAACATTATACAACTGAAACAGATAGCTCAGAATTATAGTCTGAGTGCAGGGACCATACAAAAAAAAATAAAAATATCTTTCTCCCCGGAGTTCCCCTTTAGGTCAAGGAAAGAAAAATAAATAAATATAACAAAAACCTTAAAAGATAAAAAAAAAGGAATTCCTCCACTTACCATGAGGATGAAGAAATAGAAAACCCACATCCAGCCCAAAGCGCCCTGTATGACTGACACCAGCACCTGCGGGACAGAGAGGGTCAGGACCAGAACAATCCATATGGATGACATAAGTTAATAGTGTGAATGACTGGCATCAACCTCAAAGTGTAGGTGCAAGCAGAAAAGAAAAAAAACAAAAACAAACACCTATCAATAGTTTTTTTTCCCGCTTGCACCTACACTCTAAAGGTGATGCCAGTCATTCACAATATTATCATTCGTATTTTTCTGACTGAGCTCCTTCTTCATTCCCCTTCCCCCGCCCTGAAGCCAGCTGACGTCTCCATCTTGTTGGAGTCCAACACATACTTTTCATGTTTTTAATCATAGAGGCATATAAACCCATTCACATTGCACAGCTCTTTTACTCAGTGTTAGGACCCGATGAGATGGAAGCACCTTGGCGTTGGTTATCGGGCACTCCGCAGTGGCCACTGCTGAAGCTAAGTCTTCCTATTTTCATTGTATTCTAGAGCAGTGATTGCTATAATCATTTTTCAATACACCTGTATTAGCTGTGCAGCCCGGCCACTTATTGCACTCATCTATGTGCACATCTAGTGTTTAGTGTTGCAGCAGATCACCCTTATTTCAACATATGGATAACATATCTATGTTTCTTAATCGCTTCATTGGGAGACACAGGAAGACCTTGGGTGTATGCTTGCTGCCATCAGGAGGCTGACACTATGCAAAATAACAGAAAAGCAACTCCTCCCCAGCAGTATACACCCCCTACTGGCACAAATGCAACTCAGTTTTAGCTTGGTGTCATAGGAGGCAGACACGGGTCTCTCTCTGAGCCCATATCTACCAGAATTTTTTTTTTTTTTTTTTATATATTAGTTAGATTTTCCTGTTTATCTTCATCTCTTCTATGAAGATTCATCAGGGAAGACGGAGCAGTTGAGCCAGTCAGTCACCCCGCATAGAGATCGAGGGTCCAGTGTACGCTGGTTGCACTGTTAACTCTCCCTCTCTGGGCCAGGGCCATCCATCCCTTCCTAGAAGCGGATCCTGGAGAACCCGGAGGCCGGACGTTGGTGCCTGCCCTGGCCCATTCGCTCCCCTACCCGCTCACCCACCAGAGACGGTCGGTAGGGTCATCAGACGCCCCGGTTCCTGAAGAGAAGATTCGGTGTCTGGAGCTCCACACCTCAGGGATGAGGTAGGGATCTGCACCCTGATGGCAGCAAGCAGATACTCCCTAATGGCCTGGTTAACCACATGAGCCTGTGCCCCCCCCTCATCCTCCCCATACCAGATCCACTCCTGGTAGCCCTCAGTTCCCACTCTGGTCCTCCACTGGGGTCACTTTGGCGCAGCAGCCGCAGTACACCTAACCTGTGTGTGGTTTCCCTGCACACAGCTTTAGTCAACTTTGCTACACATGCTGTGGCTGCAGCAGGGTTTGCCTTAAACAAGCACAAGGAGGTCAGGGTTGTGGATGACATTATCTGGAGCTCAAAGGGGCTCCTGGTCAGTTCCTGGGCCTGTACGCCCCTTTATTCAAAGCTTCAGGGGCTCCTGGGCACATTTTGTTACCATCAAGGGGCTCCAAGCCTGTTTCCAGGACTTGTAAGCCCCCATATACAGTTTCCAGGCCGGCATGGCCTTTTCCAGGCCAGCACAACTCATTTCCACCCAGCCGCAGCTCCGGATCCGAGGCTCCGCGCTGCGGGCCTCCCGATCTGGGCCACCGCATAAATTGAGCCCCAGGCTCTACTGCGGCCTCCGGGCTTCTTTCGCCCGCCTACGAAACGCCCCCTGTCCAATCAGAGGCATCCGCGGAGCGGCTTTGGTGGTATGGACCTGCCCCCTGGCATTCCCAAACTCCGCCCCTTGGCCAAGACACATTAGAAGAGGCCGGTCTCCTCCCTTGTGTCCATGTCCCCCACCATCTTAGAGCAGCGTTCTGCAGCAAGCTCAGCCCGCTCGTCTCCTACTCCAATGGAAGACGAGCGCGAGCTGCAATGGCGCCGTTTTCGGCCCCGCCCACCATCTCCCAGCAAGAATCCGCGCTTTTAAGTAAGGGGATCTCTTGCAACCTGCAGGCACCGGCACATGCGCACAAGACAAAGGCAGCAATTTATCTCTGACCCTGCAGGGCTGCATCAAGGGGGACATTGGAAGCCTGGACTCTGGGGACACTGGCAGACGGGAACTGGGTAAGAAAACCTCCCCAGCCCCCCACACTGCTGACACTCTCACTACTGGCTATAGTAGATGCCTCACACAAGGAGCACCCGCACAGCCACAATAGCCACTACAGTGTACTACGCCTGCTCAGGGTGCAATAAGAAGCTACCCTTGACTCAGAACTCTCCACTGTGTCTCACTTGTAGGCCACAGACCATGCAGGCAGCTCAAGAGCCTACCACTGACCCATCCGTGGTCTCTGCCCCACCTGAGGTGGTACTTTCCTTATCTCAGACCACTACTACTCTGATTAAATTCTCAGAAAACCTGATGGCGGCCCTAGAGCACCTGTCCACGCAGATTGCCTCCGCGATTAGGCCTAATCCATCGGAGCAGACCGACCCTAGCCCACCAGGGAATACTGTCCCTGGACCACCAGACCAATCCACTTCCAAACCACCTTCGGAATCAGAGGGTCCAGACCGCTCACAGAGGAAGCGGATTCGCTCATCCCGGTCCCTCTCCCCCAGAGACCTCTACTCGAGGCCTTCTTCTCCAGCACGCTCAGCACCATCAGATTCGGACCCGGATTTAGACTCTGACCAACTTTCGGGAATCAGGGACACAGAAGGCTCCCTAATTCTAGCAGTAAATGACACCCTTAAGGTCGACTGATGACAAGCCGCCCACACGGAAAGTGTTGGTTAAACATACTAAACCAGCTCCTCAGGTCTTCTCTTACCTAGAAGACTTTGACGACATCTTTACCAAGGAATGGCTACACCCAGAGAGGCGCTTTCACTCAAGAAAGCGTCTAGAGGCGCTTTATCCCTTCTAAGGACGTTCGCCAAAAGTGGACCACCTCACCAACAGTGGATCCCCCAGTGTCACGTCTCACTACCAAAACAGCCCTACCCCTGGCAGACGGCACTTCCCTTAAGGAAGGACCAGACAGACACATTGAGGCCATGGCCTTCATTCGCAGCCACCTGGGTCTCCCTGGCTCTGGCCTCCTGGGCCAAGAACCTCCGTAGGGGTATTCTGTCCCAAGCACCTCCCGCGGAACTAGCGGGCCTGGCTGATCAGATCGCTCAGGCGGGAAAAATGGATCGCCACAGCTTGCCTCGATGCCACATCCTGTAGCGCCCAGGCCTCCGGCAACATGATCTCCATTCGCAGGGCCCTTTGGCTGAAGGCCTGGAATGCCGATTCAGCCTAAAAAATAAATAAATCCCTCGCCAACCTCTCCTTTGAGGGCTCTCGCCTATTCGGCGAGAAGCTGGATAAATTGGACGCCACCGGCGGGAAAAGTACTTCCCTTCTGCAGGCAAAGCGCAAACGGACAATTCCTAAGAAGAGGAATTTCCAATTTCATTCCTTTCGTCCCTCAGCGTCTAAATTCTCCAATCGGCGAGACCGCACCCCCGTCCGCCAGGATAGTAAAAGGCCCTCCTACAAGCCCGCACCTTCCTGGCGCCCTCATAACACACACACTCGACCCTCTGGTTCCCGGGCCAATCGCTCATGACGCCAACCCCAACCTTGGGGACCGCCTCAGGGCCTACCAGTCAGTTTGGCTATCAGTAATCGACAACACCTGGGCCCGAGATGTCGTCTCAGTGGGGTAAAAGATCGAATTTGCTTCTTTTTCCCCCCCCCAAGGACCATTTTTTTCCCATCACTGCCACCGAAGGACCCCAAACTCATCTCCGGCTTTCACCAAGCCATTTCTCCCTCAAGGAAGCAGGCGTTATCATCCCCGTTCCAAAGCATCAACACTTTTTGGGATTTTACTCCAATGTTTTTGTGGTCCCAAAAAAGGGAGCCTCCATTCGCCCCATTTTGGACTTGAAGCTTCTCAACACCAAGCTCCGGTTGAGACACTTCAGGATGGAGTCCCTTCGCTCAGTAATCTCGTCTATGGAGCCAGGAGAATTCATGGCCTCCATAGAAATCCAGGATGCCTACCTCCACGTTCCCATCCTTGCGTCTCACCAACGATTCCTGCGCTTCGCTGTAGGGTCCCAACATTACCAGTTTACCGCTCTACTATTCGGCCTTGCCACGGCTCCCCGGGTCTTTACAAAAATCATGGCAACAGTGGTGGCCATCCTTCGGTCCAAGGGAATTCTAGCAATACCCTACTTGGATGACATCCTGATAAAAGCTCTCTCGCTCAGGGTGTCTCGAAAGCCCACAAGTATCTCTTGATTCGCTCCGTCGCCTAGGCTGGATTATCAATGTCAAGAAGTCTTGCCTTGTTCCGACTCAGCGGATCACCTTTCTGGGCATGATTTTCGACACAGCCCAGTCTTGCATTTTCCTTCCCCCAGAGAAGCGGGCTGCCCTGCTGTCCGGGATTCACAGTCTCAGGTGACACTCTCCTCTGACACTCCGATTCTCCATGAGGATTCTGGGCAGAATGGTAGCCTCCATCGAAGCAGTTCCATTCGCCCAATTTCACACCAGGCCCCTCCAGCGCTTTCTGCTAGCAACTTGGGACCGCTACCCCAGCAGTCTCGATCGCCCAGTCCACCTCTCTAGGTCAGCGAGACAGTCACTCCTCTGGTGGATTGAGGTCCCCCCCCCCCCCACCACCACCTTCTCTCACGCGGCAAATCGTTTCTCCTGATCACATGGACAATCATTTCCACCGACGCCAATCTCTCCAGTTGGGGCGCCACCTTCCTCGGCCACACAGCTCAGGGCACGTGGAGGTTTCAGGAAGCCTTCCTGCCCATAAACATCCTAGAACTCAGGGCGATCCTCCGAGCCCTCCTGTACTGGCAATCCTACCTGACGGGCCGACATGTCTGAATCCAGATGGACAACGCAACGGCAGTGGCGTACATAAATCGCCAGGGAGGGACTCCAAGCCGCTCAGCCATGGCGGAAGTGACTCAAATCCTCCAATGGGCCGAGCTACACATTCCCACAATTTCAGCAATCCACATTCCAGGCGTGGACAACTGGGCGGCCGACTACCTCAGTCGTGGGGGGTTGGACCAAGGAGAGTGGTCCCTGAACCCAGAGGTATTCCACCAAATTTGCCTCAGATGGGGCTTCCCAGACGTAGACCTGATGGCCTCCAGGGACAATTACAAGCTCCGTCCCTTCGTCGCCAGGTCCAGGGATCCCCAGGCCCTCGACGCGGACGCTCTTGCGATTCCATGGGCCCAGTTCTCCCTCCCTTATCTCTTTCCTCCCATCCCCCTCATTCCCAGGACTCTCAAGAAAATCCGAGCAGAAGGAGTAACTGAAATTCTCGTAGCTCCAAATTGGCCTAGACTGTTCTGGTAAGCAGAGGTAGTCAACCTCCTCGCGGACTCTCCATGGCCACTCCCCAATAACCCGG
The DNA here is from genome assembly GCA_033576535.1 of Allobates femoralis. NCBI lineage: Eukaryota > Metazoa > Chordata > Amphibia > Anura > Aromobatidae > Allobates > Allobates femoralis. Next base: position 571,897,932 of record JARQOC010000004.1, on the reverse strand, counting down.
ACCTCCTGACTCAGGGTCCTTTTCAACACACGAATTCTCAGTCGCTCAATTTAACTGTGTGGCTGTTGAAGCTGCGGTACTGAGATCGTCAGGTCTTTCTGAACAAGTCAACCAGACTATGTTAAAAGCCAGGAAACCATCCTCATCACGCGCTTATCACCGCACGTGGAAGGCTTTCTTCCGATGGTGTGAAGACCGCAATCGTTCCCCAATGGTTTTTTTCTCTTCCATCTCTCCTGGCTTTTCTCCAGTCTGGCTTTGATGCACACCTGTCCCTTAGCTCCCTGGAAGGTCGCCTTCCTTGTGGCGATCACCTCCATTCAGAGGGTGTCGGAACTTGCCGCACTCTCATGTCGTTCCCCTTACTTAATCTCCCATCAGGACAAAGTGGTACTTCATCCCATGGAAAAGTTTCTACCAAAGGTTGTCTCCTCTTTCCACATCAATGAGGAGATTGTCCTACCCTCCTTTTGCCCAGCCCCATCTCATTCTCGAGAGAAGAGATTGCACAATCTGGATTTAGACAGGGCTCTCCGTATCTACCTTTCAGGAACCGCTTCCTTTCAACGAGTGGACTCCCTCTTCGTGGTCCCTCATGGTCCTCGCAAGGGTTTGGCAGCCTCTAAGGCTACAATTGCCCGGTGGATTCGCTCCACTATCTCGGAGGCATACCGCATTAAACAGATTCCTTGTCCATCCAGACTAAGGGCACATTCCCCTACAGCAGTGGGAGCTTCCTGGACTGTCAGACATCAGGCTTCGGCAGGTCAGCTTTGCAAAGCGGCCACCGGGTCGTCAGTTCACACATTTGTTACATTTTACAGAGTTCATACACAAGCATCTGCAGATGCTGTTCTGGGGCGCAAGATTCTACAGGCCGCGGTGGTCTGAGTTTGCCCGAATACTGCTGTTATTACACCAACCCGACGGGATTGCTTTTGTACGTCCCAAGGTCTTCCTGTGTCCCCCAAAGAAGCGATTAAGAAAAGGGGATTTTTGGTACTCACCATAAAATCCTTTTCTTGGAGCTTGGGGGACACAGTTCCCTCCCTGTGTATATAGTTGAGCAAGTTGATGGTTTTTTTGGTTGCTCCCATTGCTATTCTCACTAACTGAGTTGAATTTGTGCCAGAAGGGGGTGTATACTGCTGGGGAGGAGTTGCTTTTCTGTTATTTTGCATAGTGTCAGCCTCCTGATGGCAGGAAGCATACACAAGGTCTTCCTGTGTCCCCCAATTGAAGCTCCAAGGATTTTACAGTGAGTACCAAAAATCCCCTTATCTTGTATCCATCCAGCGTCTCCCACATTGACGTCTTTTCAGTCTAGTATTATCCATAGGATCAACCCTTTAAGCCGTTTATATAGGCTTGTAGGTCATTAAAAGCGGAATAAAACAACACCTTTATACCTGTGATCCGATGTTTTATCCCCAAGAAATCAACATTTATTATTTTTTTTTTAACATGTAAAATGAGCCGTTAAGATCTTTGGGTGAACTTAAGGTACCGTCACACGTGGAGATATCGCCGGGAGATTTGCTAAGCGATCTACGAATGCGGTGATATCGCTACCACATAGTCTGTGCGTTGGGGCGTGTGACAGGGCGATATTACGCCGAGAAATCGCTGGTGGTGTGTCGCCTGATCGCCCTGAGCTGCTGAGAAATCAGGCGATTTCCACCAGGCGATTTCTGCGCATCATGGTGTGTGACTGGGCGATAGCGATGTAGAAAGCGAGCTCAGGCCATCTGGAAAAAATTCCAGAGGAGTGCCTGAGCGTTCTGTTTAGCGCGCCCCATCTGCCGCGATTGGTGGTCGCTCCTGTGTTCCAATTGGCTGGCTATGGGCCATATTTGAATAGCGATATAGTAGAAAGGACACATGCGTCATGTAGTGTGCAGACTTCCTGACAAGGCTGACCAATGGCGACGCAGTTGTGTTAGCCAATCGGAGTGGCAGGGGCATGGTGTACAACACTCTGGCACGCCTGCCTCCTCGCTCACACTCAACGCCCACATCGCTGATGCGGTGGTGGTGTGTGACGCTGCGATTTGGCGGCGAAGTGGGAATGTCAAATTGCTTTAGGTGTGTGACAGGCGATTTCCGGAACGCAGGATCGCCAAACATCGCACACGAGATCTCTATATGTGACAGGGCGACGGTGATGTGTAAAAAAGTGCCCGGAACGTGCGTGCTCACGTCAAATTGCCAGCCATATGGCGGCGATATTGCTACGTGTGACGGTACCTTTAGATTTTCACGAGACTCCAGAGATTATAACTGAAAGGGGCCATTACCAGTGTGAGACATGTAATGACTGACTGTCTGCTCTCCTGATCTACATATCTCACTCTGATACTGCCCTCTGGAGGCAGAGTCTCAGGGAGATCTATTTTCCGCCCAAAGATCTTAACAGCTCATCTAAATATTAAGAAAAAGTGGGTTTCTTGGGTATAAAACATCGGATCGCAGATATCAGGGTGTCGTTATGTTCAGCTTTTTAGGACCTATATGCCCATATAGACGGCTTAAGAGGGTTGATCTGAGTGAAAGATTCCCTTTAAAACTTTAAGGATTTTTTTTCTTATTTATATAAATGTGATACATTTCATGTCCGATTCGTACACTATGGACACGGATACATCAAGAAGGGCGCTGTGCACACCTATAGTCTTGATGAAGGGGTTCGCTGCAGTAGGTTGAGGAGCGGTGGCCACACCCCTTGGCCCGCCCACATGGAAAAGCCTTTAGTTGTGCATAAGTGATGCAATTTGTCAATGTTTTTTGTACACTAGAAATAGCTTTGATGAATTGGGCCCTTTGTAGGCCCCCTGATAATCATGTATTTGGCTGGGTGCATTTTATTATTGCATTTCAATGATGTATTAACCCTTTATATATCTCTGCATTGGACACTTTCTCATACATAACAGAATCTCATCACTGGCTTTTCTGGAAGTAAAAAGTTGCAGTTGAGATGGGTGCGTTATAGTGTAGAAACCCACGACCAGCAGTTACGGGATGGAGAAGCCGCGTGAGACCCACCTGACTTTTTACATACAGTTGATCACCCAGGGCCCTACAGACAGTATTCACACCCTGCAGATCATTAACCTACCTGGCCTACAGCGGCTCCGACGCTGCCCGTCCCGTCCACGATGCCGGTGACCGTGGCCAGAGCCTCGCTGCTGCCTCGGACCATCTCCTGGCGCCCGAGATCAGCAGAGATTGCAGAACTGATCATGTTGGACGGACCCCCGATAAAAAACCCTAGAAACAAACACACACTCTTATAATCGAAGTGTAATTGTCTGTAGCAGCATAGACACCAAAACAGATTACGGGCGGGCCCCAATCCCTCCATAGGAGGTGGGGGCAGACCCTGGTCCCTCTCCGGGAAGAAGAGGCGAGCCCTAAATACCCTAGTAAGACAAACGCTTGTAATCTGGCTATCGAATATGCCCCTAGGAGCAAATAAATTGGTAAGAGCCGTGTTATTTGGGGCAAAGTTGAAACATTGTGTGCTGCCTTTAATACTTTTTGCTGAGCCTCCCTTCACCCGGGAACATATTCAGCCTATTGCACTGTCCCAGCATCTGAAAGGGGACGTCTAATTTACAAAACTCAATTTCGTTTACCAGTGAATTTTTACTTTACGGCTTTTTTCCCTCCGTTTTAACTTTTTTTTTAAGGATTAGGATTTTTAAGGATATTAGTAATTAGGAAGCCGTACCTGTGATAGCCATGAGGAGGCCGTTGATCGGTTTACTGTTTGGAGAACCTGGGAACAGATAAGTGTGCTATTAACACGATTAATGTATTGGAAGATGACAACACACTGAACCAAACACCCAGCTCTGTAATTCTCACTAACAGACACATTGTGACATTGTCCACTAAAAGGTTAAACCACAAAATGACAGGGGTGGGGCACACATCTTCCCAGATCAGATCACATCGATCTTTAATCTGCAGAGAAACCATAGATGTGGTTATACTCGTTATCTACTTCCCCTTTTCTTGGTGAAACACACAGTTTCACTCCAGTATCTCCCAGTATACATGACTGTGCTATAGTTATATACTGGTTTGTATCGGGACCACCACCTCCCCCCGACAATCCCCAGCGACTCACGGCTGTATCCAAACAGAGCGGCCACGGCGAGCAGCAGACTGACGGCCAGGACCGGGGAACGCTTCTGCATCAGGTCAGAGATGTATCCCTGGATAGTGCCCCCTGCAGGAGGAGGAAGGGCGAAACATACTGAGCAAAAGAATGTTATGGGACAATGAGAAGTCAGGCGAGCTGAATGTCAGGAGCAACGCACTAATGGCTGCAACGACAAGAATATACACTGACCCTGGGGTAATGTACAGCATTGGCCACTAGGTGTCTTAATTCTGTTACTTAGCCTTTAGCCACACTTTATGGACAGGTGTAATGACCTGTGATGGCAGAGACACCGAGATGGATTACAGGGAGCCGGGGAGCATCCTCGCTCCACTAGGGGAAGCCGGGGAGCATCCTCGCCCCTCTACGGGAAGCGGCATCGATCCCTCTGCTCCTGCTTTCCTGACTGCACACAGCCAAAACAGAGGCGGACGTTCAAGTTATAGGAGTTGTCTAGTGAAAATCAGCAAAGTAGCTGAAAAATGAACGGATCAATGGGGGTCTGATTACTGGGATGCGGACTGATCGCCCGACTGCTGCTCCATTATTTCTCTATAGGGAGCTTTCGGCAGCCTTTAATGAATGATTGGAGCGGCGGTCGAGTATTCAAACATATACTCCATTCTGATGGGGATAAAAGTTCCCTGATCTGCAGATTGCTGCGTTGTTCCATCGGTCAGACTCCAACTGATTAGTAAAGACATCACATATCCTGTGAATAAGCAATAACTTCTTTTCACTAGACAACCAATTTACCTTATTTTTCGGATTATGAGACGCACTTTTTTCCTCTAAATCTTGGCGCAAAGTGTGGCGTGCATCTTATAGGCTGAATGTACTTTTACTGTACAATGTCTGGTGGTGCCAGCAATGGACTGGGAGCACAGGAGGCAGGTAAAGGTCCCCTCTGCAGGAATCCGGCTGCTAGGAAACCACATGGGCCCGCTGCTTAAAGTACTCTTAATATTCAGATGGATTCCTGCAGCAGCTGGGGATATCTTGTGTCTGCTGGGCTGGGGAGCAGGAGCAGGGACTGCAGCAGCCGTGCCTGGCCCGGAGGGAGTGTCACTGCAGTCACAGGGCCAGGCACGGCATACCTAAGGAGCACAGCATGGAAGAATCTCTCTTCCAGGACCTGCGTAATGTACTGAAGAGGCAGGGCTGGAGCATCACATGACAGCACAGGGCCCTCCCTCTTCATTACATTACCACAGGTCCTGTAAGAGAGATTCTTCCTTGTGTCTAGCGCAGTGGCTGCAGGACCTGCAGTGATGTAATGAATAGGGAGGGCCCTGTGCTGTCATGTGATGTTCCAGCCCTGCCTCTTCATTAACTTACTTCAGGTCCTCTGTGGTTTCTAACGTGGGAGGACCCAACAAAGCATTTAATGTGAACACACCACGTAAAAGTTAAGAATAAATTGTTAATTAAGTACTCTAATACACGCACTCTATCACTCCTGTGGAGAACTATATCTGCCAGCATGCCATAGGATCTGCAGGACATGCTGGGAGTTTTAGTTCTCCCATGAGATCTTAAAACAGCACTCCTGTGTTTGGTTTTTTTCAGCACTGGAGTGGTGCTTTAAATATAATCCCGTGTGCTCATTCTTATACTCACCCTTCAGCGTCATCATATGGTACTTTACAGACACCACTCAGGTCCCGTGGCACTATTTTCTGCCTGCAGCTTCCAACTAAATAGCATACTATTATATATATTAACATAACAAATTATAGTATGTTATGTTACAAATATTTTACCATGTTTTATGCTTCAAGTATTTTTTCCACCTCTAAAACCAAGGTGCGTCTTATAGTCTGAAAAATACGGTAACATCAATGCATGAGGGAAATAAAGTCCTAGCACCTATAGGGCTGACAGAATGCTGATTAAGAGCTTCCTATTGAAAAAGAAGAGTGAATGGCAAGTTACATCAGAATCGCGATAGTTCCAGGACATTTTAGCCTAGCGAGTGCCCAAAAAGCAGATGAAGGTGGGGGACCGGGTATTCCATGGGCTTTATGTGCAAGGACAGGGTCACTTTAATGTTTATTAGAAAAGACAAAAATGTAAGTCACTCACCCACGATTCCTCCTATGTCGTACCAGATGGACAGCTGGTCGGACTCAGCCTCCTTCCAGTGGAAGTTAATGCTCAGGTAGAAGGGCAGCCAGAAGAAGAAGGAATAGTTGACCAACTTCAGACAGGCGTAGGCCAGAGAATACTGCCAGAGACACAGAGAATATACCCACACATTCAGAGCAGGATCTTACACAAACAGCGCCCCCCTTGCCTGTGGGCGGTCGCCGGTTCTGCAGCTCATTGTTATTGAAGTAAATGGGGCTGAACAGCAATAGTGACCAGAGATACAGCTGTCACTATAGACCCAACAAAGGAGGTCACCCCCAAATCTGACACAGGTGCTGCAGAACCTAAACTCTGAATTTAGGAAAGTTCTGTGACAACTCTGGTGGTGGCTGTAATCATATTAGGTCAGTCTCATACAGAGAGGGCCTTGAGGGATTAGGTCATTGGAGGGAATCAACCTACACAATCAACAGTACAGCAATACATTACTATGGAGACATCCCCTGCTGCCACCTACTGGTCACAATCAGGTAGCAATCATCCACAGGATAGTGAGAGCAGCTCTGGGGTATAACATGAAAAGTAACTCAGGAACACTAATGTAATGTATGTACACAGTAACTGCACCAGCAGAATAGTGAGTGCAGCTCTGGAGTATAATACAGGAGGTAACTCAGGATCAGTAATGTAATGCATGTACACAGTGACTGCACCAGCAGAATAGTGAGTGCAGCTCTGGAGTATAATACAGGAGGTAACTCAGGATCAGTAATGTAATGTATGTACACAGTGACTGCACCAGCAGAATAGTGAGTGCAGCTCTGGAGTATAATACAGGAGGTAACTTTGGATCAGTAATGTAATGTATGTACACAGTGACTGCACCAGCAGAATAGTGAGTGCAGCTCTGGAGTATAATACAGGAGGTAACTCAGGATCAGTAATGTAATGTATGTACACAGTGACTGCACCAGCAGAATAGTGAGTGCAGCTCTGGAGTATAATACAGGAGGTAACTCAGGATCAGTAATGTAATGTATGTACACAGTGACTGCACCAGCAGAATAGTGAGTGCAGCTCTGGAGTATAATACAGGAGGTAACTCAGGATCAGTAATGTAATGCATGTACACAGTGACTGCACCAGCAGAATAGTGAGTGCAGCTCTGGAGTATAATACAGGAGGTAACTCAGGATCAGTAAGTGATGTATACAGTAACTGCACCAGCAGAATAGTGAGTGCAGCTCTGGAGTTGACCACTATGTTAAACAGGATTCACACTCACCAGTAATACTCCGGGTAAGCAGCAGGCCTGTACAAAGCCGATTGCTTTGGCTTGACTGACAGGAGCATCAGGAGCTTGAACGGAATAACTGGACTCGCTGTCGCCCTCGTTGTCTTCTCCCATTAGGGGTCGGTTCGCCTCCTCCTCCTGAGCTGTGCTCTCGCTCTCCTCCTCCCCGGCATCCGGCAGACCTGTCAGTACAATACATTGACATGATAGACCATACGGCACAGTGATAGATTTCTATGGTCGGGGCACAGTCACCAACTCACCCAGCTCTTTCGGCGAAGTCACCAGCCCAAAGAAAATAATCAATCCTCCGGCAAACTGCACCGAGGCTGTGACCAGGAAGGCGTACTGTGGAGACAGACACTGGGTTACATTACCCCCAGAAGATAAGGGGCACATAGGAGTCTGCCTGACGCTCATCTCCGCTCTTAAGGTACAGTCACACGCGGCAATATTGCTAGGCAATTTCACTTGCACTTTGCTGGTTGCAGTGAAATCATGGACACATTGTTCTATTTTGTTGCTGTGTACAAATGGAACAAGGTGTCCATGATTTCACTGCAACCAGCAAATTGCCAGTGAAATTGCAAGCAATATTGCCGCATGTGACAGTACCTTTAGAGATTGGTCACAGGTATGGCAGGTCTATGGCCGCCTGGAGTCCTCACGTATACACAGTATGTGGCTGCGTACCTCATATCCGTACTGAAGAACAGACGATGCCAGGAAAGCCCCCAAAATATTCCCAACAGAAGCACAAGCGCTCCACAATCCGAACACCACTCCGCGCCTGTATGGGAGGAAAAAAGATGGACGTCACCACCTGACCATGTGATGGACTGGAAAAAATTTGAAAAAACAAAATTCCAAGTACACAGTGACATAAAACTAACATTATAAAAATAGTTTTAATTTTTTAGAAATATGCAAAAATATTTTCTTATTTGCGTTTTGTTTTTACACTGAACGGGTTAGATCGATTATGGTGACACAAATCTTGTATAGGATTTTTTTCTCCCTCTAGATTTTAGTTGCTAAATACAAAAGAAAAAAAAAAAAAAAAAAAAAAAAGTTCTGAACTTAATAAAACTTTGTAAAAAATAAAATGGAAAAAAACCAACCCGTAATAAAAAAAAAAAAAAAAAAAAAAAAAAAAAAAATCAAATACATAAAATATTAATTATTTTTTCTTTACATAAAATAGTAATATATATATTTTAGAATCAAAATTACAGCAGCACTGAAACACAATTATAACGTTTGGTGCAAGTCCTGTTGGCAACTTCTCCCTCTGTTGCTCTCTATACAATAATTCAAAAGACAGGCAGCACTCCAAATTACCAAGTATTCTTCTTTACAGGTCACTGGGCCAATGAAGAAGAATTAGTAATTTTAGTCAAGGACCCATCAGGTTAAAGTCACCTTGGCATGGTTGAAAGGCAAGCATACATCGGCCAAAGCATGTACTAAGAAGTTTAAAAAAAATAAATAAAATAAAAATATTCCATCAGAGTTTAAAAAAAAAAAAAAAAAAAAAAAAAAAAAAAAACTTTTAAAGTTTAATTTTTTCTCCAAGAACATTCATAATAACATTACATGCGAACAACAATGTTGCATAATTGGTTCCACCAGTGTGCTGCTAGATTTTCACTAGATATCCAGTGATCAGGAGCTGCAATATCCCAGGATGAGTAAAATATACAGTGATGGGGGGTTGCAATATCCCAGGATGGGGGGGGGGGGATAGAACTGTATACCAGGTTGGAGGAGGACATATATTACCTGAATGGGGCCAGGGATGGGGACATAACCGTCATTACAGTGTCAGCATAACCACATTTTTAACTTGATTTTTTCCCCCTATTTACCCTCCAAAATCTGGGTGTATCTTATAGTACAAAAAATACGGTATATGATTAAAACACTAATATAATATATGCATTTATAAAAAAAAAAAAAAATTATATAACATTTTTTATTATATCTTATTTTCTCATTATATAAATTGTATAAAACAAAAAGAATTGAATTAAATTTTTTTTTTACCATAAAATAGTTCAGTATATATTAAAAATATAATTTGTATTTATAAAAAAATTATAAATATTTTTTATTATAGCTTTTATTTTCTCACTATATAAATTGTATATAAATACGGTAATACAATTGAATTATTTTTTTTATTATTATATGTAAGATAAATCTTGTATTCTATATATAATTTTTTTTTTATTATACTGTACATTTTATTTTTTCACTATATATTATATAGTATCTCAATCATTAATTATAATGGTTTTTATGTATACAACTTTGGGTACATATGACGTTCTCATTGCTTTTTATTCCTTTCTTTGTGAATAGTTCAGCATTGTAAAGTGAGAATTTTTGATTTTTCTTTTCTTCAAATTTCTACCTTATGGGCCAAATATTGTTATATTTTGATAGATGGACTGTGAATCAACACAAGGACATCAAATATTTGTTAATCTCTAAATTGGAGAGCGTCTGTCTAAAGGTACCGTTACACGGCACAACGCTGAAACCATCTCACGGGCGCGTGGTCGTTAGGACATCTTTTAGACATTGTGGATGAGATGTCACACGTACAGATATTGTGCAAGACGCACCAATGATCCAGCGAGCAGCTATCGTTCACACAACCCAGCGATCGATCCTTGTTCACTGTTATGAATAGGCGAAGTCGTTAACGACATAGTTATCGTGGTGTCACGCACAACAATGCAGCAGGTTGGCTGATCGAGGGTCGTCTGACTTGAGAACATGTTCTCAAATCTGCGATCAACGATCCAATGATTTATCGTAATCAAATCTCGGCGTTAGGCCGGCTTCACACTGCGGGTGTGATCCGATCCGTGGCTGTCTGTGTAAACCAGACAGCCCCGGACCGGATTTTGGCCCCATAGGACACTATGGGGCTGGATGGCAGCTCTCTGCCATCCAGTTTCTATCTCTCCGGGAGAATACAGATTTTTCTCACGGGCACAAAAACGTCGCTTGCGGCTGCACACCGGACCAGAGGGCATATTAGCCCTCCGGTTCTGTGTGCTGATCCGATCCGGGGCTGTCAGGTTTACCCTGACAGCCACAGATCGGATCACACCAGCAGTTTGAAGCCGGCCTAACACACATTGACGTCCTAACAATGTCGTTTGAACGACTCCAAACCCGTGACGTTTGAGCGATATCGTTAAGGATATCGTGCCGTGTAACAGGGCCTTAAGGAGGACCCATCAGCATTACACATACAACTCATTGATTTGAATGGAGGTGCAATACCTAGCCTTTCCAGTGCTGCCGCTGTAGAGAAACTGACCACCTGCTGCCAGGTTTATCTACTGATCGGCCGATTGTCCACAGGAGAGAAAATACATTATTAAAAGGAACATTATCAACAGCGTACCCAGATTTCCCGAACCAGTTTCCCATGACAGCCACCACGCATGGCCACCCTGTGGATTGCAGGAGTCCGTTAATCACCCACATGACGCAGTAGAAGATCTTGTTGTAGAAGTGAAGCCATTCTGTGACTGTGCCGAACACGAACATCTGAAACAGGCAAAGGAGGGAGGTCACAAGTCACATGACAAGGAGGTGGCGGCCACAATGTAAATCACTTGTCATATAATTCCCAAAGGTAGCAGTTGCATTGGCTTCTACCTCATACTCCACTTTAGAGAATCTCATTTTTATCCTTTCCCTCTTCAGAACTGGAACTGACAACCTACAACATTGAAGGCGGTAGCTAAAGTCATAAGCCACAGTCTCTGCTGCCTGCAATGTGGTAGGCTGTTGGTTCGAGTCTCCGCTGCCTATGGCTCATGATTTTAGCTCCTGCCTGCAATGTTGTAAGTTGTTCGTTCGAGTCTCCGCTGCCTATGGCTCATGATTTTAGCGCCTGCCTGCAATGTTGTAGGTTGTCGGTTCCAGTTCCAGGAGGGAAAATACAAAAGAAAAACAAACACGTTCTTATTGAAGAAGCAGAATCACCTTTCTGAAGTCCGGAAATGAAGCGACACAGATTTAGAAACACGTTGTGAAATTTTGTGGTGAAGACGAAACGTCTATTTTTTTTTTTTTTTTTATATAGGAAACCGGCAGCGATTGTCTGAACCACTGACTTCTCCGTGGCCGCCTGACGCTGTAAACATCAGGTGTGTAGGCTTCAAAGTGTCTCATTTGGTTAATGGGGTTGTTTAATATTAGAAAACGTCAACTCCCGGCCAGAAACAGTGCCACGTATGCTTGGTGGCAGTGCCTGTTATTGCAGCTTAGGCCCATGTAAAGAGGGTAAATCACAGTCTTGTTATTGCTCAGATTAAAAAAATCTTACAATAATAACATTTGTAGTCTCGGCAGCTGGATTAAAAAAAAAAAAAAAAAAAAAAAACTCTGGAAGTAGAGACTTTCAGTGACTGTGACAGGGAGGCTGGGTGGAAGACTGATAGCCAAGCCAGTCTCCTTCATGGCCGATTCTTAAAAAAGAAGGGGGTTTATTATATTTGATATGCCAGCCACCCCTGCTTTGTCATGGCTGATGACAGAAAAATAGCCTAAGCTACTATAATAAGCAAGCCAGCTCCCTGTTCTATTTATGAAGCTTATTGTAAGAGACAAGAGACAAGCCAGCCCCCTTTTGTGTCTATGAATCAGGCTTGGTGCTGTCGTAATTATTACAATGAGGGGCAACATACATCATAACCTTCCATTCTGTCCCAGCTGGAAGAGAGGGCAAAAAGCAACATTAGCATTGCAGCCAATCAGATGCGAAGGAACAGGGAGGTTGTTTAGTTATACAGTGCCTACAAGTAGTATTCAACCTTCTGCAGATTTAGCTGGTTGACACATGCGGAATTAACTTGGCATTGTGACATTTGGACTGTAGATCAGCCTGGAAGTGGGAAATGCACTGCAGCCAAAAAAAGCGTTAAAAGTTAATTCAGAGGGTCATTTATTATTCAACCCCTCAAACCACCAGCATTCTGTTTGGTCCCCCTAAAGTATTAAGAAGTAGTTTAGGCACAAAGAACAATGAGCTTCACATGTGTGGATTAATTATCTCTTTTGCCAGCCTTTTCTGACTATTTAAGACCCTCCCCAAATTGTGAACAGCACTCATACATGGTCAACATGGGAAAGACAAAGGAGCATTCCAAGGCCATCAGAGACAAGATCGTGGAGGGTCACAAGGCTGGCAAGGGGTACAAAACCCTTTCCAAGGAGTTGGGCCTACCTGTCTCCACTGTTGGGAGCATCATCCGGAAGGTGAAGGCTTATGGAATTACTGTTAGCCTTCCACGGACTGGACAGCCTTTGAAAGTTTCCTCCCGTGCCAAGGCCAGGCTTGTCCCAAGAGTCAAGGCTAACCCAAGGACAACAAGGAAGGAGCTCCGGGAAGATCTCATGGCAGTGGGGACATTGGTTTCAGTCAATACCATAAGTAAAGTACTCCACCGCAATGGTCTCCGTTCCAGACGAGCCCGTAAGGTACCTTTACTTTAAAAGCGTCATGTCAAGGCTCGTCTACAGTTTGCTCATGATCACTTGGAGGACTCTGAGACAGACTGGTTCAAGTTTCTATGGTCTGATGAGACCAAGATCGAGATCTTTGGTGCCAACCACACACGTGACGTTTGGAGACTGGATGGCACTGCATACGACCCCAAGAATACCATCCCTACAGTCAAGCATGGTGGTGGCAGCATCATGCTGTGGGGCTGTTTCTCAGCCAAGGGGCCTGGCCATCTGGTCCGCATCCATGGGAAGATGGATAGCACGGCCTACCTGGAGATTTTGGCCAAGAACCTCCGCTCCTCCATCAAGGATCTTAAGATGGGTCGTAATTTCATCTTCCAACAAGACAACGACCCAAAGCACACAGCCAAGAAAACCAAGGCCTGGTTCAAGAGGGAAAAAAATCAAGGTGATGGAGTGGCCTAGTCAGTCTCCTGACCTTAACCCAATTGAAAACTTGTGGAAGGAGCTCAAGATTAAAGTCCACATGAGACACCCAAAGAACCTAGATAACTTGGAGAAGATCTGCATGGAAGAGTGGGCCAAGATAACTCCAGAGACATGTGCCGGCCTGATCAGGTCTTATAAAAGACGATTATTAGCTGTAATTGCAAACAAGGGTTATTCCACAAAATATTAAACATAGGGGTTGAATAATAATTGACCCACACTTTTATGTTTAAAATTTATTAAAATTCAACTGAGCAACATAACTTTTTGGTTTGTAAGATTTATGCTTCTGTTAATAAATTCTACTCTCGTTTGCAGTTTGAAGGCTCTAACTTATTGGCATCTTATCAAACCACCTAAATCTGCAGGGGGTTGAATACTACTTGTAGGCACTGTATATTTATTTTTATGTGAAATGAAACCTGCTGTACCAGACATTTCCACTTGACGAAAGTGGCGCTGTTTCTAGGTAAATAACTCTGTTGTTATGGAGCATTTAGCAGTCAGTTCTTGAACCATTTCTTACCGTCACTGCAGATGAGCACATGCCAAAAGTGAGGACATAGCGCATGTTCAATCGATCCCCGATGATCCCGCTGATGAAGAGACCCTGCGTCCAGAAACAAGAACAGAATATTAGATAGAGTTTCCTACATTTAGGAGAAGAGAAGGAGTCTCTCTCTTTCTCTGAAGGACCCACCCTATCCACACATTACACAAAGTGAGGTACTACATATCCCCTGTGGAGGCGCTGCAGGAATACTGTTCATCTGCCACCAGGTTCTCGTACGGATTATATCGGATCTTTGGAGATCCCACTCTCTGATCTGAGAACTACCCCAGTGATCAGCTCCTGAACAATCCCTTTAAGAGGAAACACCCTTTAGATCATATGCACACGCAACTCCCAGCATGGCCGGGCAGAAGCAGGGTCCGCCAGGAGCTGATTCAGCCTCCAAAACCTCATAGATGTGATCTGATCTATAGGACTGAGGGTCTCCGGCACATATAAAGAGACTATCAGTGATATAACACATGGATCAGGGCGGATTTAAAGGCACAGGATGAGCATTCGTATGGTGCTCTGATCCTCTACAGCTTGCAAGCTTTCGGCGGCACAACCCCTTTTAATAGGCCACAGGAAAGATGTGATCAGCCGATGATTGAGCGCGATAGCTGCCATAGGGGTGATCAGCAAAGGGAGATCGAGAGATCAGGAGATCTTTTAGAGGGGCGACCAGGTGGGAGTGCTGACTCACCGTCGCATACGCGAAGAGGAAGATGGTATCCAGCAGCCCCAGGAATATGGTGGCCGACTTGTCGTTGGGAAAGAGGTGGTTGCCATTCCAGGTCTGAAAGAGTTAAAACAGGTGTTATATATTAGGGGACAGACCAAGCATTGCATCCTGGGTATGCTGGGTGACAGCCAATATGGCTGCTGTCACCCGTCACGGGGGGGGGGGGGGGGGGGGGGGGGGGGGAGAAAACAGGTAAGTGTGTGTTTGTGGGGTAGGAGATAAAAGGGGGAGGGAGAACGAGAGAAGAAGTAGTGAGGGGGGAAGGGTGACAAAGGGGGAGAGCGAGGGGGGAGGAAGAGAGAGGGTCAATGAAGGGGGGGGAAGGATAAGTGAAAGTGGAGGGAAGAGAGAGGGGGGAAGTGGCGAGAGTTCATTCAGACTCCACCACGCCTGCTGCCCTTCATCTCAGTGCAGGGGCCGGCAGATTAGCCTGTAACCCGGCTCTCACCGTGTTGGGGTCCACGTTGTAGACGGAGACGTTCAGGTCGGTCGGGGTCCACTGGTTGCTGATGCTGACCTTCACATTACTGAACGCTTTCCTAGATGCGTGGAGCAGAGCGTAGCTGTGGACCAAAGAGAGATTCAGCACCGCGAGCCGACACAGCCAGAAACATCCCGGATTAACAGACGGCCGCAGACTCCGAGAACAGATTCCGGAATGGCTCCATTCACTGACAGCAAACTGTGATCTCGATAACCCCAGTGTCCCTTCATCGCCTGAATATCAGCAGCCGGTGATATGGGCGATCACGTGATCCGCGCCCCAGTTATCCTGACATTCACCTGTAATTCAGGTCAGACAAGTCTGGGATGACAGCCAAGAGATCCTGAGATTACAGGAGGAAGCAGCTGGATATTGTGCTCCGCCTGGCAAAGACGTGAGCAAAAGAATGGCAGACAACGTAGAAAAAAAATCTGTTAATCTGGCATCCAGTAATCCAGAAAATCCCTCCAACTGGGTCCCGTCTTGTCACTAAACCTGACCATTCGGAGCGCTGGGATCTCTGTCATCCAGCCATATTTACCCACCTGAAAAATGTAAGAAGGAAAACCGCCAGATGGTGATGAGTGTACTGCGTAAAGAAGCCTCTGCGGACGGCAAGTCTGCGGGGCGACACCGGGAACTCCATGGCGGCAGATCGTCGACCTCAGACCAGATTCCTCATCAGGTTCAGTTTGTAGTTCCTGGATTTAAAGGGGCAAAGAAAAAAAAAAAGTGTTGAAAACTGAACAAAAAT
Organism: Allobates femoralis; assembly: GCA_033576535.1. Taxonomy (NCBI): domain Eukaryota; kingdom Metazoa; phylum Chordata; class Amphibia; order Anura; family Aromobatidae; genus Allobates; species Allobates femoralis. The sequence goes on along the minus strand of JARQOC010000004.1, from coordinate 571,881,855 downwards.
ATTCGCCTTACCCCAAAAATGAAGGAATGTTCCAATATTTGGGGGTTTGAAGTTGATAATGAGCTCTAAACAGGGATTATGCAGCAAATGGGTCATTATCTGGCACAAGGAGCCCCTAACACAAAGTGAGCCCTAAGCTCCTCCCACCGATTCATGCAGTGGATTAGTGTGGGTGTTCCCCTTTAAGAATTCCTACAACCCCCGCTGATCCATTCCTCCTTCCATCCCCGCCACCTCCCACCTGTCGGCGGTGTCCCCCGCTCCCCGGACCGGCCTCCGCCCGCGCACAGCTCCGCTCCTTTCCTCCGGATTCCGCTCATCTGGCAGCAGCAGAACCGGCAGATGAGGACGTCAACACAGAGAAGGACCGTCACGTGATTCTCCTCCCAGCGCGGGGCACGCCGGGAGCTGTAGTCTCCAACGGTGAAAATGGGCGGGGTTTGAAGTCCTCGCTGTACGGTGGGCGGCTGTGACCAATTTAGTAAAAAACGCAAAATAGCCAGAAAACAAAAGCAGCTTTTGTAATTGTATATATATATGATGATCAGGTACATTTCTATAAATAATGATAATAAAGATATTAATATAACCCCTTTAATGCCCCAGACCACCAGGGATACTAATATTAACCCCTATCTGCCCCAGACAAACAGGGATGCTAACATTAACCCCTATCTGCCCCAAACCACCAGGGATATTACCATTAACCCCTATGTTCCCCACACCACCAGGGATACTAACATTAACAATTATCTCTCCCAGACACCAGTGATACTAACATTAATCGTTATCTGCCCCAGACCAACAGGGATGCTAACATTAACCCCTATCTTCCACACACTACCAGGGATACTAACATTAACCCCTATCTGCCCCAGACCACCAGGGATACTAACATTAACCCCTATCTGCCCCAGACCACCAGGGATACTAACATTAACCCCTATCTGCCCCAGACCACCAGGGATACTAACATTAACCCCTATCTGCCCCAGACCACCAGGGATACTAACATTAACCCCTATCTGCCCCAGACCACCAGGGATATTAACATTAACCCCAATGTGCCCCAGACCACCAGGGATGCTAACATTAACCCCTATCTGCCCCAAACTACCAAGGATATTAACATTAACCCCTATCTTCCCCACACTACCAGGGATACTAACATTAACCTCTATTTGCCCCAGACCACCAGGGATACTAACATTAACCCCTATCTGCCCCAGACCACCAGGGATACTAACATTAACCCCTATCTGCCCCAGACCACCAGGGATACTAACATTAACCCCTATCTGCCCCAGACCACCAGGGATACTAACATTAACCCCTATCTGCCCCAGACCACCAGGGATATTAACATTAACCCCAATGTGCCCCAGACCACCAGGGATGCTAACATTAACCCCTATCTGCCCCAAACTACCAAGGATATTAACATTAACCCCTATCTTCCCCACACTACCAGGGATACTAACATTAACCCCTATCTGCCCCAGACCACCAAGGATACTAACATTAACCTCTATTTGCCCCAGACCACCAGGGATACTAGCAATAATCCTTATCTTCCCCAGACTACCAAGGATACTAACATTAACCCCTATCTGTCCAAGATCAGCAGTGATTCTATCATTAATCCCTATCTGCCCCAGACCACCATGGATGCTAACATTTATCCCTATCTGCTCTAGACCACCAGAGATACGAACATTCATTTCTTAATGACCCAGACCAACAAGAATACTAATGAGAACCTCTAAATGTCCCAGATCACCAGTGCCACAAACATAAATGTGGCACCCCAGGGTCTACGGTAATTGCCACTGTGTCATTATTGGTAATGTCATGCTTGAGAGCAACAGAAGGGTAACCGCACACAACACCTTCTGCCTCCAGGTCTGAAGGGGGAGACCTAAACCCGGCTTCAGGGTGAGTTCCCTTATAAATTCTGATCTGAGGCAGAGCGAGTTAGTTCAGTTCCTAGGAGGACTGAGGAAGACATCCTGATGGACTGGAGGCTGCCGTAAGTTCGTCCCAGGATGGAAGGAACACCTGGGGAGCAGAGCAGCACCGTGCTCACCCCAGAGGAACAGTGCAAAGAACGGACACCGGAGTCCGAGGCTGTGCAGGGTCTAACGTCCCAGTAGTCAATACCGGAAGCCACCGTATGGAGCTGTCACCCGAGACGTGGGACTAATAAAGGACTCGAGTTGCCTGCCATACCGGCACCTTGCAGGAGAGAGAGGGCTAGCAGCTTAGCTTAAGCTAAAGCAGCAGCAGGAACCTACACACTGAGCGCAGCAAGGAGGCCTCAGAACCGGCCAGGTGAAGATTACCCCGAGTTGCTCTCAGGCAAGGACCCCGGTAACAACAGCCTGAATTGCAGTGCATCAGTAAAAGGACTAAGGAACTACAAAACCGTGAGTTTGTCTTTTCGCCCCCCATCCTGCTCCCTACACCCTTTCTTCATCCACTGCCCCGGGGATCTGCTCTGCCCATGGAGAGCCGCTCCATACTAGCTGCCCGTCCATCACCCCCGGAGGTTTTGCAGCGGCGGTGGCCATTTATAGCCACATACCACAGGTGGCGTCACGAAAAAAACTCCCTTTCAACCATTCCCTTTCCCTACCAAGCCAGAACTCCCCCTTCATAACTGCACCCAGGGTCACGGAAGCCAGGTCTCGACCCCTGTGACTTCCCTGAAGCCGTCCAGCCCAATTCCGAGTACCTCACGGCCCTGGGGTCCGACAGTTTCTGGTGTCACGAACAGGTACCATCGGGTGCTGTGTGCCGTGAACTGTGTAAATACGTGATTTTGACTGTTGCCATTACTGCGCCACAAGCGCATGGGAAGCCGAGGGGGCATGTCATCATGGGCGGTACCCTCCCAAGAACGCAAAGCGAGGCCCAACCAGTGCTCTGACGACATCTGGCGGGGACAAAAAATTCCTGCCCCACCAGTGGAATTAAAGTTTTACATCCCTACGGAAGTGAAAGGCCGAAGGGTTGAGATTCACTAAAGGTACCGTCACACAGGGAGATATCGCCGGCGATGTTGCTGGCAACTGAGGGGCGTGGCCAGGTTGTGGCGACATCGCCGGAGAATTGCCTCGTGTGACAGGGCGATAATCAGGGGGAAAATCGCCTGAGTCACATCGCCAGGTTTCCCAACAATGTTGGGAAACTTGGCGATGTTGGTCAGGCGATCATGCCTGATCTCCCTGTGTAACGCGGCAACCTGCAATGTTGCGGGCGATTCCGCCTATCTACAACATTGCGAGTTATCGCTCGCTGGGTTGCTGGGCAACCCAGCGAGCTATAGCCGCGGCAACTAGCCGGCGACATCGCCGGTAAGTTGCTCAGTCTGACATCTCGCCGGCGATGTTGTCAGGGATGCGCGCTCCCGCGATCGCCGGAAACATCGCCAGCGATATCTCCCTGTTTGACGGTACCTTAAGGGGGATGAAAATGTCGGAGCCGGGAAGAAGAGAGCCCGCGCTGGGGACAGGCGCAGCCGGTCCTGCAGTACTAAATGCAGCCCCACGAGCGGACAGAGCAAGCCATCTCACCGGTAATGCCTTTCCTAATGCTGTACACACTCGGAACGACGTGGTTGCCGCAATACGCAGGGGAACACAATACCCTGACCGACGTCAGAGAGAGACTGGACAGTTATTATAGAGTGTACCCCCTAATGGAAGGCCAGCGAGTCAGCATATTAATGGGACAATTGACTGGTACAGCACAGCGGGAGGTAAAGCCCTGGCCGGACACTGATAGGACACCGTTAAAAATGTACTCGCCAGGCTGAAAGCTACTTTTGATATTAGTACCGCTGCACAAGTAAACATGAGATTATTTGGGTGCAGGCAGAAGCCGCAGGAGAGCGCATGGGACTTTGCATTAAACTTACAGGAAGCACTCAGGGCATTGAAACAGACAGACCCTACTCTGGTACAGGAAGATAACAAATTGCTTATTGATCAATTTAGAGATGGATTCTTACTCCCTGCTCATAGAGCGCAATTGCGAATGATGGATATACAAAACCCTGATCTGAACTTTATGTAGTTTAAGGACAGAGCTATCTGCATTCCACAGGAGGAAGCACCTCGTGTTACAGAACCTGCACAATGCCTAGCTTCCACCTACCAACAACCAGGGTAACAGGATTTGCAGGCTACAGTTGGGGCTAATGCACAAACTATGGGGTCTCTCACCAATGAGGCCCTAAATCTAAAAATTGAAGCCCTGACTAAAAGTGTAGCTGAAATGGCTATGCAAAGCTGCAAGGATCCAAGCCGGTGGAGATCGAATTGGCTTCCAGCAGAGATGACGTCCTGTGGATGCGACCAGGAAAATACCCAGTCACCAGAGGACGACCAGCGATCGCTATAAACCTGATGGAAAGCCCATCTTACGCCGTTGTGAAAAGCCAGGCCACTTTTCTAGGGAATGTACTTTAATTGAGAATCCCCTATGGAAGCGGGCCGCCCCTCAGGAATAAGATCACCAGGCCCACCAAACTGGTGTGACAGGTACGTGGAAGGACGCCCATCCTACCTATTGTGCTGGATGGGATCCCCATGAACGCTTTGCTGGACACTGGTTCACAGGTGACAACTATACCGTATGCCCTTTATAAAAGATACTGGGCAGATTCAGACATTTCGCATGGCCCAGATAATGACTTTAATATATTGGCTAGTAACAAACCTGTGCCGCAGATTGGGTTCAAAGAAGTGACCATTAAGGGGCAAGTGGAATTAAAAGACCAAGGGTTGGCTATTGTTGATATTGACTGTCATGAATGTAATCCAATGATCATTTTGGGTACTAATGTAATTGAAAACTGAATTAGTCCTTACCGGTAATTCCTTTTCTTGGAGCCTTCCACGACAGCATTGGAGGATGTCGTCCACGCCCTATTGGGGGACAGGAACACAGAGAGGTTAAAAGCCCTCCCCTTCCTCAGTACTCCAGTGTTTACCAAGATCACCCTTAGCCATGGATTATCTGATACAAACCGGAACCAAACACCAACAAGGGGGGGAACTGATGCTGTCGTGGAAGGCTCCAAGAAAAGGAATTACCGGTAAGGACTAATTCAGTTTTCTCCATTCGCCTTCCACGACAGCATTGGAGGAATACCACCGATACTCCTCAGGGTGGGACTATTGCCTGTAGGACTCTCCTACCAAAGGACAGATCCTGACTGAAGGACAGATCTAACCTATAGAGGCGAGAAAAAGTAAGGAGAGACTACCACGTAGCCGCTCTGCAAATCAGCTCCGATGAAGCTCCAGCCTGCTCCGTCCAGGGAGTAGCAGCAGCCCGAGTTGAAGGAGCCTTCAACCCCACCGGAGGAGCAAGGACCGGAGCGACGTAGACCTCACAGATCGCCTCCTTGATCCAGGAAATGATGGTAGCCTGGGAGGTCTTCCCTGTATTATTCCCAAAAGCCGAACAAACAGGGTCTGATCTAACCTCCAGGAAGCAGACTCTCGGAGATAGAGGAGGACAGTTAGACGTATATCCAAGGAGTGAAACACGGCCTCAGCCGCATTAGCAGGAGATTGACAAATTGAAGGCAGAACCACATCCTGGGACCGATGGAAAGCCGACAACTTTCAGAAAAAAAGATGAATGCAACCGAAGCGTAATGCGAACAACGGACACCACGAGGCACGGAGCCCGGACAGAGAGTGCGGACACCACGAGGCACGGAGCCTGGAAAGAGAGTGCCTGCAGTTCTCCAACTCTGGGAGCAGAAGTGATGGCCACCAAAAACGCCACCTTGTGAGAGAGAGACGTAAGGGATGCAGCAGACAAGGGTGCAAAGGGACTTTGAGCATGCCCTTGGAGAACAAGCATCAAATCCCAGGGAGGGACTGAAGGCCGAATCCGGGGATGCCACCCCCAAGCAGAAGTAAAAAACTGCTTGAGCCATGGATGGGAAGCAAGATCCTGGGCAAAAACCGCCCCAAGTGCCGACCTCTGGACTTCAAGAGTGTTCGGCCGAAGCCCCAAATCCAAGCTACGCTGCAAAAATCCAAGAGTTGGGCCACATTAGGATGATGCATGGTCGGGATGGAAGGAGCACACCAGGACAGGAACCGATTCCAGCCCTCCCGTAAATAGCGTTTGTCACAGGCTTCCTGCTCTGCTGAAGCGTGCGGATCACTGCCTGGGAGAGACCCTTGGTCCTCAGGATCCCGGCCGCAACAGCCAGGCTGCCCGAATGAGCCACTGAGGGCCCGGGTGAAACAGAGGACCCTGGGACAGTAGGTTGAGACTGGGTAACATAATCGGTCCCTCCAGGACCAGGTCTCGGATGGTGTCGTACCACGCCAGTTTGGGCCCCAGGGGAGCCACCAGGATAGTGTCACCACCTCCGCCCGAATCCGTTGCAACGTCTTGGGAAGTGGCGGGATTGGAGGAAATGCATACACCAACCGGAAGTCCCAGGGATGGGCAAAAGCGTCCAGCCCCCGAGGATGGTCCAACCGCGTCAGGGAGAAAAAGGTTGGCACCTTTGTATTCGAGCCCGATGCGAACAGGTCGATTGAAAGGACACCCCACCTGTCCGTAAGAGAGCGAAATACTTCCGGATGGAAGCACCATACTCCTGGGTGGACCTCTGTGCGGCTCAAGAATCTGCCTGTACATTGGCCATTCTCTTCAGATGTACTGCCGAGGAGGAGAGAAGATGGCGTACTGCCCACAAAAAGAACAGTCTTGCCAGCCCCTGCAAGTGTAAGCCACAAGTACCGCCTTGGTACCGCCTTAGACGTGACCTCCCCATTCCACCTTGTAAGCCCCACTGCCCTGCAAGCTGTGTTAGCCAACACTGCGCACCTGGCGCCAACGACTCAGCAGAGGCATCGGCCAGGAAGCCTGTAGCACGTCTCAGAAGTGGAATGGAGTCCAAAGCTCCTCCCTGGGAGTACCCTGCAGGATGAATTCTCCCAGCTGGGTGAGCCACTTAAAGAGAGACCTGCTCACATGTAGAGGAAATGTACACCGTTAAAGACATAGCTGCCGCCTCCCAGGATTTTTTGAGGACACTCTCCATTTTACGAACGAGGGGGTCCTTCAACCGGGAGGAATCTTCAAAAGGCAACGCGGTCTTATAGGCTAAGCTTCCCAAATGGAATACTGCCGTAGACCTTCATGTTAGAAGTCCCATTGACTTTATAGAGACTTCCATAGAGATTCCCATTGGGTCTCTCATGAGGTCTCCCATCCAGCCCGTGACTGAGGCTCCTGCTGCTTAGCTTCAACAGTGTGTCAAGGGCATGCACAATGGGTTTACAATAGCAGCTGATTGCTACCCTGGCCACCTGGATGTCCACCTTCGGGACCTCCCAGACAAAGTCATCACCCTCCAATCCACTCAGATGGGGTGAGCCGCTTAGCCTTCAGGCCTCTGAACATTTAGTCCTGCACAGAAGAAGGGGATTCCACCACCTCTACTCCCATGGTACAATGGACAGTGTCCACCAATGCACCCATGGACTCCGTGGAAAAATAGTAGTGTCCAGATTCTCGTGTCTGGACAGAGGCAACAGCGGCAATATCCTCGCCGTCCTCTAACACTGAGCTCTGGCCAGCATCCATGAGAGCCACAGAGTCACCATCCTGGAGCTTCCTCTCTTACGGAGGGGAAGGCCCGGACGCTGCAGCAAACCCCCGCAGTGCCGAGATAGAAGCCTGCACCTCTTCCCTAACGGATTGGAGCTCCTCAAGCAAGGATGGGGAGTCCATCCTGACAACCCTGTCAGTCATGGCCAACACCTTGTTGTAGGAAGAGGGAAATTTTGTGCCGCAGCCACATTATTGCTCCCTTTCACAGACGGCCCTTGTCTCCCTATAGACAAAAAGGGAAGAGAAGGGGGTCCCAGTGTGAATGCAGGGCTTAAATAACTCTACCCCTTGTGACCACCCCCAGAAACACTTACATGAGCTGGGGGAACGCTGGGCTCTGCAGAAGCAGAGGTGGAAGCCTATCACCCTCCATGTTTCAGGGATCAGCCTTACCTGGGTGTAGCTTCCGGCGGGTACTTATCCAGAAGTACCGTGCCCCCAACGAGGAACACCTGTTCCCTCCCTCCTCCTGGTCACCGGCCGCGGGCAGTAGCGCGCGAAAGTCCTGCTGGGTTCCCTGGAGCCGCGCCCAGTCTGCCACAGCCCTTACAGGAGCCGCCGCCCGAAACCGGAAGTGCCATCCCGGAACCGGAAATGCCACACCCGAAACCGGAAGTGCCTCCGCGGCACCTCTGATGCATGCCCCAGGGACCGCAGCTGGAGGAGGGAGACGCCGGAGAGCTGAACAGGCCTCCGGCGTTGCAATACACGGCCTGCTTTGCCCCGTAGGACGCAGGAAGGCCGGATGGTCCCACCACGGGAGCCCCGAGAAGGAGGAGGAGGCCGCCCCCGACGTCCATCCCTGGCCCGGCTGTAAGTACACCCCAATGCTGCCTCTGCCGGCCTGACAGCACTGGAACCTCTCCATGCCCCAAGGGGGACAGGAAGACACTGGAGTACTGAGGAAGGGGAGGGGCTTTTAACCTCTCTGTGTTCCTGTCCCCCAATAGGGCGTGGACGACATCCTCCAATGCTGTCGTGGAAGGCGAATGGAGAAAATTGTCTTGCTGAAATTATTGTTGTGTTACAGGAGATTGCCAACAGTGGACAGCAACGAGTCCTGCGGAGAGAGATAAAAGCACTGCTGCCCATTACCATCATCCCTGGGACTGTGAGAGGCAGCTGTGGCCTATATTGGCCACAAACCACAGGTAGCGTCACAATCTACTTTTACAAACTTTATTCCCCTTTTTCTTCTTCCCCTTTTTATTGCCGCACCAGGGACCACGGAGTCGAGTCACGTCACCGTGAAACCCCACAGCCCTAGAAGACGACAGGGCCCGGTTCCGAGTACCCCAGTCCCCGAGTGCGACAACTTGGTGTCACGAAACTCTTATTCTTTTATTTTTTTTATTGTTGCATTTATCCATTTTTATAATCCCTTTTTACTGCTCGCCAGATGAGGGGATCAAGGACCGTGTCACATCACTGTGACACCCCAACAGCCTGCAGAAAACAAGTGGGCTTGATTCTGAGTATCCTAAAGTCCCCGCCAGGGGTGAGACACTTCCATAAACTAAAGTAGACAAAACCGAACTCATCATCTTTCCCCCATCTCGTGCACCTCCCTTACCTGATCTATTGTGGCACCCCATGGGTTAATGTGCCACAATAACATCACATGGGTTCTCTCCCCCACTACACACTGACAAACACTACCACCTCTGGGCAATAGGGGGAGCACCACGTGCTCCCTATATATACTCTTGCCCATGAGGAAGAGCTCAGACCCTACAGCACGGTGTAGTGCTGTGAAGAGCTTATTGAGAGCAGAGTTAGCTCAGTGCAGACCTAGCAAGGGTCAGAGGAACAAGGAGAACGAAAGACAGAGGAACACATCTGGGAGCTAGAGTGACCCCATCACTTGCCCCAGAAGTACGCACAGAGAGACGGACACCGGATCCGGTACTGTGTCTGGCACCCACAGCACAGCGAATCCAGGAACAGCGGGATCTCTAGATGCCCCCTAGTACCAGAGTGAAGCAACACGGAGGGGTCAGCACAGCATAGAGGACCCAAGTTGCCTAGCCAAGTGGTACCAGCAGCAAACAGAGAGAGACGTGAGGAATCCCAGCAGCTTAGCTTGAAGCAGCAGCTCAGGACACACACACAGTGCAGCACAAGGAAGCCAACGACCCGGACAGGGTGTGGGGAGAGAGCTCAGCCCCCATTACAGACTCCGTGGACTATAGCCTGCAATAATATCAGCAGTAAAGCCTTGGAAAACAGCTTTGTAGTCTGTGTATTGATTGCGACCTTTGCTCCAGATTCAGCACAGAGACAATTCCTCCCTACAGATCCAGCCTGTCAACTCTGCAGCATCAGGAGAAGAAGAGGAAATTGCAGTGTCTACTAAACGTGAGTGTGTGTCCTCCAACTCTTCCCCACCATCTATAACCCCAATAGACTTTAACCCTTACTGCCCCGGGGGATACAGTTCCCCCCACTGGAACTATACCATCCCCGCTGCCATTCCATCACCCCCGGAGGTTCTGCAGCAGCGGCGGCCCCATCGCTGGCCGCACCAAGTGGGTGGCGTCACCCGTGACAAATCCCTTGTAAATATTCCCCTTTTATTGTGAGGGCCCAGGGACACGGTCCGGACCAAGCCACCCGTGACATCCCCAGCTACCGACCGGTCCGGTACCGAGTACCCTAGTCCCGCCTGGGGCTCCACACTATTTATCACAGTAAATGACATCACACTTTGCCCTGTACCTGAAATCTGCTGCCTCAGAGTAAGTCTTGACACTGCCTTATCCTTCAAACAGCACATCTAAGCCCTCACCACCTCTTCCAACTCAAAAATCTTTCCAGAATCCATCCTTTTCTTGTTGTGTGGTATGCCAGACTGTAGGAGAAGCAGTAGTTAAGTGTTGGGACTAGCCCACAATGGGAGGGGGTAGCATATAGGGAAAGTGACATCTCCTGTGGTACTTATAGGGCCTCACTTGTGATTGGAGCAGACATATGGTCTGAAAGGCCGTCAAGGTTGTATGTAGTGGGTGACCTGTACCAAGAAAATAAAAGAGAATGGAGTAGAGATAGCATGACTTGTAGAAGTAAACCACAGAGTGAGCGACTGCAGCAGGTCCTGGGACCATATTACAAACAGAAGTGACTAAAGTCTAATTTAGTCCACGAAGTTGGACGGATGGCAGTTGGGCCCCAACAAGCTTATAGCTCCTTCGTGTAGTGGGCGGAGAGACCAAGTGCATTTCCCCGCAGCTGATTCCCTGATCATCTCAGATTAAAGGGCTTGGGTCTAGCTGTAGTAGTGGATTTCCCCAACTGCAAGAAGGATCGGTTGAGGTGCTAGTACCGGAGATCAAAATGACTTTCACGCACACACACAGAATGACTTTCACACACTGGTTCTGGGCTCGGTTGTGCTGAAACGAGAGATGCCTGTATAAACAGGGACAATTCAGGTAGAAGTGAAGGTAACCTAGAGATGCTCTGTTATCAAACTGAGAAGATGTGAGCTCGTTATCCCTTATACAAAGTTGATAATGAACAACAAGTTTTGTTGATGAAAAGAAAGTTGTGGTCTCCTTGTCGGAATGAGCTAACAGTGGGTCCTGGCCAGTCAGTGCCATCGGCAGCTTACGGCCCACAAGGGTATATTGCCCCTATGACATGAACACACACACCTAGCCAGGACCATCATCTTCATATAGAGTGCCTGGGTGCAGCAGATGACTACCTTGCCCACTACTACGACCTCGTCCCGTGCTACACTTAATATAGTTGGCAGAATCAAATCTTGCCACCGGAAGATCTGAACAATGCGGGTAAGGCGTATGTTACATTGAAAATGATGCCACACATGGTCACTAAGCTGATGGACAGTGGTGCAGCTCCAAAAAAAAATCCTGCCCATCGTGGGCATTGGAGAAGTGGAAGGGCGCGAAGATCTATCCAGCCCTCTAGAGGCTACGCCTACAAGATAGAGTGCCATACCTGGAAAGGTCAGATCACAGTGAGAAGTGTCCACCCTCAGAGGAGGTGGAGAAGGAAGGTCCATCGATTACAGAGCCACGCTACAACACAAGAACCAACAAGAATACTAACGTAATCTTCTTAATGCCCCAGACCAACCATCTGGGCTATTAACATTTAACTACTGCCTGCCCTAGATAACCAGGGGATGACTTTGTGCTTATTAGAATAGATTCCTCTGCAATGCCAACTATAACCACATGGTGGCAATATAGAACCTGATGGCAGCATTACTTGTGATCTCTGAATGCTTGACCTTTTCTTTTGGAAACAGCGCCACATTTGCCCATGGGTTGTGTGCGGTATTACAGCTCCATTGTATTGAATGTGGAAGTAAGGCTCCATTCATACTGTGCATTTTTGGTCTGTTTTTGCTCGTCATTTTTTTGTAGCCAAAACCAGGAGTGGAACAATAAGAGGGAAAGTATAATAGAAACACTCCACCACTTCTGTATTTATCACCCAAAACTGGTTGTTGCTACAAAAACGGACGAGCAAAAAGCAGACCAAAAACGCACAGTGTGAATGGAGCCTAACATTAAACACAACACGTGTACAGCTAGAGAAGGCTAATGTGACACTTGACCAGCTGGACCGGGGGACGTATCCCTGACCAATTGTTTATTCTAAGAGGAAACATTATAATAATTTGTCCCCCTTTCCAAAACGTAGAACCGTGATGTCCAATACAGGCTTTGGCAAGAGAGAAAGCCGCCGTCTACTGTATCCCATTATATTAATGACAATGGGGTCATTGTAATCCCAGCTGTGTATTATAACCGTGTCACTCAGTACGGGACGGCCAGAACAAAGCCAAACGCCGGGATCCGGTATCGTTTTCTTCCCTCCCCTGTGCCAACGATACGTTAATTCCCCCCAGTCTCCCTATCCTTGGCCTGAAGGACATAATAAGGTTGTTTGTCTCCTTCTCGGACAGGTACGTGCTGTGCGCTTCCTTATTGCTGCTGCTTCTTGAACTACATCTCCCACAATGCAACTCCCAAGGCAGGAGGCAGGCTCACCTGCTCCTCCAGGTGAGGGGCAGACACAGGAAGGTGTGTGACAGGTAAGCAGGTCCTGGCAGTCGAGGCGACAGGTGAGAGATGTTATCGCGTTCTGGAACAAAAAAAGGCGAAATTCTGACGATATCTGGAATGTTCTCCGCGTAGAAATTCCTGTATCTGAGACGGAAAAAAAGGGCAATAATTAATCATTTATTTCAAATATTTTGGCCAAAGACACCAACTAGGAGGATCTGCCCAGTGCAAACGTTCTGCAGACAATGTGCGCGCCTACCAGGACAGGAAGGCCCTTTAACCCCTTCATGACCGGCTGACTTTTCTTTTTTGCGTTCTTGTTTTATTTTTTCTTTCCTTTCCTTTCAAGAGCCGTACCTTTTCAGTTCTCCGCCGATATTTCCATACGAGGTGTTATCATGTGGTATTGAACCATTTTACCTTACCGTGTGCTAAAAAACGTGAAACAAAAAAATAAAAAAATTATAAAAATCTAATATACTATACAAAAAATCTAACTCGTGTGAAGGTTACAAAAAGAATCGCTATTCCACCATTTCTTTCTTTATTTTTTTAATGTTTTATCTTTACGCCATTCATTATATGAGAGAGATGACCTGGAAACATGGTTTGTCAAGTCAATAGGATTACAGCAATACCAAACTTGTATAGTTTATTTAAAAATAATAATAATTTTTACATTTTTTTTCTAGAGTTTTTTAAATTTCACAGGGTAGACTATTAGAGAAGTGTTATAAAAATGTCATAACCACAACAGAAGTTGTCCGAAGCTGCTGTTGATCCCCCACAACCCCCCAAAAAATAAAATAGAAATGCATTATTTACAATATTAGGCCAAACAAAATAACCCCCCGCTCTTAAGAGGGTCTTTCCCCACAGAAAAAAATAATTTTACCTCACAAAAGGAATCATCTATGATCCTGTGCTGTAGTGTCTGTATACTGGTATATTCTGTGATCCCCGGCTATAATGTCTGTATACTCTTATATTCTGTGATCCCCAGCTGTAACGTCTGTATACCCTTATATTCTGGGATCCCCGGCTGTAATGTTTGTATACTCTTATATTCTGTGATCCCCGGCTGTAATGTCTGTATACTCTTATATTCTGTGATCCCCGGCTGTAATGTCTGTATACTATTATATTCTGTGATCCCCAGCTGTAATGTTTGTATAATCTTATATTCTGTGATCCCCAGCTGTAATGTCTGTATACTCGTATATTCTGTGATCCCCAGCTGTAATGTCTGTATACTCTTATATTCTGTGATCCAAGGCTGTAATGTCTATATACTCTTATATTCTGTGATCCCCGGCTGTAATGTCTGTATACTCTTATATTCTGTGATCCCCAGCTGTAATGTTTGTATAATCTTATATTCTGTGATCCCCAGCTGTAATGTCTGTATACTCGTATATTCTGTGATCCCCAGCTGTAATGTCTGTATACTCTTATATTCTGTGATCCAAGGCTGTAATGTCTGTATACTGGTATATTTTGTGATCCCTGGCTGTAATGTCTATATACTAGTATATTCTGCAATACCTGGCTGTAATGTCTGTATACTCTTATATTCTTTTATCCTTGGCTGTAATGTCCATATACTCTTATATTCTGTGATCCTCGGCTGTAATGTCTGTATACTCTTATATTCTGTGATCCCCAGCTGTAATGTCTGTATATTCTTATATTCTGCCATCCCTGGCTGTAATGTCTGTAAACTCTTATATTCTGTGATCCCCGGCTATAATATCTGTATACTCTTTTCCATCCTCCCGGGCCCAGGAGATGTGTTATGATCAGACCAAATCCCTGTACGGTTAGACACATCCTTTACACAGTATATAGCAGGGGCATCTATATAAGATTATCTCAGCACAGGAGATGTGGTATGATCAGACCATGTTCCTGTTCAGTCAGACACATCCATTACACAGTACATAGCAGGGACACATATATAGGATTATCTCAGCACAGGAACATTATTTATAAACACATCCAATTGTGGAAAATATTATTATTGAAAGATCTATTGATTAAAATTAACTTTCTTCATGGGAAAAACCCATTTAAGGCTGCATCTAGACATCCGTTATGTATGGACCGGCCACGGGTCTCTGAGCTTGAACTCAACAGACTCATATATGCCTATGAGTGTATCAAGTTTGTGTCTTGTATCAAAATTGAAGTTCAACAGGAATGGTTTCACCGGTCCGCGCTGCTGCTTCAATAAATGTACTCCAAAATCATTGTTTCCTCCATCTCATTCCTTATTCCACCATAAACCGCGCGTTTCGGTGCAACCCTCGCACCTTTCTCAGGATAAACCCTGTTGTACCCTGAGAAAGGTGCGAGGGTTGCACCGAAACGCGTTGGTTTATGGTGGAATAAGGAAGGAGATGGAGGAAACAATGCTTTTGGAGTACATTTATTGAAGCAGCAGCGTGGACCAGTGAAACCATTCCTGTTTGAACTTCAGATTTTCCCGCGGTTTTGGCGAGACGGTGGAGGTTCTGCAGCAGCTGCTAAAGCGCTCAAACTGGTTGTGGGTGACACAACCTGAAAAGGTGAGTGTACCCTTTTGTGACCTGCAACAAACCAAGTCTCCTTTTGATAAGGCACCATCTGCGCCTCTTGTGTCTCCTTTTATTTATAGTTCGTATCAAAATTGGACCTGTCTCCATGTTTTGGTGTGGACCCCTCGATTGTTAATAGCATGAAGACATGTGAACAGCCCTGCAGACTATAATATGTACGAGCTCTATCTGTG
Organism: Allobates femoralis; assembly: GCA_033576535.1. NCBI lineage: Eukaryota > Metazoa > Chordata > Amphibia > Anura > Aromobatidae > Allobates > Allobates femoralis. The sequence continues at coordinate 571,866,393 of JARQOC010000004.1, read as the reverse complement.
AAAACGCGACATCTGAATGAGCCTTAAAGCGAACCTGTCACCCCCTCCAGGCATCTAAAGATAACATAGCCGCCTTCTGCAGCACTAAGGCTGCATTCTGAGAAGGTGTCTATAGCATTTATGCTCCCTTGATTCATTGAAATAAAGACTTTTATAAGATCTGTTTCAAACCTGAACGAAGACCGGGAGGCGGGTTTTCAAGCGTCTGTCTCCCTCCTCTGTGGTGTCAGTCATCCCTCTCTGCTCTCTGTGTGCCTCCTCCAGGGCCACCTCCATGCATTACAGAGCTGAACTTTGTCAGCTCTGCTACAACATAGAGCTGCTGTTATATGAGACCACACAGTAGTAAATCTAGCAGGAGGACCCTGAGCAGACAAAGCACTGCCTGCTACATAGCAGCCCTTCGGTTAGCAGGTTTCACTTTCAGTTTCTTGTACCCAGCAGCATCGCCTCTGATCTAAAGCACAAACTCAACTCTGCTGCACTGCTGACAGCTCAGCTCAAGGGCTGCTACGTAGCTGGCAGTGCTTTGTCTGCTCAGGGTCCTCCTGCTACATTTACTACTGTGTGGTCTCGTATAACAGCAGCTCTATGTTGTAGCAGAGCTGACAAAGTTCAGCTCTGTAATGCATGGAGGTGGCCCTGGAGGCGGCACACAGAGAGCAGAGAGGGATGACTGACACCACAGAGGAGGGAGACAGACGCTTGAAAACCCGCCTCCCGGTCTTCGTTCAGGTTTGAAACAGATTTTATATAAGTCTTTATTTCAGTGAATCAAGGGAGAATAAATGCTATAGACACCTTGTCAGAATGCAGCCTTAGTGCTGCAGAAGGTGGCTATGTTATCTTTAGATGCCTGGAGGGGGTGACAGGTTCGCTTTAAGGCTGTATGTATTCACACATCGGAGCTGTAAAGTTTAATGAAAGTACGGTACTCCCAAATCTGAGAAAATTATGGATCTGTGGCGTAACTTGAAGCTCATGGGCCCCGATGCGAAAGCTCCAGCGGGGCCCCCAATTATTGTAAATCTTTAATAGCAATAGTCTTTTTCTATTTGCCAAAGGGACTTTTGGGGCCTCCCTCAGCTGCAGGGCCCGGGTGCGATCACAATCCCCTGCACCTGTTGTAGTTACACCTCTGGATCTGATTGTGGGATCTGACTCGGAGTGGGCCCTGTGTCTCATGGATTTGCTGCTATGTCATCAAGCTGACAAAAATGTGACTTTCTAAGGTTTTTTTATTGTCTTGAAAATAACCGAAGCAGCTAGGATAATACCTGAGGGAAAAAGTAATTTGGTTGTGTGAATGCGGCCCTAAAATTTCATAAACGCACACTAGGCCTCGCTTACCCATAGCAACCAATCAGAACACAGCTTTTATTTCTAAAACTGCTCAGGTAAAATGAAAGCTGTGCTGTGATTGGCTGCTGTTGATAGATGTTTTATGCTGTACCGTTTTCCCAAATATGCCCCATTTTGTTTGAAAATGAAATCTAGATGCAATGTTTATTTACCTCGCTAAAAAATAGATCTGCCCCCTTCCCCCTTCAAGAGAGGCAAAATTTTAAACCACTCTCAAAGGGGTATTCCTCTCTCTAAGACCCTATCCCAGTATGTAGCAGGTGTAATAATAATAATAACATTAGCAAATCCATGCAATTAGAAATGCAGTATAGTTCTCCTGGTTAGCTGTCACTTATCTCATGTGCAGGCCTTTGCAGCTTAGGCATCCATGGTTACACCACTCATATACCTACGCCATGATGCTCTACACGTGAGGCAAGCGACACCTAATCAGGACTATGCTACATTCCTCATTGGAGGTATTTGCTAATATTATATTATGTTAATTATCTGTAGATTGTAAATCCGCAAAGGCAGGACTCTCACCCCTCTATATTTTGTATGTAACCCCTTCACATGTACAGCACCAAGGAATCAATGGTGCTCTATATTTATTATTATTTATTATTATCATTATTATTATTATTTACCAGCCTTGATCTCGAGCCATGGAGACTTGATGGATAAATGCTCCGTAGGAAGATTGATCTTATCTTGCAGCTTAAGGGCCTTTCACACTTGCGTTTTTTTCCTGATCTGGAAGATCAGGAAAAAACCTGATTCTTACAGGATTCATTTTTTTGCCCACTCACTTTAAAGGGAACCAACCACCCCAAATGACCCCCCGGACTGTTAATATGTGTCCCTACACCCAGCACACACATTTGGGGCAATCGTTTTTGCTAAAAAAACTGTTTAGTAGAAGCTAAGATATAGGAATATAAACTTTAATAACTTCAGCCGAATGGGTGTTACCTAGCTTTGTCCTCATGCATTTCTTCGTGCCTGTCAGCCTCCTCTCCCCTCCTCCCTTCAGTGAAGCCCTTCTGTGCAAGCCGAAAATGCCCGCCTGTCTGCTGCTGCCTGATAAATTATGCACGCCCATCTCTGCACCTAAGAGCCTGGCCGCACCATGAAGGGGGCGGGGCTAGATCGCGTCATGCTGGAGCCCCGCCCCCTTTCATGACGCGGCCAGGCTCTTAGGTGCAGAGATGGGCGTGCATAATTTATCAGGCAGCAGCAGACAGGCGGGGCATTTTCGGCTTGCACAGAAGGGCTTCACTGAAGGGAGGAGGGGAGAGGAGGCTGACAGGCACGAAGAAATGCATGAGGACAAAGCTAGGTAACACCCATTCGGCTGAAGTTATTAAACTTTATAAAGCTATATCTTAGCTTCTACTAAACAGTTTTTTTAGCAAAAACGATTGCCCCAAATGTGTGTGCTGGGTGTAGGGACACATATTAACAGTCCGGGGGGGTCATTTGGGGTGGTTGGTTCCCTTTAATGATTTCAGGAAAAAACCTGAAGCAACAAGATTCTACCTGAAATCATTAAAGTGAGTGGGCAAAAAAATGAATCCTGTAAGAATCAGGTTTTTTACTGATCTGGAAGATCAGGAAAAAAACGCAAGTGTGAAAGGCCCCTTAGATAGGTCCACCAGGGTCTTCTCCAAGCATAGATAGGTCCACCAGGGACTTTTCGAAGCCTAGATAGGCCCACTAGGGTCTTCTCCAAGCCTAGATAGGCCCACCAGGGTATTCTCCAAGCCTAGATAGGCCCACCATCGTCTTCTCCAAGCCTAGATAGGTCTACCAGGGTCTTCTCCAAGCCTAGATAGGTCCACCAGGGACTTTTCCAAGCCTAGATAGATCCACCAGGGTATTCTCCAAGCCTAGATAGGCCCACCATCGTCTTCTCCAAGCCTAGATAGGTCCACCAGGGTCTTCTCCAAGCCTAGATAGGACGACCAGGGTCTTCTCTAAACCTAGATAGATCCACTAGGGTCTTTTTTTAAGCCTAGATAGGACCGCCAGGGTCTTTTTAAGCCTAGATAGGACCACCAGGGTCTTTTCCAAACCTAGATAGGTCCACAAGGGTGTTTTCCAAGCCTGGATAGATCCACCAGGGTCTTTTTCTCAGCCTTGATAATACCACCAGGGTCATTTCCAAACCTATATAGGATCACCAGGGTCTTTTTCAAGCCTAGATAGGTCCTCCAGGGATTTTTCCAAACCTAGATAGGTCCTCCAGGGTCTTCTCGGCCTAGATAGGTCCACCAGGGTCTTTTTCAAGCTAACATTGGTCCACCAGGGTCTTTTTCAAGCTAAGATTGGTCCACCAGGGACTTTTCCAAGCCTACATAGGCCCACCAGGGTCTTTTCCAAACCTAGATAGATCCACCAGGGTCTTTTTTTAAGCCTAGATAGGACCACCAGGGTCTTTTCTAAACCTAGATAGGTCCACAAGGGTCTTTTCCAAGTCTAGATATATCCACCAGGGTCTTTCTCAACCTAGATAAGACGACCAGGGTCTTTTGCAAGCCTAGATAGGTCCTCCAGGGTCTTTTTCAAGCCTAGATAGGTCCACCAGGGTTTCTTCCAAACCTAGATGGGTCCACCAGGGTCTTTTTCAAGGCTAGATAGGACCACCAGGGTCTTTTTCAAGCCTAGATAGGTCCACTAGGGTCTTCTTCAAGCTTAGATAGGTCCACCAGGGTCTTCTCTAAGCCTAGGTAGGTTAACCAGGGTTTTTTCCAAGCCTAGATAAGTCCACCAGTGTCTTCTCCATCGTTCTATTGATAGTAGCAAGCCATTGAGTTGATGGTCTTCCTCTTCGTCTTGTTTTTAATATTCATATATAGAGCATTTATAATTAATAGTATTACACCTACTACATACTGTGATGAGATCTTGGAGATGGGAATACTCCATTAACCTACAGAAGTATTTTATGGAAAATTATCCTCTGATGAAGTGCTACTTCCTCAGTAGAACTAAAAGTCCCAGCATGGCCTGTTACTACCAGTAATACTTGTTCTTCCACTTCAGCGGACCATACATTGACTAAATATATAGCTGACATTTGTCTCAGTATGTGACCTTTACAGATAGACCTGAATGGTGAGAAAAGCATTTATGGAAATTCTGCTTATGGCGACTCAACATCTGTGAAAATGCTGGCCCTAAATTGAGAGGCACCTGTGATATTATTTATTATGATAGCACCATTTCTTCCATGCCGCTTTGCATGTGAAAAGGGGTATACACAATACAGACAAGTACAATATTCATGAACAATACAAGGCACAGACAGGTATAGGAGGAGAGAGGACCCTGCCCACGAGAGCTTACAATCTACAAGGGATGGGTGAGGATACAGTAGGTGAGGAGAGAGGACTCTGCCTGAGATGGCTCACAGTCTACAAGGGATGGGTGAGGATACAGTAGGTGAGGAGAGAGGACCCTGCCTAAGAGAGCTCACAGTCTACAAGGGATGGGTGAGTATACTGTAGGTGAGGGGAGGGGACCCTGCCCACAAGGAGTCACAGTCTACATGGGATGGGTAAGGATACAGTAGGTGATGAGAGAGGTCACTGCTCACTAGGGGTTACAGTCTACAAGGGATGGGTGAGGATACAGTAGGTGAGGAGAGAGGCTCCTGCCCATGAGGGCTCACAGTCTACAAGGGATGGGTGAGGATACAGTAGCACCTGGCCCACAAGGGCTCGCAATCAACAAGGGATGAGTGAGGATACAGTAGGTGAGGCGAGAGGACCCTGCTCACAAGGGCTCAGAGTTTACAACGGATGGGTGAGGATACAGTAGGTAAGGAGAGAGGACTCTGCCCACGAGGGCTCACAGTCTACAAGAGGTGGGTGAGGATACAGTAGGTGGTATAGTGGACTGAAATCACTGCAGGTTGTAGGTTTGTCGGAAGAGGTGGGTCTTCAGGTTCCTTTTGAAGGTTTCCACAGTAGGCAAGAGTCTGATGTTGATGTGTTGTGTTAGAAAGTGCCAGAGTATGGGGTATACATAGGAGAAATCTTGTATGTGAATGTGGAAAGAAGAGATAAGAGGGGAGGAGATTTTGTTAGGAACAAAGGTTGTATGTAGGTAAGTATCGGGAGACGATATTATAGATGGACGGACGAGACAAGTTGTGGGTGGCTTTGCATGCCATGGTTAGAGTTTTGAACTGGAGTCTATGAGCAATAGGCTGCCAGTGCAAAGATTGGCAGAGAGGAGAGGCTGAGGAATAGTAGGGGGGGCAGTGGATTGCAGGATTAGGATAGATTGTAGGGGTGTGAGAGTGTTAGAAAAAGAACAGGAGGTTGCAGTAGTCGAGGTAGGAGATGATGAGGGCATGCACTAGTATATGTGATGAATTGAACTGGCAGGCTGACATGGGTGACAGTTGTAAGCGTTGATCGTCACTCATTATGAATGGTGTATGGGGAAGTGTTGGATAATATATTAATGCCCCCACTGTGGTACCAAAAGTAGATGGAAGGGTCATGATTACGGAGATAAATAGATATCAGACACCCACCCCATATCAACAGGCACAAACATAGCATGTCTGCCGGGAGAGGGATTTTGCTTTGGGCAAAGGATTGTCCGATCAAAAGCAGGTGGACAATTGTCCATCAGCTGAAAACCGGAATAACCAGTTGTTCCAGTAACAAAGCTACGTGTCATTATTATAGTATTGGATATTGTCGAGCCCCAGTCCCTGGGGTACTCGGGTATCAGGCTCGGTGGGTGTTTCACGGGGATGTCACGGGTGGCAGCACCTGAGCCTGTGGCCTGGGTGACACTTCAATAAGGGGTTATGTACAGGGGATAAGAGTTTGTTGTTGTCACGTGACGCCACCTGTAGTACCTGGTGATGGGTCACCAGCGCCGCCACAGTCCCCAGAGGGCGATGGTATTGCGGCAAGGGTGGTAAAGCTCCCTACAGGTGGAGCTGGAATCCGGGGCAGCGTTCCTGTAAGCAAACAGGTTGAATTCTGCAGCAGCACAAAGACACGGAGGCAAAGTCACTCTCCCGGGTACTTTACTGTAAACGATCATCAGCATACAAGTTAACAGTTCAGCACAAGTTGTTAAAGAAACAGGTAGCTCTACGGGTGGATGCAAGTGGAAGCCAGGTGGTATGGTGGTACCCTTGGTATGCTTTAGTTGACGAACCCGTGTCCTTTTTTCCCCGCCTAGGATGAGTCTATACCAAGTGGCTCCTTGTAGGTAGACTTGAGGCTCCCCTCCCTCGTAGTGAGGAAGCAGACATACTGCTCCGTCTGGCAAGGTGCCACAGCTGGTGAACAGACCGCGGCAGCCAGTTGACGACTTCAGAGATGGACCCTGGCCGTTTCCTTGGGTCCAGCGTTCCTGTGGTGGACTTGGGAATTCCCTGGAGTATGGTTGCTCCACGCTGGGTTTCCCCCTTTCTCTCTAGGGCCCAGACTACCGTGTCAGGCACCCTCTCTCAGGATCCCCTCAGGATCCTCTCTCATCTTCCCTCCGGATCAGCGTAGAGCTGTCCGAGTTAATCTTACGCCTCGCTCCACACTACAACTCCCTTCTCCTCCACTAACTAACTCTCTACTCCCCCTAGAGGTAAATATATCTCCCTCCCAGGAGTAACCTCCCACTACTACTACTAATGTGGGTGTGCATGAAGGGTCCCACCCACCAGCCTAGTATCCACTTGAAGTTGGGGAAAATTACACCACTTTTACGGGTGCCTGACCATGTGGGGCGCCACAATATTAGTTACTAATAGTCAAGGTTGACAATAATAATTAACATTCGGAGTCCCCCTTTAACATTTGCAAGGCAGCTTTAACATTGGCAGAGTTCCCCTTTAACAAATGGTCTCTGTAAACTGATTGAACCCCTTTGGTCCTGTTTTGAGATTTCTCTTCCTGGAAATTGATCTATTTATCATCTTCATATATTATCCTTAGGTTGTTTTTAAGATCTTTGCTTAGGAAATTATAAGATCTCCAAGAGCAGCAATCTCCGAGGAGAACCAAAGTGGTTTTATGATTCTGATTGTTGTTCAGGAAATCGGCAATCATGGACTGCGATATTCTCACCTGTACACAGTGTCGGATTGATCTGTCAAGCAGGGCTGCCATCAGGGCCTGAATGGACTTAATACCGTAAGGAGGAAAGAGCGCACAAGGGGAAAAAGTGTATGGGGGAGAAGAGAGTGCATGGGGAGGAGAGAGCGTCCATGGTGGAGAAGAGGGCTCACAGGTGGAACTGTGGAAGGTTTGAAAGGTGGAGGCAGAGCTAGGGTGAAGACTGGGTGGAGTCTCAGGGGGGCCCCAACATTTTGCCAGTAAGGGGCCCTGAAATTCCTAATGGCAACCCTGCTGTTAAGGACCCACCAGTAACACTGAATGAGGACTCACTGTTCATCTATATGCAAATATTGCATTAGCCTCAGTCACACATTTAAGTCAACACTTCTATGTAATATTACACTGTTGAGTGAATGATGAGATGCTGCTTTTTTGTGTTCATAGTTAATTTATTGTAATGGGGTTGAATACTGCTCATATAGGGGGTAATGGCTCACTTCAGACAAGGGCCCACCAGGAGATTGCCCTGCTCTCCTGTGGGTCAGTCCGAGCCTGAGTGTACAGGTCTATGACATATAAAAAGATCATTTTTTTCTATGAGTTTAATGTCCATATATCTGAGAGAACCTGTAGCCGGGACACACAAGGGTGACCCTCACAATTACCTACCATAGTCTCCCCTGAATATCCTCTACTACAGGTTTCCGGCCATGTAAATACAGTCACAGGTACCTCCTGTATATAAACCAGGCCACACATGCCCCCAAAGTATTATTAGGTATAGATGGAGGCAAAAATCTATGTCAATATATTTGCCAACAGTCCTGACTTTGCCAGGACTTTCCCAGGAACTGATTGACAAAATGTCAGGAAACTGCTTCGCCACACTGGGCAAATAAAAGTCCCAAATTTGGCATCTTTCAATATTGATATATAACAGCACCTCCCATAACTAGAGGGCCTTGTAAAATAAACAAAATGGGGAAAAATGGCCTTGTCGCCATTTGTAACAGAGCACAACCAATCTCGTTCAAGCCTCCTTATGCTATCTGCTGTGGAAAAATGAGACATGGACTCTGATTGGTTGCTGTAGGCAAAAATGTCACGTTAAGCTATTTCCATACACGAGGCCTAATCATTGTTTTTCCGGTCTGCCTAGCTTTTATGCAGAGTTATTTTATGTAATGATGACCTGTGATAAAGTTACTGAACGAAGAGTCACACACTGACTGATCCGTGCTTACTTAAATAATCAGCAATTTGTAATATTTTTATTGAAATTCTGTTCCAGATTCAGATCCTATAAAAAATGCTCCCAGTAGTCCTGAATTTGCTTGTAAAGTCCAGAAGGTGGAGGAAGTTCGAGAAAACATCCCTAAATGATGCCTTTTGAGTTGTTCCTTGGGGGAGGGACTTAAATGTTCTGAATTTTGGTAATTAGGGTACTAACACGTCATGTGACCCCCCCCAAGGGTTAATTTTATATAACTCAGTTTCCAGTTTTAAGAAATTATGGACCTGAAAGACATTGATTTTCCATTAATCCATTTTTTTTTCTCTTTGCTTTGCCCCAGATTTGCAGTATGTCTTGTGGCCCCTAATTTGCATATCCACAAACCTTTCTTGAGATCGACCACGCCCAAGAGGAACATGCCTGGATCTGAATGTCAAGAAGAGGATCCTTTTGATTTTCTATTTAAAATAATTTTAATTGGTGACTCCAATGTGGGCAAAACATGTGTGGTGCAACGTTTCCAGTCAGGAGTCTTCAGTGACAAACACCAAAACACTATCGGGGTGGACTTTACTGTCAAGTCCCTAAATATCGAAGGCAAAAAAGTCAAGGTAATAATCTCTATGCTTGTATTCAGGCAGATCTTACATGACATCTCCATGTACATCAGACTTAAAACAAGTCTGTGCACCATAAGGAGGTAGTCTACTGTGCAGTGGTCAGAGATTTTTGTGAATATTTGTCTACATGTAGCTAATACCATAATTATTTATGATTGGCCATATTTCATAGGTACAAGTTTGGGACACGGCTGGCCAGGAGAGATTTCGGACTATCACGCAGAGTTATTACCGTAGCGCACATGGGGCTATTATTGCCTACGACATCACCCAACGGCAGACATTCGAATCGGTTTCCCATTGGATCCATGAAGTGGAAAAATATGGAGCTGCCAACTTGATGATGATGCTAATCGGTAGGTCCACTGTGTAAGAGCTTGAGCTACGATTTATTAAAGGGGTTTTCGACATTGGCAACATTTTGCATTGGTGACCATTTTTACAGCCTGCCATCAATGCAGGAGGGTCATGCACTCAGACGAGTCTTATATTACAACAAAGCTGTTGAACACACAGTAGCCTTGCTTCACATTTCACCTTTATGAACACCTATGGGAACCCTTCCTCAATGCTTGCAGCCTAGGTTGTTTCTTTATCATAGAGAACCCTTGCTTGCCATGTGGCTTCAGCCACACGCACACTAACTTCCTGTTTACAACCTATATATATATATATATATATATATAGTCTGTAGTGCTACAGGACAATCCAATGATGGCAAAATAACATTGTGCCTTTAATATATCCAATATTGGTGTCTTCCTGAGGAAGAAGTGGATGACTAAACCGTGTTGAATTAAACCACCATTCATCTACATGCAGCACATTGACTATTTCATTGATCTTCAGCGGTGCAAAGATAATCATGGTGTTTTTTCTGATTCGTTTATTGTATCCAGAAAGTAGTCAGGAACAGATTTATATTGGTGTATTAAAAATATTAGAATCTTAGAGTCCTCAGTGGTTGATACCTTTTAATGGCTAGTTGAAAAGATGGTAAGAAAAAGCAAAGCAAGCTTTCGAGACACAAAGGTCTCTTCATCAGGCTAATAATGACACAAATTCTGAATGCACACACATATAAACACGCAAATACTGGTATATGTAGACACACAACTGACCAGGAGCCAAGTGTCCCACATGCTTTATCCATTTTACAAGCTCAGTACACATCCTAGAGTTGTTTCCAAGACTTTAAGATGGTAAATTTGCTTAGTTATTGGTGATATTAGGCATATAGGAGCAGGAAGTCTCTCACGCTTTATCTTATCTTTATTTAAAGGCAACAAATCCGACCTAGTAGAGAAAAGACAGATCCTGTTTGAAGAGGCTTGTACTTTGGCAGAGAAGCATGGACTGCTGGCAGTCTTAGAAACCTCAGCCAAAGAGTCCCGTAACATTGAAGAAGTTTTCCTCCTGATGACCAAAGTGCTCATTGACCGCAACACACCTCACTTTCACAAGGAGAGTCCACGGAACAGCTTTGTGCTGGACTCTCGGCCTATCCTGGACACAAAGGAACCGGAAAAAAACTGTCTTTGTGGGTAGATGCAAAAAAGTGGACATTTGAACCTTCCACTGGATGAGTTATGTTCTCTATGACCACAAGACTAGGTGATGTTTTAAAGAAAACCCCTAAGTATGTGGTTGGACCTATCCTAGGGTATCTACCTGCATCTCAAGTCTTCTTCTACAAGGAGTGGTGGAGATGCAAACATGGGCTATCCTGCCCCTAGACGAGAAATAGATGAGGGGTTGTAAGAAGAGGGTCCTCCATCTATAGCATCAAAGAAACTCCCTCTAGAAAATCAAGACTTCTTCTGTAGGATAATCCTGAAGACCAACAAGTAGAAGTTGTTTTACCCTGGTTGTCAACAAGGCACTGGTAGTTGTCTACTACAGACTTCGAGATGCCGTCTGAGATTGTTTTAGAGGAAATCTAGTGCACTATTCTGGAATATTTTATACTTGTCTACTATAAATACAAATGGTTGAGACATTTGGTCTTGGTTGTGTCTCAAAAATGCACTTACAGTGATTTCCATTTAGTTGGGTATTTAATAATCCTGAAAATTGTCCCTGATGATAAAATTATTGCATCAGATTTTGGGTAATTTTTAATTTTTGAGTACTTTCATAAAAGTGCACATCTAAAAATGAAAAACAAGAGTGTGGGTATGTACACACAGCAGCTTTTAGTATTCCTAGGTAAAGTCACTTTAGGAAAATACCGGTGGCTTTTATGTTGCTTGCAGCGGCTCGGCGCTGGCGCTTTTATACTTTCAAGTATAGAGAACTGGTTCCTTCCCAGCAGAAGTGGCCTGAAATATGAGCATGCTATTTTTTTTTAACCAGTTTAGGTCACATGCACATGTTGAGTATTTGGTGAGTTTTTTACCTATTTGTAGCCAAAACCAGGAGTGGAACAATCAGGGAAGTATAATAGAAACACGTCACCACTTCTGTATTTATTACCCACTCCTGGTTTTGGCTTAAAAATATCGGGGTAATAAAAACCTCACCAAATAATCAACATGTGCACAAGGCCTTAGGCTTTCCAGATCTTGAAGACATTAAAGGCGTGACACAGAATGGAACACGTAAACAGCAGTGTTTTGACATTGCTGTGCATTATATTCATTTAATGGGGTGCGATTGTAGGCAGAATTTGGACGTATTGATCAGAAAGAGACACGAATTGCACATTCCCAGATATCCCTGAGGAAGGCACTAGGACAGTGTTGAAACGCGTAGGAATGGAATAAATGGATGATTGATGCAACCTACATATGGTTTCCGGATCGTTTTCTTGGGATTTCAGCAGCGCAGACACTGACACACCATTTCCCCTGAGGTAACATTCCCATTTGGAGCTTTTTTTTTTTAATGTGGTTTTCCTGCTTCGATTGATTCTGACGTACTAAAGGCCCTCTTACGTGTAGTGAAGCACCAGCGATCCCGACAACGATCCGACCTGGCCGGGATCGCTGATGCGTTGCTACGTGGTCGCTGGTGAGATGCCATACAGGCAGACTTAACAGCGATGACCCAGCGATGCGCCAACACCAGACGGTCGTTGGGATCTGTCAGGTTCTCGGACGCAGAATGGGGATTGCTGCTCGTCACACACACTGATCCAGCATGCCCAGCGGAAGATCGCCGATCAAGGCCATTCATTAACGATCAGCGATGTCCCAGCGGGGGGCCGATCACTGCTAAGTGTCACACACAGCGATATCGCTGACTAGGTCGCTGCTACATCACAAAACCTGTGATGTTGCGGCAATATCGCTATGTGTAACGGGGCCTTTACACTTTGTTTTTTTGTTTTGATTTGTTTTTTTTTTAAGAAAAAGAAAAAAAATCTCAATTGACATGTTGCTTCATTTTTGCTAATAGCTTAAGAAGCATTTCGGTTCCAAAAACTTTTTGCTAGAGCAACAATTTGAAGGCGAAAACATTACTGTAATGGGCGCAGTGATGTTTTTTTTCCACACACACAAAAAAAAACATAGCTATTGTTTTATGTTGATCTGTTTGAAAATCTACAGGAAAAAAGCCTCTCTTCCTATTGATTTCTACAGGAATGTCCATGATGCTATCCATACCAATTATTTTTGTCTGATAAGGTTTTATGAATAAGTTTTACAAGAAGTAAAGTTGCTTGTCACTTCTTTAAGGCCACGTACTCAAGTCGTGCATTTGGTGAGTTGAGCACCTAAGTAGTTGTAGCCAAATCCAGTTTTGGGTGATAAATACAGAAATGGTGACGTGTTTCTATTGTACTTTTCCTCCGATTGTTCCACTCCTGGTTTTGGCTACAAATAGTGAGGTAAAAAAACTCACCAAATACTCAACATGTGCACGAAGCCTAAGGCTGTGTACACACATTTCATATTTTGCTGCGCTTTTTTACGCGCGCTTTTCAAAATACACAATGTGTTTTGTGTCTGCCAGCAAAGTGAATGGGAATTTCACTTTGCTGTGCAGACACTGCATAAAAATATGCAGTGCTTTTTCAGGGAGAAAACGCAGTTGCGTAAAGAATTGAGATGTCATTTCTTTACGCAGGAGCTCCTGCGTTTTCTCCCTCTGACGTCACAGAGGGGAGGAAGAATCCCGCTTCCTCCTCCCCTCTGTGACAGCTGTGTCCACCTATTAGATTTCGCAGTGTATTAATATACACTGCAAAATCTAAATTAAACAAAGCCAAATGTATGAAAAATAAAAAAGAGAGGTAAAGTATTTCATTTGGACGCCTTTTCCCGGTGTCGAGGCCAGATGTGTGTTCTGCCAGGGCCTGCCGTGATTATGAATATGCAAATAAGTCTGTGGAGCCTCGGTTAGGAGTCTCAAACACAGGACTAGCCAGATCTCCTTCCAGGGAAGGACCCAGTCAAGGGGTGGCTCCTTGCGGAGAACACCATAACCACCATGTTAAGTGGCCCTTTTAGTCAATATCCAGCTCTTTTACAAGCTTAGAGATATGACAAGGGAATACCAAGACCAGGTATCCATCCACAGACAGCTGTTTCGGGGTGTTGCCCCTCATCAGTGTGGAGTAGGATTCTGGCTAGGTGGAAGCAAGGCCTAGAAGACCAACATCACAAAGTATTCACTGATCTCAGGGAGACCAGTCCAAGAAAACACTGCGGGCAGCTGGCTAAAGCGCTCAACACAGTGAATTCATAGGCGCATTGCCTCCTGGGAATTATGAATATGCAAATAAGTCTGTGGAGCCTCGGTTAGGAGTCTCAAACACAGGACTAGCCAGATCTCCTTCCAGGGAAGGACCCAGTCAAGGGGTGGCTCCTTGCGGAGAACACCATAACCACCATGTTAAGTGGCCCTTTTAGTCAATATCCAGCTCTTTTACAAGCTTAGAGATATGACAAGGGAATACCAAGACCAGGTATCCATCCACAGACAGCTGTTTCGGGGTGTTGCCCCTCATCAGTGTGGAGCAGTTGCGTAAAGAATTGAGATGTCATTTCTTTACGCAGGAGCTCCTGCGTTTTCTCCCTCTGACGTCACAGAGGGGAGGAAGAATCCGGCTTCCTCCTCCCCTCTGTGACAGCTGTGTCCACCTATTAGATTTCGCAGTGTATTAATATACACTGCAAAATCTAAATTAAACAAAGCCAAATGTATGAAAAATAAAAAAGAGAGGTAAAGTATTTCATTTGGACGCCTTTTCCCGGTGTCGAGGCCAGGAGATGTGTGTTCTGCCAGGGCCTGCCGTGATGTCAGAGGGGTGTTCCAGACGCTGATTGACTGCTCACGGTCATGTAAATCATGTCACAGAAACGCCCCTCTGACATCACGGCAAGCTCTTGCAGGACTACACATCGCCTGTCCTCGGCACCGGACACCAGGAAAAGGCGTCGGAGAGGTAAATATGATTCTTTTTTATTTTACATACATTTGGCTTTCTTTAAATTAGATTCCGCAGTGTATATTAATACACTGCGAAATCTAATGGAGCTGTCACAGAGGGGAGGAGGAAGCAGGATTCTTCCTCCACTCTGTGACATCACCTGCGCTTTCTGGAGTAAAGAAAGCGCGGTGTGTGAAAGCCCCTGTGTATTTTGTTGCTGAAAAACGCATTAAAAAGCGTGCGCAAAAGAGCGCAACAAAATACGCAAATGTGTGAATGCAGCCTTTTATGAATTTCTGGAAAACTTCACCTCAAACTTGACACTGTAGTTAGCAGACTTCTCTTGCAAGCCCATTATTTTTCTGTTTTAAAAATAATCTGTCTATGTAAACCTAGACTGTATTGTCACGTGCCATGTAGCACCGGTAAAGTGCTGTAATGAAAAACTGCACATTTTACCACAAAATTCCCTTGGTTCTTTTATGTGATATTTGGCCACATAACTTATACAGATGACTGTGTGACAAAAATGTGACACTTTGAAATAAAGTGAATATGTTTTGGGTCATATCGACTTGAATCTATATGCATTATTATTTACCCATACAAGCAATTTTTAACTAACTGATTTATCAGACCGACAAGTTGCACCCTTGCCTATTCTTCTGCAATCTTTGGAAGAAGGTGAATAGCTCCCTCAAATTCCTTGAAGAACCAGTAGATTTTTCTGGGGGCCTCACGGATCTACCTGCTCTGTCCCTGTTCTTTCATCCACTCCTAGGTGAGTGTGATGGTGGTACGGGGGCTGGCTTTGTGGCCCGAATAGGACTGTGTGTATATCTCATGATGAATGTAGAAAACATTAAGCATGGGAGGCTGGAGACATCTGGCCAAATAACTTTTACAAAACACTTTAGGGTAACAATTTATGGTCCACTATCACCTTTCAAGTCGTGGACTGATCACAGACAAGCAGAGCATAGAAAAAAGGTCACGGCCTCACGAATACGATTCTATCCGATGACAGACATCTCTGTAATTGTATATGAATTCATAAACAGATGCCGATGTGCGACATACAGGATAAACTAGTTTGACAACATTGAAGTCGTTCCATAGGTTCTACTCTTACTACTGTGACCCACAGGGTGAGCTATATAAGGGCACGTGCACACGTAGAGTATTTGGTGAGTTGTTTTCTTTTTACCTCAGTTTACCTCAGTACTTGTAATCCAAAATAAGAGGGTGATAAATACAGAAGCGGTGACGTGTTTCCATTATACTTTTCCTCCAACTGTTCCACTCCGGCTTTTGGCTACAAATACTGAGGTAAAAAAACCCTCACTAAATACCACGTGCACACGGTGAGTATTTAAGTTTTTTATCTCAGTATTTGTAAGCCAAAACCAGGAGTGGAACAAGTACTCTTCACCTATTCCTGGCTTTGCCTTACAAATAATGAGGTAAAAAACCTCAAATACTCACCGTGTGCATGTGGCCTAAGACGCAATTGACCTGAGAGTAAGGGCACGTGCACACGTTGGATATTTGGTGAATTTTTACTTCAGTATTCGCAAGACAAAACCAGGAGTGGAACAAGTACTTTTCACCTATTCCTGGCTTTGCCTTACAAATAATGAGGTAAAAAACCTCAAATACTCACCGTGTGCATGTGGCCTAAGACGCAATTGACCTGAGAGTAAGGGCACGTGCAGGGCCGGCCCTACCGCTGTGCGAGTTGTGCGGTCGCACAGGGCGCCGCCTGCCATGCTTCAAAGGGGGCGCCGTCGTTCCCTGGCCCTCCGCTCTGCCCCCGGCCGCCGATGTGCCCCCTGCCCTCCGATCTCCCCCCTGTGGGCTCCCCCCTGTGGGTGATCTCCCCCCTGTGGTCTCCCCTGCCCTGCGATCCCTCCCCATGCCTCCTGTGATCGCCGCTGCCTGCGGTGATCACCGCCGCCCGTTCCCCCTCTTCCCGCTCCCTCTTCTTCCTCACCTGTCTTCTTTCTTCTCCTCTGTTCTCCCTCTTTCCTTCGGTCTTCTCCCTCTGTCCTCCGGTCTGCTCCGGGTCTTCTCTGCGCTGTCCTCTTCCTGCGGCGTCCTCCTTCTTCTGTCGGCTCCTCTGCACAGTCATCTCCCAGCATAGAGATGAGTGTGCAGAGGAGCGGTGTCACAGCCAGGGCACAGCATCTGTGTGATTGCTGTGCCCTGGCTGTGTTAACCCTCTAAGTGCTGTGATCTCAGGGATCACAGCACTTAGAGGATCCAATCGTCATGGAAATGATCTCCAGAGACTACAACAATTGTCCTCTTGTTGTAGTCTCTGGGATCAGCGTCATGGTGCACTGTATGGCAATGATCTGTCATACAATTCACCAAGACTATGATCCCAGAGACCACAACAAGAGGACACTTGATCCCTTGTTGTAGTCTCTGGGATCAGCGTCATGGTTCATGGTATGGCAATGATCTGTCATACCGTGCACCGGACGCTGATCCCAGAGACTACAACAAGGGATCAAGTGTCCTCTTGTTGTAGTCTCTGGGATCAGCGTCATGGTGCACGGTATGGCAATGATCTGTCATACCGTGCACCGGATGCTGATCCCAGAGACTACAACAAGGGATCAAGTGTCCTCTTGTTGTGGTCTCTGGGATCATAGTCTTGGTGAATTGTATGACAGATCATTGCCATACCGTGCACCATGACGCTGATCCCAGAGACTACAACAAGAGGACACTTGATCCCTTGTTGTAGTCTCTGGGATCAGCGTCGGGTGCATGGTATAACAGATCATTGCCATACCGTGCACCATGACGCTGATCCCAGAGACTACAACAAGGGCTCAAGTGTTCTCTTGTAGTCTCTGGGATCAGTGTCATTGTGCACGGTATGACAGACCATTGCCATACCGTGCACCATGACGCTGATCCCAGATACTACAATAAGGGATCAAGTGTCCTCTTGTTGTGGTCTCTGGGATCATAGTCTTGGTGAATTGTATGACAGATCATTGCCATACAGTGCACCATAACGGTGACCCCAGAGGCTGTAGGAAGAGGACACTTGATCCCTTGCTGCAGTCTCTGGATTGAGCAGTGGCGATCGAGCGTCGTGGGATCTTCATTGTGGACTACGTCGGAGGCGATCGAGCGTCGTGGGACCTTCGTTGTGGACTACGTCGGATCTTTTTATAATAAAGATGGAGTCCGAATTGTGTCTGTGTTTTTTTTTCAAATAAAAAGATTTTTCTCTGTGTGTATTTATTGACTATTTACCGTACTAGAGATTCCTAATGGCGGGTCTAACATTGGCCCTATATTATGAATCTCGGGCTTAGTGCCAGCTGCCAATAAAAAGCTGGCATTAACCCCTTTATTACCCAGTTAGCCACCGGCACCAGGGCAACTGGAAGAGCGTGGGTACAACGCCAGAAAATGGCGCTTCAATGAATGCGCCATTTTCTGGGGCGGCTGCGGGCTGCAATTCGCAGCATGGGGGGCCCAGAACGCTTGGGCCTCTCTATGCTGAGGATTCCAGCCCCCAGCTGCCTAGTTGTACCTGGCTGGACCAAAAATATGGCGGAGCCCCACGTAATTTTTTTTCTAGAATTAGTTCTAGAAATTAAAAAAAAAAAAAGGGCTTCGCTGTATTTTTGGTTCCAGCCAGATATGACGAGGCAGCTGGGGGTGGGTGGCAGTCCGTAGCTGCCAAGTTGTACCTGGCTGGACCAAAAATATGGCGGAGCCCTATGTCATTTTTTTCTAGAAATAATTCTAGAAATAAAAAAATAGGCTTCGCTGTATTTTTGGTTCCAGCCAGGTATGACGAGGCAGCTGGGGGCTGGTGGCAGTCCGTAGCTGCCAAGTTGTACCTGGCTGGACCAAAAATATGGCGGAGCCCTATGTCATTTTTTTCTAGAAATAATTCTAGAAATAAAAAAATAGGCTTCGCTGTATTTTTGGTTCCAGCCAGGTATGACGAGGCAGCTGGGGGCTGGTGGCAGTCCGTAGCTGCCAAGTTGTACCTGGCTGGACCAAAAATATGGCGGAGCCCTATGTCATTTTTTTCTAGAAATAATTCTAGAAATAAAAAAATAGGCTTCGCTGTATTTTTGGTTCCAGCCAGGTATGACGAGGCAGCTGGGGGCTGGTGGCAGTCCGTAGCTGCCAAGTTGTACCTGGCTGGACCAAAAATATGGCGGAGCTCTATGTCATTTTTTTTCTAGAAATTCAGGGGCACAGGTCCTAAAGGTTTATTTTTTTTAATAAACATTTATGTGCCATTGTTACCATCAAGGGTGTATGATTATGTTCATGGAGCTGAGGGGCATCATTTTAATGCAAGGTGTGTTGTGTGTTTAAACACATGCATAGTAGTATATTCACATGAACCCATTATTGTTAAATGGTTCCTTGAAGCGTAATCTCTTATGGTACCGGCACACACGGCAATCTCCCCTGGCGATATGTGGCGATCTGACATGCACGGTCACATTTCTCGTGCCCGCCTCAGATCGCCGATGGCGGCTTCAGAATAAATGAGAGCTGCTGTTGTTCCCTGATTTCCTCGGGATGTCAGTTTTATGTGAGGAAAGAGTGAAGCTGCCACTGATTGGCTGCATGTCTCATGTGACATGGTCTGGGGGCACCAAAGGGGAATTTTGCACAGGGCGCAATTTAGCCTGAGGCCGGCCCTGGGCACGTGCACACGTTGGATATTTGGTGAGTTTTTACTTCAGTATTCGCAAGACAAAACCAGGAGTTGATGATAAATACAGAAATGGTGACATGTTTCTATTATACTTTTCCTCTGATTCTTCCACTCCTGGTTTTGGCTACAAATCCTGAGGTAAAAAACTCACCAAATACTCAACATACGCATGTGGCCTAAGACACCATTGACCTGAGTTTGGCCACGTGCACACATTGATTCGGAGAGTTTTTAACCTCACTATCTGTAGCCAAAAACCAGGAGTAGAACAATAAGAGCAAAAGTATAATAGAAACACGTCACCAGTAGTGTATTTTTTTTTTTTTTTTTTTTTTTACCCTATCCTGGTGTTTGCTTATTGAGGTAAAAACTCACCAAATACTCAATGATAGCATGTCTCTGAAGCCTACCTGCCCTTTGCTATAGAATAGAGCAATGGAGGGGATGGGAGAAACCCAAAGAAATGAAAAATCCCCCTCCTCTCCCTCACTTCAACAGACAAGATGTGACCCATTTAATAATGGCGCTCGGAGCTATTAGAGTGGAGTTAAGGTGTGACATATAAATAGAAGATATTGCACACAATCTGTATCCTTTATTGCCCCTGCCTGACACTGAGCTGAACAAAGGTCGCCTCATCTCCTGCCTCAGTGTGACAGGTGCGGCAGCCTTCAATGAACAGACATGAGAGCCATGTACTAATCACTTCTACACTATCAGAAAAACAAGAGGGAAGTAATTCAATAACTTAAAGGGTGTGTATACTGTAGAATTTCTAATATATTGGAGGTAAAAAGTAAAAAAAAGGTGCTAGAGTCTTGGTTGAATATTTTGAAGTATATAAAGTAAATAAGCCTTGTGTATCCTAGTCACATTTTTTCTTAGGCCAATGTGCACACGTAGCATATTTTGCAAGATTTTTACCTCAGTATTTGTAGCCAACAATCTGGGAACAATCTGAGGAAAAATATAATAGAAACACCTCACTTCTGTATTTATCACCCACTCCTTGTTTTGGCTAAAAATACTGAGGTAAAAATCTCACCAAAAACTCAATGTGGAAACGTAGCCTTAGGCTACATGCACATGTTGAGTATTTGGGGAGTTTTTTGTTTTTTACTTCAGTGTTTGTAGCCAAAATCAGAAATGGGTTAAAATACAGAAATGGTGCCCATGTTTCTATTATAATACTTTCTCTCAGATTTTTCAACTCCTGGTTTTGGCTTACAAATACTGAGGTAAAATACACCAAATACTCAACATGTGCAGGTAGCCTTAAGCTCCTGTCATACACAACAAAGCACCAGCGATCCCGACAACGATAATGCTCCTGTAGGGATCGTTGGTGCTTCATTACCTGGTCGCTGGGGAGCTGTCAAACAGGCAGACGCGCTGCCTAGATACCCGCTGTTTATCATAGTTACCAGCGTCCTCCTTGCTTAGCGATGGTAACCATGATAAACACCAGGTATGTAGGCAGCACTCGCTGCCTAGATACCCGGTGTTTACCATGGTTACCAGCCTGTGAGATCGCTGATCGTTGGTCTCTCGCTGTCACACGCAGCGATGCGTGCTGACCAGCGGGAGACCAACGTCCTAAAAATGACCCAGAGCACTTTGCAATGATCAGCGATCTCCCAGCAGGGGCCTGATGGCTGCTAAGTGTCAAAAGCCCGTCAGACGGGGCGACATCGCCGCCGATTACATCAGCGACGTAGTGGTGTGGTCTATCGGTGGCGACATCGCCTCATGTAAAGGGGCGATGTCGGCGCCGACGGGAGGTTGCCTGGTTTCAGTCAGTGCTCTGAAACCAGGCGACCGATCTGGGGCGATGTGCACACATCGCCCCATGTAACCGACCGCTGGCAAACCTGTCAGGCGATCTCGCTAATGATCTCATTGTGTGTGACGGGGGCTTTACTGTCTGTAGATAAGAGACCAGCCCACAATCGCAAGGACATGCTAAAGGGAGCATATCTATAACCATTTAGACGTGGACAGGAGCTGTATACACAAAACAGAGGGCAATCGGACAGCAAGACTATACGAGCAATTGCTTCAAGTTTAGTTCAGATCTCCGGAAATAATAAAATGAATAAGTATATGCAATAATAAAGGGTTATTAACCTTTGCAAATACTTACAGGTGCTAACCAATCCAGAAAAATAACTTGGAATGTAATAACGGCCACATAATGACTTCAATTATCTCTTCCATTGATGGTAGAGAAAAAAAATATTTTGTGTCACCTCTTAAAGTACCGTTACACGCGGCAACTTCACGGGGGCGCGCACATTTTTTGCCACTTTTCCAAGATTGCCTTGGAGATGTCACACGCAGAGATATCGTAGGCAACGCAACTACGATGTTGAAAGCAACTTTAGTTCGCTGGGTTTTGTTCAACCCAGCGAGCGATACTTATCAATGTAGTGAATAGGGGAAGTTGCTTTCAACATCGCTATTGCGGTGTCACACAGAGCCATGCTAGCAGATCACCTGAGCAACATTGCCAGGTTTCAAAACATGTCCATAAACCTGGCAACTCCGCTCAAGCAACTTATCGCCGTTGAATCGCCCTGTCACATGTTGCAATGAACTAGTGATCTCAACGGCAACAGCAATGGCTACGTCACTTTTCGGCGATGAGGCCGGCAACATTGCCTCGTGTAACGGGATCTTTAAAGGGAATGGGTCAGCAATTACGGTATGTAAGGACAGCATGCTGTAAGGGTTCAAAAACAAAAAGCAACTGCACCTCTAATGTGTGTCTGCTATTTACCTAAACTAAAAGGTTTATACCCTGTGAATTCCATTACAAGCTTACAAACTCACATGCATTTTAGTCTGACACCTCACAGTCAGAGCACTATCTATTGAGAACCTGGTGTAGGCGGGGGCAGCTCTCAGCTAAACTACATTACTAAAACTCCATTATTTGATTGCAACAGAACGGTTGCAGACACTAATCCATGTTAAGGTACCGTTACATGCTTCAATGTCATTAAAATATCACTAACGATCTCACGGGAGCGCGGTCATTAGGACATCTTTTTGACATCGTTGGTGAGATGTCACACGTCTAGATATCGTGAACGACGCACCAACGATGTGGTGAGCAGCTATCGTTCGCACAACCCCACAAACTATACTTGTTCACTGATGTGAATGGGCGAAGTTGTGAACCACATCGTTATCGCGGTGTCGCACTGAACGATGCAGCAGGTTGGCTGATCGAGGTTCGTCTGATTTGCGATCAACGATCCAACAATTTATCGTAGTCGTATCTTGGTGTCACACACAACAGTGTCCTAATGATGTAGTTTGAACGACTCCAAACCCATGACGTTTGAGCGATATCGTTCATGATCTCGTACTGTGTTATGGGGCCTTTATACACATCACTGGATTCAGAATCTCCTTGCCTACATTGTCTTGCTGTCATATGAGGTAGCAAAAACCTCAGATTTCCTTTAAACGGGTGGTCTAATTTAGAAACCCAATGTCAAAAACCTGAAATTTAGTCTGAGAGACAAACATGTAAATCCTCCATTGACACAATCATGTCTCATTTTTAATGCATATGTAAGAACACATTTTACAGGGGCATTCTTTGTTAGTCGACTAAACATGTGAGTGCACTACATTGGCAGCCAAATTAGAATGGGACATGTGTAATGCTTCCTTTCTCCTCTGGAGGCACTGTAGGGAAAGCAAACATTTGCTGCTAGATATGTTAAGGTACCTTTACACGCTGCAAGTGTGGTTGCGACTCCTGACGGCGATATGTCGCCCTGGAACCATCGCCGTCAAATTGCCTCCCAGTTCCGGCGTGTAATTGGGAATTTGCCGTCGATAAATCGCCTCACCCCGGTCACCTGGTTTCAGAGCAGTGCTCAGGAATCAGGCGACCGGGGCGAGGCGATTTATGGACACCAAATTCCCCAATTACATGCCGCAACTGGGAGGCAATTTGACGGCGATAGTTCCAGGACGAAATATCGCCTTCAGGATTCGCAACCGCGGTTGCAGCATGTAAAGGTACCTTTACAGCAGTCAGATACCCTTATAGGGAACCTGTCAGGTGGTTTATGGCCACCCAGATATATTATGAAGCTGCCGGTACAGATAGTGATTAGTCTAATCATCCCTGTCTGAGCTTATAGTGTAATGTGAAGAAAAAAAAAGCATTTATACACTTACATTTTCTCATGTAAATTAGGCACAGTCTAGCTCTTAGAGGAGGTAGACTGTTTGGCAGATTAATAGTTAACATTTCAGGCAAATGTCAGAACATGCTGGGTGACCTGATGTGATGTCACAATCATGTGACTACATTAGGCGAAGCTAAGTCCCCATAGCACAAGTTTGCTCACTTAGCTCCACCCACTATGGTCACATGATCAGGACATCAAACAGGTCCTTTAGACATTCAAGTTAATGGTGAGTTAACTATTAACCTTCCACACAGTTTACCTCCTCCAAGGTGTAGACTGACTGCCTCATTCCCATGCTTTTTTTTATTCCATCTTTCACATTACACCATGACCTCAGACAGGGATGATTTGAATAGTACTATGAAGCTACAAGTGCAGACAGTGATAGCTGGAGGGGCATAAACTAGCTGACATGTTCCCTTTAATATTGAAAGTCGGCAATCCCAACAGGCAGTCAGGATATTCTGGGGAGTTGTAGTTTCCATATACTCGAGGCACAGCTCTCAAACACTACTGAAAAGGTTAAAAATGTGTTCCTTTCCCCTTTAGTTAGAGGCTGCTGGCATTTAAATGCTGTAAATGACTGTAACTGGAAAACAATGCAATGGGACCTTTCCGCTTATGGAGTCGGGCACTGGGCCATGTACCTCCAGGCTGGTTATAAACCTGACAAACAATTATTAAAATTCCAATAAACTTGGGCGCTTGGCACCTGCTATGTTTAGGGAACTAGTTTTGAATGTGTAGATCATATTAAACAGCTGAAGATCACAGCTTTCATGCTGTACAATGATATAGCCTGTCCACAGAGTATATGCCACCTTAAGCATTGACTAAGCTGTGGATGGTGCCATTATAGAACCTAAAAAGAAGTGACCAAAGAAAAGCAAGAGAGGTTAAGAACGCTACTAATAAGGGGTCTTCTGCAGTGCCACTGACTGCCTCACCTTGAGGCAAGAGGGACTGATAAGTCATCAGTTCACGCAACATGATTAGCTCACACGTTGCAGCAATGAGCAACGTCAAAATATCTCAGGCTACAGTCAGACTGCGTTTTTTTTTTTCTTTTGCTTCTGTTCTGCTGCGTTTTTAGCTGCAAAACAGGAACTGCCAAAAAATGCACCCAAAAGCGGGTCATCCGTTTCCTGATGCGTCTTTGGGCGCATTTTTGGTGTGATGGATTTTTTTGACCCATAGACAAAGGCTCCTATGAGAAAAGCGGCTCAGAAAGACGCAGCACAAATTGATATGCACTTTTCCAAAATGGGGCACTCCAAAAGTGAAAAAACACATCGCTTTCAAAGTGCCCTGTCTGAATGACAAAAATGAGGACATAGACTTTGCTAGGATGTCATTTGAGTGATCTGTTTTCTGCAGTGTACTGCAAAAAACGTAGTGTAAATGTAGCCTTAAAGCAAATCTGTCCGCAGGTTTTTGCTACCTCATCTAAGAACAGCAAGATACAGGCAAAGAAATCCTGAATCCAACATGTATCACTGAGTGCAGCAGTTTGACACAATCAAGACTAATTAGATTTAGCATGTGCCCCCCCCACACCAGGTTTTGTATAGACTGAGGTGCTAATCACAGCAGGGAGCATGTTGGACTAGCTAAACTACTCCAGGAATGATAGTCTTCTGAAGTTAAAACAAACATTGCAGGTATATGCTGCACAGAGTGTGAAAAGAGTCATTGCCGAAATCTGTGTTAACCCGTACAGCATACGGTCTTCAGATTACATAGTAAAAAGCTGCTGACAGGTTCCCTTTAAAAGGGTCATTCAATAATGTTTTCCTATGTAGCGAAAGAAAGCACTTATCGGTTGGCAGGTAGCTACCTTTTCTGCCATGCAACAATCTTTCCCAGTCCCAGCAGTGATTTTCCTGCTGCCCGTAATGTCACCAGACCAGTCCTTTCTCTTCTAGTCTGCATGGTCAACAATACGTCACTGCAAAGGTAGTGTTATTGACAGCCGGATCTTCCCCAAGTTAGGCAGTAGAGGTGGCAGTCAATCTATATGTCATCAGTGATGTCGTATCAACACGGCAGAACAGAGAGAAGGAACTGCTCTTTGACGCAAAATTTCAGGAAACAGGATAATCGCACCCAGGAGAAGTCAGTGGACATGGCCGATTAGGCAGATTGTTAGCAACTACCTGGCAATAAGAGCTTAGGGAAACCCTCACCAATTTGGTCCCCTAAGGCATTGTTCAGTTGCTTAATTGTTTAATGAGACAAATGCAGCAGTCACTATCTAAATGACAAAAATCCGTCTTTAAGTTGCAACCAGCGTCACATGACGAGATTGGGTCAGAATTTCACTGATGAGGGTCTGGATGCAGAGACCCTCACAAGCAACGAGAATGGAGGGGCAGACTCACTTGGCCGAGTCTGCTACTGAAGCCAAATTTCAGACTTAAAGGGGTTGTTTACTACTCTGACAATCCCTATGGCCTCCCTGCAGTAAAACAACATCCAGCAATGTTGACACTGGTTCTCCTGAGGGCTCGCATGCCCATGTTATGCCTTTATTGTGGCTAGTCAGTGCTGGCTTCGCTCGCCACTCCTGAAGACAAATTAGAAATAGAGAGCTGCATCTTCTCCATTACATCCACAGGAGAGGAGCATGACCCCAGCACCATTTAACAGATAAACCAATAGCCACACTGATGAAATGGTGCCGGCTCCAGAGACAAGTATGTGTTTTACGAGGGGAAAAAAAAAAAAATAGGGATGCAGAAGGGATTTTCCAAGTCATGGATGACACCTTTAAACCCATTGAATCGATAAGAGCTCAGCTGAACCTCCAGCTCATCTTGTGGGGTCCAAGCACCCAAAGATCCATTGATCTAAATAGATCACCATGCCAAATCAAAATTAGGAAAACCTCACAACTAAAACTTGTGGAATAATTTTGAACTTTTTACTAGTGATGAGCGAGCAATATGGTACTCGAAACAAGCAGGTCGGAGTGGTGCAACTTGAGTACTGAGCATAATGGAAGTAAATAGGAAACAAGCATTTTTTGAGTTTCCCATTCATTTCCATTATGCTCTGTACTGGAGTCACGCCACTCCAACCTGCTCATTTAAGCACCGTAGCGCTTCCTCATCACTACTTTTTTACATATAAAGCACTGATGCAAATCCAGGATTACAATCTATATAAGCAAGTAGATGACGTGGCACTCTTGTAAAGTTTTAAAGGCTTGTATTAGAAAACAGGCACTGCCGTTTTGGTCAAACAGACCTTCATCAGTGTGCGCTGTATATTATGGATAGACAGTGTAAGCACAGATAGGGTCTTATCTTCCTACTATATAATCGTCTTATCGTGCCTGTCTGTAACGGAAATCCAGCGTCGCCGATTGGTCGCGACCAATCAGCGACGCGAGATTTCCGTTACAGAGAAACAGACAGAATTAGCCGCAAATGGCCCCGCCCCCTACTCCATGGCAGTTCGGCGGCAGAAAATGGCGGAGCTGTGGAGCAGGGCAGGCGTCCGCACCCGGCGTACCCACTCAAATGCCGGTGCCCAGGCGTGACTGAGGGGCTCATCGTCGCCCGCATCGGAGGTCAGCGGCAACGCCTCCGGTCATCTCCTAGCCGCTCAGTCACACTTGGCGACACTCCAAACATCCCGACGATACGACCTGTAGGTATCGCTAGAGAGTCGCCAAGTGTGCCGCATGGAGGTCAGCGGCGACGCAGCCAGTCATCTCTCGGCCGCTCGCAACGAAAGTACCCTCACCGGCGCTAGCGATGTCGCTCAGTCTGACATGCAGCAGCAACCAGACCCCCACTCTGAGATTGCAAATAATCGCGATCAATAAGGCACCATCATACTTGGCGACGCTCCAGCGATCCAGACAACAATAAGACCTGTAGGTATCGCTGGAGTGTCTCCAAGGGTGACGGTACCTTACTGATCGATGGTGAGGTGTCACATGTGCAGTTATGTTGAACGAAGCCGCGTTGCTGATTGTTCGCGGCCGCCTGGTATTGCCGCGGAAATTAACGCCCACTCACAGCACAAGCAATAACATTTAATGATAATGTATATATTTTACCCGGAAAATCCTGTGTATTCATTGCATTATTCTTAAATCTTCATAAATAAACTACATACATATTTTAGAATACCCGATGCGTTAAGAATCGGGCCAACATCTAGTTTATACATAAATTGCACTGTTAGTTGCAGGAAAGGCTCATCTTTTATTGTTGCGAGAGTCATAACCAGTATATACTTCTATAACAGCTGTTGCGGACCCATGTGGAGAAATGTCAGTGCCTGTAAGTCAGTGTGTTTTGAAGCCACCACGAGCTTCTTCTCATGAAGAATCAGGTTTGTCTTGAGGATGAAGCTTGTTGTAGCTTCGAAACGTGCCTACTTAAATCTATGACCTATATGGACTGATCTGATATTGTTCCTTGGTAAAACAGTTGCACATGTGTTTACCCAATTCATCAACCTACACAGACATGTATATAACGGAGAAATTCAGGATGGACGAGTGCTATGTGTAAGGCTGCAGTACCAACCGCTGAGAGAGCCAGCACTCAATACTGGATAACGCAGCCTTCCACATATAAAAATTCATCCATCCTGAATTTCTCTATGGAAGCCTGTGGTATCCAGTATCGAGTGCTTGCTCTGCCAGCAGGATACCACGGGCTTACACATAAATTCAGGATGGGCGAGTGCTATCTATTATATACACAGCACAGACTGATGAAGGTCTGTTTGACCGAAACGTTGGTGCCTGTTTGCTAAAGAAAAAAAAAAAGGACTTTAAAATTTCACGAGTGCCACGTTATCTACTGGCTCATATGGGATTGGATCCTATAGATACCGGAAGTGTCATGTCTTCCTTTCTATGATTACAACCTGACCTGACGAACTTAAACCCAGATTCATCATTGCCTTTCCAACCATTTTTATGCATATATTTTTTTAAAGTCTATTTTGTTATTTTTTTTTCTGTTTTCCACATTGGAGGTAGAATCTAAATATTGCAAATGTTTTAGCCAGGATTCATCATCTGTGACTTTTTAAGAAGGTGCAAAAATTGGCCACTCCAGTTTCTCCCTTGATGAATTTTTATTTTTGGAGTACCCTGGGTGCAATTTTTTTTTGGGAACTTTTGATGCAGAATTGCAAAAACAGTAAGCGTTAAAAAAAAAAAAAAAAAAAAAAAAAAAAAAAATATTTAAATAAAATATATCTTTCACGAATTTCACGTGCCATTTTGAGGAATTTGGATGTTATTCATCACCGTTTGTATATGAACCTCTTAATTGTAAGGCGCCGAGGAATACATTAGTTGCAATGTAGATCAAGATTAAAATGACTTATTAATTTGGTGCCAAAATATATCAACCGATGCCATAAAGACAAAAAAAAAAAAAAAAAAAAAAATCCACTTGCAACTCTAATGGTTTGGTGCCCTCTACTGGTGCGGTGCTATAGAGCCGGTCTGGAAGATCAAACATCCATATAAACTGCACTCTGCACGCGGTCTATCTTTTTATACTTGTGTAGCATTTTTTTTATTTTTTTTTTTTTATTTATTTCAGATTTTTATACCTTGAAACAGAGAAACAAACACTCTGGGGGAGGAAAATGGAGAGGGAAAAAAAGAGACAGACATCAGGATAAAAATTATTACAACAGCACCTGGAATTGATAGGCCTGCCTAGGAGAAACACAGGCACTGCCACAACACCACAGGAAATAGCTACTGTCCGGAGCTGCCCAGACAGTCCAAACTCCTTTATCTTCGACTGGTGCTATAGGTCCAGGTCATAAAAATCGTCCAGATCCTCATGGAACAAGTCCCACTCGTCCTCCGAGTCTGTTAGGTCTTCGTCGGCGCCTGCTGCCAACAGCATTAGGAGCATTTCGCCCAGTTCAAAGGTCATTACTTCCTCGTCATCGTCAAACGGATCACTGCCCTCGCGCTCCTCGAAGTCCCAAAACCGGTTCCTACGCTGGGCCTAGAAATACGGAAAATTGAGTAAAGCTGAATTGATGAAGCTCTAGGTGACATTATTATATTATCTCATTAACACGTTCCTATGCTGGGTCATTCCATGTCAAGTGATCCAAAAATGAATATTTTTTTTCCCTGACGTCCTCAGATTTTTAAAAAAATTTTTCTATCTGAAGAACAACTTTATCTAATTACAAAAAAAAAGTTTTGAATTTTTTTCTTTATCTGTTAATTTTTTACAGATTTTTAAAGTTTTAAAAAAGTGCGAATTTTGGCCTGGTATGGCTTTACATTTTCTATCATATCTCGGGCTAGAAATAAGATAAAGAAACAAAATAAACACCAATCTACTCAGAACTGTCCAGGCTTTCATCAGATATGTCACAAGAGGATATTTGTTAATATTTTACCCATGTGATCGCAAGCGCAAAACTTTAAAACGCATTTCCGAAAAATCGGCGCGCTTTAAATATTTCAAAAACTGCCCATGTGTCTGCTGTGCTCTTAGCCACATCTGTACCAAATTTCAAGTTGGGATCGCAATGGGATCATATTTTAACATATTTTACTAGTAAGAGCGTCAATGGGTCATTCCATATCAAGTGATCTAAATATGAATATTTTTTTTTACCTGACGTCTTTAGATTTTTTTATTCTTTTTCTTTATGAAGTACTACTTTAGTTAATTACAAATTAAAAGTTTGGAATTTTTTTCTTCATCAGTTAATTTTTTACAGATTTTTAAAGTTTAAAAAAAGGGTGAATTTTGGCCTGGTATGACATTACATTTTTTTATCTCAGGCTAGAAATAAGATAATGAAGTGGGAGAGGCGTCATTTTACTCAGAACGGTAACAGCTTTCATTTGAGATGTTACAAGACTATGTTTCTTTATATCAAATTCATACTATTGACGGGCAATTGTGAAAAAATGACTGATTGTGTTCTTGGTGACTTTTGAATTGACACTATAATAGTTAAATATTTTGCACTTAGGTCCAATGAATGCGTCCATGGGGTCAAGCTGGGACAGAGTCATCACAAATTAGCCTTATTTGCAGATGACCTGCTACTTTACATCTCCCAGCCCCTGGTCTCCATCCCTTCGGTCTTAATGGAGTTTGAACGGTTCGGACAATTGAGCAACTTTAAAGTGAATTGCTCCAAAACCGAGGCACTCAATATTTCTTTGCCTGGAGAATTGGTTTCTCATCTATCTAAACAGTTCCCATTTAAATGGAAAGTAGAAGCCATTAAGTACTTGGGAGTCCTTATACCAAAAGATCTTAAACAAATATTCAATTTAAATTATCAACCCCTTTTGACTAACGCGGAATCGGCATTTACCTCCTATAGACAATTAAAGCTATCCTGGTTCGGGAGAATAAACGTAGTCAAGATGGATGTCTTGCCCCGACTCTTATATACTTTTCAGACAGTTCCTGTTCTATTGGATAGAGGTTTCCTCTCCAAAATGCAATCTATGATCCTTAGATTTGTCTGGGGGGGGCAACAGGTCCAGATTGCGAATGAATATCCTATCCTTGCCCGAGACCAGAGGAGGGGTTGGACTACCCAACATACGAGCGTACTTTGAGGCTTCCTCTCTTGTTAGAGCTCTAGATTGGCATTATCATGCGTCCTCCAAGAAATGGGTAGGGGTGGAGCAAGAGGGTTTGGGGATTCCGCTGAAACACCTGCTTTGGATTTCCCCTAAAGACTCCACAGACCTAGTACCTTTGACAGACATGACCAGAAACACCTTGAAGGTATGGCACCTAGTGACGAAAACCCTCCGCTTAAACGACAGACTTAGCCCTTTGACTCCCCTTTTTTCCAACCCATCTTTCCCACCCAGATTTGACAGGCAGAGATTTTTATGTTGGCGGATTGTGGATGACACCCGAGTAGGACAGACTCTGTCCAGTGGTGGTTTGCCCCCGATGGCAGAGCTACAACTCGAAGAACCTACGAGACTTCTTAAGTGATTCGAATTTCTCCAATACAGAGCATAATTATATTCAGCTGACCACTCTTGCAGGGTAAGATTGACGCCCAACGTATTGGAGAGGTTATTCCAACTGGAGGCTCCACCGAGGCGCAAAATATCATTTCTATACCAGGCCTTAGGGTCCATGAGAGAGCAGGGCACCCTTTACTTCCAACGTGCTTGGGAGAGGGAATTGGGGGTGTTGCATTTCAGAAGCTAATTGGCAGAAATGCTTTATATTTACTCACTCACTAGCTAGCGCTTGTTCTGCACAAGAAAGAAGCTATAAGCTGCTCACTAGATGGTACTTGTGCCCGACGACACTCCGGAACATGTTCCCTGGAACCCCTGATACCTGCTGGCGCTGTGGGGAAGAGAAGGGTACAATGATACACATTTGGTGGAGTTGTGGGGAAATCCGGCGGTTCTGGTCTGAGGTTTTCAATGCATACGCCCGGATAACAGGTAAACAAGCCGAATGCTGCCCAGAATCGGCAATGTTATCCATTTTTCCAGGTCCTATTGGGCTACAGAAGAGGGATATTCTCCGCTTTTGCATCTCGGCTGCTCGTGCTGTGATCCCGAGGTTCTGGAAATCAAGCCGGGCTCCATCTCTACTTGATTGGTTCAAAGAATTGATGGACACATATCGAATGGAGGAGCTCGCAGCTGATGCGTCGGGATCTCGGAACAAATTCTTAGGGATTTGGGTTGAATGGATTCTTTTTCACGACTCTGCAGAATTTAGGAGTATCTTTTCCAGCACAGATAATATGGCTCGACCTCTGGCTGATGGGGAGCCAGTGGGATGAGTACCCTTTCTCCTTCCCATACCTCACCCGTCCCCCCCCCTCCTTTTTTTCTTTTTTTCTTACGTGGCTTTTCTTTCCCAGTATAACTTTTTCTAATGGTTTTTGTTTCTCTTCTCTCTCTCTCTTCTTTTCTATCTCTCTTTTCTTCCCATCTGATACATTCAGTCTAGGTATTTCCTTTCTACACCTATACCTTCAGAATTCTAGTGAACATTAGACAGGTATCGAAAACTCTGAGCTGTGAGTAGATCATTAATATTTCGGCCTTCCTTTCCGGTACACCAGTCGCTAGACTATTCCAACTAGGCCTCAACGGGTAATGACCCACTTACGTGGTCAACCTGTTAGAAAGGGCCAAGTGATAAAAATCATTCTGCTGGGGCTGCTTGTCCCCTTGACATCAGAACATCTCAAAACCCTGAGAAAGGTTGTATACTTGAGTGTTTGGAATTATATTTAGATTGTAGTATATATTGCACCAGAGATAAGCGCAAAAGTAAATTTGCAGCTTATCTTAAAGTTACTAATAACTTTGTGAATTCTCTTTTTGTATATTTTATATGTCTCAAGATTTTGTTAAAAGATTGAATGTATGTCTTTCATATGTTTTTTCAAAATTTAATAAAAATGAGATTAACCATAGTTAAATATTTTAAAATATGATCCCATCACGATCCCAACTTGAAATTTGGTACAGATGTGGCTAAGAGCATAAAAGACACATGGGCAGTTTTGGAAAATTTTTATTAAAATGTTTTTTTCGGAAATGCGTTTCAAAATGTTGCGTTTGCATTCGCATAGGTAAAAAATTAAAATGAACAAATATACTCTTGTGACATATCTGGTGAAAGCCTGGACAGTTCTGAGTAGAATGGTGTTTATTTTGTTTCTCTATCTTATTTCTAGCCCGAGATAAAAAAATTTAAAGTCGTACCAGGCCAAAATTCACCCTTTTTTTAAACTTTAAAAATCTGTAAAAAATTAACTGATGAAGAAAAAAATTCCAAACTTTTAATTTGTAATTAACTAAAGTAGTACTTCATAAAGGAAAAAAAAAAAAAATCTAAAGACGTCAGGTAAAAAAAAAATATTCATATTTAGATCACTTGATATGGAATGACCCATTGACGCTATTAATAGTAAAATATGTTAAAATATGATCCCATTGCGATCCCAACTTGAAATTTGGTACAGATGTGGCTAAGAGCAAAGCAGACACATGGGCAGTTTTTGAAATATTTAAAGCGCGCCGATTTTTCGGAAATACGTTTTAAAGTTTTGCGCTTGCGATCACATGGGTAAAATATTAACAAAGATCCTCTTGTGACATATCTGGTGAAAGCTTGTATAGTTCTGAGTAGAATGGTGTTTATTTTGTCTCTCTATCTTATTCCTAGCCTTAGTTATGAGGAGAAACGTAAAGGCAGGCAACAGCGAAATTCACACTTTTTCCGAACTTTGAAAATCATTTAAAAAAAAAATAAATTTTTTAAAAAATGTTTCTCTTCACATTTTGCATTGTCTGACATGCTATTATCAAATAACAAAATCTCAAAAGAATTAAAAATATAGAGGTAATAATCATTGGTTCACTTGACATGGAATGACCCTGCTGTATTACTCTGTTCTGCTATGAGAAATGTGGTTACTAATGATTAGCGAGCACGACCATGCTCAGGTGGTCGGTACTTGTAACGAACAGGTCGGACATCTGGATGGGTGTGATTCTAGTACAGAGTATAATGGAAGTCAATGGGAAGATCTTCTGGAAAAATGCACGAGTTTCCCACTGACTTCCATTACATTCTGTACACGAGTTGCTCCCATCCAGGCGTCCGATCTGTTTGTTACAAGTACCGAGCACCCAAGCATGGTAGTGTTTGCTCATCACTAGAGGTCACCACTATATTTCACCCATGACTTATTCCTGTGCGGCCCCATAATCACAACTGAGGAGGTCACTGCCATCTACAAGATCAGCACACTCTTCCACCACTGCTGCCTTCATCTTTCTCCATGATAACCAGTTATCGGTTATGGGCTTTTTTCATCTTTATTAAAATGAACTTTAGCTGGTCCCTTATACAAGTCAGAGTTTTACAGGATAGGTGTCAAACTACAGGACAAATTCGGGTCTAGCTACCTGGAACACCTACCGACTGCTAGAAAATTGCAGATTATAGGTTACTGAAGGAGTCAATACAAATCCTTCAAATTAGTGATCAAAGGAGTCAGATATGAATGTGGGGGATACTAAATATGAGTTTATTTTCAATGGGGCAAAACAAGGGGAAGCACGATTTAAACTCGTTGGATGCAGGCTTGACTTGAGTGTATCAAAGGCAGGGACATGACATATGTAATATGCTGTGAAGGGGTAAAAGGATCTTACTACAGCATAACATTTTCTACAACTTTCAGCAAAGCGTCTTATTGCAGTCAGTGAATGGAAACATTTAGAAGCCGAACCCCACCCCCATCATGTCCAGGTGTATATCGGATCATGTACAGCAAGCAGCGCTCTTGAAAACAGTGATCTTTATACATGAAGCTCTGGTCCATTGAAGTAAAGAGTCTACGCTGTACTAGTAGACATAACCTGTGCACAGGGGTGGCGCTGTATTTTTTTCTTTTTTATGAAGAAAGCACCTGTGTTTTGATCTGGAATGTATTGATCCACCAGAACACTTACCCGGTATCTAGTAGACATCCCCGCTTTTTGTCGAGGCTGTGGTTCTTCTATACGGCCATCGGGGTAAGCATGCTTGTAGAAACAGTTGCCTCCGAATGGGCAGGTGCCACGTCCCTCATCAAAATACCGACAAGATTTGTTGCTACAGGAGAAACAGAATAAAAACTGAATTAGTCCTTACCGGTAATTCCTTTTCTTGGAGCCTTCCACGACAGCATTGGAGGATGTCGTCCACGCCCTATTGGGGGACAGGAACACAGAGAGGTTAAAAGCCCCTCCCCTTCCTCAGTACTCCAGTGTTTACCAAGATCACCCTTAGCCATGGATTATCTGATACAAACCGGAACCAAACACCAACAAGGGGGGGAACTGATGCTGTCGTGGAAGGCTCCAAGAAAAGGAATTACCGGTAAGGACTAATTCAGTTTTCTCCATTCGCCTTCCACGACAGCATTGGAGGAATACCACCGATACTCCTCAGGGTGGGACTATTGCCTGTAGGACTCTCCTACCAAAGGACAGATCCCGACTGAAGGACAGATCTAACCTATAGAGGCGAGAAAAAGTGAGGAGAGACTACCACGTAGCCGCACTGCAAATCAGCTCCGATGAAGCTCCAGCCTGCTCCGTCCAGGAAGTAGCAGCAGCCCGAGTTGAAGGAGCCTTCAACCCCACCGGAGGAGCAAGGACCGGAGCGACGTAGACCTCACAGATTGCCTTCTTGATCCAGGAAGTGATGGTAGCCTGGGAAGTCTTCTTCCCTGTATTATTCCCAAAAGCCGAACAAACAGGTTCTGATCTAACCTCCAGGAAGCAGACTCTCGGAGATAGAGGAGGACAGTCCGACGAACATCCAAGGAGTGAAACACGGCCTCAGCCGCATTAGCAGGAGATTGACAAATTGAAGGCAGAACCACATCCTGGGACCGATGGAAAGCCGACAACTTTCAGAAAAAAAGATGAATGCAACCGAAGCGTAATGCGAACAACGGACACCACGAGGCACGGAGTCCGGACAGAGAGTGCCTGCAGTTCTCCAACTCTGGGAGCAGAAGTGATGGCCACCAAAAACGCCACCTTGTGAGAGAGAGACGTAAGGGATGCAGCAGACAAGGGTGCAAAGGGACTTCGAGCAAGCCCTTGGAGAACAAGCATCAAATCCCAGGGAGGGACAGAAGGCCGAATCCGGGGACGCCACCCCCAAGCAGAAGTAAAAAACTGCTTGAGCCATGGATGGGAAGCAAGATCCTGGGCAAAAACCGCCCCAAGTGCCGACCTCTGGACATAAAGAGTGCTCGGCCGAAGCCCCAAATCCAAGCTACGCTGCAAAAATCCAAGAGTTGGGCCACATTAGGATGATGCATGGTCGGGATGGAAGGAGCACACCAGGACAGGAACCGATTCCAGCCCTCCCGTAAATAGCGTTTGTCACAGGCTTCCTGCTCTGCTGAAGCGTGCGGATCACTGCCTGGGAGAGACCCTTGGTCCTCAGGATCCCGGCCGCAACAGCCAGGCCGCCCGAATGAGCCACTGAGGGCCCGGGTGAAACAGAGGACCCTGGGACAGTAGGTTGAGACTGGGCTAACATAATCGGTCCCTCCAGGACCAGGTCTCGGATGGCGTCGTACCACGCCAGTTTGGGCCCCAGGGAGCCACCAGGATAGTGTCACCCCCTCCGCCCGAATCCGTTGCAACGTCTTGGGAAGTGGCGGGAGTGGAGGAAATGCATACACCAACCGGAAGTCCCAGGGATGGGCAAAAGCGTCCAGCCCCCGAGGATGGTCCAACCGCGTCAGGGAGAAAAAGGTTGGCACCTTTGTATTCGAGCCCGAAGCGAACAGGTCGATCGAAAGGACACCCCACCTGTCCGTAAGAGAGCGAAATACTTCCGGATGGAAGCACCATTCTCCTGGGTGGACCTCCGTGCGGCTCAAGAATCTGCCTGTACATTGGCCATTCTCTTCAGATGTACTGCCGAGGAGGAGAGAAGATGGCGTACTGCCCACAAAAAGAACAGTCTTGCCAGCCCCTGCAAGTGTAAGCCACGAGTACCGCCTTGGTACCGCAAGAAAGCAACCGTAGTCACATTGTCTGACAGTACCTTGACATGATGACCCCGGAGAACGTGAGCTGCAGCAAGAAGCGCTTCCTCCACTGCCAGAAGTTTGAAGACTGGCGACTGACCGAGCGACTCCAAATCCCCTGGAACGGTGTGCGAACTACCATCGTGCCCCAACCGAAACCGCTGGCATCAGTGGGAACGGAGGTCACAGGAAGGTGTCTGGGATTCATCCCCAGGAAAGCGAGGTTACCACCCGCCCCGGGGTCCGTACCCGCGAGTTTAAGGAATCCTGACGTCTGTCCCAGGAACTCAGTATGTGTTCCTGGAGCAGTCGGGAAGGAGCCTGAGCCCATGTTACTGACTGAATGCAGGCCATCATGGCCCCTAACAGGGACATTGCTTCCCGCAAGGAGGGCGACCTCCCTGCCCGGAAGCAGGTCAGATTCACGCGGCGCAAAAGCTGATATGCCGCAGGAAGGAACGAGGTCTGTCTGGAGGAGGCCAGCAAGACTCCCAAAAATTGACGTCGGGTTGCAAGCACCCGTTCCGATTCCCGAAGATTGGGTACCCATCCCAGGAACTGAAGAATCTCCAATGTGTTGGGAGTCCTTTGTGCGCAGAAGCACTGCCGAAGGAGCCACCACCAACATGTCGTCTAAATAGGGAAGCATACATATCCCCTGGGTCTGGATGAATGTGATCGCTTCCCCCATGAGTTTGGTAACCTCTGGGGCCGACGAAATCCCAAGGGCAGCACATTAAGCCGTGAATGGACCGTCCCGCCTGCCCCGGAGATCGTGAATCGCAGAAAGCGCTTGTGGGACGGGTGAATGGGGACATGAGAATACGCGTTCTGGAGGTCCACAACAACCTGGAGTAGCGCCCCTGGCCCTCCTCTCCAGGAGGAACCGGGGACCCCACACCCGAATCCAACAGGTGTCGCAGACCCAACAAGAAAAACCGTGCGAGAGTCCCCCTGAGGAAGGGAGAGGACTCGAAGACACGGAGGGGCTGGCTCTCGAATGCCAAGCGGAGACCCTCCCAATTGGTCGAGAGGATCCAAGGGCACAAGGAGATTGCTTGCCACTGTGGCAGAACCCGCAGGAGCCGCCTCGCAATGGGGAAGGCGACCTTGTTCAGGGGCGGCTGGTGATGCCGCTGCTGGGGGAGCAAGATATTACGGGTCTTGTTCCCGTACTGGAATGCCCAGCGACCAGACTTACCCTTCCCTTTAGACTGGGAGGGTTGGCTGCGCTCAGGCCAAAAGGACTGCCTCCTAAAGGGCTCCTGTTCCGGGAGACACCTTTTCCGGTCTGACACCTTTTCCAGGATGTCATCCAATGTCCTTTGCAAGGGGAGGCCACACAGCTGGAGCTTAGACGTGACCTCCCCATTCCACCTTGTAAGCCACACTGCCCTGTGAGCTGTGTTAGCCAACACTGCGCACCTGGCGCCAACGCGGAACGACTCAGCAGAGGCATCGGCCAGGAAGCCCGTAGCACGTCTCAGAAGTGGAATGGAGTCCAAAGCTCCTCCCTGGGAGTACCCTGCAGGATGAATTCTCCCAGCTGGGTGAGCCACTTAAAGAGAGACCTGCTCACATGTAGAGGAAATGTACACCGTTAAAGACATAGCTGCCGCCTCCCAGGATTTTTTGAGGACACTCTCCATTTTACGAACGAGGGGGTCCTTCAACCGGGAGGAATCTTCAAAAGGCAACGCGGTCTTATAGGCTAAGCTTCCCAAATGGAATACTGCCATAGACCTTCATGTTAGAAGTCCCATTGACTTTATAGAGACTTCCATAGAGATTCCCATTGGGTCTCTCATGAGGTCTCCCATCCAGCCTGTGACTGAGGCTCCTGCTGCTTAGCTTCAACAGTGTGTCAAGGGCATGCACAATGGGTTTACAATAGCAGCTGATTGCTACTACCCTGGCCACCTGGATGTCCACCTTCGGGACCTCCCAGACAAAGTCACCACCCTCCAATCCACTCGGATGGGGTGAGCCGCTTAGCCGTCAGGCCTCTGAACATTTAGTCCTGCACAGAAGAAGGGGATTCCACCACCTCTACTCCCATGGTACAATGGACAGTGTCCACCAATGCACCCATGGACTCCGTGGAAAAATAGTAGTGTCCAGATTCTCGTGTCTGGACAGAGGCAACAGCGGCAATATCCTCGCCGTCCTCTAACGCTGAGCTCTGGCCAGCCTCCATGAGATCCACAGAGTCACAATCCTGGAGCTTCCTCTCTTACGGAGGGGAAGGCCCGGACGCTGCAGCAAACCCCCGCAGTGCCGAGATAGAAGCCTGCACCTCTTCCCTAACGGATTGGAGCTCCTCAAGCAAGAATGGGGAGTCCATCCTGACAACCCTGTCAGTCATGGCCGACACCTTGTTGTAGGAAGAGGGAAATTTTGTGCCGCAGCCACATTATTGCTCCCTTTCACAGACGGCCCTTGTCTCCCTATAGACAAAAAGGGAAGAGAAGGGGGTCCCAGTGTGAGTGCAGGGCCTAAATAACTCGACCCCTTGTGACCACCCCCAGAAACACTTACATGAGCTGGGGGAACGCTGGGCTCTGCAGAAGCAGAGATGGAAGCCTATCACCCTCCATGTTTCAGGGATCAGCCTTACCTGGGTGTAGCTTCCGGCGGGTACTTATCCAGAAGTACCGTGCCCCCAACGAGGAACACCTGTTCCCTCCCTCCTCCTGGTCACCGGCCGCGGGCAATAGCGCGCGAAAGTCCTGCTGGGTTCCCTGGAGCCGCGCCCAGCCTGCCACAGCCCTTACAGGAGCCGCCGCCCGAAACCGGAAGTGCCATCCCGGAACCGGAAGTGCCACACCCAAAACCGGAAGTACCACCCCCGGAACCGGAAGTGCCTCCGCGGCACCTCTGATGCATGCCCCAGGGACCGCAGCTGGAGGAGGGAGACGCCGGAGAGCTGAACAGGCCTCCGGCGTTGCAATACACGGCCTGCTTTGCCCCGTAGGACGCAGGAAGGCCGGATGGTCCCACCACGGGAGCCCCGAGAAGGAGGAGGAGGCCGCCCCCGACGTCCATCCCTGGCCCGGCTGTAAGTACACCCCAATGCTGCCTCTGCCGGCCTGACAGCACTGGAACCTCTCCATGCCCCAAGGGGGACAGGAAGACACTGGAGTACTGAGGAAGGGGAGGGGCTTTTAACCTCTCTGTGTTCCTGTCCCCCAATAGGGCGTGGACGACATCCTCCAATGCTGTCGTGGAAGGCGAATGGAGAAATTACAGATTTGCTAGAAATCAAGAAGCAGTGCATCCTATATCACAAGTAGCATGGTGGGGTATATGCCCGATCAGTTACAAGCCCTGTGGCTGTACACACTGGCTCTAAACTTGCCAAGCCTTTCCAACAGATTAAAGAGGTATTTGTCCAGTTGTATCATACACCCTCTATACACCTTCCTTCACTTTTTCCTGAACAACAGGATCCTGACCACTACTGTACAGAGGAACTACAATAGCTCTAATCCAATATACGAGACCTGCTGTAATTTTCTACACAGACAGGGGCGCCACCACGTAGGAATACATTCAGAGCGCTGCAGAACTAAATCACCTCTCTGGTTCCTTTTATTCTCAGGGATCAGACCCATCACAAAATTATAAAGTCAGAGACTAATCTAGCAATATACCATAATCTGCTGAGGACAGTGCAGACGCTACCTCATGGCCTCTTTGTACTTCTGGATCAGCTTCTGCTTGTCTTCTTTTTCCTCCACCCAGTATTCGCTTGGAATGACGAAATTTGATGTGATACGGCATTCAGGACACGATCTGCATACAAGCAAACAAAGGAAAATCAGTCAGTAATTCCTCATATTTATGGAAAATCATCAGTAAGGGCAAACGGGACCCTGGCCAGTCAGATTGGGTCACATATGCTCACAAGCTGCAAGATTTAAGAGGGACGATTGCAGCCCCAGTCATCTGAGGTGGTAGGACCTACCCATGTGTGGCTGGATTAATAGGACAGGTCAGGTTAATGCGCCTGCTTGTTGTTCTCAACAGAGTAGTTGCATTATTTCAGATGAAGTTTCCCTCCTAATTGGCTTTTCTTGACAAGTCACATTAGGTTGTAAGTTGATCTGAGCTGATTATTCAGTGGATCTTATAAATGTCTAAAATCAGTGTCAGTGGTAGGGAGGCCAAGTTGTACATTCCTGTGGATCAGTGGTGTAATTTATGGTGACGGAGGCAAAAATCAAAAGACAAAATTTGATATGTACCACTATCTATGGCTCTCCAGCTGCCGAGGAACTACAACTTCCAGCAAGCCCAGACAGGTGCCAGGGCACGTTAGAAGTTGTAATTTCTCAAAAGCTGGACCAGAGACTGGAGCTCTACAGAAATTTAAAAAGTCCCATATACTTGTAATGTGTGAATATGGATGAAAGTGGGATTGAGGGACCCAATTATTGCAGAACTTCTTCCAGAAATAAACAAACAGTCATTTTATACATGGCCTTGTTTAATAGGATTAGGAGCTTCTAGGACAGAGGTCCCCAACTCCAGGCCTCAAGGGCCGCCAACAGTGCAGGTTTTCAGTATTTCCTTACTATTGCACAGGTGCTAATGTGATCATCTGCACAGGTAATGATTCCAAGCCCTGTGCAATACTTAGGAAATCCTGAAAACCTGCACTGTTGGCGGCCCTTGAGGCCTGGATTTGGGGACCTCTGTTCTAGGACAAAGGCTCCTTTGCCATCACTGAAGTATCAGCAATACCCACTTAATGATCTTGCTCTCAAACTGCTTGGCGCTTCTCCACCGGCGGATGCACTTGAGGCAGTAGGAGTGACTGCAATTGGACAGAATACCGAAACGTCGCTCGCTTGGGTTCGTTTTCTCGTAAACCACCTCCATGCAGATCCCGCACACAATGTCTTTACTGCGCTGGATGGCAAAGGACAATTCCATGTCCTTCTCATGAGCTTCAATGCAAGACTTAAAGGGAGAACAAAAAAAACAAAAAAAATGTATATACATTGTTTATCCTCTGATACAGGAGATAAGGCACAATCAGCAGAGCCAAGCTTTCATATTCATGGAGGAGTTGGAAAAGCATCAGTTTCAGTGGCTTGGCTTGTCCCTGCTCTACCGAATGAGTAAATTGTCAATTCCAATGTATGCACAGCAGGAGCGCTCTGTTCACTGTTTCATAGTCCTTTAAATGCAGTCACAGAGCACTAATTTGCCAGCTCTAATGAGTAGTAAGGAGCCGGTGTGAGAGTGCACTGTCAGTGCGCAGTGTAAAGAGAAAACAGCAAGCAGAGACCAGCCCCGCCTCAGAAACAGGCATTTCTATTGGGGTGGGGCTGGTCTCTGCGTTTTTGTTTTCTTTTTTATTTCCTTACAATGCACACTGATAGTGCGCCCTCTTGCCAGCTCTGATGAGGTGTAAGAACTGGGATGAGAGCGCATTGTCAGCCGCGCTTCAGAAACAGACGTCACTATCAGGGGCAGGACTGGACTCTGCTAGCCAGCTTTTTTTTTTCTTTACAATGCACACTGACCGTGCATCTTTTTGCTTGCTTCTCACTCCTGAGGACAAGGGAGTGCACGGTCAATGTGCACTGAAAGCACTATCGCAGAGTGAACAGGGCGCTCCTACTGTACGAGATGACGACTGATGCATGCTCAGTAGAAAGGGGACTAACACAGCAACTGAAATGGACAGCAATGCTGATGCTTCGTTTCAGGGTGGGGGCAGAGGATGTAGCTGTAACCGCAGCCTCTGCCCCCTGATGAAGTCTCATTTGAGTATCCCAAAAAAATAAAAGCAGTTAGATAAGCATAGTGAGGGAATTTTAAAAAAGTGTATTAGATCACAATAACTAGAAATTTAGGAATAAAATATTAGTTTCAGACCACCCCTTTAAAAAGCTCTCAAATCAGCTTAAGCTGAGACTAAAGGAACCAGACAGACCAAGGCGGGAAACCAGACAGACCAAGGCGGGAAACCAGACAGACCAAGGCGGGAAACCAGACAGACCAAGGCGGGAAACCAGACAGACCAAGGCGGGAAACCAGACAGACCAAGGCGGGAAACCAGACAGACCAAGGCGGGAAACCAGACAGACCAAGGCGGGAAACCAGACAGACCAAGGCGGGAAACCAGACAGACCAAGGCGGGAAACCAGACAG
The DNA here is from genome assembly GCA_033576535.1 of Allobates femoralis. Classification (NCBI taxonomy): domain Eukaryota; kingdom Metazoa; phylum Chordata; class Amphibia; order Anura; family Aromobatidae; genus Allobates; species Allobates femoralis. Next base: position 571,823,067 of record JARQOC010000004.1, on the reverse strand, counting down.
ACCAAGGCGGGAAACCAGACAGACCAAGGCGGGAAACCAGACAGACCAAGGCGGGAAACCAGACAGACCAAGGCGGGAAACCAGACAGACCAAGGCGGGAAACCAGACAGACCAAGGCGGGAAACCAGACAGACCAAGGCGGGAAACCAGACAGACCAAGGCGGGAAACCAGACAGACCAAGGCGGGAAACCAGACAGACCAAGGCGGGAAACCAGACAGACTAAGGCGGGAAACCAGACAGACTAAGGCGGGACACCAAACGGTCTGAGTGACATGCGAGTCACTCGGACGTGCCTCGGATGACTAACGCAGAATGGCCTCCCCCTGTCAGGACAGGAGTATGGAGCCTCTTAGAAACACAAGCAGCTGACACTCCCATCCAAAGAGGCAGGAGGCCATTCTGAGTTAGTCATCAGAGACACGTCCAAGAGACTCGCACGTCACGTGGACAGTCTGTTTCCGGACTAAAAGAAAGACCATCTGCTTCTTCTTTACCTTAATATGTTGAGATCTTTGTGACGTGTCCGTTGGATGAAGCACCTGTAGCCCACACATATCACACGGGTCTCCATGCAGATAGACACAATTTTCCCCATAACGACACTCCCCCATTGTGGCGTATGGACAAAGCTGCTTCTTTAGCTCTGGGTCAGCCGGCTGCTCTTTGTTCTCCTCTTGCGTTGCAGATCCCTGAGTGTCGGTGTCCGGGCCGGACGGTGCTGCAGGTAAACCAAACAATCAATAAGATCTCATTAGAGAAGCCTCAAACTAAATCGGTAACCATAATTTTTTATTTCTACCATCCAACTTTTGGGAACTTTACACAATCAGTCGTGATGGTCAATTATTGTCTGCAATATGTTGACAGGAAGACCTAATATTTATTTGTCCTATAGCCTGAAAAAGCCCCAAACATCACATTATGTAACACGAAGACCAAGAGAAGACTAGTCTGCATGGCTGGATCCACATTCCTAACATTTTTTTTTACTATTTCAGTCCACATTGTCTCATCATCTTTCAGCATTGGAGTGAAGCAAGAAACTGGGGAGGAGGCAAAAAATGTGTATATAAAGCACTCGTCACAATGTCTCATATCCGACTTATGAGTGTGCGGTGCCTTTAAGAGATCCCAAGATAAAGCCTCTAGCTGTTAAGTCATCTCTGTAGCGATGTGGGAGTAGTTATAACTATGGTAACAAGACACCAGGGAAAGGAATTCAACTCCAAAGCCTCCTCCCTGGGGGCCACACACAAACCAATACACAATGTCCCACCTCCTCCCAGGAGGACTCCCTTACACTGCATGTAAATACTTTCGATGAGTAAGGTTGATTTCACCTCTAGTTCTCTTTCTTTCAGTCCTCAATCTAAATATCTAAAACCAGATTATAATGGTTGCCTGGTCTAGAAAGACTTTACTACAGAGCTCGAGGTCCCAGTTGGTTCCTGTGCGATAGTTGTTTTTTTTAGTCTTGCCTGAAACAGCAATCATGTCACCAAGCAGATACAAATACATGCTGTGATCCTTTGCTGTATAAGGATGCATAATGTGTACTGTTATTGTGAGGATAGGAACAGAGGCAAATCATTACGTAGATCGATTCAGATATGCATGGTCTCCTCTTCCCCATAGGAACATAGTATCTTCCTATCCCACCTATCCCACCAACTTTCAATGGATCATCATCACTCCTCACTGAAATGTAGGCTGATCCTTCAGCTCCCAGCATCCACGCCCCTGACAAACCTCCTGGCTTTCGCTCCTACATGAAGCGGTCAAGCTGAAGATTCTGGGTCCCATGAGGTGGGGGATCAGAGCTGAGGAGCAGATATGATTTTATCGATTTATAAGAGATCTATAGATCCTAGAACTGCAGTGTACACCTCTGCTTCATCATGTAGCAGGACAGGAACTGTACTAAAAAGTTCTCTCTCACTGGAGTTACCCTTTAAGGTTTTGCTGCAAATTCAAGGATTAATCCATTGCTGTATCCCAGCAGGCACGATTTCTGATGGTCCCCTCCACCCATTTTTCCTGCTCCCATCCAATTCTTGGATCTGATCTGCTCCTAAGCTTCTGCATGGATCCATACCCAGGTGGTATATATGAGAAGGATCATCAGTACGTGGTCAGGTTTAATCACAGGCATACGTGTTCTTTCTTACATTTCTACTTGGCCTGAGCGATCCCAATAAAATGTAAAAAAAGGGTTAAAAGAAAGTTCCCTCCCCAGCAATTACCCCGTCCACAGTAGAGTTGCCCCGGCACAAACTCCACGGCATTGACCCAGTCTTCAGCTTGGGAGACCCCAGCTGCCACCTCGCTAGCTGCCTTCTTACTGTTAATGTTGCTGCTGGTTTCCGGAAGGGACTCTGGTGTACTGCTCCTCGCCCCGGGGGCGTCTCCGATGATTTCTTCCTCTAGTGGTTTTGTGTGTTCATATCTAAAAAGGAGGAGAGAATACAGAACAGGCGTGAGAAAGATGTAATCTCACTCGAGCTTTTATTGCTGATGAGGACAGAAATGCGCCGTCGGCACTGACCCCCACCTGCAGTGTTCTCCGTAAGCGCAGCACCCACGTTGATAGAATCTGCAGATCATGTCTGAGTGGCTGGTGGACAGATCGTGGGAATAGCGGCAGTTGTCTCCTTCTTTACAGACTCCGTGAATAAAATATCTGAAACGACAAGTCCAATAACAGAAAATAAAATACCAAAATTTCGCTTATGCCTTTAAAGTGGACCCATCACTATCCGTAAATAACTTTGTTTTACCTGGTGTAACTGTCGCTGTTCTCCTGACACCAGTGCCATTTTTCTCTTCTTCCTGCACCTCTCCCTTCCTAGAGATACAGCCCCTCTTTTTCTTGTATGCAAATTAAGCCCTTTTTTTTTGCCAATTGGGCGTGGTCCTAGATTCTTCTCTAAAGGACTACACCCACTTGGATAACGAAACGAGATTTACATACAGGGAAGAAGGGGGCTGGATTTAGAGGAGACACATTAATAGGGGCATCCACTACTAGGCCAACCCTTTCTGATTCCACTTGTTTCAGCCAGGCACACCGTTCCAGTGCCATCAGCAATCGTGGTTCTGGGACTTATGTAATATTGTGATGTCACACGAACCCCATGTAAGAATTACAGCTGACTTCTCTCACCCCGACTACGGAGCAAATCAACAAACTTGGTAACGGCAGTGTCTCTTCCTATTAAATAACTCATTTGGTCCGAAGGCGGAGAGAGAAATCGGCAGTGATTGTGACGTTGCATGAGCAACAGTGTCCAATGTCCCATGAGCCACGATTACCGCTGCAACGTTGCCAGCATGGGAGGAGAGTACATGTTCCTTTATTTTACCTGGGGAGGCGGAATAAGTGGAATCAGAAGGGTTGTAGTAGTGGACAACCCCTTTAAATGCAGAATTTATTTTTTTTTTACATATTTACGGTATCAAGTATTAGCTTGAGGACACAATACCTACAAAATTTAAAGAAGCGCTGCAGCGCAACTTCATTCTACATACCAATTACCGTAAGTCTTAAAAATCCCCTACTGTGCGTGAATGTATATGTAGACATGACTTTGCTGGAGCCCTCTCTTCCAGATGCAGGACTAGGCTACCCATTTAAAAATGCATCTTCTGGGATCAGAATTATCTTTGTATTAGCTCTCAATCAGTGTCCAGGAAGGCTAGTGGCAGCTACCATTCTCTCCAGCATCTTCACTCTTACATTCAGCGCTGCAGCCCCTTTAAACAACTATTCGGCAGCGTGGTACAAGTATGACAACCGGTCTGATGGCCTTAAAATGAGCCATCACTGTTGTAATCAGGGCTGTAGAGTCAGTAAGCCAAACAAAAGGGTACCTTTACACGTCGCAACACTGCATGCAATTTCACTTGCAATTTACTACTTGCAGTGAAATCATGGAAACGTTCTATTTTGTGGCCGTGTACAAATAGAACAATGTGTCCATGATTTCACTGCAACCTAAAGTTGCAAGTGAAATTGCATACAATGTTGCGACGTGTAAAAGGTACCTGTGACGAAATGGACCCTTTAATATATAATGTAGGAGGATTTCTTATTCATCCAGACATATCATATTGCATTTTGGTTTGTAAACTTGTAATGGTCAAAGAGAATTTCTTACAGTATTGTCATAGATTTCTGTGGTTAAAGTTTAGCTTGGTAATGTAATTATCTAACCTGTTTGTCATTGAAGGCCAGAGAACTTAATTATGCTAATCGTCCATTGTCTATTACCCTGTGAATGTGGATTGAGGCCCAGCCACTATTGTGTTAATGTCATGGTTTGCAGACTCAATGTCTAATATTACCCTTCCATTGTATCACTGCTAGTTGCTATATCAATCAGCATTTGGATTGCAATAGGACTAAACTATGTAAAATGAGGATTGGAGATCAGCCAATGAAAAGACTATTTTATTGCACCAATCATGACGTCCCCAATATCCTACAATGAGGGCTGAGGGTATATAAGGAGGACTCTTCACTTTGACCATTAGTTTTGGAGATTGAATATTGGAGACAGGCAGCGAATCTAGGGTCTTCGGATCCGATTAGCTAGCCATAACCCCAGGCCTAGGCATTTCGGTGCCGACCAAGGGGCTCAGAACACAGACTAAAGGAACCACAAGGACTTCAGTATCGGATTATCGGATTCGGCTGTGATAGACTGCTTAAGGACAAGAAAGCAACCCAGGTTGGGACGATACAGTCACCTGGCTACAGACTTTGCCGTGCTGCATTTTAAACCCTGGTGAGCCAGCGGAAGGGTGAGACTCTGTTGCCTGTTACATGTTGTGTTTTGCTTGGTTATGCGTTATATGCTGTTAACTGTTTGGGGATCCAATAAAGCCTTGTTATTGTGATTCCCTCACCCTGTGTTGTCTGAGTAGTGTTCCGCCCACGGTTAAGGAGCTCGGGCGTTCAGCTGGGGATGAGCCCTGGTCCACGCTGTCTTTGTAAAGGCGGCTGGGCCTGCGGACGAGAGCGCCCCCTGACCCCCGGGTCTCCACAGTACCCTTAGACTGAGACTCCTTAAAGGGATCCTGAACTCTAAAAATGAGCCCCCATACTCTTTTAACCTATCCCTGCACCATGGTAATCCATTCCTAGCCATCCCTTTTTGTTACTTATGCGCTATTGTAAAGTTTATAAAAATTCTTTTTTTTTACCTATGCATCTGCAGCTTCTCATTATATGAGAAGCCGCAAAAGGCGGTATTTTGTGCTTCTCCCCGCCGCCGGCGTGCTATAGAGCAGAGACTGTGCTTGTGCTGTAAGGGGACGGTAAAGGCGATATGATGAAAATTGCGTCATATCGCCTTTACCGCCCCCTTACAGCACAAGCACAGTCTCTGCTCTATAGCACGCCGGCGGCGGGGAGAAGCACAAAATACCGCCTTTTGCGGCTTCTCATATAATGAGAAGCTGCAGATGCATAGGTAAAAAAAAAGAATTTTTATAAACTTTACAATAGCGCATAAGTAACAAAAAGGGATGGCTAGGAATGGATTACCATGGTGCAGGGACAGGTTAAAAGAGTATGGGGGCTCATTTTTAGAGTTCAGGATCCCTTTAATTTCCCTGTATCCGACTCCACAGCTCTGATTGTAATCCTGGAAAACACCTTTTAAGCAATATGTGTAACGTTTACCTCCTACGTTGTCCCCATAAGATTTGGTCACAGTACTCATCTATGGGACTTTGACAAACTGCAAATCTAGACCACCAAGTACGGTATAGCACAAAAGTGAGTATACCTCACATTTTGGTAAATACTGTACATCTTTTCATGGGACACACTGAAGATATGACACTGAGTAATGTATATCAGTAAATGTATGTACAGCTTGTATACCAGAATAAATTCTGTGCCCTCTAAGGCCCCCTTCACATTAGGCTTTTTCCCTGTCTGTGGGGATCCTGTTTTTACAGGACCCCAAGGACAGGCCCGGATGTGAGCTGTGGATGCCATTTCTGTGTCCAGATTCGTGATTTTGAGGGATCCGAACACAGAAAGAGCTGGAGGAGCCCGAGCCTGTCACACAGTGGGGAGGAGGGGGGGAATACAAGAATCCTGTGTGCTGAAGTTTTGCTTTCCCGGTGTATCTACATACACTGTGAAAGCAAAATACAAGAAAAAAAAGGAAAAAAAAAAAAAAAATAATATGTATTAACAACAAAATGTTCACATCTCCGCCAGCTGTCCAGGACCCGGAGTGAAGACGTTAGATTGCAGCCAAGACCTTAAAGATAATGTGATTGTCAGGTCACAAACCACCTGATCGCTACTGGCCAATAACATTTTAAGGTCCTGGCAGCATTCAGATGTCTTCATCTTAGGTCCCGGACGGAGGAGAGCATTTATTTTTTATTTTTAAACACATTGCTTTCTTTAATTTCACTTTAGCAGTGTATGTAGATAGTGTATGTAGATATACTGCTAAAGTGAAATTACACTGAGCAGAGCAGTTTTAGTGTACTGAACATGCTCAGTACACTAAAATCAGATCCAGAAAACAATCCTGTTTTTTTTTTCCCGGATCCGAACTCTATAGACCCCCATGTTATTTGAATCGGACAGCATCGGATTGTGTCCGCTGTGCCCAAAATCGGAGCAGTCTACGATTTTGGGGACATGAAAAAAAGCAGACACAATGGAATCCCTGCACACACGGATAGCTATTAAGCACCAATCCGTGCCCATAAAGATATGCGTGGGCCAAATTGGATCTGTGGCTATCTGTTTTACAACGGATAGCCATGGATGCCAAAAAAATAGTGATGCAAAGGGGGCCTCAATAACACACCGCCATGTATAAACTGCTGGCAACAAAAGAGAGTACACCCCAAGTGAAAATGGCCGAATAGTGCACAAGGTGACAATATTGTGTGTCCATTATTTTCCAGCATTGCCTTAAAGAGGCCCTGTCATCCCCCTGGTGCTTGGCAAACTGAATGCAGCACGTCTGATGCAGTCAGGGAAGGGGTACCCCATGTCTCAAGCCCCCTTGTAGCCCCCACACACAACTTTAGAAACTTTACAGTTAAGAGGTCCCGTGGGTTGGATCTGATTAACAGGTCCTTTCCGCTGGCACAATCCTCCCTGCCTCCTCTTTGTGTGTTCCGCTCCCTCTATGTGTCTGCCGCCAGGCCCTCATCTTCTGGACCTGCCCTCCTCTGTGTCAATCATGCTGCCGCACAGCACTTGGTGTGAGCTGCTGTAAGGCGCATTGTGTGACGTCAGCGCCAGATTCCCGCCCTGCTGTATGAATAAAGCATAAACAGGGCGGGCTCTGCTGCTGACGTCACGCAATATGCCTTACAGCTGCTCACACCAAGCGCTGTGCGGCAGCATGATTGACACAGAGCAGGAGAAGAGGATTGTGCCAGCGGCGAGGACCTCTTAAATCAGATCCAAACCAGGGGACCTCTTAACTGTAAAGTTTCTAAAGTCTTTCTTAAAGGTTACAGGGGGGCTAGAGACATGTGGGGCCCCTTCCCCCTGAATGCAGCAGACATGCTGTATTCAGTTTCCCAAGCACCAGGAGGGCGACAGGTCCTCTTTAACCTTTTTGGGCATGAAGTTCACTAGAGCCTCACAGCAGCCACTGGATCCTCTACATGGTGACATCCTGGCCCTGGTGGATATTATTATTATTTATATAGCACCATTAATTCCATGGTGGTGTACATGAGAAGGGGGTTACATAGATATAGTTTACAGTAAACAAATTATTTGTAACAGTGACAGACTCGGACAGAGGACCCGGTTATTGTGGGCTTACAATCTACAGGGCAATGGGTAGGAAACATTAGATCAAGTGCAGCAGCTCCGGTGGTGCTGGGTCAGCATCTCTGGTGGTGGTGAGGAGGCAGCAGAATGGTCATTGAGGGCTTCAAGCTTTCCTGAAGAGAGGAGTTTTCAGGTTTTGTCTTAAGGATCCGAGTGTGGTGGATAATCGGACGTGATGGGGCACGGAATTCCAGAGGATGAGCGATATATGGAAGAAATCTTGGAGGCGATTGGGCGAGGAACAAATAAGTGTGGAGGAGAAGAGAAGGTCTTGGGAGGATTGAAGATTACATGAGGGAAGATATTGGGATACGAGTTCGGAGATATAAGAAGGGGACAGGATGTGGACGGCTTTGTAGGTCAGTGTTAGTAGTTTGATCAGGATTCATTGGGGAACTGGGAGCCAATAGACTGGTGGATGTTATGGGGATGTCACATGCATCAATGTCGTGTGCAATATCGCTGCTGCACATGACGTTACAGCGATATTGAAGCGTGTGAAAAGGCGCATCAACCAGCGATAAGTAGCTGGTTGATGATCATCAGGTTTTAGAACCTGTTCTAAAACCTGACGATGGTCACCTGGTGGACACCCAGCATCGCTGCATGTGAAACCGGGAATGAGCGAGAAGCCAGTTCCCAGTGCCTCTCAACAAGCGCTGGGAGCTGGTCTCCAAGGTAAACTGCGGGTATCTAGGCAGCACGTGCTGCCTAGATACCCGATGTATACCTTGGTTACCAGCCATCTCCATTCACCGGCTGGTATCCAAGGTACACAGGGGTAACTAGGGACCCTAGTTACCCGCTGTGTAACTTGGATACCAGTCGGTGAGCAGTGAAGGCTGGTAACCAAGGTATAAATCGGTATCTAGGCAGCGCGCGCTGCCTAGATACCCGCAGTTTACCTTGGAGACCAGCCTGCTCCCGCTTACTGCAGCCTGGCAGTCGTGAGCAAGACATCATGGAAACGATATTTAAATCATTTCCACGATGTCGCTGGTCCACTGATCACTGGCGAGTCTGCCTGTGTGACAGCTCACCAGCGATCAGCCTTCAATGTCGCCAGCGATAAGATCGCTGACGACATTGACACGTGTGACGGCCCCATTAGAGACCTTGCGCTCCTCGACCTTCCGGTAGAGGATGCCCGACAGATGCTCAATAGGGTTTAAGTCTGGAGACACTTGGCCAGTTCAGCACCTTTGCTTAACGAAGAAATCGCGCCACCACTCACCGATCTCCAGAGGAATTCCTTTATTAAAGCGACAGCATATTTCACATTTCAGCACCTTTGCCCTCAGTTTCTTTAGCAAGGTAGTGGTTATCTTCGAGGTGTGATCGGGATTGTTATATTGGAATACTGTCCTGTGCGCAGTTTATGAAGAAAATGAAGAGGGGTGAGGTGTTGTATCATACTTTGCTTTGGTCTATCACAGCACATGGTAATATTCATGGTTCCCTCAATGAACTGTTGATCGGACCCCCCCACAGCAAGCAGCACTCCTGCAGTCCCAAACCATGACACTCCCACAACCATGCTTTACTGTAGGGAGGACACACTTGTCTTTGCTCCTCACCTGGTTGCCACCACATACACTTGACACCATCTCAACCAAACATTTGTTTTGGTCTCATCAGACTTAGGACAGTTCCAGTAATCCATGATATTAGTTTGCTTGTCTTCAGCAAACTGTTTCCAGGCTTTCTTGTACATCACCCTTAGACGAAGATTCCTTCTGAGACCGCAGGCATACCAGTCAATGTAATGCAGTGTGCAGTTTATGGTCTGAGCATCGAAAGGTGGACTCCACCCCTGTAACAGGCTTGCCTGATGCAGAACTCATGAATCTACTTTGAGAGAAAAAAAAAAAAAAAACCTATAGATATGACAGGAGCATGTGCACTCAACATCTTTTGCATTGTTAAACTGCTGTATGGTCCTGGCTACCACGCAGCAACTCAGTTTCAGTGTGCCAGCAATCTTCTCATAGCCCCGGTCATCTTTATGTAAAGGAATAATTTATTTTTTTTAGACCATCAGAAAATTATTTGCCATATTGGAGTTTCCAATGATCAGTGTGAGAGGGTGTGTGAGCAGTAAGGCTACATTCACACGTAGCGTAATGCAGGCGTATTGTATTTTGGCACGCTTTCCCGATAGGCTACATGTTTAACATGGACTTGGGCAAAGTGTGCCGAGAAAAGCGTGACGTCGGCATGCAGTAGCACTTTTTTTGGCGCAAAAGAGCGCCAATGCCGAATATGCGCCGGTGTGAACGTAGCGTAACACTAAATGTAACCTCCTTCCCCACCATTCACACTTGACACCTTGTAACACTAATGAGTCACAGGATACTTGGAGGAAAAGTTACTACTTGGGCACAATTTGGCCAGTTTCACTTAGGGGTGTACTCACCTTTGTTGCCAGCGGTTTAGATATTAATGGCTGTGTATGGATTTATTTAGAGGGCACCAAAGTTACACCAAGCTGTATACTGAGTACATTACACTAAATCAAAGTGTCATATCATCAGTGTTGTCTCATGAAGAGATAATAAAATGCTTACATAAATATGAGGGTGTACTCACTTTTGTGATACACTGTACATCCAGGTGACCATGATAGGCAATAGCCCACCCTCCCTCAAATTAGAAAAAAAAAAAAAAACCTCCGTAATACAGCAGCACACTGATTTCTACAATTGACACTGTGCATTAGGAATAAGTAGAGGGGGGTGGGAAAGATTTAATTCAGAGGATGAATACTTTCTGCTAATGGATATTGAAGTCCTGCACTGTTATGATATTTATTCTCCAAAATCCCTGTGTATTTTAGGTGCAGCAGTATTAGACACCAATTAGGATGCTGCTCTGATTTTTTTTCACGAGCAGATTAAAAACAACCAAACAAAAAAAACGTGACTAATTAGGCGGCCGTCACACGCATCAATTTAATGCACAATATCGCTTAAGCGATTTGCTTTTTGATGCGGACGAGATTGGGCGATTTTGTGCGCAGGCATCCGCTGCGCACAAGATCACATATCGGGTGAATGGTGCGCACGTCATGCGCATCAAGCGCAGACCGTGCGCTCCCATTATGAAAGATAGGGGCTGCGCGTGCTGCGCTTAACCATTGCTGTTCCCCTCGCGGCAACGCTGCGGAGGGGAACAGCTAATGTGGGAAAGCACCCTAATAACTAAATAAGTTCACAACCACTATATATGCAGATACACAGCTGCTGCGAACCTACGTGGAGAGATGTCGGTGCAGGTGATGAACTGGATATAAACCTGCACTGCTGTTTAACCAAGGAACAATTATCAGATAGTTCATAATAGATCAATGATTTCCAATCCTCATGACAATCCAGACTAATCTACAATGTGGTAATCCCCAAAAGTTGAGAAATTTTATACAGATCACATTTCTACATTACCAAATCCTGATGCATCCACATCCAATTTATTTTACTGGATTATCAAATGCCAGATTAAGGTATTGACTATTTTAGCAATTATGGGGCGTTGCAGCCTTGCAGCACTGAGGTCCTGGGTTCAAATCTCACGAAGGACGACATCTGCAAGGAGTTTGTATGTTCACCCCGTGGTCCACCGGCTTCCACCCGCCCTTCAAAGACATACTGATAGGATGTTTAGATTGTGAGCCCCAATGAGGTCAGGGATGATGATGTATGTAAAGTGCTATGGAATTAACAGCGCTATATAAATGAATAAATATATTTTATTATTAATATTACTGCCAGTAAACCTAACTCACCAAAAAAAAATTAAAAAAAAGTGCCTCCACTCTCCAGATTTAACCAAATTCATTCTTCCAATGCCTTATCAATCTACAATAAGCCCAAAAGTAGCAAATTTCATCCAGATAACATCTCTACATTACAAACCACTGTTACGACTTCACCCCCTCCTACCTTTTTATTTTACCTTATTACCAGATACGAGATTAGAGAATACTCCCTATTTTAGTAATATAGGAACATCACTGCCAGTAATTATGAAGGCCCCTTACACAGTACGACATAGTTAAACCTCGATAGTGTCTCAAAACATCACTGGATTGTGAGTGACGCGTTCGAGAACGTCATCGTTACTTAACACCTACGTTTGTTGTGTGAAGACGTCTTGCAGGTTGTAACGATACCCAATCGTTGGTTTCGTCCACGTAGTTTGAGACACACGTTTCTAACCCCACGAATCAACTCAACATCGTGGTAATTAACTCTCGTTGTAGTGTATGTACAAGCAACCCGTTGATTCCAGATACAATCGTTTTTTGACATACCGATTTTGTGAGAGATCTCACTCATCTAGATAATAGTAGTGGACGAATCGCCAACGATGTTGTGAGCAGGTATGTTCGCACAACCTAGCGAATGATCCCAGCTCATTGCTGTAAATGGGCGCAGTCGTAAGACAACATCGTTATCGCGGTGACTCACACAACGATATACCAGATTGGTTGATCGTGGGGTTGAGAACGTGTTCTCAAACCTGCGATCAACGATTTATGTTACAACTCTGCAGAGTCACACACAACGAGGTTGTAACGATGACGCTTGAACGACTCCAAATCCGTGATGTTTTAGCAATATCGTTAACTATGTCGTACTGTGTAACGGGGCCTTCATAATTACTGGCAGTGATGTTCCTATATTACTAAAATAGGAGTATTCTCTAATCTCGTATCTGGTAATAAGGTAAAATAAAAAGGTAGGAGGGGGTGAAATCGTGACAGTGGTTTGTAATGTAGAGATGTTATCTGGATGAAATTTGCTACTTTTGGGCATTATTGTAGATTGATAAGGCATTGGAAGAATGAATTTGGTTAAATCTGGAGAGTGGAGGCACTTTTTTTATTTTTTTTTGGTGAGTTAATATTACTGGCAGTAATATTAATAATATAATATTTATTCATTTATATAGGCTGTTAATTCCATAGCACTTTACATACATCATCATCCCTGACCTCATTGGGGCTCACAATCTAAACATCCTATCAGTATGTCTTTGAAGGGTGGGTGGAAGCCGGTGGACCACGAGGTGAACATACAAACTCCTTGCAGATGTCGTCCTTGGTGAGATTTGAACCCAGGACCTCAGTAGGCTGCAACGCCGCCCTATATTGCTAAAATAGTCAATACCCTCTAATCTGGCATTTGATAATCCAGTAAAATAAAAAGGAGTGGGATGCAGTCAGGATTGGGTCACTAGGACATCGTTATCTGATCACTGGTGAGCTGTCACACAGGTAGACTCGCCAGCGATCATGCTGGTAACCAGGGTAAACATCAGGTAACTAAGCAATGTTTACCATGGTTACCAGCCTCCCAGCGTGTACTGTGCGGCGCTGGGAGGTCGTTGATTCTACCGCTGACACACACGCCGATGCTGTCCACCCAGCGGGAGACCAACGATCAAAAAAATGGTCCTGGTCATTTATCAAGACCTCATCGTCGGTCGATGTCACCCACAGTGACATCGCTACAACGTCACAAAACCTGTGACGTTGCAACGATATAGTTGGTGATATTGCAGCATGTAACGGGGCCTTTAGACTCCAAAGACTGATGGGATGTTTAGATTGCGAGCCCCGGTGGGTACAGTGATGAACATAGGCTAAGTGCTACGGAATTAATAGAGCTATGAGTAAATATTATTATTACTGCCAGTAATCCTATTTCCAGAAAAAAATAAAGAAAAAAATAAAAGGAGGGGGAAGGGGGGGGATTGCCCTCCCCCTCCAAATCTTATGCATTTTCTAACTACAATAATGCCCAAAAGTTGCACATTTCATTCAGATACCATCTGCATTACAAACCACTCACCTGACTTCACCCTTGTCCTACATTTTTATTTTACCGGATTATCAGATACCAGATTAGAGGGCATTCACTATTATAGTAATCCCAACTCACCAAAGAATAAAACACTTCCCTTCACCCCCAGACTTAACCCGATCCTTCCTTTCAATGTATTTCCACAGACATTGATGGCCTTCCCCATAATATATATAGAGATCCCTCACACTTCCTCTGCCCCTTGTTTACAATTGACCCCCCCCATCCATCCTCCTCACACAAGTGTCCTGACATAACCTCTCCCCCACCACCCAGCAGCCATCTTTGCCCTCCCCCGGCCCTGCCCACTGTCACTGACCTGCAGGTCACCTGTCGTGTCCAGCCACCCACGGGGGATTGTCCGGGAACGAGGGCAGCGGGCTCTTCGCTGCTGCTGCGGCTGATGTGAGAGGAGCAGGCGCCGCCGCAGCTGCCTCCGCCATTCCTGTTTATCCCCCCTTTCCTTCACGACGCCGGAACTTCCGGGAACACATGCTTCCGGCAGGGGGCGGAGCTTTACAACTCCAAAACTTCCGGTTAGAGAGAAAAAAACAGAAACAAATCAACAGCCAATCACAAACGGCAGAGGTACCGTTGAGCCACGCCTACTAATCAATCACGCCTCAGCCAATGGAAAAAGGGAATATTAACCCCGCCCATAGCATTCTCCTGCGTCGTCATGACAACAGACCGCGGCTCGGGCTCCCTCTTGCCGAGATTTTTAGTCAGGAAAACGCACGCTTAGTTTTGCGGTTTTTTCACACCCTGCGGTTTTTATTTTACCCCTTTTTAAGGTATTGTTATTTCCTGCCTTTATTTCTCTGGAATTCAGGCGTTTTTTCGTCACATGAATGAACCTTTTAATTGACATAATGGCGTTTTTTATTTTCCTGAGGTAAAAAAAACTGCACCGTGTCCACAAAAAGTGTTCATTTCACACAGAAATGTAGAGGAAGTGTGTACGGGCCAGATTATCATCTTTTAGGGCAAATTATCCCACAGAAAAACTATCGTGTGATGTCTCTCCTTCCTAACGGGGTCAATTATCGGTTTTGTGCCTCCGATTCCCTCCATGCTTATTGTTGTTAATTTTGCCCAAAAATGTGCTAAAAAGTGGGAAAAAATCCAGATACATTGAAGTGGTAAAGGCCCCTCCAGTTCCACATACAATTCATTTTCAATTTTCTTTTTATGCCATTCAACGTGCGGTAAAAAAGATCCAGTTACCTGATACTCCAAGTCAGGACGATAACAGCAAATCCGAACATTAGGGGCCCCATTCATCCAACCAAATTCGTCGAGTTTTACTTTTGTCCAAGGCTGTGGAGTCGGAGTCCATGTCCATTTAGGTGGAGTCGGATTCAGGGAAATTGATGAGTTGGATGTTTGGCTTACTGACTGCACAACCATGGTTGTGGAGTCAGTGTCCAATTTGGTGGAGTCGGATTCAGGGAGATTGAGGGGTCAGAGGTTTGGCTTACTGACTGCACACCAGGGCTGTGAAGTCGGAGACGGTGTCCATTTTGTTGGAGTCGGATTGAAGGCCCAGTTACATGGCCCGACGTTTAAACGATGTCGGCAACGATCTCGTGGGCATCGTTGCAACATCGCTGGTGAGATGTCACACGTCGAGATATTGTGAACAACTCACCAACGATGTGTGAGCAGGTATCATTCGCAAACCCGCGAATGATCCCTGCTCATTGCTGTGAATGGACGAAGTCGTCCACGACATAGTTATCGCGGTGTCACACAGAACGAGGCAGCAGGTTGCTGGAGTTGAGATCGTCAGGTTTTCCAACATGTTGGTAAACCTGTGGACTCTGATCCAACGATTTATCGTTACAACTTGCCAGAGTCACACGCAACGAGGTCGCAACGACGTCGCTAGTGCGCCTCCAAACCCTTGACGTATCAGCGATGTCGTTGACGATGTCATGCCGTGTAACGGGGCTTTTACTGAGTGCACACCAAGGTTGTGTAGTTGGAGGCGTGGAGTAAGTCGGTGTTGATTTTGGTAGAGTCGGATTCAGGGAAATTGAGGAGTCAGAGTTGAAGTCGGATGTTTGGCTTACTGATTGCACACCAGGGTTATGGAGTTGGAGTCGGCGTCCATTTTGGTAGAGTAGGAGACGGATTCAGGAAAATTGAGGAGTCAGACTTGGGGTCAGAGGTTTGGCTCACTGACTGCACACCAGGGCTCTGGAGGCGGAGTCGTGGAACCAGAGTCAGTGTCCATTTTGGTGGAGTCAGATTCAGGGAAATTGAAGAGTCAGAATTGGAGTCGGAGATATGGTTTACTGACTGCACATCAAGGCTGTGAAGTAGGAGTTGTAGAGTAGGAGTCGGTGTTCATTTTGGTGTAGTTGGAGTCGGAGTCAGATTTAGGGAAATTGAGGAGTCACAATTGGAGTCAGAGGTTTGGCTTACTGACTGCACTCCAGAGCTGTGGAGTAGGAGTCGGTATCCATTTTGGTGGAATCAGATTTGGATTCAGGGAAATTGAGGAGTTAGAGTTAAAAGTGGATGTTTGGCTAAATTACTGCACACCAGAGCTGTGGAGTTGTGGAATTAGAGTTGGTGTCCATTTTGGTGGAGTCAGATTTAGGGAAATTGAGGGGTCAGAGTTGGAGTCGGATGTTTGCCTTACTGACTGCAACCAGGGCTGTGGAGTTGGAGTTGTGGAATTAGAGTTAGTGTCCATTTTGGTAGAGTCGGATTCAGGGAAATTGAGAAGTCAGAATTGGAGTCGGAGGTTTGGCTTACTGACTGCAACCAGGGCTGTGGAGTTGGAGTTGTGGAGTTAGAGTTAGTGTCCATTTTGGTAGAGTTGGAGTCAGATTTAGGGAAATTGAGGAGTTGGAGGTTTGGCTTACTGACTGTACACCAGGGCTGTGGAGTCGGAGTTGTGGTGTCCATTTTGGTGGCGTCAGAGTCGTATTTAGGGAAATTGAGGAGTCAGAGTCGGATGTTTGGCTTACTGACTGCGCACCAGGGCTGTGAAGTTGGAGTCGGTGTCCATTTTGGTAGAGCAAGAGGATTGCATAAAGAATCCATAGCCTTACAGAGAGTGTGTGACCCTGTCTGTTGTCAGACAGTAGTATATGTCGGGGACTCATCACCCTATGTGTTTGATGAGTGGTGGTAACGTGGTAACGTGTTGTGTAATTGGGGTGTGTGTACTGGGGTGGGACTTATACTCTCTTTACAACCTACAGCAGAGATTGAGTGAGAGGAGATAAATTAACCCTTGCATGCGCATGCCACATCTTGTGTTGCAAAGTAGGTACATGACAAATTAGATCATTTATTGTACCATATGGTGAACTGGAAAACAGAAAACAAAAATTCCAAGTCCTGTGTAATTGCAAAAAAAAGTGCAATTCCACAATTGTTTTTTGGTTTTTTTATTTGACGTGTTTGCTATATAGTGAAACTGATTTAGCAGTATAATTCTTCAGGTTAAAAATATTCTGAAGTTTATAAAAAAATAATAGTTTGTGTCACCATTTTCTGAGACCTATAACTTCTTTATTTTTCCTTTGATGGAGCTGTAAGAGGGCTTTTTTTGTGTGCCCCTAGCTGTATTTTTTTAATGACACTATTTTAGGGTACGCATAACATTTTGGTAACTTTAAAAGGATTTTTTTGGAGAGAAGAAATCATTCCTCCCCCCAAAAATGACACATTTGGAGTTTTTTTTCATGTTTAGATTATTTACTGTATGAATTATTATTCATTATTATATAGCAAGGAGAGTGGACGGAGGACCCCGGGTGCCTGCGGACATCGGAGGGTGAGATCAATGCGGAGGCAGGGGGCCTCTGTATACCGAAGGGGTGGCCGTGTGCCAGCAGGGGGCCTCTGTATACCGATGGGGGGTTCCGGGTGCCAGCAGGGGGGCCTCTGTATATTTATACATAAATTTAAATGGATAAAAACCACTGTTGCCCGATATTACATGTACAATTGTTCGACAGAATTCCTTTTTAAATAGGATTTTAGCAAAAATATCGATCTTGGTTTTACAAAAAATGCTTACGTGATGGAAAAAATGGAGGTCATTTTCGTAATCGGCACACAAAATTACATAAAAATCAGTGAAAACTTCTCTTGTATTTTTCAAAAAATTCAATTTTGCAGGGTTGTGTTATGTGTTTGATCCTTTAAGTAGACCTATGCTTGCAAGACGATTCTGGTGACTAACCAGCACACTATTTTATTGGAAAATTTTACTAATTCACAAGTAGGAATGTGTCACATAACAGGCCAAGCCAGCTGCCATTATATTGTTTTGTCTGGGTTAATACAGCTCAGAAATGATGCAAGCAAAAACAGGCGAACACTTAGGAGTTATGTGCAAAAAGCGTACAAACAATTTTATTTCATGAAAATTCAAGTGAATTAAAATTCCAGAATAAATACAAATATAAACATTCAGAAAATATGGGGATTACAAGACATGAACAAAAATGACATAAAAGAGTCATAGAAAGTCATAAAACCAGAACCTAAATACAAAGAGTTATTGAAAAGTAGAACGAAAATTTGGTGGAATAGAGCTTTCCTTTTAAAATATGTAGAAAAGGGTTTGGTCCCTTGGGGGCTTCGTGTCCCAGGTCTTCCCCTCTTTCCAGCTAGATGATGAGGATTTTAAGAATAGGTGGGAAGGTGCAGCGAAGGAATGTTCTAAAACATTCCTTGAAATTCTCTGTGATCATAATACAACTATTTTAGAGGATTTAGAATCTGAAATTGAAACCATAGGGGAGATTTTGAAAGAGAAAGTCCCAACTGAGACCCTTAGCAAGTTCAAAGAGAATGTTGAGCAGGAGGTAACAAAATGGGAAAAGGAGGTGAGGGAATTTATATGCAAAAAGCTACAACAAGACTCACAGGATTATTCCAACAATAGAGTTTTTAAATGGAATAATAGAAAACCTAAACCTGGTAAACCAGGTGGCCGTGGGGGCCAAGAATGCCAAGGAGCCCATGGTGGTCTGGGTGGACAGGGCAATCAAGGCCTACCTACCTACCAAAGACCTAGAACAGGTTCTCTAGTATCTTTAGGGTCCAGTTCTAGTTTGGCTTCTGTGAGCTCTGTGGGAACAATGGATGGAGATGGTGCTTTGGGTGTCAATACTAGATCAGGAGCAGGCCGCCAAGGTGGTAACATTAACAAACAAAATAACAACAACAAGCTCCAAAGCAAAAAAGGCCAAGGGCATCTACAAGTAATTAACCTTTCGGACCATGTCCTAACGAGTCACAATTTGAAGTTCTTTCTATGGGGTTAGATTTTTCGCAACATATTCGCATAGATAAGATTGTCTCCAATACCACTTTAAAGCAAGAAAGACATGATGGGATGACTTTAAAGGGCCTGTCACACGCGTCAATGTCGTCAGCGAGATGATCGCTGACGACATTGACGGCTGATCGCTGGTGAGCTGTCACACAGGCAGACTCACCAGCGATCAATTGACCAGAGACATCATGGAAACGATTTAAATATCGTTTCCATGATGTCCTGCTCCCGCTGCCAGCCTGCTGGAAGCGGGAGCAGGCTGGTCTCCAAGGTAAACTGCGGGTATCTATGCAGCGCGCGCTGCATAGATACCCGCAGTTTACCTTAGTTACCAGCTCCCAGCGCTTGTGAGAGGCGCTGGGAGCTGGAATATCGCTACTCCCGGTGTCACACGCAGCGATGCTGCGTGTCCACCGGGCGACAATCGCCAGGTTTTAGGACTGATTCTGAAACCTGGCGATCATCAACCAGCGATTTATCGCTGGTTGATGCAGTATGTCACACGCGTCAATATCGCTGCAACGTCACGTGCAGCCGATATCGTGCAGGCGATATTGACGCGTGTGACAGGCCCTTAAGATTCATTAACAGGGGCTATCCACCTAATCTGGCTACCCCTCGGACACGGACAGAGGTTCCACACAGAACAACTCATCCCAAGGTCACCTTTGTGAATTCATATCACCCCTATAACAATATCTTAAAGGGTATTATTAATAGACACTGGCATATTTTGGATGAATACAGAAATTTAAATCACCACCATTATGGTGCTACAAAAGGGTACCTAATCTACGTGATCATCTGGTTCGTGCAGATGTTGGATCCATCATTATTAAGCCCAGACAGACGTTTTTATCTACGCCTAAGAAGGGTAACTTCCCATGCCGCAATTGCCTACAGTGTTCCAATTTAGTTAGGGGTTCCACTTTCTCACATCACAGAACAGGGAAAATTTTCTATATTAATGACTATCTGATGTGTGATTCTTCATATGTGGTTTACCTCATAAAGTGCCCGTGCAGTCTCAGATATGTTGGGGAAACCACCCAGCATGTCCAAGACCGAATTTGCAAACATAAGTCTACTATACATTGCAAGAATATGCTGTTACCGGTTCCATATAATTTTGTAACTAGAGGCCATACTGTGGCACAATTGAGATATCATATCTTGGAGCATGTACTCTCTATGAGGCTGGGTTGGGACAGAATCTAACATCTTAAAGAGAGGGAGGCCTATTGGATCTTCTCACTGCAAACATTGGAACTAAGGGGGCTTAATTGTGAATATGAGGTCATCCTGTGATCTGCCTGCTATTAATCATTTATTATAAGGATCTTGTTTTTTTCCAGTATTTTATATATATATATATATATATATATATATATATATATATATATATATATATATATATATATATATATATCTGTATAACTGAAGCTAAGCTTTGCCTGTAATGCCTGGCACACTTATGGGCCTTTTTTTTTTTAAATCTTTGCTTGACACATTGTGTTTTCTAAGTCTGACTTATCCGTGGTTTCCCTTGCAAAATTTATATGGTTATACTAAGTGTCTTATGAATTGTTCAAATTTTAGTCCTTGTATCTAATTACCTGTATTCTACCTTAGTTTCAGCTCCCCTGACCTTTCTTTCCCCCATTTGCGCTGCGTCAACCGCTAGCATTCTATTATATCCTTTGTTGACAAGTTCATAGTGTTATTCCCCGTGTACCGCTACTGCGCATGCGCAGCTTGCGGTCCACTACGCAACTTCCTGCGTTCCAAAAACCAGAAGCAGGAAGTTGCGTCACATCTGGCCCACATATAATGCACGCCGATGCAAACAGACGCTGCTCACAGCCTCATACAGCCCCCCCACGGCGGACATGTAAGTCTTTTATGCTAGCGGTTCAGGAGCAGACAATTGGGGTATTTTGTTTGATGTAATGGACGGTATAATCCATTTTGGGCCTAAATTATTCTTTTTATCTTTTTCATTTCCTTTGTGAATTTTGCTATAATGCTTTTGCGATATTGTTCTTTGTAAACTAACGTTTAATCTTGTAACTGCCTCCTCCACTGAACTTGCAAAAATTCTCAATAGGGCCTATCACCAGGGGATAATTGATAGGAAAATGAGAGATGGTTTGACCATCAAATTCCCTCACATCGCCACGTTCTATCTCCTCGCCAAAAATCCATAAAGATGCCGTCAATCCTCTGGGGCGCCCGATCGTTTCCGGGAATGAGAATTTGTGTGATCCAGTATGCCGGTTCATTGACTATTATCTTAAGCCGTTGGTGGAAGTGCTACCCTCATACTCCAAGGACACGACGGACATCCTGAACCGGATTGACGGAATCTTTATGGAAAGAGATATGCTTTTGGTAACAACAGACGTGTAAAGTTTGTACACCTCAATTAATCATGAAGACGGTCTGAGAGCGGTGCGATTCTTCATAGAGGCTGGTGGTCGGGGTGGCAGGATTGGTGACCTTATCGCTTTGCCCTTACCCAGAATTTTTTAATTTTCAAGGATTAATTTTATTCACAGTTACGTTGCACTGCGATGGGTGCGGCCTGTGCGCCTTCGTACGCCAACGTCTTTCTAGGCTTCTGGGAGAGGTTGGTCTTTGGTGGCGGAGGCACATTGGTCGATGCCCATCTGCAGTGCTGGATTTATTATAGTGATGACATCTTGATCCTGTGGCGGGGCACAGCGAGCAGCTCGGGGACTTTGTGGGACAGCTTAATGATAACAACATGAACATTCATTTGACTTGTAAGTATAGTCCCGCAAATATTGACTTTTTGGACATCAATATAAGAGTTGATGGAAAAGGCATGATTCAAACTGATGTCTACCGAAAGGAGACTTCCACCAACTCTTTTCTACATGTGCCGTCTGCATATACTAGGTCCACCATCCGTGCTGTCCCGATGGGCCAATACCTTTGTGTGATACGCATCTGCTTGACACTTGAGGGTTTTGAAACCCAAGCGAGTGACCTATGTGATTGCTTCTTGGAAAGGGGGTATAGCCATCGTAGTCTAAAGTATAGTTACCAGAGGGCTAAGGATACTGCGAGAAGTGATCTCTTACAATATAAGGATAGATCTAGGAATATTGACAACAACATCAAGTTTATCGGGACTTTCAACCAAGAATGGGAGACCATGAAAAATATCTTATCTACACACTGGTCGATCCTTAAAACTAATGAAATCATCCCCGATAAAACTATGATGACTGCTAGGCGATCTCAAAATTTAAAGGACCTGCTCGGTAACAGTCATTATATTCCTAAACAATCCTTTCCTTTTGGTATTAAAACTAAGAGACTCAGTTGTTTCCCGTGCGGCCACTGCTCCGCCTGCTGTAATGTCCTCCTTTCACTCACGTGATGGCAAGAAGACTTATGAAATCAATAAATACATCTCTTGCAGTACATGTATTCTACTTTGCCACATGTGATTGCTCATTGATTTATGTGGGCTTAACCTCTAGGGAATTGCAGGTGAGAGTACAGGAGCTCGTGAGGGGGATTATCGTGGCGGAGGGTGTGGATGACATTACCTTACTCAAGACCCTCCCCTGCCACTTTACATCATAGCTGTGATCCGCGGGGATTACAAGTGAGGGGTATTGACTGTATCCAGTCAGGTATTAGAGGGGGAGACCTAAAGAAATTATTGGCAAGGTGTGAAGATAAGTGGATATCCACTTTGGATACTCTTGTCCCAAAAGGATTAAACAAGGTTTTAAGCTTTGTTCCTTTTTTGTATATGTAGAAAAAAGCCCAGGTTTAGATTCCGCGCAGACCACCAAGCAGGAAGGGTATGTTTGATGTCCGTTTATTGAGCCAACGCGTTTCACAGCAGGACCTGCTGCTTCCTCAGGCCCTGAGGAAGCAGCAGGTCCTGCTGTGAAACGCGTTGGCTCAATAAACGGACATCAAACATACCCTTCCTGCTTGGTGGTCTGCGCGGAATCTAAATCTCGGCTTTTTTCTACATAAACAGATTTCTCCCTTACCAGGTGTCTGCAGCGACCAGGATAACAAGGCTCTTGCAGTTTGTTGTGACTCACACAACCCAAAAAGGTGAGTCACACTAATCGGGGGGCATTGAATTATCATCATAGATAAGACCCTATGTGCGCTCCCTTCTCTCTTCCTTTTTTGTAGGCTGTTCTCTCTCAGTTCTCAGACATGATTACATGACATCTGTCACGCTGGGAAGGGTCGGGGTAGCCAGGAGCTGAACAAAGGGGATAAGGGGAGCCTACTCTGGCCCTGATACTGGGGTCCCTGGCTTGCCCTGTTCTCGAAGGTATCTCTAAAGATGAGGAGGTTCGAGCCACCATCCTAAGTCCCTAAAGCTCCTGAGAAGCCTAGGCATAAGCCCCTACCTCCACCCACGGACCACGGAGCCCAGCAACTTCCAAGGGAAAAAACCACAGCAGCTTCAGATCAGCGTCTGCTCACACCAGGTCACAGTCCACAAGTGAACTGAAATCAGCAACACATGTGGATTTGAGCTGATCCATTTAAGTCTAATGGTGGGGTTACACGTAGCGATATCGTCCCGATATCGCTATACAACGGCGCGGGAGTGCGCATTTTTAGTGCGCTTTTCCCGATATCGCATCGGCAGTTTACACGTTGCGATATCAGGAAACAACGTCCCTACGATGTGTGCGCCCACCAACCCAGTAACGACCATTTAACATGGGAGTTAATGGGTAGCGTCGGCGTACACATCGGAGTTGGATGTTTACACGCAACGATCCGGCTCCAACAGGCATCCGATATCGGGCGGTTGAATAGCACGCTCATTCGACCCCCGATATCGGATTACCATCGGTCCTGCATCGTATTGTACCTTCAAACAGTACGATGCAGGAACGATATCGGGTCCAACTCACGAACCACGTGACTTTTTGTTGGAGTTGGATCGGAGTTGAACGCCGATATCGCGGCGTGTAAACCCACCATCAGGGGTGGGGAACAACCAGCCCAGACACGCCCCTCAGCATACCTAAGCATGCATTCACACACACACACACACCTGCTACTACATGATCCGCTCATTAGCCTCATCTACTCACACTGAGCAAGGAAAAAAAAGGCTTCATTTAAACCTACAGCAGCAGCACTTCCATTCTACAAGGCAGTCAATACGTAACAACATCAATGTTTGGTTTTTTTTCTGTGTATGTCTTGCCCTTGTTATTTTTGTTGCCCTGTTATGTTTACAGATGGATTGTTCTCTTGTTGATCATCTATCCCCTTCTTTGTATGCAAATTCCACATGGCCACCTGGTGGACAAGATCTACTATTGTCGCCACACCGGGACCACTTGATGTTATTTGCATTATATTTTTGGCTTGACATTAATTCATTCATTTATAATTGATTTTGATGTGTTATGTTTTGATATTTTGTAACTTGATGTCAGCCTAATATTTACCTGTTTCTGTGAGACCCTGCGAAGCTGCGGTTCTTGTTTTGCTGGGCAGATGCTGCACGCATGCGCTGTTGGCGGTCCTGAGTCGGCTTCCTGCCGCGCGTCTGTACGGAGGTGTACACGAGTATATAGTCAGCTCTCCTTTGGACGTCATGTTATTTTTAACTCACAAATGACATAGAGGTGGCAAGGATTCAGAAAGGAGAGCTCTGGAAAACTAACTCTCAATAAGATTGGAATCCTGAATGGCCTAGTTGACTTTCCTGGCTAAGGCTACGTTCACACATCGCGCATTTTTTGTGTGCTTTTTTGCGTGCTTTTTTGCGCGGGCGCTTTTACCAGCGTTTTTTACTCGTGCAAAACAGCGCAAAAAAAGAAGCAGTGCTGTTCAGACAGCACGCTTTTTTACAGCCCGGGGTAGAAGTGATGTCACAGAGGGGGAGGAAGAATCCTGGTTCCTCCTCCCCCTCTGACATATCTGCCAGCCCCCATTTGATTTTGCAGTGTATTAATATACACTGCAAAATCAAATTTAAATAAAGCCAAATGTATTAAAAATAATAAAGAATGAATACTTACCCTTTCCGACGCCTTTTCGCAGTCTCCGGTGCAAAGGCAAGGCAATGTATCATCCTGCCAGGGCCTTTCATGATGTCAGAGTGATGTCACGGGCGCTGATTGGCCGCTCGCGGTCATGTGATATGTATTTTTACACAGTATCTGAACTGCAAAGACACAAGGTGCATTGCGCATTTTTGAAAAGCGTGCGTAAAAAAGCACTCAAAAACGTGCAATGTGTGAACGTAGCCTAAATCCAGCTAACTGGTTTATGGCCATAGAAAGTTTGTTCTTGGTATAATGAGAAATGATAGTACAAGTGCTTGCTGTAGGATTAACTGTATATAGGGGCAGGGCCAGTGTCAGCACCCGGGCAGATGCCGGGGCCCTGAACAAATAAGGGGGCCCACTCTCTGTCATGGACACTGTCCCTGCTGCTTGCTGGACAGTGTCCCCGGCAGATGTATTGGGCCTAAAGTAACTTTCTCTAAAGTCTCTCGCTCCCCTCCCTGTGCTTGTATTCTCCTCTCGTCCCCAGTGTCTGGATTGCTCCAGTTTATGAAAATTCATAAGCCGGCAGCAGAGGCCTGTGATGTCAGCTGGTAGTGATCAGGTGGTGGTGATCTCCTGCAGTCACTGTTGTACAGGATCCAGGAAAGAGAACATAGCGAGAGACAGCACATGGGTGAGAAAACAGAGGGGGGACCACTAGGGGGAAGACATTGCAGGACAGGAAGACAGAGCATGGGGGTTGGTGGAGAGTTCTTTACATCTCCATTTCCCCATGCTGTATGCCCTGGGGGTAACTGTTCCACAGAGCAATGTGTCTTGTCAGTGAAAAGTTGTCACTATTGTAAAGTTTTTATCATCTTAAAAGGGTGTGAATAGCAGAGCTGAGTGAGTTACACAGGGTCCCAGGTAGACTTTCCTTCTCTTGTTTCTTGCTGTGTATCTAGGTACCCTGGCGTATTAAAGTGACTTGTTGGTGCCACCCAGAGACATGGTAATATCCCCTGGGGTAATCTATGGAGTGTGATAAATTCATAATGAGCCTTTATACATTACACATTATAATGTAGAAGTGATAAGCCTTAAAGTGATCCTAAACCCAGAAGCCAACCCCACATCCCCTTCATACCTATCCATGCAGCTTGTGAACCTGCTGCCATCCATCCCTGTATCTTCCAAAACCGCTGGGGCATTCTTCATAAATCATACTTTTAATATCTCAGTTCTGGGCGTTTCGCTGCAATTTTAAAGCCGCAGCAGGCGGGCCTGTGTGCCGCTCTCCCCCTCCTTGTCCGTAATTCTGCACGCAGCGATGGGCGTGCTAAACAACAGAGAGGCGGCTCGCCTCATAGTATGGGCGTTGAAACCGGTATGACGTAATACGCGTCATACCGGTTTCAACGCCCATACTATGAGGCGAGCTGCGCCTCTGTTGTTTAGCACGCCCATCGCTGCGTGCAGAATTACGGACAAGGAGGGGGAGAGCGGCACACAGGCCCGCCTGCTGCGGCTTTAAAATTGCAGTGAAACGCCCAGAACTGAGATATTAAAAGTATGATTTATGAAGAATGCCCCAGCGGTTTTGGAAGATACAGGGATGGATGGCAGCAGGTTTACAAGCTGCATGGATAGGTATGAAGGGGATATGGGGTTGGCTTCTGGGTTTAGGGTCACTTTAAAGTCAAGTTGAGCTCTGCTACATGTACATATGATCTCTGGAGAGATGTGTAGAGAGAAGCTACTCCTGCACACATACTCTGCTATATATTCTGCCATGGGAGAGATCTCCACTGCAGTCCCCATGCCGTGAGCACCCTGGGTGTTACACTGTTAAGGAGAGCCGTAGGATACTTAATTAACTTAAAGACATAAGGGCTTGAGAGAAACAACCCATAAAGTGTATTATTTTCATCTTACATATCCATATTTTTAGACTTAAAGAAGGCTGCCATTTACTGTCTCATCACACCATGCTCTCTGAGAGCAGGATGGAGGCCAGAGAAAGACTGACCAATCACAGAATGACACGTCATCGGATGACTTCATGGAGCAACCTATCCTGATGACCTCATGAATCCGCCCATGGACTAGCCCACATCCCAGTTTGTTGACTAATGAATATTCCATATTCCCATTCTCTGTGTAACCGAGCCCCTTTACTGAGTGTTGTATAAAGTACCATGCTTGATCAAATAAACTCACTTTGGAGCTGTGACTTTTGGAGCTGAGGAGAGCTTACACCTGACTGTGGTTTTCGGTGTATTTCTTTCTTGCATGCATTAGCTTAAATTAATTTGGACAGGAGCAGGCAACTAGACATTTTCATATTTTAAAAATATCAACACCACACAGGACAAGATTTGAGTGCACAGGGGGTGAAGAGAGCACTTATGGGGGAAGAGCGCACAGGGCATGAAGAGAGCACACAGGGGTTGAAGATTGCAAAGGCGGAGAAGAGCATGCAAAGGGGGAGAAGTGCACATGGGAGAAGAGAGCGCATGGGGAGAAGAGGGCACACGGGGAGAAGAGGGCACAAAGGGGGAGAAGTGCACAATGGATAAGAGAGTGCACAGGGAGAGAAGAGATTACACAAGGTGGAGAAGAGCACACTGGACTGAAAAACACAGTGGAAAAGAGCGCACAGGGGGGAGAAGACAGCGCACAGGAGGACAAGAGCACATGTGGAGAGAAGGCAGGAGAGAGCACACAAGAGGATATTATATTTATAAGGATTGTACCATATATATATCCCAATGCCTCTATATTATAATTTTGAATTGTGGTATGTGTTAAAGGAGCCCACTGAGACTCTTTCGCCTGGGGCCCACAAAAACCTGGAGCCGGCCCTGTATAGGGGTACACATAATGATTTGTGTACCTTCTAATGTAGGGGTGGGGAACCTTTTTCTGCCGGGGGCCATTTAGAAATCTGAACCATCCTTCGGGGACCGCACAAAATTATCAACTTGAAAATTACACACTATATTAGGTTAAACATTCAACTCACCTTACTATGGTGGCTGTAGCTGCTTTTCTTTGGCATGTTAGGTGATATTGATCATGTTTTTTCTCAACTGCTTTTCTAGGTTTGCTAGAGCCATAGACATCATAGGAGAGGCTGGGGCATATAAGTCACTAGGGAGGCTAAGGTTGGGGCATAGAGATCACTGGGGAGCTGGAT